>CM061142.1:436258455-437458455 GCA_030789695.1 Scilla litardierei | reverse complement strand
AAATATACAAAGGAACTCATCAAAAGATTTGGATTAGAGAATTCTGCAGAAAAGCGTACTCCCTTGGGTACATCATCAAATCTTGATAAAGATCCAAATGGTAAGAGTGTTGATCAAACACTATATCGAGGTATGATTGGATCATTACTTTATCTTACCGCAAGTAAACCAGATATTATGTTTTCTGTTTGTGTATGTGCTAGATATCAGTCTGATCCTAAGGTATCTCATTTGACTGCTGTCAAACGGATAATTAGGTATATCAAACATACATCTGATTTTGGTTTATATTATCCAAAATCAAATTCATTTGATTTAGTTTCATATAGTGACGCTTTTGCTAGTGGCAAAACTGATCGTAAAAGTACAAGTGGAACATGTCACTTTTTAGGTTATGCATTAATATCATGGTTTAGTAAGAAACAAAACTCTGTTTCTTTATCCACTACTGAAGTGGAATATATTGCCGCTGGTTTAGCATGTGCCAGATTTTATGGATGAAACAGACGATACTAAATTATGGCATTAAATGTAACACATGTCCAATCATGTGTGATAACACTAGTGCCATAAATTTGTCCAAAAATCCGGTACATCATGCAAGTACTAAGCACATAGATATACACCACCATTTCTTGGATGATCATGTCCAAAAAGTGATATTATTCTTAAGTATATAGATACTAAGAATCAAATTGCCGATATACCGACTAAGCCTTTTAAAGAAGAGACTTTTCTAAAACTTAGAAGAGAACTTGGTATAGTTAGTGAATAGGAATTTTAACTATAGATTATAGTTACAGATTATGTTAATTTCAATATAGAATTTTTCTGGAATTTTCAGAATTATTTTATATTTTTATTAGTCGACTAGCAGATAGTTCTGGTCGACTAGGCCGCTAGATATTCTTATATCTCAGTTATATATATATATATATATATATATATATATATATATATATATATATATATATATATATATATATATAAAATCTAAATCTGAAGAATTTTCTGCGGCAAAGAAGAATGTAATGCATTCTGGCACCTGGAAGCATATGCTAAGCTGTAGACCTATCTCCCAAAAGCTGATTAAGAGGAAGGTTAGAGATGGGAGATCTACCCTTTTCTGGTACGATAACTGGCTAGATTGCGGGCCATTAAACCTTCTCTGTGATGTTCCGCCTGATTCAGCTAAGAAAAAAGTTTTCGAATACGGGAACTCGGCTGGCTTTTGGGTTTATGACCGGTATACTTCGCAATTCAAGAAATGACTGCAAAACATCCGGCTAATACAAGGCGCAGACCGTTTGGCGTGGGCACCTGGGAGCGATTTTGTTTTTCGGCGAGGCTGGGAAGCTGTGCGTAAGCCCGGTACTCCCTTCCCCTTTCATAAGTTGATATGGTTCAGTGAGCTCACCCCTAAAATGTCTCTAACCCTCCTACGAGCTTTCCGAGGGAAATTGTTAACTCGTGATGTGATCCGTAAATGGGGCCTTAATACTCCGGTTGCTTGTGTTCTATGTGATGATGGAAATGAGGAGAGTGCAAAACATCTCTTCTTTGAATGCAACTACTCCGATAATGTTCTGCGGAATTCTTTGCTTAAGCTCAATATTAACCATGATATTGAAGGCAACCTGACCGAGGTGGGGAAATACTATCTTCAGCACTTTGTGAGAAAAGATGTGATCAGTATTTTGGCGAAATCTGTGCTTGCTACAACTGTCTGGCACATTTGGAGGGAAAGAAATAGGAGAATTTTTGATAATGAAGAGAGAAGTGCTGCTATTCTCTTTGCAGAAATCGTGGCTGACATCAGAATTATTATGAGAACCCATGAATCTACTTCAGATGAGGAAATGGCGATTCTGGCTAACTGGAATTTCAGAGACAATGGTTGAAGTCCTCTTGTGTCCTTCTTTTGTTGTTCATCCCCTGTATAGAATTTTTAGGAAGAGGATTTAATAGTAGGGAGTGACGGCGCTTGTGCCCTATCCTCCCTCTATTAAAACCACATTCCTACTTTAGGTTGTAACACTTTTGTATATTTCGCAATAAAGGTACATGCTAACTTTCCATATATATATATATATATATATATATATATATATATATATATATATATATATATATATATATATATATATATATATATATATATATATAAAATCTACTATTATATTAAAATTTACTGATCTGTTCGGTCAAATTGGTTTTTGAATCCACTAAAAACAAAACTTTTCAAAAATTTTGACTTTCCCTCCACTAAGACCAAAGTACAAGGCATTGGAAAGGTCCTTTGTCTAGTCTTATCCAAGTACAACCTACCCTTAGGCCTTGGATAGAAGCCAGGTCCTTTTCGGCCTCTCTATTGACCAGGTTTTATTAATAAAAAATCCACAATTTTCGCATCTTCCCCATTACAATATTCCCTATGTCTTGATTAGTCGACTAGGAGATTCGACTAGTCGACCAATAAATTACATTTTTCCGAAAAATTGTAATTTCGACCATTTTCTTCCACCATTTTCTACACCAATCGGTTCTTCAACGTCTAGAACAGTTAAGGGAAGTTTCCATTGTTTTTTTTTCAGTTTTTAATGATTCAAAATTTCGAATTTCCCTTCTCCAATCCTTATTTAAACACTATGGATCTTCATTTCTTCATGAGAAAAACCAAATCTCAATATTCCGAATAACCTTTCCATTTCAGAGAAAGAGACCACAAATTCCCCATATGTACTCTTCATTCTTCTCTAATGATCCCCCTTTCAAATCCTCGTTCATCTCATCATTTCACTCCGGTCGAAGAAGCCCGTGCAAAATATGCCGCTATGGAATTCACTCCATTCTATCCTGAACAATCAATCGATTTTAGTTATCAGAAAATTCAGAACTTCAATCTCCATCATCTTCTACATACTGTTTCTGTCTTCCACCTTTGGTGTGAAGACAGTCCATATTATCCTCTCCTTGTGAAACAATTTTACTCTAATATGGTTGTTTGTCAAGATGACGGAAACATCTATTTTGACACTAAAGTTCAAGGTGCAGATATGCATCTCACCTTTGGAACTCTTGCTGAATGTCTTGGCTTCCCTCGACCAAATGATCAAAATCTCGGATTTTCCATGGATCATCAACCCACTCTTGATTTACTTTGTCCCAATTTTCGTCCTTCCGGCATGATCGCCATGAAGTTACATCCAACTCCTCGCATTCTCCTAAAGATCATATCTTACAACCTTCTTACAAAGGTTGGTTCTTTACATTACATTGATGAAACTCGCCTACACGTTCTCTGTGCCATCATGCATGGCATACAAGTAGATTGGTTCGTCTCTATCATGTTAGCCTTAGTGAAACCCGCTTCAAACTACATCTTCCTACCATGCATAATCACCCGTCTTCTTCAACATTTTGAAGTTCCTCTTTACGATGAAGTTGTCGTTTATAATCCACTATGCTTTGATCACTCCATCTTGAGGCGCATGGAACTTCAACCACCTCCACATGTTGAAGAAGAGCAACCAATCGACTCACACCCTCGTCGTTGCAAGGTTCCCATGTCCCCACATGTTCACCCTCACTCATCTCGGCTCTCCCTTCAAGAACAAGTTGATCATCTTCAAGATGATATGAATGTCGGTTTCGCAGGAGTCCAAGAACATTTGAGTGGTATGGAGACTAGTATTGCACAAGTTAGGAATGACATGCCTGCAAGCTTTAACAGCATGCAAGGGACTCAAGCCCAGATTATGAGTCTCTTTGCACAATTGGCACCATATTCTCCATCAACCTCTCACCGACCACCTAAGCCTCCTCCACCGTTTTAAGCGATTTCAAGAGAAATTCGCTTATTAGTCGACTAGGACTATCAGTTAGTCGACTAATGCCTGTTTATGACTGGTTGTTGTTTCTGTTGTGTTGTTTGGTTGTTGTGTAGTCAAGTCAGTATGTACTATGTTAATTTGGTTTAGGTTGCTTTTGGTTGTTGTATGTTGCTTAGTCCGTACTCGTTCTCCTATGTACGACCTTATCCATGTATTACTTATGCAACATTAATGAAGTTTCAGTTTGGTTTGGTTCATATTCTTCCATGTTTTCAGAATTCTGTACTGATTAGTCCACCAGAACATCTCATTAGTCGACTAATTTACTAATTTACTGAAATTCATCCCATTTTTGATAATTTCAAAGGGGGAGAAAAATATGAAATGAAACGTATAAACATTATTAAATATGCACACATATACATGTTTTTCACTACAAGGCAATTTTTACTATCATTTCCAAACAATTTGAAGCTCTCTTTATACACATTCATTTTTTAAATGATATATGCATTTGTTAATTGTTATTAAATTGTTACACAATCATTCACATTGGTAAATAGATTGTTCATTCTATCAAGCATATATTCAGGGGGAGCTTTATAATTAAAAATATTTCCTACACCACATATATTTCATATTATCTTAAGATATATTGTAATCATCAGGGGGGGGAATGTTGGAAACATAAAGTTTTCTTCCCATAAATTTTTTGATGATACAATCATGTTGTATATATATGTGTATACTAACTCTTTGGATGCAGATTATCAAGCTCAACTTCTTCACATATGACAATCATCAAGTTACTTTGCAAGATAAAACATCAAAATGCAAGATGAAGCTCAAGCAATGAATTCTTATATCTTGAGAAATTTGATGTAATTTTACTTTTTATTCTTTTATAACTTTAGATTGTTAAATCCTTGTAATACTCTATCTTAGTTCTTTAGGACTCAGCCTCAAAATCCAAACTTCAGAAAATTAGCAGACCAGCACTTTCCCATAGTCGCCTAATACAAATTTTCTTATTTTATTAAGAAAACAAAATAATTTTTGGTCAAAATATATTTTCCAATCATAAGGATCAATTTCTAAAAATTTCTCAAAATTTTGTTCCTAGTCGAGTATTAGGTTTTCCTGGTCTACCAGACAGTTTTTCAAATAGTTATAACAGCAGTTATTTTAACTGATTTTTATTAATTAATTTTTTATTAATTAATGAAAGTTATAACTTCCCATAAACGGATAGATTTGGACAGTTTCTGGCCGTTTATAGAAGTTTCTTGCCGTTTATTAACTATTTCCTGTCAAAAGACACTTCAACAGTCATTTTCTGACCTGGCAGCATTATTAGTCGACTAATACTTTTGCCTAGGCGACTAATTTTTGGAAAAACGGCTCAGAATTTTTTTGAAAATTTAGGCAGTTGTCCAACCTTCAAAAACTAATGTGTTGGGCTATAAATAGACCCCTAGACCCCTGCCTAAATTTTACAAAATTCACTCACTCTCTCTTTTCTTAAGTTTTCTTTCTCTCTCTAGAAAGTGTGTGATTTTCTTCCATAGGGGAAGCTCTGCAGAAATTCTGCCCCTTTTAGGAAGTCCAATTCCCAAGAGTGTTATACTACAATTCATATCTTGAACCTTGGAGATTCCATCACCAACCTTGCGCTATAATTCCGAAATTATCAAGGCTATAGGTGATATTATTTCATATTCTTTCTTTTACTTTATTTGGTGAATCTCTTGTTGAAGAGATTGTACAAGTTTGCAACACGGGGAGTATTGGTATCTTTGTATGTTGATTACTTGCGAGGATCAAGTGTTTTAGTGGATTGAAATCTCTACGCAGTTGAGGACTGGAAGTAGGATCACAAGGATCCGAACCAGGATAAAGCTCTGTGTTTGTGTTTAGAATATTCTGAATTGTGTTCATATATTTCCGAATTCTTGTTGCATATTTTTATAAACGTTTAATTTTGCAATATCGTCGTGATTAACACTATTCACCCTCCTCTAGTGTATTTGGTGTGCCAGGAGATCCAACACACACTGCTAAGAGGAGGGGCGAATCGAAGGGGGTGCTGTTTCATGACGAGCGTGGTGGCTTGTGGTAGTCGGGTGTGGGGTCGACGCCGTGAGGGAGAAGGCTATTATTTTTCCTGAGGGAAGGGATGGGTGAAGAGAGCAAGGGGAATGGGTATTTATGATGATGGAGGTGGGGGTTTGTCCATGGGTTTGGGTTTGGGTGTTGAAGCTGTGGGTGTTTGCTTGTGATGAAGTAATAAGAAGGTGATGATGATGTTGGTGATTAAGGAGGATGAGAGGTGGTGATGATGTTTGAAGGGAGAAGCACGGGAGAGGGGAGTTTGGCCACAAATTGGCCTCTAGCTGTGAAGAGGAAGAGGGTGATTAGAGGGGGTTATATATATGTTAGGATATAATAATATAATATAATATAATATTAATCAATAGTTAGGGTATTTAAGGGGGGTTGGTGTATATTGACTAAGCTTAGAAATAAGCTTAGTATGAAACTCATGGGCTGCTAAACCGGGGTTGGTGATGGTAATCAGAATAGGTAATTAAGTTATAGTTAAATAATTAGTAAGGGTAATTAGTAATAGTTTAGTATAGTAATATTATAATACAAAAATACCCATTAATCACATATGACTTTGAAAAATTACGAAAACATAGCCACGAGTTCGTATCGACACGAGGATCACGAATACGAAGTCCACTTCGAATTTAAGCAACGGAGATACAAGTTTTCGTTCAAAATGTTTAGGTATCGGGTTTGCAGGTTTTAGGTCGATTTGACTCCAGAAAATTATGAAAATAATTAAAATGGAGAGTACTAAATGATCATAGAATCATATCGTAGAAGTTTGAAATTGTTTTGATAATATTTATATGGAAAATTGATTGATACGGATATATCAGTAATAATTGAGTAGAAAATATTATATAAATTGTTTAAAGGTATTGGATGGCACTCGAATTTACTAAAATAGTCTATAACTATTTTGACGACACAAAAATATTTTTTATAAAGGATTTTGAAACCAATTTTGATATTAAACTCCTGTTTTTAAAATACTTTTAATGTATGAAAATACGTAGAATACGAATGTACGCGTACTGATGGATACGAGTCGTCACATCCTACCCTCCTTGAAATAATTTTGTCCTCGAAATTTAGAAGACCGATCATTGCCTAAGCAATTTAAACGATTGAAGGGAAGGCTTGATGAATGACAATGACCTAGTAAAATACGTTGTAAATAGCATGAAATATAATGTGATATCATAGCATCAAGAAAACAAGAGATGTTACAAATAAATATATACTATTATTATCACCATAGCTTTCATAATTAGTCATGGGACCAGTATCATTATAATAATTAACTTGACTTTTCAAGTAGCCACAAGTTAATATGAGCTAATGGCATTACATGAAAATGATAGCTATTATGATAACATCTATTCGAACTTGGAATCTGAGGTGATAAGCTAATCAACCACATCAAAGATCATATAGTTTAAAGTTTCCACTTGTTCTAATTATGACAAATGGGGCATAGCTAAGGAAATCATCAATAATATAGCATACAAAGACGTAATGACTAATCCATATGCGTTCATGCTGTTATACCTAATTAGCCTAGCACAAATGACATCAACTCCCATAAAGCCCAAAGACAAGTTAACGTCCAAAACAACACAAGTAAACTAGTACAAGGCCAACTACTAAAGACCATACTTATCACTATACTTATCACTACCACTCCTTGTATTAATGCACATAACGCCCAATAACAATCCAACACTAAAATCATTATCCAAATCCAAGCACAAGATCGGCATCCAGCTTCAACACCTAAGGCCAATAGCATTCCAATACCCATCGACAATGATACTCTTTGCTAACACCAACAGTCGACATCTACAGCTCTCATCATTAATCCTAAACAAGCCAACAACAAAAAACATACAGTCCCTCAAACCTGAAGGAGCGGACCCAAAGAGATGCCCAAACATGACAGCAAAAGGGGTAAGATCCATGACAATGAGCTCAAAAGAAGCCCAAGAATCACGATTTGCCAAGATCTCAACCACACAGCGGCGGTGAGGGTGGCAGTGAGGATCGTCACTACACCCAAAAATCCTAAAACAGAACGTCGAAGGGTCATCGGAGGTTGTCGATCCATGTCGGGCGATGGCTGTGGTTGCTTGGTGGCGAAATGTGGCATGGTAAAGCTCCGAGTGAGGCCGGAGGAGCTTGAGGCGAGATGGGTTGGGCTCACGAAGGGAGAGTCACGGTGAAGGGGTGGGTGTCGTCGCGACGTAGGGGAAGTCACGTGCCGGATGGGTTTGGTGAGGGAAGAGATGAGGGGATTAAATAGGGGCACCGAAGTCATCGATAGGGTAGGGTAGGGTAGGCTGGACCGGGGCTCACGGAGAGAATGCAGACAAAAGGCAATAAAGAGGGGGGGATGGTAGGCAGAAAAAAGTTCAACTCATGGGAAATTGGGTACAAGATGAAATTAGTGGGTAGAAGAGAAA
This sequence comes from Scilla litardierei, assembly GCA_030789695.1. Taxonomy (NCBI): domain Eukaryota; kingdom Viridiplantae; phylum Streptophyta; class Magnoliopsida; order Asparagales; family Asparagaceae; genus Scilla; species Scilla litardierei. The sequence continues at coordinate 437,450,048 of CM061142.1, read as the reverse complement.
TACGAGTTCAAGAAAGATGAAGAAGATGTAACTGCCTACACTTACACGTCACGGTTTTGGCTCATCTCAGATTCTTTAACACCATCCTCAGATACTTTTGAGCGTCCTTCGATCTGCTTTCATTGTTGAACTCGAACTTCGGATGATCAAAAAAAATTCGAATGCTACTCTTTTTATAAAAGAGTATAACCATAGTTTAGGTGAACTAAATGCGACTAGGAAGTATTGTAAGAATAAGTAGGACGATCGGAAGGCCAGCACAAGAAGAACGATGGCGATGAATGGTCCTATCTTATGGAAGGTTACTCTAATTCTAACTTTAGAAATTTAGATATGGTACTCATATGAACTTAGGACATCACATATAGCCTCAGAATGGCTTTAGACTTGAGCATACGACATTGCCAACTTTCAACTTTGGTAGTTGTAGTACGCAACCATCTACTTGGGTAAATTATGTACTAATGAAAATACCACATGCTCGAAGCATGGAATAAATATCAAAGTTTGTTGGACTTGTCTTTATCCTCAAATTTCTTAGCGTCCACTTTGCTTTGGACCAGTCGATATGAAAAGGTTTCTTCACTTTCTGGTTTTCAATAAGAAAGTCAATCAGCAGTCCTGGTTTAGCTATCATAGTGAATAAATAGGGAACTACTCTACTGGTTGTTAATATAATCGATAGAGCAGATGCGATAATTGGCAATCTTAACATTGATACCACCCGGTGTGTGTCAAATCGATGTAAAGGGAAAGGTTCAGACATACCAGTGATTACTGGCTCTCAACTTTCGTAGTTGTTGTGATGAATGCTTGACACCTGGGTTGTTTCAGCTTGGCCTGTCGAAAGACTTGATGTTGTGGAGCTAGGGGTGGTTTATGCTGTTTCGATCCAGAAGTTGCTGCAATCGGAGTCCTTCGCTTGATTATATAGCGAGAGCAATTCCTGGTAGAGTGCTCAGATGCCCTACATAACAGGCAATGGTTGAGCAACTGACGATAGTTCTTCTTGACATGCCCTGGTCGGTTATAATGGTGGCACACCATCTGGGATCGGTTGTTGACTGGAGATGAAGGACTTTTAATCAATGTAGTTTGTATTGGTCCACGAGCGTCTCTCGTCGATTCCATAGGATGCTTACGTCCTCCAATCTGGGCTGTTTTACGAAGTTTATCAACATCTTTGTAGGTACATACTGCTTCCAGTAATCGATGTTGGAGTTCCATCATTCCTCCTATGATTCCCACGATGTCATTGTCGGCGACACCATTTCCATTATGAGTGTTAGGTTGACCTGCCATGTTGCAAAACAAACCTCTATGAGTGTTAAGTAGAATTATTCTATCAGGACAACTCGGTATTAATGTCGTCCAAACCGATCCTAAAGTATTCATATGAGCATGACCTGCATGTGCCACCACTAAAACCTGTCACGCCCCACTTCCCATTCTACTAGGGAGCGATGACACAAGCGGGTCCGCGGTGTGCTTAAAATACGGAGGAGTACTATTTTTTTTCTTTTCTTTCTTCTTGGCTTAAACACACTAAGCGTCTGTGTAAAAACTGCAGGTCCTTGCATGCGTATTTAAGAAACATCTTGAATAACATTATTACAAACCAAGAGTCCAAATATAGAATACAACAGTAGGCCTAGTATGGCCAAATCAAACTACACACATATACATTGATACGCTCAAAAATACTGACATGAAATAAAAGGGTTAATCTTTAGCAGGGATGAAGTCCACGTGGTCCTGGTCATCAGGACTGATCTCAGAGATAAATTCCTCAGTAAACTCTGGCTCGAAACCTACCATGCATTTCAAAACAATATACATTTGAAATACATGCCAGCGAGGGTTACTCGTGCAAGTATAATCTCCTTATTTTAGAAAGAATGAGTGTATATAAAACATTTTACAAAAAGCACGGTATGTATACCAAGTTAAGTAAAAGTTAAAAACCAAATAGGACAAATAGAGATTCTTGCAAGTAAATGGTCGAAGTAATTTAATTAAGCCTTTAACAAGCTGAAATCAAGATATAACCATAATTAATGTTTACATTGATGATGATTGGGATTCTAACATTGGCCCATGCATTCACGGCCAGTTAGGTTTGGCCAAGTAGGTTCACTATCCCCGCAAGCAAGGTGACCCAAAACTTGGACACAAACGATCCTAGACATCGGGTGAAACCAATGTTAAGAATATCAATTAAAATCTCTGCCTCATCAATTTAGTCATAACTATATAATCAGCTTGGTGTGGGTACGTAGAAAAAGTAAAGAGCTATAGCAGTTAAACAATTGATGGCAATTTGCAACCTGTAGCAGTTTAAATATTTGATGGCAATTTGCAACCAGTAGGAATTTAAGCAATTGATAGTAATTTCACAGCATGCAAAGAGAAAACTATATAACAACTAAGAAGTGGATACTTACTAACATTTGTTCTAGTGTAAAGCCCGTTGTCCGAGGAAAGATGTAACTAAGATGCACCAGAACTATCGGGAGCTACCCGGGTTCTCCAATCATCGACTCCATCCGGACGACGGCCAAGATTTATCAGTAGGGTGGATCTAGTCAATCAGTATCCTCTACTAGAGTGGACTACCACATCCCACATGTCAGGTCAGCAATATATATTACAATTAAATTCCATCAGTCGTTCAGTCTGTTCTGTTCATTTGCATCGTATTAGATGCGTTCAAATGTTCCATGGTGTCTCAATAGTCCGTAAAATAGTCTCACAAAAGTTCACAACTTTACGACTCAATTTAACAATTAAACGAAACGTGGAAACATGAAATAGTACAAAAGAATGAGCACAGAAATGATTCCAAATGAGCAAATGAGTCTAATTAAGCTTAAAATATTTTTCTAAGGCTAGTAGGTAGTTTTCAAGATTTTTCAACAATTATTAGGCATTTTAAAATAATTTAAAAAGGCCAAAAACTAATTTTAAATCAAGAATTTATTTTTACGATATATGTTCAAAGATTTATTTAGGGCAAACCGCACGTTAGAATTCTTCCAACAAGGGGTCAAAGTGTCCGTCTCGTTTAGTACTACGACATATATTTTTCCTGTACATCATTATAAATGAAAATTTTACGATATACACCTTTAAGTGAATATAATTTAATTGAGTTTTATCTTTAAATATTTACGGTGGAAATTATACTTGCCTTTTGGCGATGAAACTGGCGCAAATGTGTCTGTTTCGTCTTTTCTGGCTCTTCCCGTGTATTTTTTTGAGGCCTGTATAATATAATATGAATTTATTATAACCTTAACTTATATAATATATACGTATTTACGTATCTAAATACGCACACTGTGTATTCCCACCGTATTCACGTGTTTTCTGTAGCAGCGAGTGTTCCTCGTGTTCCTGTCATGCGAGAGGAAGGAGGGGGTGGGGGCTTGTGATGCTGCTACTGTTGCGTGGTGAAGTCGTCGGTGGAGGGGAGAGGAGGAGCGGTCGGCCTGCGGTAGTGGAACACCGACGGGCGACGGCGGAACGCAGCAGCTCGCTGGCTTGGGCTGTAGTTCTTCATCGGGGGGAGAGATTTAGGTGGGCAGTCAGATGGTGGTGGAGACGTGCGGAGCTCATGACGGTGGCTCAGGCGGTGAAGCTCCAGTGGGTCGTCACGGTGGGTGGTTGCACCGGGAGCGCTGCGGTGGAGGGGTGCAGCTGGGCTACCGGTGGCATGAGGATGAGGGGGTTGAGGTGGGGTCTCATCGGAGTTGGGCTGGGCACACCGCTCGAAGGAGGGGCAAATCCAAGGGCGTGCCGTTTCACGGCGGGCGCGGTGGCTTGTGGTAGTCGGGGTGTGGGGTCGATGCCGTGAGGGAGAAGGCTGTGAGTTTGCTTGAGGGAAGGGATGGGTGAAGAGAGCACGGGGACGTGGTATTGATGATGATGGAGGTGAGTGTTTGTCGATGGGTTTGGGTTTGGGTGTTGAAGCTGTGGGTGTTTGCTTGTGATGAAGTAATAAGAAGGTGATGATGATGTTGGTGATTAAGGAGGATGAGAGGTGGTGATGACGTTGAAGGGAGAAGCACTGGAGAGGGGAGTTTGGCCGTGGGTTGGCCTCTAGCTGTGAAGACGAAGAGGGTGATTAGAGGGGGTTATATATAGGTTAGGATATAATATAATAATATAATATAATATTAATCAATAGTTAGGGTATAGTTAGGGTATTTAAGAGTGGGTTGGTGTATATTGACTAAGCTTAGAAATAAGCTTAGTATGAAACTCATGGGCTGCTAAACCGGGGTTGTTGATGGCAATTAGAATAGGTAATTAAGTTATAGTAAAATAATTAGTAAGGGTAATTAGTAATAGTTTAGTATAGTAATATTTTAATACAAAAATACCCATTAATCACATATGACTTCGAAAAATTACAAAAACATAGCCATGGGTTCGTATCGACACGAGGATCACATATACGACGTCCATTTCAATATGGAGATATGAGTTTTGGGTCAAAACGTTTAGGTCGCAGGTTTTCGGGTTCCAGGTCGATTTGACTCCAGAAAATTATGAAAATAAAATGTGGAGTTCTAAATGATCATAGAATCACATCGTAAAAGTTTGAAATCATTTTGATAATGTTTATATAGAAAATTAATTGATACGGCTATATCATTAATAATTGAATAGAAAATATTATTTAAAATTTTTTAAAGGTATTGGATGACACTCGAATTTACTAAAATATGCTATAAATAGTTTGACGACACAAAAATATTTTTTATAAAGGATTTTGAAACCAATTTTGATATTAAACTCCCGACAAACCATTTTAAAATACTTTTAATGTTTGAAAATACGTAGAATACAAATATACACGTATTGATTGATACAGGTCGTCACAAAGATATCATCATCTTCTCTTCAAATATTTCAAACTTCTTTAATGTCATCATGCCTAAGAAAATGGTTGCAATTAAAAAGAGAAAGGTTGATGAAGCTTCTCATCCTCTCACTAAAAGAGAAGAGATTGAACCATATCTTGTTAATTTCTCAAGTTATGCTAAATTCTTAAACATCACAAAGAGGCAAATCCTCCGTGGGAGGTTTGTCTCTATTGAGGATTTAGAAAATTATGGCATTGATATCATCCTAGAATTCCAGAATCTACCTGTTTTCCAAAGATAATTCATACTTGTGTTATCCTAGACTTGTCCATCTTTTCTATGCTAATATAGATGCTGATTTGACCAAGTCTCGATTTCGAACTAAGGTTCTTGATACCCAGCTTCAGATTACTGTTAAATCTCTAGGTCAAGCTTTAGGGATTCCCTATATCGGGAAACTGCTTGACGAAATTGAGATGGTTAATGGGAATGTGTTAGATAAGATGTATCTGCCTGGAAAATTTTTTCTTACAAAATTACCTAGTAACGATCTTCATTATCATGCTAGAATTTTAGCGAACATCTTATCTTACAACATAACCCAGAAGTCAGGTAGTCATTCAGTTCTTTCTGAACATCAAGAAAAATGCATTTATGCTATGCTTGGCAATATTAAAGTCAACTGGGCTCGGATTATCATGGGCAATATTATCCATTCCGCTCTATCCACTAGAGTCATATATCCATTAGCTCATTGTCATTTTCTTACAATTCTCTTCAATACTTATGATATCCCGTTGGATAATGAGTCTGAGGTTTTGGAACCTGCTCTTGTGTTTGATGTTCATATACTTGACCGAACGGGTCTTCACCGAGACCTTAACCAAAATGTTCCGAAATAAAAGCTAGTTGGTGACACTAGCTCCACCTCAAGGAAGGGTAAGAAAGTAGTTGTTGAAGAAGACTCAGATGAAGAAGAAGAAGAAGGAAGCGAAGATGAAGATGAAGCACCACCTGAAGAAGTTCCCGACTACATTCTTGAGCTTCAGGACATGCTCCTGAAGAAGACTAAAAAGTTGAAGATCTCTCAAACCAGAGGGTTTGAAGATCTTAACAAGAAGGTGTAAGACTTGAATGACTTTGTGGTTAGTAGAAATCAAATGACGGAGAAGACACTTGAGAAAATCCTTGACGAGATCAAGGAGTTGAAGAAAGAAAAGAAGAACGTCGGTTCATCTTAAAACTTTGATTGCATGATTCTAAAACAATGATTCTGAAACTATAGTCTGTAATATTTCATACAATATATGTTTGTGGTTGTGTGATGGTTCCTAAACAATTTAGTATCAACACTTGGTGGTTGATGTAATGCTACTATATTATCTTAGTTGCTATGCCATGCTTTAACTTTTGATTTCCCCATATCTTGCTTAAGTATGAATGAGATGGCATGAAATATATCTTGCTTAACTAATTCTATTTTGCAGATAGTTTTTCTTGGTTAATTACTTTTTCTCTCCAACACTTGGTATAAACACTTGTGTTGATTAATCTCTTATTGTTGAATATACTTGGTTATTGAAATGCTTAAGTAGATTATTTATTCAACACTTCGTGAAATTATCATGGATGTCATCATAATATTTTGATTGATGACAAGGGGAGAAAAATGGAAAAGAAAAAATGAAAATGAATAATATTTTCTAGGGGAAATGACACAAAAATACACCAACGTTTGGGGCCTATTTCATATAAATACCCTGAACTTCTAAGTCGTTCATAAGTAAACCTTTTTATACCTTATGGGTAACGGAATTTAACGGAGGGAATTTTTTCCAATTTTGCCCCTCTTCCTCATTGCACGTGAGAAGAAACATCTCGATAATAACTGAGGGTTAAATCGTTGGCTTGAAAGTGAAAGGGGAAAAGAAATCGAGAGGTAAAATTTTAGGGTAAAAACTAAGAGAAGTATTTCATGCATGCAGGAGGAGAAGAAATCGGGGGGAAGAGGAGAAGCTTGGTGCTGCTGAAGAAGGAGGTTGGTCATTGCTGAAGAAGGAAACGGGGCGCTGCTGAAGAAGGAAGCTGACGGTAGAAGAAAGTGACGATCAAAGCAGACGATGGTGAGTTCAGTCAAATTATCATAAAAATTGTTCATTTATAATTATATTTGAGTTATAATCGTGAGAAGAGGAAGTGATAGAAGTGATTATGGGTGTAATCTATTCTAATGTATTTAACAGAGCCAAAGAGTAACATTGAAGGTGCATCATGGGGGATTGCTGAAAAGAGGGTCAGATGGGTATCATGTTGATGGTGAGGAGACTGTGTTCAAAGATTGTGTTGCAGGGTTGTTAAACATGGAGAATTTACGCATGCTTATCAAGGAACTAGGCTATAAAGGGGAGTTCTTCTTGTATTACAAACCATGGAGAAAACCCTTTAATTGGTGCATGAAAATGGATAATGATGAGAAGGCATCAGCAATATTGAACATGCAAGGTAGTAGGCTTGTTGATTTGTATGTTGCACATGAATGTGATGTGCTGCCATTAGAAGACATATTGCCGTCTGACAGGGAAATTATAAGTGTGTGTGATTCAGCAGAAGCAGAGACTGCTGATGAAGAGGCTGAGTCTGTTGAGGTGAATTCAAGCTATCCATAAACTATGCCAATGCAGGAGCATACGAAAGAGCCAAGTGAGACAGCAACGTATGAGAGAAATGAGGAGACAAATGTGGAGACAAATGATGAGCCAGTGGAGGAGCCAATGGAGGAGCTACTGGAGGCAATAGAGGATCTAATAGAGGAGCCAATGGAGAATCAAGATGAGGAGCCATTTGAGGAGCCAATTGAGGATACAAATAAGACAATTGATCACAGAGAGGAGCCAATTGATCAGACAATGCAGCATCATGAGGAGGATGATTTTCAGCTTGAGCAGACAATGCAGCATCATGAGGAGGATGAGCAACAGCTTGAGCATACAGTGGAGCATCATGAGGATGATGAGCAGCAGCTTGAGCATACAGTGCAGCATCGTGAGGAGGATTTTCAGCTTAAGCAGACAATGCAACATCATGAGGAGGATGAGCATCAGCTTGAGCATACAGTGCAGCATCATGAGGAGGCTGATGCAGCATCATGAGGAGGATGAGCATCAGCTTGAGCATACAGTGCAGCATCATGAGGATGCTGATTTTCAGCTTGAGCAGACAGTGCAGCATCATGAGGAGGATGAGCATCAGCTTGAGCATACAATGAAGCATCATGAGGAGGCTGAGCAACAGCATGAATATGAGCAGCATGAGCAGACAGTGCAGAATTATGATGAGGCTGAGCAAAATAGCAGTGATGGAGAGTCTGATGCTGAGTATCAGCCTAGTTCTAATGAGGCAGATGGGGAAGAAAGCAGCAGTGATGATGAGGATGAAAGTGATGGGGCAGACAATGAAGGCGAGCTCACTTCTGGGCAGACATGAAGAATCACAAGAAGAATGATAAGGCCTGATGGAATGCATGTATATGCTGGACCTGAATGCGACCCACTAACAGAAAGGGCTACAGATTCTGATGATTCAGATACACTTAGGAGTGTACATGGCAGTGATGATGAGAAAGGGCAGAGAGGGGGACATCATTGTCATAGTATTGATATGGACAACCCTCACTTGGAAGTAGGAATGGAGTTTGCATCCCCTGTAGAATTTAGAGAGCTGTTGAGAGAGCATGCAATTAGGAATGGATACGACTTTAAATTTAAGAAGAATGAAGGAGGTAGAATCAGGGTATATTGTAGCAATAGGTGTGGATGGGTATGTGCTGGGTCTTGGGATATGAATAGAGATAAGTTGATAGTGAAGAAGTTAACAACACATATAGACTGCCATGTTGTTAGAAGCAATAATCAAGTGACATCGCAATGGATAGCAAAGAAATATTTGGAGCACTTTAGAGATCAACCCCATTACCAATCTCGACAATTAGGAACTTAGTGAGTATGGACTTTGGAGTAGATGTAAAGCAAGATTCTAAGCTGTGGAGGGCAAGGAGAGTTGCAAGCAAATATATTGCAGGATGTTATAAGAAGCATTTTAGAGAGCTATGGAATTATTCACATGTGTTGTTGGAGAGGAACCCAGACACATATTGCAAGATAAGAACAAGGCCAAGTGACAAGGAGGATGAGCCATTTTTTGATGGCATATTCATCACGTACCAATGCCAAGTTAATGGATTCAAGGCAGGATGCAGGCCTTTCATAGGCCTTGATGGTACATTCCTGAAGACAGAAATTGGGGGAGTGTTGTTGAGTGCAACCAGTAGAGATGGAAACAATGAAATGTTCCCCTTAGCAGTTGCAATAGTAACAACTGAATCAAAGGATACGTGGAGTTGGTTTTTTACGCTGTTTGATTGAAGCATTGGAGGTGAGCCATGAGCAACAATACACCTTCATTTCTGACAGACAGAAGGTAGATCAATCAACCTAGCATATATTTCCATATTATTGCTTAATTAAATATTGTATATGTAGGTAAATTTTCTGTATGTAGTTAAAGTTAAGAATGTCATATATGTCACATATACATTCATTGAAGTTAAAGGTAAATTTACATAGAAGTTAAATTTTCAATGAAGTTGAAGTTAAATTTACAGTGATTACATTCATTGAAGTTGAAGTTAAATTTACATTGAAGTTAAATTTTCATTTAAGTTGAAGTTAAATTTACAGTGATGTTAAATCAGCTTGAGCATACATATACATTCATTGAAGTAGAAGTTAAATTTACATTGAAGTTAAATTTTCATTTAAGTTGAAGTTAAATTTACAGTGATGTTAAATCAGCTTGAGCATACATATACATTCATTGAAGTTGAAGTTAAATTTACATTGAAGTTAAATTTTCATTTAATTTGAATGTAAATATTCATATGCACAGTCTGTTTATGTAGTTAAATGGAAATATTCATTGAAGTTAAATTTTCATTTGTATGCTTTATGTAGGGTCTTCTAGAGACATTCAAAGAAAGTATGCCTCATGCACATCATAGGTTTTGTGTTAGGCATATGTATGAAAATTTTAGAAAGCAATTCAAGCCCCTGCTTTTTAAGAAAAAATTGTGGAAAATTGCAAAAGCATATGTTGTGGAGGATTGGTTAACTTCAATTGAAGACTTATACAAGTGTTCTCCTGATGCTGTGAAATGGCTATGCAATGTTAAGATTAACTCATGGAGTAGATGTTATTTCACAGATAATAGTTGCTGTGACTTGCTTTTGAACAACATCTCAGAATCATTTAACAGTTTTATTAAGGAAGCTAGGGATAAACCTATCATTACATGTCTAGAAATGATGAGGAGACAACTAATGATACGTTTTCAGAAGAAAAAAACAATTGCTTCCAATTGGACTGCTGCCATTTTCCCCAGAATCATAGATAAATTACTGAAGTTGAAGGGAACTAGTAGAAGTCTTCCTGTTGTGTATGCTGGAGGAGGACAGTTTGAAATCAGAGATGAGATTGGAACATATACATTAAATATTGAAGCAAGAAGATGTGATTGTAGATATTGGGACATGACAGGGATTCCTTGCACACATGCATGTGCTGCATTGATGTCAGAAAACAAGCAGCCAGAGGATTTTGTGAACATGTATACAGCAAGGAAACATATTTAATTGCTTATACAGGCATGATATGTCCCATTCTAGATTCAAGATTTTGGCCAAAGAATCAATATTCAGCTTTAATGCCCCCAACTTATAAGAAGCAGCCAGGAAGGCTAGCAAAGAAGAGGAGAAGAGGAGAGTTTGAAGCTGGGCCTAGTCAAGGTTCTAGAAAAGGCCAGATTCAAAAATGTCAAATGTGTCAAGAAGAAGGACACAACAAAAGGAGTTGTAAGAATGATATGGTGCCCAAGCCAAGTTCCAAGACAGGAAATCCTAGAGGCAGGCCACCCACTCAACAAAAAGCTCTCAGCCAGATTGAACAACCAGCATTTGAGTCTTTATTGAAGGGTGCTGGGATCAATATCAGTCGTAGTAATACCAGAAATCCTCCAGTGAAGAATTTAGTAAGTTATTTATTATTTATGTAAATAATAATCCAAGGTCTAAATTACTGTAAATGCTGACAGAGTTCATCCATGCAGCAGAATGCCCCAAGAAATTCATCCATGCAGTAGAATGCCCCAAGAAATTCATCCATGCAGCAAGGTCTAAATGCTGACAGAGTTCATCAACAGACTGCCCCAAGAAATTCACTAGACAATTTACAAAATTTCATTCCTAGTAGTTTGCCCCAACATTTTGAGAGAGTGCATCATGTGATGAATTCAGTAAGATCAGTATTTAGATGCAATTAATAGCTAATATGTAAAGTTTATGTAAAGTTTATGTAAATTTAGTAGCTCAGTAAGCTCAAGAGTTTTATGTAAATTTTTGTACAGCCCAGCATGAAGCAAGGTCTAAATGCTGCCAGAGTTCATCATCAGAAGGCCCTAAGAAATGCAGAAGAGAATTTAGAAACTTCCAGTCCTAGCAGTTTTCCCTATCAACATGTTCCAAGATTTGTTCATGTGCTGAATTCAGTTAGCTCAGTATTTTTATGCACTTATTATCTACTATTTGTGTACTTATTTATGCATATGTTTGTAAAGCAAAGGATGCATCATGGTCATGTGCAACAGCTGCATGATCAAAGGAAATTTCCAATGCATGAAGAAGCAGGAAGTTCAAGCAGTTTGCAACATCATGCTCCAAGAAATGCTAGAGGAAATTCACTAGCAGGCAGTGCTAGCACTGTGTCACAGCAACAAGCTCCTAGAAATGCTCAATTTGTATTTGTACAGCTCAAATTACTAATCATTTCATTTAATATCTGAATCACCATTTTATTTCATTACATCTCCAATTAATGATCTCCTTATATCTCAATTTCTATTAAATGTGTGCAGCCCAGTTAACTACATGGAACAAAGAAGAAGAGAAAGTCAGCTAAGCAAGTTCATACTCCAGATGGTCAGAGGCCACTCAGGGAAGGAGGTCAGACTCCAGAATTTCAGAGGGGGGGTAGAGAAGGAGGTCATAATCCAGACTTTCAGATGCCAGTAAGAGAAGCAGTGCAATCTCCAGCAGCTTTAGTCCACAATATGGTTTTATTCAACAAAAATGTTCACATATATAAATAGAAAAAGGACAAGTTTGAGGAAGTTAGTGTAGCTGCTGATTTTGTATCACTCCATAATTTTGTATCAGCTTCAGTGCAGAATTTTGTATCAGGACATGTTTTTGTAGATTGACCCTGAAACTATGTGGCTGTGTGCTTTTTGTATCAGGCTGTGTGCTTTTTGTATCAGGATTGTGTGTATATTTTGTATCAACATGTTTTGAATGGGATGTAATGTGATGTAATGTGATGCAATGTGATATATCTAGTTCAATACTTCAGTTCTGACCCCTTACATTGTGTGTTTAAATTTGTTTTGAATCGGATGCATTGTGTGATTCCATGCATTGTGTGTTTCCATGTTTTGAATGGGATGTAATGTGATATATCCATTTTGTTTCCAGTTCATGTGATGTGCTGGGATGTGATATATCCAGATCAATTTTGTTTCCAGTTCATTGTTTCCATTGATATATCCAGATCAATTTTCATTGTGATGCTCATTGTGTTGCTCATTGTGTTATAATCTGATGCTCATTGTGTTTCCAGTGCAATTTTCATATGGTATCCATTTGGTATCCATTTTTTTTCAAGTTCAATGTTTCCATTTCAATGCTCATTTTGTTTTCAGTTCTGAGCATATATATATATGTGCAATACATGTGTGTCATTACCAGGTTCAATGCTTCAGGAATGGATACTATGTGATACCCCTATTTTCATTTGCAAACTAATGAGCATATACTAATGAGCATATATATGGTTCAGGTAAAAATACTAATGAGCATAACAATTCAATGCTTCAGTTTACTGCTTCATTTCAATGCTTCAGGCAATGTCACAAACAATGAATGTCTTATTGATTTAAATTCCAGTCCCAAGCAACATTGTAAATTGAAGCATGACATTTTTCCTTCAGCCTCTCAAGCAACATTTAAATTGAAGCATATACTAATTGAAGCATGACATTTAAATTCCAGTCCCAAGCAACATTTTTCCTTCAACAGCAAAGCAAAACAAATTTTCAGCAGCAAAAAATCAACAGAGGGCTTAACATTTTTCCTTCAGCCTCTCTACATGGATACACCTGTTCAGAAGCATGATGACTTCAACATTTATATAACAAGATCAGTACATCTTGCTATTACTAAACTTTAACATAAGAAACATAAGTACAATCAGTGAAAACATTCCCCACTTAAGGTATTTGATCTCAGTAAGGTTCCTCTCAGTTTTGACTGTGCTTCTCTCTAACTTTCCTATTGCCGTCTCCAATCGATTCTCTCTCTCTCAGCCTCCTCTCCGACACCTCAGTGGATGAAATTTCCAGCCTACTCCTCCTCTCATTCTCATCAATCAAGTGTAATATCACCATTCTTGACCATTCCGAGTGCGGTGGATCCTTCCATAGAAAGAAAGAGCATTCCCGCGCACTACAATTCCAAAATCTCCTTCCTGGATTTGATCGGGTCCATGAAGTCTTCCTCGGTGTCTTCAGCCCACAATTGCAGACCTTGAAGTCATCTCTATCAGTTTCAAATTCAGCCCGGTTGTCCTCTCTACTGCGATCTCTGCTAGTGGCACTATCTCCATAACTCATGTTCTTCTTTTCACTGCAAAAAAAAATTAGAGCTTAGGCAAAAAAAACTTGTAAATAAGACTTAAGGATAGTTGGGAGAACCTGATTTGAGATGAGAGCTTTAGTTTACATCAACCCCCTTTCGTTTCCCTCTTCAACCCGCAAAAAAACCCTACTGCCAGCACACTTTTCTCTCAATGAATCCTTTGGAATTTATTCTACTGTGAGTAGTAGGGGGTTGGCGCTCTTTATGTAGAAGAAGGGTAATTTCGTCCATTTTTGTTCACGTGGGCTTTCAGATTCACGGCAACCTCTAAAAAGGTATCACGGTTAACCCGCCAGCTAACGTTTGGGTTTAAAAATTAATGACTTAGAAGTTCAGGGTATTTATATGAAATAGGCCCCAAACGTTGGGGTATTTTAGTGTGATTTCCCCTTCTAACCAGCTTTGATGCAGGTGGAGTATGATTTTTCATTCATCATCTAAGCAGGGGGAGTAAGTAGACTTACTCATCAATTTATTAATTGCTATTATTTATTTATTTTTCATTTGGGTGTCATCATCAAAAGGGGAGAGTGATGGGAAACCTAGTCCTACCCCTAAGTATTTTTGAAGACGAGCACATCGAATGGTGTTAATGTACCAATAACATTATTCAAGTGTGTAGGTTGTGCATTAAGCTAAGTGAAGCTCAAAGCATACTCCGAAAAGAAGAAGCTTAACCATACTAAGAAGATGAAGATGAATGGAGTAGCTCGCATTCTATGCTAAGCATAGATGAAGCTCACAGATGAAGCTCATAAAACGTGCCCAAGCTTAAGATAAAGAGGAGCTCAAATTCAAGAGAAGCATGCATTTACATCAAGTTCTTATCGGCTTCAAAGTCTTCATTAAGTCTAGTGTGTGAGTTATTTCTTTTTAGGAATATGTTAAAACCAAGAAAATTTGCACACACACACACAAAATGTTTTTTGAAAACAATTTTTAAATGTGTTTTAAAAACTTCTTGAGAGCTAAGCTATTGATTCAATTCTTGTAGTCAATCTTCAAACACCCAGGAGTTGATTACTCATTTCAATAGCTGAGTTTCACCGAAAATCTGCTCTGGGAGTCGACTACCAAAGGAGGGAGTCGACTGCCTGCTATAGCAGAGTTTTTATTAAAAACTCTCTGGGAGTCGACTACCTCCCTTGGGAGTTGACTTGCAGCTGTGCATTTTGACTTCCCTGATTTCCTCTTTCCATTTATTCTTTGCTTGATTTTTGGGGCTGAAGTCAAACTCATTTTGAAATTCGAATTCTCTTTTGAACTCTATAAAAAGAGACCCTATGAGAACAGTTAAAAACACCCAATTCTTTCATTCTTGAGCTAAGCAAAAACTCTCTTGAATTCTCAATTGTTCTCATCGCTCTCAAACGTTCATCGTAGCCAAAAACGGTTTTTCATATTCTTTGATCTTATTGTTTATATTTAAATTATTTTTAAGATCATATTATTTTTTGGCTATTGCAAATTGGTTTTTCAAAATCCTCTCTTTGATTTTCATTTTCTTTAAAGGATTTTTTGAAAATCAAGATTCTAGGTCACATCGAATTTATTCATATTCTTTGTGTAATTGGCTTTTTAATTCTTTAGCCACATAAGCACAATTGCAATATTATCTTAGCTATAGGATTATTTGGGTGTAAACCAATCTCCACCAATCTTTTTGGTGAATTGGATTGTGATTTTTATTTGGAGTCCCTTGGTGATAAGGGTATTGTAAATCGGTAAATCCTAGTCAGGACTAGGTGATTGGAAATCTTGGTGGTGATACTAGGTCGTTAGAAATCCTAACGAGTGAAGTTAGGTTATTTTATTGCTAAGGCAATAGTGGATTAAATCTCGAGCCATGTTAGTCGGGTACTGGACGTACCCAGGTTGCGGGGAACTAGGATAAATCGTTTGTCTCTCTCTGTGTGATTTTCTGTGATTGTATCTATTGTTTACTTTGTGCTAGGTATCAATTGTTGTTAATATATTCTCATTTGTAATCTCTTTTTAATACTATTGTTAATTCAAAGATTACATTGTTATTCCACTGTGAGATCTCTTTGTTCATTGTAATTAATCTTTGTATTATTTTTCATCATGTTGATTAAGGACCAAGCGTAGATCACTCTACTTGATTCCTTAGGCAACATTGGAAGGGATAGTTGTAGTGTTCTAATAATCGAAGAAAAAGTTTTAACTTATACAACAATATTCAACCCCCCTTCTAGTGTTGTTTGCCATCCACAAGATCCAACAGCCTTCATATATGCCATGATATTACGTGTCAATCAGCTATATATACCTTGTTCTGATACCACGTGTTGAATCCTATGGATGTCAAATAACACTAGAAGGGAGGGTTGAAGAGTATTATATACAAATAATAAAACTTTTTCGTAAATTAAAAACCTTCTACTAGTTGCCTAAGTCTCCAAGAAGATTTATCTCTCTTGATACTTAATCAACACAAATACGATTGCTTGCAATAATGTAAGGTACACAGCAGAAATACAGTCACAAGCAAGAAATATAAGATTAGCAGTAAGAAAACAATCACAATACAGACACAAAAATTTATCTTGGTTCCCCACCAATGGATACGTCCAGTCCCTGACCTCCCTTGGGATTTAATCCACTATTGCAACAAACAATACAAACACCTAGCTTCCCTCGCAAACACCTAGCTTCCCTTACTAGGAATTTCCTACACACCTAGTTCCACCAAAAACTAGGATTTACACCGAATACACCAATACCCCTTTCACAAAGGGAATACAATACAACACTTACCAAATGCCTCCCTTGAGGCTTACAAACCTTTGTCGATGAATACTTGATACACCATTCATCTTATAGCCAATGATTGGAGCTATAAGTGCTTTTTGTGTGGCTATAAGAAAAAATCAAATATTTTGATCTCAAAATATTTAAGTGAAGTTCAAAAGATCAAAATTAAACTTGATTTTAAATCTATTCAGAATTGGAACTTAAGAACAGAGATTAAACAAGTTTTCATGCCAATAAAATGATCAAAATAGATTAAAAAGAATAAGCACAGAATTTAAAACAATGGCAAAAAAATGAGAGCTTTAGAGTAAGAAAGAGCTTTTGAAATTAGCTTTAGAAAATAATAGAACTTGCTCAAATATTTTTATAAATAATTCTAAACTTAGTAGAATGAAGAGAGGCTAATTTCAAGAGGTAATCTTTTTATTCTCATCTAGCATGATGCTTAGAAGTAGAACTATGTTGGAGCACACACACATCTTTATTTCTGTCCTAGGAAATCATTAGAATTCATTTCCTTGGCCTCCAATTCATAATTCTCAAGCATGTGCATTTTGGACTTTCAACAATCGACTGCTGAACGATTTACAGGTGCCTAGTCACCTGTGATTTGTTCTACAGTCGTCTGTTTTGCACATACTTTATCATTTGGTTTTTAGGGTTTCAGCTATAACTTTCTTCAGGCGACTGTTGTACAAAGTACAGGCGCCTGTCCATTTACAGGCGCCTGTGACTTGTTAGTCAGTAGCATGTCTCTCTCTTGCCCAAATATCTTGAACTTGTCTTTTTTCGGCCAGACGACTGTATTGGTTTTATAGTCGCCTGCCCTTGGCACATGCGCATGTGAATGCTTCTTCAGTCGCCTGTCTATACTTGTCTTGACACTTTGTGTTTTGGCAAGTTATGCAAGTTTTGGCCAGACGACTGATGTTGGTTGCACAGTTGCCTGCCCATGGCACAGGCGCTTGTGAATGCTTCTTCAATCGCCTGTCGATCCTTGTCCTAACACTTGGTGTCTAGCAAGCTTTGCAAGTTTTGGCCAGACGACTGATGTTGGTTTCATAGTCGCCTGTCCATGGCATAGGCGCTTGTGGATACCACATCAGTCGCCTGTCCTATCTTCCCAAAACTTCCTGAGTTTTCACAACTTACTCATGTTTCACTCAGTCGCCTGTAGAAGGTTTCTCAGTCGCCTGTTAGGTTTACAGGCGCCTGTCAGTTCCTCATCAGTCGATTGTCCTACATGGTAAGTTACTGTTTGAATTCTCACCTACCCTCTGACACAGTGCAGCAGTCGACTGTCGATTGTGTAAATTCTATCTGTTGGCTGTTTCTCTACGAATTTCAAAGGGGTTTTTGGGAAATCGGTTTGAGGGTTTTAGAGAACCTATAAAGAGAACTTCTACTGTTCCATTGGAGCCTCTCTCTCCCAAGCAAGCTCTTTAGAATTCAAGCTTTCATTTCTCAAGCTCTAAAATCCAAAAGCCCTAGATATACAATCTCACTCACTCTTGCTCTCCAACCTATAATCAAAGTGATATCCTCTAGGCAATTTGTGATGACAAGAGAAATGGCTTTCTCTCTTCTTGGAAGAGACTTCAACACACAACACACTTGCTCCTTCAAGTTCTATTTTAAGGCATATGTGATTGTAAGTGTTGTTGTTTCATTATCTCATATCTTTCCATATTAATTTCACTCTCGGTTTGTGAGAGTGGTTTGCTTGATCCCAAGTTGAGGGAGACATGGACATCGATTGTGTTTCGATTACACTTGTAGGGTTGCTATAAGTGGATTTAAAGGGTAACTCAAGTTAGGGTTCTAACTTGAGTATCTGGAGGTATCAGTGTGGAAGGGACGTAGGATTACCAGGAACAAGTCGGGAGTTAACTTGGGTAATCGAACCCTTGAAACATACTTTGTGTTAGCATTGTTTCATTTTGGGTTTATTAATAATTCCGCATTTATTTTTGGTTAGGAATTTAACTTGGTATAACAATCGTTTAAATTTTATAAACATTATTCAACTCCCTTTTAGTGTTTTCCTCATAGCCAGAGTCCTTACAATTGGTATCAGAGCGCAAGGTTTTTAGCTATGGCATCCAACAACAACAACAACAAAATTCCTCCACCTCCTTCTACAATAATAACGATCGTGATGGTGTGTCTACCGTCTTCGAATTATAATTAACGGTTCATCCTCCGTGTTTCAATGACACGAATTTCAACTATTGGAAGTGCCGAATGGAGACATTTCTTAGGAGTGCTTCTCTTTGGAGAACCCTCCATAAAAAGTACATTGAATCCACCGAAGAGGATTTTGACAAATGGACTCCCGCTAAGAAGTCCACCAAGGTGAACAATGCCAAGGCAATGAACGCTCTTCATTGTGCATTGGATCTAGATGAGTTCAATAAGATATGCACATGTAAGAGTGCATATCAAATATGGAACCATCTCGGCGTTACCCACGAGGAAACAAACAAGGTAAAGTTGTCTAAATTATATGTTGCAATTCAAAATTTCGATATGTTTCATATGCAAGATAATGAGAACATTGCAACGATGTACGGTCGCTTCACCGACATCGCCAATGAGCTTGAAGCTCTTGGTCAAGTCTACACCCAACAAGAAAAGGTGAGAAAGATAATCATGGGAATGACCTTAAAATGGGAAAGAAGAGCAATCTCCATTGAGGAGGTCAATGACATGAAGAACTATACCATGGTGAATCTTATCGGTACCCTCATGTCTTACGAAGTAAGAAGGGAGAACCGAATGAAGATTAGAGTGATGATGAACCCAATGGAGGCCAAGAACAAAGTGTTAGCCTTCAAGGCTACTTCTTCATCCTCCGATAGTGAAGAATCTGAGAACGAAATGGATTTGGAAGAAATGGTGCAAATGACAAAGAAGTTCCAACTCTTCTTTCGCAAAGGTAAATTTCCTTCCAAAACTAATTTTGATTCCACTAACAATACTTCGTCTCTTTTTTTAAGTGTAACAAGTCGGGGCACAGCAAGAAGGATTGCCCAATGCTACGAAACAAAGAAAATTGGAAAGCACCAAAGTACCACAAGTCCGATAAATTCAAGAAGGACAAGAAGAAAGGACTTGTTGGGACGTTCGATGATTCAAGCGGAGATTCCTCAAGTGAATCCGAGGATGAAAAGGGTGAGAGTGCACATATGTGCTTCATGGCCCGAGAAGATCCATTCTCCGATGAGAGTGATAGTGACAACGATGAACCTGAGGTAACCAAGGATGAACTTCATATTTCTAACGAAGAATTATTTTCTATGTATCAATCTCTTATACTTAGATATACTATTTTAAAGAAATCTAATGTTAGCAAATCATCCATGCCATGCATCATCAACAATGACACCATTGTTGATACACTCACTTGAGAAAGCAAATTTCATTTCTCAAAATGACATCTTGAGAAATGAGGTGAATTCCCTCAAATCTCAACTAGATCAAAATTATTCTAAAGATAGTATTGATCTATCTTCACAAAACTCACAATTGGGTATTGAGAATGAATCTCTTAAAACCCAAGTGCATGAGCTCAAAACATGTGTGTCCACTTTGGATACCAATATGTCTTCTCTTAAGGAGAAATATAAGCTTATGTCCTCCCAAGTTAAGAGATTTAACAAAGGGAAAGGGAATTGGAGGAATTGCTTGCAAACCAATTTCCGGCCATACATCGTGTTGGACTTAGTTATGTGGAAGCAAATGCATCCAAATCTCGCACATACTATAGTGGTGTAACTATAGATTTTGTGAGGCCATCCTCTGGTGTATCCACTAGTGGTGTCAAAAACAATATTGGTAGCAAACCTAGCAAGAAGTCCACCACTTCACA
Organism: Scilla litardierei; assembly: GCA_030789695.1. Classification (NCBI taxonomy): domain Eukaryota; kingdom Viridiplantae; phylum Streptophyta; class Magnoliopsida; order Asparagales; family Asparagaceae; genus Scilla; species Scilla litardierei. The sequence goes on along the minus strand of CM061142.1, from coordinate 437,429,730 downwards.
CTCTTCTTATTTTAACAAGAAACACACTAAGGGTGGACACCAAAAGAAATGGCATGCATATATGTACACCAACACTCATACACATAGAAAATCTCCTACTTTACATGTGGATACTTATGACACATTTTATGCTCCATACCCACAGACACGTGCAAACCCACACATGAGAAATACTCATGCACGTGCTCCTACACATTCATATATTCATGCACATCATCCTCCCATGTATGCACATCCACCACATCACATGCATGCTCCATATGTTGCATATAATATGCATGCAACTAAATTTGCATATAACTCATGTATGTCTCATGTTTATCCACCTCCATCTTCATATGCTAGATTTCATGCTCCTAGGAAGCATGTACCACAGAGAACTCAATCAAATGTGCATGCAACTAGTAAAAGGACACCCAAAACATACACAATTTGGGGTCCTAAGAACACTAGCATAAGTGATAGGAATGCTTATGTTAATTACTATTTTAGCGATGTGATAAATAGTGGTAACTATGTTGGGAAGCCAAAGTACACTTGGACTTGGTTTTCAAAGGGCTAATCCCCTTGAACCGAACAAAGCTGGGGTACCAAGAGCTTTTGGTATACTATGTAGGTACCCAAGAACAAGAAAAAGAGCAATAATAGACATATTGGATCTAAAAGGAAATGATGGATACTCGATAGCGGATGCTCCAAACACATGACGGGAGATCCCACATTGCTTTTAGAAGTGGTTAGCATCAAGGATGGTAAAACGGTCACTTATAGAGGTAAACAAAAGGGAACCATCATTGGAGTAGGTAAAGTCAGTAATCCTTCCAAACCACTTATTACCAATGTTTATTTAGTTAGTGGTTTATGTCATAACCTTATCTCCATTAGTCAAATTTGTTATAATGGTTACAAGGTTAACTTTGGAGACGGTATTTGTAAAATTGTAGATATTGATTCGCAAGTTTTATTTACTGGTATTAGTCGTAAAAATATTTATTATTTGAGCTTGCCTAAAACCATAGAACATTGATTAGTTACTAATACAAATAAACAACTATTATGGCATCACCGTTTTGGTCATGTTCATTTTAAGCACTTATATAAGTTAGCTAGGCATGATCTTGTTAAAGGTTTTCCAAAAATTGCTTTTAGTAAGAAAAACTTTTATGATTCATGCTAAAGAGGTAAACTAAGTAAATCGTCTTTTAAACTTAAAGATGGCATAACATCTAAGAGGCCCATAGAATTACTTCATTTAGATTTATTTGGGCCAACTAGAACCACATCTTTAGGTAATGCTCATTATGGATTAGTCGTCGTAGATGACTTCTCTAGATTTACTTGGGTTTCATTTTTAACCAATAAAAATGAAGCTTTTGAAGAGTTTACTATATTTGCAAGGAAAATTAAAAATTTCTTAGGAACCACCATTATCACTATTCGTAGTGATCATGGAGGAGAATTTGAGAATGAATTTTACACTAAGTTTTGTGATGACACCGAGATTACTCACAACTTTTCTTTTCCTCACGCACCACCACAAAATGGTATTGTTGAGAGAATGAATAGGACCTTAATTGAGTGTGCTTGCACCATGCTCCATGATAGTCATCTTGAACTACAATTTTGGGTGGAGGCGGTGCACACGGCATGTTATGTGCTAAATATGATCCTAGTGAGGCCCCGAATGAACAAAAGATGTTTTGAATTGTTTTATGATAAAAAGCCGCAAGTTCGTGTTTTTGGTTCAAAATGTTTTATAAAGAACACCTATGGTAACTTAGGTAAATTTGAGCCAAGATCCGATGAAGGAATTTTTGTTGGATATTCCATACTTAGCAAAGCCTACTGGATATACAACAAAACCTCTTCAACGATTGAGGAATCACTACACGTATCATTTTATGAAGATTTTGATATTCCTCATGTTGTCGATGATAGTGTAGATGTTTTATGTGATTCCATTAGTAATGTTAAGATTAATGATCCTATTATTGAGACTAACAATACTAATGAAATTTTTGAGGATGTTCCTAGTGATTCAGGTATTCCCAAAGCTTATTCGACCGTTCATAATCACGCTCATGACCAAATTATTGGAGATATTGGTGTGGGGTGTCTGAACAAGATCAAGGATTGATGAATTCTCGCATTGTGCATTTGTCTCTACCATTGAGCCAAAGAACATTCAAGAAGCGTGTGAAGATAGCTCTTGGATAGTTACAATGGAAGAGGAGCGCATGCAATTTGAAAGAAATGAAGTTTGGGAGCTCGTTCCTCTTCCAAATGGTCACCAAGTGATTGGGACAAAGTGGATTTTCAAGAACTAGACCGATAAGAACAAGGTCATCACAAGGAATAAAGCAAGGTTAGTAGCTCAAGGCTATCGGTAAGAGGAATGTATTAATTTCGAAGAATCCTTTGCCCATGTAGCTAGATTAGAAGCTATTAGGTTGCTTTTATCTTTTGCATCTCATAAAAATTTTAAATAATTTCAAATGGATGTTAAAAGTGCATTTTTAAATGGTACTGTTAATGAAAAAAGTCTATGTTTCTCAACCACCCGGTTTCATTCATGTTTTCAAACTTAAGAAAGCGCTATATGGGTTGAGACAAGCTCCTAAAGCTTAGTATGATCGACTCAAAACCTTTCTTTTGGATTTAGGTTTTAAAATTGGTGAAATTGATTCAACACTTTTCATTAAAGATTATAAAAATGACATCCTTTTAATTCAAGTTTATGTAGACGATATAATATTTGGTTCTACTAACTTTAATCTTTGCCAAGAATTTTCTAAGTCTATGAAGGATGAGTTCGAAATGAGCCATATGGGTGAGCTCAACTACTTCCTTGGACTACAAATTCGGCAAATGAAGGATGGAACTTTCATAGAGCAAACAAAGTACGTCGGGGATCTTATCAAGCGATTCGGGATGGCATCGTCTTCAAGCAAACAGACTCCCATGAGTACGACAAGCCATCTACACAAGGATGAGAGCGGAAAAGATGTAGACGTTCATCTATATCGAGGTATGATCGGTAGCTTTCTTTACGTAACTGCTAGTAGGCCCGATATTATGTTCTCCATATGTCTTTGTGCTAGATATCAAGCTAGACCTAAGGAGTCACTCTTGATTGCAGTTAAATGAATTTTTTTGTTATCTCAATCATTCACTAGATTATAGGTTACTTTACCCTAAGTCTAACACATATAAGTTAATCTCATACGGTGATGACGATTTTGTCAGATGAAAATCCGATAGGAAGAGTACTAGTGGCACTTGCCATTTTCTAGGAAATTCTCTCGTTTCTTGGTTTTTCAAGAAACAGAACTCTGTATCATTATCCATGACTGAAGCGGAGTATATTTCTGCAGGTCTTACATGTGCACACGTTCTTTGGATAAGACACATGCTCAAAGACTATGCTGTCAATTGTGATACTTGCCCTATCATGGTTGATAACCAAAGTGCAATTTGTCTTTCCAAGAATTCGTACATCACTCTCGTACCAAACACATAGTTGTGAGATAACATTTCATTAATGATCATGTAGCTAAGAAGGACATCATCTTAGAGTACATTGAGACCCAAAAAAATCGCCGACATCTTCACTAAACCTCTTAAAGAAGATTTATTTGTGAGGTTGCATGGAGAATTAGGGATTATGGGTGAATCTGAATTATAGGAGTTCATATGTTTATGTTAAATCATGTTTTGAACTCATGTCATCATTTCACTTCTCATGTTTTGATATGTCATATGTTTACAAAAAATTTTTTAATGAGATTTATTTGAGATTTTGATGATTTTATCTGTTTGGATTAATATACGTGATTTGTATGTTAATCTATATTATTTTGATAGTGATTTCATGTTTAGAGAATAGTTAGAGTATAGGTCTTAGGGTGAGTTGTCTCAATTCTCTTGATTTCAGGCTTACTCTACATTTTTGGACCAAGACAGATGACTGTCAGTCCTTCGTTAGTCACCTGCCAACTCTAGTTCTTCTGTCTGAGATCTGTTCTTTTTGAACATGTGACTGATGTATAAATTACAGGCGCATGTCTCTCAAACAGGCGACAGAAATTTGTTCATCAGGCGCCTGCCTTGATCTTGAAATTTATCTGTCAACTCATCAAAAATTTTCACTTTCTGTTAGGCGACTGTCGTGTATTTTACAGGCGCCTGTCACTTTGTCAGGCGACTGTGAATTACACAACATGCGCATGTCTATCTATCTACTCAGTTTTTTATCTTGTCGGCTAGTTGACTGACGATTGTACATCAGTCGACTGTCCATGTTTATGGCAGTTTGATAACTTAATCTGAGCCGTCGATCTTTCAATCCAACGGCCCAGATTCATTTCCCCTCCACTTAAGTAATCTTGGGCGTCGGATTTTCTCTATCATCCGATCGATTCTCCCTCATCTCCCTCCTTCAATCATCGATCGTCTCTTCGTATTCTCCATCGATTCAAAGCTCCTAGCCGTCGATTCCTCTCCCTATTGACTCGATCGAGCTTTTGGATCTCTCCTCCTCCGTCGTTCGTCGTTGGATTGGTATATCTCTCTCATTTTTCTATCGATCGTGCTCTATTTCCTTCACTTTCTGTCGATTCATGCGATGGCTCCACCCAAGATCCCTTCATCCACCAAAGGGAAAGCTATTGCTCCTAGGAAACCTAGGAACCCTAAATCTATGGTTGTTGCACCCAAGAAAGTCCCCTATAGAGCTTGAACCAAATTCGCTCAACCCGTATCCGATGTTTCGGATGCTTTTGATTCTACTCATTCTTCTTCCAAAGAAGAAGAGTTCGTTGAGCCCCTCCAGAAGCGACAACGTAGACCTATTGGTGTTCAGATCAATGAGCCTACAACTGAGACTGATTCTACTCGTGTGGCTGCAAACACCTACACCGAGTCTATTCCCGCTGAACCCCAAGGCCAAAATCTACCCTGGCCTCCTCCAGTTGCTCCTCTAGTCCCTATTTATCGGGATGATTCTTGTTTGGAAAAATTTCATGCTATGCTTGGGATCAAGCTCCTTCGTGAGCGATTCATCATTTATCAGGCTTTCACCACTGAGAGAATCTCCGAGATCCTCACGACGACCCATTTGGTCGATTTGTTTCGATACTCTCATGTAGACTCCCCTTATGCCTACCCATTCCTTATCAATCTACTCTATGCAAACAGCATTCGTAGTGAATATGCTGACACGGGTGTCATTGACATCGTTGTATAGGGGACTCATATCAAGCTTGATCCTATTCTCTTAGGAACCATTCTTAGGATTCCTTCCTCTGGCTCTTTGCTCGCTGATATCTCACTCTATGATGTTGTTGATCTTGATCAGACTGTCCTTAAGGACATGTTCTCTGTGATCCCTGCATATCTCTCATTTGGCGTCAGGGCTTCCATGTTCACTGCTCGAGGTTGGGCTGTTCACCTAGTGGTGAAGTCCAACATCTTGCCGAAATATGGCTCATTTGATTAGCCTTCGTAGGAGATCCTCAGATGCATATACGTGATCTTTTCTGGCATGTCTGTGAACTAGACTGGGGTCCTCCTTGATCGGATGAACAGGGTAGAGTTCACTACTTCTTCCTCTCATATTCCATATGGAGGACACCTTACTCTTGTCCTTCGCCATTTCGGCATTGATCTGACCCCATATGAGCCCATGCCTCTTGGCCCTCTTCTTGATGCATCTGCAAAGTCAAAGTCCTCTTCGGCTCTGTAGACGGCATCAAAGAAGAGGCAGTCTACTTCAGACCCATTTTCACCGACCGCTCCACCTGCTGATCAGCCCCCTTCATCACCAGATGCACCCTCTCTTATCCAGTTGGATGAGAAACTATCTGGTGTTTTTGAGTTGTTCTCTCTACTGTTCCAGCATCAGGGCATACCCTTCCCTGCCCACCTCCAATCATTTGTTCCATCTGCTCAGCCTGCTCAGTGTCCTCATCTGATCATCACTGAGCTTCCTGATCCTACAGTTGATACTGCTTCTGAGCCGGTTGCTTCTCCGGCTCCTCAGGATGTCTCCTCTGCTGTTGCTGCTGGTCCTCATCCCGAGGATGTTTCTGTTGATCCGGAGCCCCAGGACTTCCGTGTTGAGTTGGCTACTCCCGTGGACTCCTCTGCATTTGATCTGGATTGATGTTTCGTGGAGATTGCTTACCCTTAGTCCTAGATTTTTTGTGTGTTAGGATTGAGAGTTTGAGTCTGTCTGTATTTTTGGTTGTATTGATTGATGATGTATGATGATGATCATATTTTGTGATGTATGTGGAGTGGTCTGTTATACTTACATACTCCAATTCAGTTATATATATATGATATCACATTTTATCTTTTTTTATATTATGATCCATGTTCATATGTTGTGCAATTGTGTCTCTCTGTGTGCTCTATTATATACATGTTGTGATGTGAGACATTTTCTTATTTATGAAATGTTGATATTGGATTCTCGTTCCTTTAGTCAACTAAAATTTATTTTGATGAGTATTTGGTATATATCTTTGTGATGCACCTTTGTGTTTTCTCGATTTTATTATGGTATCATATTGAATATATATCACATTCTTTAGACTCTCATGATTGCTTTAGTGCTTATTTAGCACTATTATTGTTGTTTTTCTCCTTCCGCTTTTTAGATAATGCCATAGGAGGAGAGAAATAAAAAAATCATAATTTTGTGCTAAGTAAATTCTAAACTTGAATCTAAGATTAGAGTTGCCTTAGATTCAGTGGGAGTAGGATATAATGAACGTGGATTATAAAATCCTAAATTTCTAGTATTGAAATCATTTCATTCATGCATATCTTACATGTTTGCTTCAATTGATCAATAGACGCCCTTTATTTAATTTGACTAACTTAATGGGCATCTATGTAGGGGAGTAAGTATTCATTAAGCACAATTATTTATCTTTTTGTTTATGTTTGTTTGTCATCACCAAAAGGGGGGAGAATATTGAGTATTGGACTTGTCCCTACTTGGTGTTGATGATGAGCAAACATAAATACTTGTGACTAATCCCCTACTTGCAGTTAGTCCATTGCCTAAGTATATCTTGAAGATCAATTAGCAATAGATGTCACTCAAGGATCAATCAAAGCATGTAAAGTAGATTGGATGATTGAAGCTCCTAGAAGACTTCAAGTTCACTCAATAGAAAGAAGAGAGGCTAATTCAAGAGGTAATCTTTTTATTCTCTTTTAGTATATATGTAGCTTAGAAGTAGAACTATGTTGGAGTACACACATCTTTATTTCTGTCCTAGGAAATCACTAGAATTCATTTCCTTGGCCTCCAATTCATAATTCTCAAGCATGTGCATTTTGGACTTTCAACAGACAATTGTTGAACGATTTACAGTCGCCTGTCTCTAAACAGTCGCCTGTGATTTGTTCTACAGTCGTCTGTTTTGCACATACTTTATCATTTGGTTTTTGGGCTTTCAGCAATAACTTTCATCAGGTGACTGTTGTACAAAGTATAGGTGCCTGTCCAGTTACAGGCGCCTGTGACTTGTTAGTCAATCGCATGCCTCTCTCTTGCCCAAAGATCTTTAACTTGTCTTCTTTTGGCCAGACGACAGATGTTGGTTTCACAGTCACCTGCCCATGGCACATGCGCTTGTTAATGCTTCTTCAGTCGCCTGTTTATACTTGTCATGACACTTTGTGTTTTGGCAAGTTATGCAAGTTTCGACCAGACGACTGATGTTAGTTTCACAGGCGCCTGCCCATGGCACAGGCGCCTGTGAATGCTTCTTTAGTCGCCTGCCGATCCTTGTCATAACACTTGGTGTCTGGCAAGCTTTGCAAGTTTCGGCCAGACGACTGATGTTGGTTTCACAGTCACATCATTCACCTATCTGTCTTTCCAAAACTTTCTGAGTTTTCTCCACTTACTTATGTTTCTCTCAGTCGCCTGTAGAAGGTTTCTCAGTTGCCTGTTAGGTTTATAGGTTCCCGTCAGACCTTCATTAGTCGACTGTCCTATGTGGTAAGTTACCGTTTGAATTCTCACCTACCCTCTGACATAGTGCAGCAGTCGACTGGGGTTTCTTCATCAGTCGACTATCGATTGTGCACATTATATCTGTTGGCTGTTTCTCCATGGATTTCAAAGGGGTTTTTGGAAAATCTGTTTGAGGGTTTTAGAGACATATAAAGAGAGCTTCTACTATTCCATTGGAGCCTATCTCTAGCTCTCAAGCAAGCTCGTTAGAATTCAAGCTTTCATTTCTCAAGCTCTACAATCCAAAAGCCCTAGATTTCCGATCTCACTCCCTCTTGCTCTCCAACCTATAATCAAAGTGATATCCCCTAGGCAATTTGTGGTGACAATAGAAAAGGTTTGTGGTGACAATAGAAAGGGCTTGCTCTCTTCTTGGAAGAGACTTCAACACACAGCACACTTGCTCCTTCAAGTTCTACTTTAAGGCATAGGTGATTGAAAGTGTTGCTATTGCATTATTTCATATCTTTCGATGTTAGTTTTACTCTCGGTTTGTGAGAGTGGTTTGATTGATCCCAAGTTGTGGGAATCAAGGACATCGATTGTGTTTCGATTACACTTGTAGGGTTGCGACAAGTGGGTTTAAAGGGAACCTTAAGTTAGGATTCTAACTTGAGTATCCAGAGGTATCCGGGTGGAAGGGACGTTGGATTACCGGGAACAAGTCGGGAGTTGACTTGGGTAATTCAAACACTTGAAACATACTTTGTGTTAGCATTTTTTCATTTTGGGTTTATTTATTATTCCGCATTTATTGTTGGTTAGGAATTTAAATTGGTATAACTATCGTAAAATTTTATAAACACTATTCAACCCCATTCTAGTTTTTCCTCATAGCCAGGATCCTTACACGTACAACTTGTTGAGTCTCCTTAAGGTTGTTTGAAAAACGGTTTTCAATCCGCAAGATTTGAAACTTCGATCAAACTGTTTGACTCAATGATGAGTGAGAGAGCAATGCAATACTATGTATCCTAATCAGATCTTGAGACGAACAACTTGTTGAGTCTCCTCAAGGTTGTAAAGCTCAAGTGTTTGGATGCATTTGATGCTTGCACAGCTAATATTCGTGTTACAACATGCATTGTCTAAATGTGATTTAGAAAGGAGAAGGCAAACAGGAAAGTCGGTTGAGAAAGAGAGTTTTGTCTATCATGAGAAAAGGTAAAAGTATGAGGAATTGAAAATGGGACATATTTGATGCCTCAGTTTCATAATAATATTGCATTAAGTGTTAATACACGAATGTGCAAGTTACAGAAAACTTATCTATGGCAAAATAGACTAGGCCGTACCGAAGGGAACAGACTAGACAAGTCACATAAAGAGAGGGCTCTTGACCTCTCGTATTATGAGTCGAAAGACACTTGTGAGTCTTATCTCATAGGTATGATGGCAAAAAATCCCTCTGTAAGACAGTGGGAGAACGAGTTAGAGAACTTGTGGTCGCATACATTTGGATGTATCCCGACCTAAGTCTAAATTAACCTGGATATGATATTCTTAATTTATTAAGATACGTGTTCTTAATGAAACACAAGTCTAATAAAATAGAGAACACAATGACAGAAGTATTAGAAATACTTCGATCAGATCAAAGATGTGAATACTTAGCTATGTAATTCTTTCATAATTAAAAGAAAATGAGATTTTCTTTTAGGTTAAGTCTCTTAACACATCGGTGTGTTGGAGAGCATGAATCGCACTCTATTAGACATGGTACTATACATGGCAAGTGACTCTGAGTTACAATTCTCCTTCTGGATTAATCCCCAGATAATAATGCATAGGTTCTTGATAAGGTTCTGTCAAGACCTTATCAATATGATATTCCTCAAATTAATCGTTAGGAAGTCACATGATTATTCGAGTCTTGTGAGACGAAGGAGTCAAGTAAAACATCATAATTGATGATGACCTAGTCAACTTTCAGGATGCCATTCAGATTAAGAACTCTAAATATATCTTGATGCGATCCGAAAAAGGCCCTTGCACGTAAATAAGGTATGTACCTTAGAAGACGTGCCCAAAAAGAAGTGTTCCCTTTGGCTGCAAGTGAATCTTCAAGACAGAAGATTGGTGCAGATGAAAAATGGTGAAGTACAAGTTATGCTGGTTCAGAACGGTTATCATCAGAACTCCTATAAATGGATCATGATGAACTTTCTTGCCAACTGCTATGTACAGATCTATTCGGATCAGACTCGATGTCAATACTCATGATGACCATGAAAACTGGAATATGCATGTGAAGTCTGTTTTCTAAATATGATTTAGGAGGATGAACTTATATGAATCAGCCAGAGAGTTTTCAAGGTAATTAGTGGGAGCGAATAAAAGACATGTGAGACACAAAGGAGCCGAAACATGTGTTTTGACAAAGTGGTCAAATAGTTTGACACTTTATCAGAAACGATAATGAACTGTGCAGATGACACGTGACTATTTTGGATAATTATACCTAGCCTCAAATGAGGATGATGAGCTGGATGATATCCATGCAAGACAAGCGTTATGGATATCAATAGAACTAAGGAACGATTTGGATGAGATTAAAATTCGTGATCTAGCAAGAACATAGAACCCCGTAAGTCTATACAGAAGACGGTTTAGCAGATTCACGCATGAAGGCTCAATCACATGAAGTCTAGAGAGACTTATGTGTAAAAGTGGTATGAGATACCGAGATAAATGGGCCTGAGTGCAAGTTAGAGATGTTGGGAGATGTGTGTGCCATCGAGACAATTTATATTTGGGTATGTGCATAAACATCTTCTTCGAAATAACAGTAAGTTGTTTAGTAAGAATTTACCTTAGTTAATAATAATGTAGTCTTTATTAGAACTTAGGTAAAGTCCTGAGGCTTGATGCGAGGTCAAACAAGTATCAAGATGGAGATCTCGATCATGGAGAAGTGCTTGACCGTTTGTAGCATAAGTCATAAAACGTTCGTGGTCGTAGATGTTTCGAGAAAAGGATATCGACACATGGATAGACCATTATGTCTTTGTCTTCACCATGGAGTGGTGACGATGATCTCATGGTTGTTTAACTCGGCGAAGTCGAAGATGAGACACATGTGCTCATTAAAGAATGAGTTCACCGGACGACCCAAAGAGAGTTATCATATGGTTAACATGGACTAATCTGTCAATAAAAACTCTAAGTGATGATAGGCAAGTTGGTCCTTTGACTTGAGGTCATTGTACGAACCTGTATGGGAATGGTATCACTTTGATCACTAATCTAGCCTGGGGGCAAGCCCCGTTGAAAGGCCTTTGGTTGGGTGACACTTGAAGCATGCGAGGAGAGTAGTGACCAAGAGAGGATTCATCTCTCATGTTTATGGGGAGTTAGTTTCGTACATGTTGGTTCGGTATTTAGTGAAAATTTAAGCCAAAGTATGTTGGAAGAAGTCCAACATTGATAGACTAAAGACCAATGGAGACTAACCGAATTCAAGCTATTAGGGTTGACAGTTGACCGTACCCTAGGCTTGACTAAGAGACACAGTTTTGATGAAGGGACTAAAACTACAGCATTCATCACAGACATAGTCAAGATGGTCCCGAAAATACTAATGTCAATGAGTTACGACATAATGATGATACCGAAACAGTGACGGCACCTGATGCTCATGTTCATAGCCGTCTGCGGTTTTGAGCACCATCTGTGGTAGGGTCAGGTTGTAGGGTCAGGCTACAGGATCTCACATAGAGTGAGACCTTCATCAAATAATATGTAGAAATTAGGGAGATAATACATCGGATGTATGAGAATTAATTGTGTTGCAAATAGTTTGCGATATAAGCTTCAGAATATTAAACATGTGTGATTATTGCATATAATGCAAGAGGATTTAAATATATTGTAAAATGTTTACGAGTATATTTTATATAATAAACGCGTAGAAAATGGTTACATGGATGTCAGGAATGTCCCGGTTGAAACCCCAGTTCAAATGGATCCAAAAACGGGCTCCAAATGAGCAAAATAAGACCAAAACAAAAATTAAAGCCCATATAGGGCGCAGGCTTGACCAGCGCCTGCTCGGGCGGGCTCCCGCGCCCACCAGAAAGGGCAGGCACTAAACTGCCTGCTAGGCATATGCGCTGCACGTGGCAACGTGGGTGGGGCCCCACAGTGGACCCCACAACTTAGGTCTTTGTGCACAGTAAATCTGGCGGCTGTGTTTTGCAAAAACGCGTGGTTTTGGGCAAACTTTGAGACGTCGTTTGAGGGGTCAAAAGAAGTCAAAATGGATCATCGTTTGTTTCTATGTGATTACCGTTCAGTGCTCTTCGATTTGATATATGATATTACTTACAAAGCTCAACGGTGAGGGGGGAAAATTCTCTAAAGTTTGGCCTTCGTGTAAGGCAAACTTAATTGATTTTTCTCTTCCAAATATTTAATTCCACATCGAAAATAGATTAAAAAAGTGTGGTCAGCCACCTATATAAATTGGGGCCAACCCCCCTCCTTGAAACTTGAACCAAGCTCCAGATCTGAGTAGCTTCATTAGACGTGAGCAAGCCCGGATCCAAGCTTACTAAATATTCCATCTTTCTCACATTTCTTCCTTGCTCCTGATCGGACTCTAGCAAATCTACAAAGGAGTTTGGATCGGATCCGAATTCTTGACAGAGGATCCACTTAAGGTAAAACTTTATGGGGAGTGTGGTTGGCTGGGCGATAAGGGGATTGCTCGTCTCGAGACGCGGTTCAACTCAAGAGAAGCAGCTCAGCCCCAACGTGGGGCATCGCTTCGGGGATTAAAGGCATGTTACTAAACACGATGCTTCGTGCGATAGCGAAGTGACAGGTATGTAGTTTATTATTCACGTGTTTATAATTGCAATAGATTGATAGATCTATCTTTAGGGATTAGTCAGACCCAACCCCGGGATAGTAGATATTCTGGCTAGGGTTTATTTCTTTAGGGCTTAACTTAAAACCATTTTAAGTTGTTTTCTGTTGCATTGTTTTACTTTCGTCGTTTGCTCGACTTAGGATAGACGTCGATTTTATTGCCCTAAGGACCCAGAAAACCCTTCACCTAAAACCCGCTCCCAACGGCTAGAATAGATAGCATCGCGGAAATCACGATTTTGTGATTTAATAGTTATTTGACCCAGATAATTGGCTAACCAGAGTGATAGTCGGCTATCTTGTAGCCGATAGTCAGTTATCCAAAAGGGATAGTCGGTTACTACATGGCAAAAACTTCAATTTTATTTTCTGCTTCACAATAGTCGGATATTAGGGTGTGGATAGTCTACTATTTTGTGTTACTTGAGTTTTTCTCTTTCAAAATGATTTGAAACTTAGTAAAAGCTTTTATATAATATTTTAAAACATATTAAGACGATTTAAAATCATTTTTGTGATATTTTAGTGTTTATGTGTAGCTCCAAATCTAAAGCTATTACAAACTAAGACAACGCTTATGCAAATTGACATAGTCTTGAATCTTGAGTCTTGTCCACTTTATCTTGAGCCTTTAAGTCTACCTATTGAGCTTATAATCTTCAGTTCTTGACTCTTGAATGGCTTTATCTTTGTTCAATCCTTGATCTACATCAGATTCTTGTTCTTCTAGGCTTTATCTTTTGTTCTAAATCTTTGATCATTATATTGTTCATATCCTACACACTTGAATGAGAATATCAGTACCATATCATCTATGAATATCATCAAAAATCTACTACGGTGTGTCTCAATATCCCAACACCATGTGCATTAATATATACCATTAGATGGTAGTGACTCGCTTCAAGATTCACTCGGTGTGAGACATCGTAAGATAATGCACATGTGCTTGCAGAATGACTCGCCAGATATACTTCTGTACGGTTAATATACTGAGTGTCAACAAAAGATCTCTAGTGGCATTAGGTGTACTTTAGTCCTTTAACAGAGGATATGCTAAATGACCTTACATGTGAAATATTATACTTTGTTAGATATCGAACGTTGGCTTCATAACTGACACATGGATACCTAATGGTTATTGTTGGAAGCATGTGAAGGGAGTGGCCATATTGATGGGATTCATCTCCTCCGGTATAGGAGGTTAGTATCACAGTTGAGTAAATGGATCCATAGTAAGTCCCTTGCCAGGGTATATGATGAACTTGTTAAGGAGTTAACAAGTATCATCCAACCATTAACTATGTGATTGCATTTGGCTCAAATGGTTTAAGGTGTAATGAGAGGGTTTGACTCTAAACCATACCCTAGACACCTTAGTGGCATAGTGATGATGAAGAGACCGAACTACACAGAATCTGTCATGGTAAGGCCCAGATTATCTTAGAGTGTTTCCAACCTCCAAACCAGATAATGACTGTTTTGAAATGGGGGTTAGCACACTCAGCTAAAGCCGCTATCGATCGTTGACACGATGGTGATCATGGCCACAACTGTAGTAGGAATTAGGATATTAGATTCTCATATTGATGATGAACTCCTCACAAGAAGAGAAGTAAGAAACTCTGAGTATATATTATATATTGGCTAAGATTGCAAAGGGTTGTGATCAGAAGAGTGGAACAAAGTATGTCAACATAGACTAGTCGACTAGTGATTTTGCACTAGTTGAATAATCAGCTACTAGTCGACTAGTGCTAAGGAACTAGTCGACTAGGCAGATTGTAAAAGTTATAGAGAGTTACTTAGTTGACTAGTTACAGTAACTAGTCGATTAGTCGACTAATGCTGACATGGTAAGACGCAAATTTGACACGGGATTCAATTGGGAATCTACTCAAATTCGTATCCAAGAGTCCCAATGCGTTGGGAACTCATTTAGGATGCACGTTCTACTTGGGGAAGATGTTAGGCATGATACAAATACTCAATGTAAATTAACTCGGCTTTCCCCTAGACCTATAAATATTGGCTTCCCCAACCCCTTGGGGCATGCCATTGATACATGATTTGATCCATCTCTTTTGGGACAAAGACATAGTTTTTCCTTCTCCTTCTTCTTTGCTCTAGCAAAGCAAGAAAGGTGGTTTGATCGTGATGATGTTCTTTATCATGTGATTCATCTAAGGTACTGGTTGGAGAAATGAGATCTTAGGCGTTGCTTGGAGTTGGTGAACTCGATGCTTCTAGTCTTCACCGAAAGAGATTTACAATCTGTGAGTATTGCTTCAGAATACTTGTGCAAAGGTATGACCTTTACGTTTTATTTATCTAAAATATAATTCCTAACTTAGTAGTAGTTCCTGGGCATGATAGCTAGTAAAGAAAATTTTGAATTTTCAGTCTTCCGCTGCTTGATCTAAATAGTTTAGATTACTAGATTCATAACCATATGGTGGTATAAGAGCCACGCTACTATCTAGGTTTTTATGCAGATATAAACATGTTAGATCCTTAAAAATCGATTTTTATCGTGAAAACATCGCGTTTGCGTAAGTCACCTGTTACGGATTAATGAACTAGTAGTCATATACTAGTCGAGGTCGACTAGTTTACCTACATATAGTTGTGTGACTTGCACATTAATGATTAGTCGACCAGCATATGATGCCTAGTCGACTAATCCCATAGCATGATGCGTTTTGATGATTTTAAATGTCTGATTTTTAATTAGAAGATTATTCATGATGTGTTATATGATAACATGGATTAAATTATTTAATCGTGATTAATCTTTAGAGGATATGAATTTTTAAAAAGTTTTTAAATTGTTTTAAAACTATTTTAATGTATTTTCATGATAGGATCATGTGGATGTATCTATAATATAATTATAGCTTAAATTTCATGATAGAACCATGTGGAAGTTATATTTAATATGATTATAAGCTAAATAATTATGAGGATCATGTGATGCTCTACCATTAGTAATCTAACCTAACGATGCAAGACGTTGCCACGTGGTCCGAGTAATTACTAAGCGATTTTACTTATATCTACTTGCAGGGTCACTTGCTAAATTAAATGAAATCATTTGCTGCATTATTATTCGCAAAATATAGCTTATTTACAAATTATTTGTTCATGACACATATTTTAAACCAAAACCTAATTAATCTATTTAATTAGTAGATGTTAAACACAAGGCAGTTGGAATTACTGAGGTCATAAATATTTTATTGGATTTGAAGTTCAATTGATCACATAGGTATTTAACTAAGAAAGTCGAGTTTAGGCAATGTTCTTGTAATTAAGGAACGTGGACTTGGTGATTTAACCCATGGAAACCCTCCCTCCCCAGATTGTGCCTGCCTGGCCAAGTGATTAGATTAAATTCTCTTATCCAACTAAATTACATGACTTAGTTCATCCAACTATATCAAGTCTATTATGTTCAAAATCTTTTTAAGGATTATCTGTAGCCCTCCATCGTTTCAAAGAATGTAGAGTACCTAGCTGATGCTATGGTTGTTTGCAAAGTTCAAGCCATAGTTCAACTCTAGGCGATACATCTTTGCTACCATTGGATGGATTCGAGGGATGTGAGTACGTGCCTTATTGCCGAAGGTCAAGGGAACTTTGTCACGGTCGCTTTTCGATCGTACGATTTTCGTGCGCGTACTTTTGTTCGTACGCGTATTTATTTTGACCTCTTCGTATATCCGGAACCTACGATGTGATATGCCGTTGTGACCCTCTAGAAGAGTATTTATTTGTGGAATTATTTTGAAACGTCATTTCACGGGTCGTTCTCCCACAAAATAACTTTGTTTGTAGAGGTGTCGTAGATTTCACATTCGTCGTTAGATCTTTTTATTTTTAGTTCCATTTTCTGTCGCCCTAGCCCGTGACCGATCTTCTTAGTTGCGATTTTCTCGTCGACACGATCGTCCGGTATTTTTCTCATAATTAACGGACACCATTTGACCCACTTTTCCCCCTAATCCTCTTCTAATACACCTAGATTAATTAACTTGATTAATTAACTAACCTAATTAAACTAGGCCTAATACATTTCATGAGAACATTTTCCTAGCTATTCGTCATCACATATTAACCTAAGTCTACCCCCACCCTCTCACAACTTCTCTCTCCAATCACTTAAACGTACCCCCCTTTCAAAACGCTTTATCAAAACTGTTTTCTTATACTCACCTAATTGGGCTATTCAATCCACTGTTTTAACTAAACTAAACCCCCTCTATATCTCCCTCTCTCCTCCTATAATACATAAAATCCCAAAACCTAGCCACATATAGCAATTTCCTTCTTAAATGAAAAGGCAAAAACTAGGTCTCTTCACAAAACGCACGGCGCACCTCTCCTATAATTTTTTGGCCAGCCCTCTCTAGCCCGCCGCCGACCACCCAACCTCTGGCCTAGCCTCCCCTTGACTCCCCCCACCTCCGCTACCTTCCCCTCGTCAACCACCTCCTCCACCTCACTTTAAAACCCGTGCAAACACCCAAAAACACCATTGAAAAACTGCTGTCAGCCCTCTCCCTTCAAAAATTCGGCCAACCCTTTTTAGGCCGATGCCGACCGTCCCCCTCCTCCGGTGAACTCCCCTCGACGTTCCATATCACATCCTAGCTTCCCTCGCGATAAATCTTCCTCTTCCTCCTGCAAACATCTCGCGAACACCCGAAACGCCAAATCTGTCCTCCCTCGCCAAAAGTTGCGGCCATCACCTTTTCTGTCGCCAGCGGCTATCCAGCTACCGATGTCCGCCCCCTCAGGTTCCCCTCTAGCCGTCCAAGTCCTTCCCTAGGCTCTGCAACCCCCGGAGCTCCTCCCACGCGCATGCAAACTTCAGATTCGTGCGTAACTTCAGATCTGTACTTACCGAACCCACGGACAGATCTGTCTGCCATCTCCCGTGCTTTCTGTGCCACTGTCTGTGCCTTCCCGATGTCGTAGGACACTGGGCCACTGTCCATCCCCTTCGCGTCGCTGATCGATGATCGTACCGCTACCCGATTGATCGTCGTTCGTCGTTGCTATCCGCCATACAGTTCACGCTACCGGAGTCTAACCCCTGATGTCGCTACCCGAGTCAGAGTAGATCTCGCGTCGTGTTGAGGTAAACACTGCTCCGAAGGAACCCCCACATCGCATGCTAATCAGGATTAGAAACTATAACTTTACTGCTTTGTGTAATTCACTAATCAAGATCTAAAAGTTGGGACTGTAGGCTGGACTACGATCTGAACACATAGGTAGTCTTAGACTTGATTGAACGAGATCGCAACGTGATTGTCCTCAGGAAAGTGAAACTTGCACAGTAATTTGTTAGGCCATGTTTTAGGCCATTTTATAAAATCGTGTAAAAGAGACTAGGCTGTGAAATGATAGTCGCCTAGACGACCATATTTGATCTAGTTTGACAAAGAAACTTGATCCGACACCTTACTTGATCTAGCTTGACAACGAAGCTAGATCCGAAACTTTCACTATACTATCATTTCATACAGCATGTCATGTATACTTTCAAATTATCTGTACGCACATTTAATTGCTTATTGCCATGTTCATGCATCTTGCCATGTCATTTCATGCATCTTTATCATGAATATGTAGCACACGCTACTTTAAATTGCAAGCTGCGGCTAGTAGGATCTTGACTCCTACATATTGATTGAGGCTAGGCACCTGCTTTGCGGGCACAACCCTATGCCAAACCAAAAACACTTCCTGGCTCGTGATCCAGAAGCGAGCACAGTGTAGTTGGGAAGCCAACGCTCGATACACGTGAAGGGGTAGGGTTAAGTGATCACTTGAGCATAGAAGTGTGCCCGTACAGCCACTTCAGCCAAAAGGCGTAAACCCTGTGCATATCGTGAATACGAGTTAATCGTGAACTAGTGAATATTGTTTAGTAGCTCTCACTACGACGTGTCGTGCATTGCAAGTATCATGTTCATGTTTAAACTGCTGCTTTCATTAAAATATTATGTCATGTCATCATTATTTTAGAACTGTTAAGCTACATTTATCTTATACCTGCTGTGCTTTACGTTTCCTTGCACAAAGTATCTTTCCTCCCTTTGGAGATTTTTGCTGACATGTGTCCTTTTCTCTTTGGGTGTCACATGTCAGGTTTGAGCCTGATTTAGTTGCTGAGGACGACATGTTGCTGACGTCCAGTTCGAGGATTTCGGTCCTACCCTTAGTCTCAGCTGGTGACTCTCTTTTAGTTGTTGTTTACCTTCTTAGTAGCTGCTGTTAGGTTGTTCGGTGCGTAGCACCATTACTTGTTGTAGTTTCGGCCATGCTTAGGCCTTCTTTTTGGACTATGTACTTCTCTTTATGACTCTCTATATGTTTGGAATAAAATCTGTGGATGTTGAATGTTGGGTAATTTTTATTGTTTATCCCTCGTTATTATTATTGTTGTTTCGTCGTAATGCAAAGAACTTGATAATAGATTAAATTACCAGACGCTTATCAGACTGCAGCTTCATAGCTCCAAGTCTGAGCGGACCTCTTCACGTCTCGCCTTCCATACTTGGGAAGCGGGACATGACAGGTTTTAGTGGTGGCCCATGCAGGTCCTCTTTGCATCTGCGAAATATCGGAACAACAATAATGATAACAACATCCATTTAAATATTCGAAACATTCAAGTCATGAATTGAGTCTAACCTGAAGGTTTTCCCTGACTTAGATGGTAGGAAGACTTAGATAAGCATCCAGGTTTGACAGTCAGGCACTTTCGTTAAGATTTAGCTGTACTCGTCTTGGTTGCCTTAGTAGTCTCTCACCCAGCCCTGACCATATTAGACTTCTAGAGATTTTCCTTTAGCCGTTCGTTGAGTCCATCAATTTCGGGCCCAGTAGAACGTAATCTTGTTACTCTTAGGACCCTTCCCTGAGACCTTTATTACAGTCTAGTCTATTAGAGAGTCTTAGTGTTAAGTTTTCCAGATCTCTAGTTGGCCCGGTAATTAGAACCACTGATCTTTATCATTTTTCTAATCATTACACTTCTGTGTTATCGACCGTAGAATTCCATCGTAGCTTTTCTTGAATCATACCCTAGGCGTATTCATCGTGCGATTATATTCTTTGCCCTCGATTTTTCCTGTTTTTCCGTTGAGTTAAAATTCATTCTTGGGTTTTGAAAAAATTATTGGTCGTAATCTCTAGTTACTATCTCGTAACCATTTTCTAACCGGTATCTTTCGTATTTCGGTTTTAAAACCTTGTTACCATTTTGGATAATTAAATATATCATCCTTTTCTTAAACTACGAAATTTATTTTTAGCCACTTACCGTACATAATTTTAGAATATTTTTCTAAGCTAAATAGAACTTCAATTTTTTTATATCAGTTCCATGTTCATCGTGCTCATACTTCAAAAGTCTTTGTATAAATCTATTTTCATTTGCAAACCAATCACTACCTCACCCTACTCATTATTTCCTTTGTCTAACACTTTTCCGTGTTCTCAAATTTTACAGTCTGTTAGCTATTTCTACACATTTTAATAAGAATATATATATATATATATATATATATATATATATATATATATGTATATATGTATGTATGATATCATATTTTACCCATATCTTTCTTTCACTTATTTAATTATTTAAAGCAATATTTTTGTCCCACCCAACCAACTATCTCTTTATCCTCGCCTTATCGGAACTCGTTCTTTTCGACCTAGTTTTGTTACGCTTTTGGTTTCGATCTCCTTTTTATTGTTTAGACATTAGTGCTTGTCATTGTCTGTGTCAACTCTAGTTTAGTAGTGGGCTCATTGGTTGTTGTGATGTCGTCGTGGTGCATGTGTATAGATAGAGTGTGTGAACCCTATGTACCACTCGTGTATGAGTGTGCGACCCTTAAGATATTAATGATTGCCTCTTGTGTTATATGTGCCTACTCAGTGTTATTCATGATATATGTATGAAATTATATGAATGATAGTATTTATATATGTGTGGATAGCTATACCACCTTAGGGATGTCTGTGTATATTAGAATTAGCTTCGAAATATATCTACTGGTGGAGTATGTGGTTTGAAGATACTTGTAAATGCTTGAAATAATATAATAGTAAGTCATGTGCAGGTTAACTGTAATGATAATATGGTACTTATAGTTAAATGTGCATACCTATTTTTTCTTCTATATGTTAGTACGTGTGAGCGTGTGCTCGTACGTAGATATGTGCTTCCTATATGAATACGTGTGATATACGTACGGTAATAGGGTTATAACTTTGTTTGGTATTGCTTACCTTTACGGGATATTGTGCGTGTGCATGTATACCATGAGGTATACACGATTATTGTATGTCTTAACTATGTATAGATAAGTATATGTATTAGTATACTAATTATATGTAAAATTGCTATGATGTGAATATATATTATGGGTATGTGGCTATACGATGCATGTATATAAGGGATAGTGTATTTGATTATATACGTGTGCCGATGATTGTAATATTATTATAGTAGGTATGTGGTTACGTTGGTAGATATATATATATATGTATGTATGTATGTATGTATGTATGTATGTATGTATGTATGTATGTATGTATGTATTGGAGTGGTGTTGGTATAGGTATAAATATCGTGTTATGTATATAGAGTATTCTGATATGGGTTTTGAGTCTCACTCAAGCTTGAGTGGATATACTCTAAGTATATTGTTACATATGTCTGTGGTTTGCGTGTAGTACTATAAATGTAGTAATGGATGATGTATGTATAGTGGTAGGATTGGTTGTGTCTGGTTGTGTTACGCACATGATTGTGGGTGGCTATACCATTATATAGTTATAGGTGTTGGTCTTGTGGTATAGTTATATACTAAGGACTTACATGTTTGAATGTATATGTTCTAGCTAAACTTGGTGTGTAGAATGTGCTAAGTATATTGTGGTATGAGTGGTATGTATGAATTGTATGTTAGCGTGTGTGGGCGTGCACCGTGCACTGGTAAGTATATGCTTAGTTATAGGTATTTGTGACTATGGTATATGCGGTGTGTCTTGAATATAGTTATAGGATTGTATGTGATGCGAATATATGATGAAGTATCCGCGTGCATTTGAATAACTATATATTTGTGAACTTATAGTAATGGTGAATGTATATTAGATATAGTAAACTTGATTTAATAATGGTATGGTGTGATTACATGTGTTGATGTGTTTGGTGTTGGATGTATACTAAGAGATATTAGGGAGTAGTATACCCATGTTTGTTTTGTGCATAGGTAGTTATCTATACGTGAAGTACTACGATTGTATTTGCTGGTGTGAACTATTTATTTGTATGTGAGTATGTATACCATGGTTATGTAATAAGTGTTTAATAGTTATATAAGGATGTACGTGACTTAATGAATGATTGAAGTACGTGTATGAATTTGACTGTATATGATAGGTATAAGTATAGACTGTGCGTGAATATATACATGTTTGTAGTATTAATGTTTGACTACCTAGTGCATATATAAGCACTTGTAGTGACTATATCTGATTTGAACTATAACGTGATATGATTGGGGTAGTTACTAGAGTGGCTAGATATATTTTTAGTTAGAAAGTCCGAGGACGGACTTTATTCTAAGGTGGGTAGGATGTCATCGTCTCTTTTCGATCGTACGATTTTCGTGCGCGTACTTTTGTTCGTACGCGTATTTATTTTGACCTCTTCTTGTATCCGGAACCTACGATGTGATATGCCGTTGTTACCCTCTGGAAGAGTATTTATTTGTGGAATTATTTTGGAACGTCATTTCACGGGTCGTTCTCCCACAAAATAACTTTGTTTGTAGAGGTGTCGTAGCTTTCACCTTCGTCGTTAGATCTTTTTATTTTTAGTTCCATTTTTCGTCGCCCTAGCCCGTGACCGATCTTCTTAGTCTCGATTCTCTCGTCGACACGGTCGTCCTGGTATTTTTCTCATAATTATCAGACACCGTTTGACCCACTTTTTCACATAATCCTCTTCTAATACACTAGATTAATTAACTTGATTAAATAACTAACCTAATTATTGATTAAATAACTAACCTAATTAAACTAGGCCTAATACGTTTCATGGAAACATTTCCCTAGCTATTCGCCATCACATATTAACCTAACTCTACCCCCACCCTCTCACAACTTCTCTCTCCAATCACCTAAACGTACCCCCTTCAAAACGCTTTATCAAAACTGTTTTCTTATACTCACCTAATTGGGCTATTCAACCCACTGTTTTAACTAAACTAAACCCCCTCTATCTCGCCATCTCTCCTCCTATAATACATAAAATCCCAAAACCATAGCCCCATATAGCAATTTCCTTCTTCTTAAATGAAAAGGCAAAAACTAGGTCTCTTCACAAAACGCATGGCCCACCTCTCCTATAATTTTCCAGCCAGCCCTCTCTAGCCCACCGCCGGCCACCTAACCTCCGGTCTAGCCTCCCCTCGACACCCCCCCACCTCCGGCTACCTTCCCCTCGTCAACCACCTCCTCCACCTCGCTTTAAAACCCGTGCAAACACCCAAAAACACCATTGAAAAACTGTTGTCAGCCCTCTCCCTTCAAAAATTCGACCAGCCCTTTCCAGGCCGCCGCCGGCCATCCCCCTCCTCCGGTGAACTCCCCTCGATGTCCCCTATCACCACCTAGCTTTCCTCGCGATAACTCTTTATCTTCCTCCTGCAAACAGCGCGCGAACACCCGAAACGTCAAATCTGTCCTCCCTCGCCAAAAGTTGCAGCCACCACCTTTTCTGTCGATGTCGGCTATCCCGCTACCACTGTCCGCCCCCTCAGGTCCCCCTCTAGCCGTCCAAGTCCTTCCCTAGGCTCTGCAACCCCCGGATCTCCTCCCACGCATGTGCAAACTTTAGATTCGCTTGTAACTTCAGATCTGTGCTTCCCGAACCCACAGACATATCTGTCTGCCATCTACAGTGCTTCCTGTACCGCAGTCCGTGCCTTTCCGATGCCATAGGATGCTATGCCACTGTCCATCCCCTTCACGTCGTTGATTGGTGATCGTACCGCTACCCGGTTGATCGTCGTTCGTCACCGCTATCCGCCGTACCGTTCACGCTATCGGAGTCCAACCGCTGACGTTGCTACCCGACGTCAGAGTAGCTCTCGCGTCGTGTTTATGTAAACACTGCTCCGTAGGAACCCCCATATCGTATGCTAATCAAGATTAGAAACCGTAACTTTACTACTTTGTGTAATTCACTAATCAAGATCTAAAAATTGGGACTGTAGGCTGGACTGCGATCTGAACACACAGGTAGTCTTGGACTTGATTGAACGGGATTGCAACGTGATTGTCCTCAGGCAAGTGAAACTTGCACAGTAATTTGTTAGGCCATGTTTTAGGCCATTTTGTAAAATCGTGTAAAAGAGACTAGGCGATGAAATGATAGTTGCCTAGACGACCATATTTGATCTAGTTTGACAACGAAACTAGATCCGACACCTTACTTGATCTAGCTTGAGAACGAAGCTAGATCCGACACTTCTACTATACTATCATTCATGCCGCATGCCATGTTTACTTTCAAATTATCTGTACGCACATTTAATTGCTTATTGCCATGTTCATGCATCTTGCCATGTCATTTCATGGATCTTTATCATGAATATGTAGCACAAGCTACTTTAAATTGCAAGCTGCAACGAGTAGGATCTTGACTCCTACATATTGATTGAAGCTAGGCACCTGCTTTGCGGGCACAACCCTATGCCAAACCAAAAACACTTCCTGGCTCGTGATCCAGAAGTGAGCACAGCGTAGTTGGGAAACCAGCGCTCGATACACGTGGAGGGGTAGGGTTAAGCGATCACTTGAGTGTAGAAGTGTACCCGTACAGCCACTTCAGCCAAAAGGCGTAAACCCTGTGCACATCGTGAATACGAGTTAATCGTGAACTAGTGAATATTGTTTAGTAGCTCTCGCTACGACGTGTCATGCATTGCAAGTATCATGTTACCGAAGAAGAAGGGAGGCCTCATTGAGGAGTGTCCTTCCATTACCGAAGAATCTCCTTCACGGTCCTTGAAGGTGCTATAGTCGGAAGGTGGACGAACGGTCTTGTTGTCGTTGGCAGACATAGCTATAGACTTGGCTTTGATACCAAATGTAATGCCCTGCTAAGCTACAACACAAGTACTAGAGGGGGGGTGAATAGTACTTTAAAATAATTAAGAGCTAATTCCTAATTACCTTGCAAACTCTACCAAACAATGCGGAAATGCGGAAATGTAAATATTAGACAACAAAGACAAACAATCGCAAACAAGCAATTTAATGGGTTCAGATCCACCCAAGTCTCCCCGACTTGTTCCCGGTGATCCTACGTCCCAAAAACCCGGATCCCCTCCGGATACTTGAGTTTGAAACCCTAACTCAAGATTTCCACTATGAAATACTTGTGAAAAACCTTCACAAGTCAAATCATACACAAATGAAAATTATGACTCCCACAACCCGGGATCACAAACAATCTCTCACAACTGAGAGAAAAACACTTACAATATGAAAGTAAATGAAATAGAAACTCTTACCACAAAATACCTATGCCTTGAGTAAAACTTACGATTTAGGGCAAAGATGATTTTGGGGAAGATGAAGAGGCACCAAACCCTAGCTCCAAGATGTAGATCAGCGATGGAGAGCTATGAGGTTGTTGGTGACATAGGATCAAGCACTTGGCTTGGAAGGCTCACAATCAATGAATCTCTCTTTTGAAATAAGAGTGAGGAGAGATTCTTGAATGGAATGAAAGAGCTTTGAATGAGAGTAAATGCTTTCTCTTTGATCTCTAAACTTCTCTTAAAATCAGCCTTTTGTGCAATGAATGCAGCACACCAAGTATTTATAGGTTAGAGGAAAGAGAGAGAGAAAAACGTTTCAATTAAAGCTCCAACGGCTCTATTCTGAACCAAACTAGTCGGTCAAAGAACAACCACTGACCGACTAGTTCATCAACTAGTCGGTCGGTCAATCAACATGAACCGACTAAGTGGTGAACAGGGAATAGGTTGAAGTTTAGACTAACAGAACTAGTCGGTCAAAGAACACTTGCCAACCGACTAGTTTCACAACTAGTCGGTCGGTGAGTAAACTTAGACCGACTAAAAGATAAAACAAATAGTCTGAGAACAAATTGAATTAGTCGGTCCAAGAACAAATGTTGACTGACTAGTTCATCAACTAGTCGGTCGCCAAATGTGCATAGACCGACTAACGATAAACAGTAGCTCAGGCTCAAAAAATGGAAGTTCAACTAGTCGGTCCAAGAAGGATTCTTAACCGACTAGTTTCACAACTAGTCGGTCGGTGAACCTTCTTTGACCGACTAACTGTAAATAGTAACTGAGCTAGAAATGAGATGGCAAACTAGTTGGTCCAAGAAGCTTTGCCGACCGACTAGATCACCATCTAGTAGGTTGGTTCTTCTTCTTGAACCAACTAACATGCACAAGAAGTCGTGAATCGAAGCGCGAAGCTTCGGGAAAGTTCGTATGGACTTCTACTAAGATCCTACGTCTAAGATAGGAGCGTTATGAAGATTAAAACGTAAGACCTACTCGAGGCTTAACATTCTACGAAACGAAGCTAAAAGACTATAAATAAAACTTGACGAACCGTCTTCGAAAGCTTCGATCCGAATCTTCATGACTTCTAAAATAGTCCAAAAGCTTCAACGAAGCTTTAGGCATACGATCACGTGCTTTGAGAAGCCTTGGGACGTCGCTTTGGATGTTCATATAAGTTTGGCGATGATCTCCATAACTGCGCTCACAAAGTGTTAGTTCACAAAATATTTATGTTTGTTCATCATCCAAAACCACATCCGGGGAGTCCAATATCCAACATTCTCCCCCTTTTTGGTGATGACAAACCAACATAAATAATAATCAAAAATAATGATTCAAATGAAATTTACTTACTCCCCCTGCATTGATGACACGTTAATTCCAAATTAAATAATAATAATACGCATCAAGCAGACGAGTGAAGTATATAAAATGAGAATCAAATATTGAAATTTAGGATTTGAAATCCAATTTTTATATCTTAACTCCCCCTGAATCTAACACATCAAATTAGATTCTTGGAAAAATGCTTAAATTGTCATTTAGCTCATCGTCATTATTATATCTCTCCCCCTTTGGCATTAGCAAAAAGAGTGGGAGGAGATCAACGACAACAACAATGGCTTCAAATAAAAGCACGGGAGTCGTAGAATACGACCACGGTCCAAATGACACCAAAGCAAAAATACGGATTAAATCAAAGCGTGTCAATGAGACCAAAGTCGAAAATCTATAAATAAAATCATCAAAACTCAAATCAATATTACGGATTGAGTTATGGAATATACTCTCCAATATCAACATTCTTGGTTAATTTAGTGCATGGAAAACAATTCTATGTTTTCATAAAATGAATTTCTATTGAACCAAGTTATTATCGTCGAGCGACGAAATCAAAACATCAGAGACATATAAAATATAAAATGTGCACAACATAATGTAAAAAGTCAACATCGATGTATATATATAAATGAAGCATGAGTACATCAAAAAGATATATCACCGACATACATAACATCGATCCAACGATCGGGGCGCAAAATACATCAAAATATCACAACATATAACATATGTCACACCGGACATCAGAGTATCACACTACATCAAAATATCCAAAATATCATCAAAATACATGAAGATACATCAAAATGTCAAAAATATCCAGAACCACACTCTATCCTACCCAAACTCTCTCACACTAGATCTATCATCCAAGGTGCATCGGGAGAGTCCTCAGAGAAGCTCAGGAGGCTGAGGGAGGATCTCCAGCAGCAGCATGCTCTGCAGGAGTGGAGGTGGTCACCGGATCAGCTGAAGTGGCCACGGGAGCGACGGTAGTGGCCTCGGGAGCATCAGTCGAAGTATCCACCGCAGGAATGATGGCAACAAGTGTGCTCTCGGGGTCACCAGCAGAAGAGGCAGCAGCACCAGAAGTGCCTGCAGGGGCATGATGTGCGTTTATATTTCATATATTTACGCACGTTTTCTTCCGTGTTTTTTCCGTATTTTACCGCCGTCTTTTATTCGTTTTCGCGTGTTTTCTTGTTTTCTTTTTCTTTCACTTTTCTGTGTTTTCCGTGTTTTGCAGGAATTTACAGCATTTGGGACATAAAACGATGATATCATGAGTCCCCGGAGCAACGGGAGGGGTCACGCGTGATCCAGGGGGTCAAACGACCAAGATTGCCACTTTTCAGCCCTCACCCGATCGGTTGGACACAGCCAACCGATCGGGTGATGCACGTGTGCACGACCCGGACTGAAGTTGGAGCAAAGTGCAAAGTCAACCGACCGGTTCGCCGACCGGTTCATCCCAACAGAGTTCTCGGGAAGTTGGAGCTTAATTCCAACCGATCGGGTGATATCTCACCCGATCGGTTCATCTGAAGCTGAAGTTTCCCAAACGACGACCCGGTCATGCCACCCGTTCTCCTCAGCGACCGGTTGAAGCTCCCGAAGCCCGACGGCCAAAGCAACAAGCGGCTCACCCGATCGGTTGATGTTTCAACCGATCGGGTGGCCTTTTCTTCCGCTTTCGCGCACCGCTACTCATTCATTGAAGATTTGCTATCATTCCAGAAGGATTTTGGGTGATCTCTTATTTTTCTAGCGTCGGCATCGTCGTTAGCTTTCCAACGATAGGTCGCATGCCCAAATTCGATTTTTCTAGATGTTTCTGGAATTTTCTAAACGCAGCTATATGCTGAAACTGGCTGCAGTCTGGAATTTCATTTCACCCGATCGGTTGACTTGTCAACCGACCGGGTGAGATCTGTTTCTGCGAATCTGAGCTCTCTGTTTATTCCACCCGATCGGGTGAGTTTCCACCCGATCGGGTGGGCCTTTTTTGACAGTTCTGGACCCGAACTGTTAAGGTTTTTTGGGGGGGTTTATAAATAGAAGTTGGGGCACGACTTGGAGAGAGTTCTTCCTCAGTTTTCTAGGGCTTTTTGCCCCTTTCTCTTGTTAGTCTAGGGTTAGTTTAGATTAGGTTTTCTCTTTCAATAAGTCTTGTATTGGATTGACGATTCACTCAAGATAAGTATTTTCTTCTCTTTTTCTCCATTGTTTTGTATTGTGTTTATTTTGCTTGATGGTGAAAGTTTATATGTCTTTTGTGTTGTTTGTTTATATGTTATTCACCATTGAGTAGTTTTGATGAACCCTAATACGGGTTAGGGTAGGATTGATGCTTGGAAATTTACATTAGACTTGGTTGCATGGCACGTGTTCGATGAAATGCGTCAATGGGGATTTCTAGCAATCTGGGTCCAATTCGTATGGCAACACACTATATGTGTTGGGGATTGGAGTCCGGTGCTTGTCCTGTCAAGATCCGCTTTGATGTATTGCTAGAAATCACATTTGACCTATTTGGCCATTAGGGTTACGCGGGGGCGTTTCATTGTCATTGGCGGGAGAAAGACCGCCTCTGACCGTCGGGCCAAGGGGGAATAAACTTGGCGGTTGACTCCCTAGCCATAGCTCACGCCCCTAGCGTTGACATCGAGTCCTCGCGCGTGGGAACGGCTTGGACGAAATTTTGGGAGATATCATTGTGGCCTTAATGCTCCTGGTTGCGGAAGGTGTTAATGGACATGGGAATGCCCACCGTCCGGAACCGGGTAGGCCTAGCGTGCTTGGCACCGACCGGAATATCGGCCCATGGACGCTAGGTACCACCTTTTGGGGCAATGTCTCACCCTGGGTCAAGTCAAATGCCAAGTGTCATGAGTGCTCTAGCCCGTGTTAGCGGGGATTCATTTCGTGTCATTTTCATTTCTTCCTTTTATTTCTACACTTCCACCCATATCATCCGCGTAGCTAGCACACGACCTAGGCGAGGCTAGTAGCCACTCAAGCCATCCACCTCCCTGTGTTCGATATACCCGCACCCTACACTAACCGTGCACTTGCGGTAAAACGACACCGCGACGCGACGCAAGCGGGGCGCCGGTCAAGTTTTTGGCGCCGTTGCCGGGGAGGCGTTCGGTTTGATATTAGCTTTGCTTGGGTTCGTTAGACTACGCATAAAAACACAAAAAAAAATTTCTTTTTCTCTTTTTTTTAATAAAAATATTCAATAACCAAGAAATTTTTCTCCCGCCATTATATTATCTTTTTGTTATTCTCTTGTACTATTGACGCTCCTCTCTAGTTTTCTTATTTTTGTTGTCCAGGTATCTTTGATATTACCATGTGGAGATCAAATTTCGATGCTCAGATGGGAGGATACGATCCTTATCCAGTTGTGATTTGTGAGACTTGTGGGATGGCGGGGCACGAGTATTATGATTGCCCATTTACGCTTGAGAGCCTCCCCCCTCTCCAAGGCCAAACATTTTCCCACAACCTTAGCCCAAACACCTCCCATCCATTTCCTCAACCTTATACCCCTCCACAAACACAAGAAGAATCAAGCCTCGTGTCTCTCCTTGAAAGTGCCATGTTTAACCAAGGCCAAATATTACAAAACTTAATGGTACCAATCACCGAGCCGACACCGAGGAGAGGGGATGAAGGAGAGGATATACCCACTTTCATGGTTGAGACCACCATGCCATCGGCCACCATAGACACATCTCAAGTCGATACCCTATTCTTCCATCACTACCACTTGGATGACGAAGCATTTTTTGATGATGATAGTGAGGATGTGGAGATGTCTCTAGGATCTGTGGGAGAGATTTCTTGTCTTGATTTGGATACCCCACATGAGTCCTATGAGAGCACTGAGGAGTTTACAGAGATTATGCATACCGGCGAGGAGGATGTGCATGAGGACGAGGACACCCCGACCACATACGAGGGGTCCGCTCCACATCCACCTCCACAGCCATCTCTGTCACAGCTTTCTCCTTGGTCGGTGGTCAACCATGAGGATGTCATTCAAGACATCGGGCAGATGGTGGAGTATGAGCATATCATCGAGGAGGACGTGCATGAGGGCTTGGATACGATGGTCCACTCCATGGAGCCCGAGCCACATCTACCTCTACCGTCACGCTCCACTTCTTCTGCGGCTGAGCATCTACTTGAGCATATTGCCCCTATTCAGGGAGATTTTCATACTCACTCTCACTCCACTTTTGAGTCTCGCTTTTCACTTCCTATTTCTTTAGACTCGTATATATTTGACATACCATATCTCTCGCAGGACACATGATCTACGTCCCCTGAAGTATGCTGCGGTGTGTCACCACCTGGAGAGCCACTTCTTATGGAGAGCGAGGATTTGGTCGTCGCTAGTACAGAGGATAGCGACCCATTCTCAGGGAGTATTCGTCACACTTTCACTATTTTTCCATCTTATTTTGACGATTATCTCTGGGATACTTTTATTTTGGGGAAAGATTTTTTGCCATGGACTAATGCACCTCGTCCTTTGCAGGTCACAGGTGGACACCTACGAGGGATTCTTGGAGGTGCATTGCTTGGGTCCATTGGCACACGTGGCGCAGCGCTTCTGGCGGAGCCACAGAAGGAGCAGTTAGAGCAGCTACCTGCCCCACTTCAGATCTTGGATCCGCATATGCTCAGGTGTATCCTAATCCAGTAGTGTAAAAATTTACCGCTTTCTAGTTTAGATTTGAATAATCTCGTCTCCTCTCATTAGCAAGGGGAGCGTATCTAGGATTTGCTTTTGCATCTTAATAACCCTTCATGTCGTGCCCTTCTATCATTTCACCCCACATCCTCTTCCGAGGAGAACGAGCAGACTGTCTCTCCTGCATTTTGATTTCTTTCTTTTCTTTTCCGATCTTCCCCTTGCATATTTCTGCATCACATTGATCATATCATTTCGCTAGCATTGTCGTGTTCAGCTTGGGGGAATCGTTTTGTGTGCATGTTTTCGCGTGTCGTTGTCGTGTGTTTGTTTACGTCGTGTTTTATATCTTTTATTTGAGTGTTTCTTTTTCTTTATTTTTTTTAGTTTCGTTCATATGTTTTTCATGTTTTTCACTTTTTGTGTCGGTGCGCCCCCCCCATTTTCTTTGCCCTCCCATATAAACTATTATTGCATTGAAGGCAATGCAAGTTTCAGCTTGGGGGAGTCGCACTTCGTGCGTCATTTGTGTCGGTTTTCTTCGTTTTTGAGTCGTTTTCCATCGTGGTTTTCTTTTTCTTCTCATCTTTTGTTCTCTCTCTCTCTCCTAGAGATGACCCCATATGATGAATTGCCACAAAATCTCACACACACCTAGCACGGCTTCGATAATCACATTCACTAACCCTAGGATATCGAGTCCTCTTGCATTTCATGCATCGCGGGTCCACTTAGCTTTTTGTGAGTCGTGCGTCGTGCCTAGCTGTTTGGTGTGCTTCTACCTTGTGATTATGTTTTATATACCTGTCCAGGAATGACCCCTAGATTATAATGCTTCGATTTGAATATGCGGTATTTGCTTCTACTATCTGCTTCTATATGCATGCTATATTTATATCGTATATTTCAATTCGCATGTGTCGGGATTCCACAAACAAGGACTAGGATAACCCATTTAGCCTATGCTCTGATTAGCGAGAAATATCTCCTTTGTCCAAGTGTTTAGAATCCGATTTCATTTTTATTTTACTTGGTGCAAATCCCCTCGTCGTGTACCGTTCTCCCACTTGAGAGAGTACACATGTAAATATCCCAATTCCCAAAAATCCAAAAAAAGGAGAAAAGAAAAGAAAAAAACCCAAAAAGATGAGAAATGAAAAGAAAAAAAATATAAATACCCAAAACCCAAAAAAAATTCCCGTGTGAATATTTTTTCATACTTGCCGTGAATAAAGGGAATGCGAGAATTTTCACCGAGTGATCTACTCCACATCATCTCAACCCCCATCGTTTTCGAAAATACTTGGCTTAGGAACTTTTTAGATATTATCTAGGCTATAGTGTGGTGATTTCCTTAACCATAGTTGTGGAGTCCATGACGCATGATATGTTTCGATTCTTGCTCTATTCTCATGCATGCTTGAGCTATATATTCACCGCTTTATTCGAATCGAATCGATATTTGGGTCTTTCTTTGGGTACGTGTATATGGAGCTTTATTGCACATCGTAGATAGTGACACCGTCTGCTAGCACATGACCGCACTCACTCGCGCTTCACCGTGTGGGCCCATGGCAGTTGTCTGGACTCGTATTCCTTGGTTTAGTGATATGATTTGGCGTCTGCTTGCTTGGTGTATCGTTTTTGATTTTGTTGGCCCTGACGGGCGATCTAGGATACAGAGTTCTCTTTTTCTCTCTTTCTCTCTATTTTCTCCCTCCGAGCTCCTACTCTCACTCGTCTTCCTCGAGGACGAGGAAGAGTTTAGCTTGGGGGATTTTGACGTGTGTTTATATTTCATATATTTACGCACGTTTTCTTCCGTGTTTTTTCCGTATTTTACCGCCGTCTTTTATTCGTTTTCGCGTGTTTTCTTGTTTTCTTTCACATTTCTGTGTTTTCCGTGTTTTGTAGGAATTTACAGCATTTGGGACATAAAACGATGATATTATGAGTCCCCGGAGCAACGGGAGGGGTCACGCATGATCCAGGGGGTCAAACGACCAAGATTGCCACTTTTCAGCCCTCACCCGATCGGTTGGACACAGCCAACCGATCGGGTGATGCACGCGTGCACGACCCGGACTGAAGTTGGAGCAAAGTGCAAAGTCAACCGACTGGTTCACCGACCGGTTCATCCCAACAGAGTTCTCGGGAAGTTGGAGCTTAATTCCAACCGATCGGGTGATATCTCACCCGATCGGTTCATCTGAAGCTGAAGTTTCCCAAACGACGACCCGGTCATGCCACCCGTTCTCCTCAGCGACTGGTTGAAGCTCCCGAAGCCCGACGGCCAAAGCAACAAGCGGCTCACCCGATCGGTTGATGTTTCAACCGATCGGGTGGCCTTTTCTTCCGCTTTCGCGCACCGCTGCTCATTCATTGAAGATCTGCTATCATTCCAGAAGGATTTTGGGTGATCTCTTATTTTTCTAGCGTCGGCATCGTCGTTAGCTTTCCAACGATAGGTCGCATGCCCAAATCCGATTTTTCTAGATTTTTCTGGAATTTTCTAAGCGCAGCTATGTGCTGAAACTGGCTGCAGTCTGGAATTTCATTTCACCCAATCGGTTGACTTGTCAACCGACCGTGTGAGATCTGTTTCTGCGAATCTGAGCTCTCTGTTTATTCCACCTGATCGGGTGAGTTTCCACCCGATCGGGTGGGCCTTTTTTGACAGTTCTGGACCCGAACTATTAAGGTTTTTTGGGGGGTTTATAAATAGAAGTTGGGGCACGACTTGGAGAGAGTTCTTCCTCAGTTTTCTAGGGCTTTTTGCCCCTTTCTCTTGTTAGTCTAGGGTTAGTTTAGATTAGGTTTTCTCTTTCAATAAGTCTTGTATTGGATTGACGATTCACTCAAGATAAGTATTTTCTTCTCTTTTTCTCCATTGTTTTGTATTGTGTTTATTTTTTTATTTTGCTTGATGGTGAAAGTTTATATGTCTTTTGTGTTGTTTTTTTATATGTTATTCACCATTGAGTAGTTTTGATGAACCCTAATACAGGTTAGGGTAGGATTGATGCTTGGAAATTTACATTAGACTTGGTTGCATGGCACGTGTTCGATGAAATGCGTCAATGGGGATTTCTAGCAATCTGGGTCCAATTGGTATGGCAACACACTAGATGTGTTGGGGATTGGAGTCCGGTGCTTGTCCTGTCAAGATCCGCTTTGATGTATTGCTAGAAATCACATTTGACCTATTTGGCCATTAGGGTTACGCGGGGGCGTTTCATTGTCATTGGCGGGAGAAAGACCATCTCTGACCGTCGGGCCAAGGGGGAATAAACTTGGCGGTTGACTCCCTAGCCATAGCTCACGCCCCTAGCGTTGACATCGAGTCCTCACGCGTGGGAACGGCTTGGACGAAATGTTGGGAGATATCATTGTGGCCTTAATGCTCCCGGTTGCGGAAGGTGTTAATGGACATGTGAATGCCCACCGTCCGGAACCGGGTAGGCCTAGCGTGCTTGGCACCGACCGGAATATCGGGCCATGGACGCTAGGTACCACCTTTTGGGGCAATGTCTCACCCTGGGTTAAGTCAAATGCCAAGTGTCATGAGTGCTCTAGCCCGTGTTAGCGGGGATTCATTTCGTGTCATTTTCATTTCTTCCTTTTATTTCTACACTTCCACCCATATCATCCGCGTAGCTAGCACACGACCTAGGCGAGGCTAGTAGCCACTCAAGCCATCCACCTCCCTGTGTTCGATATACCCGCACCCTACACTAACCGTGCACTTGCGGTAAAACGACACCGCGCCCATACCGTAAACGGGGCGCCGGTCAGGGCACGAGCAGCAACACGAACGAGCTCCTCAATCTCCTCTTCATCCAACTCCTCTTCGTCATCGACGGAAATATCTGAAGGAAGGAGGCCAGACGAGGAGCAACCAATCAACTCCCCTAAGATCTCTGCCGTGAGGACAATCAGTGTCCCCAAGACAGTCGTCTCAATGGAGTGGGTCGCGTCGTACTGACCCCTGACACGGTTGGCATAAAAGAGTTTGACCAGACAAGGATAGGGATGGGGATTCGCCTTAGGGACATATCGAAGATAATCGATAAGACCGAAAGACGACAGAAGGTCAGCGAGGCCTGGGAAGTCTGAAAACAGAACGAAATGCTCCAGAAGCAGCGGGCAGTGTTCGATACGGTTGTAAGTCGCGAGACATATAGGGTCATCGCGACACAACGAAATATCGACACCACCAACCGGCATCGGACCCTTTCCCTTAGGCTGACGAGAGGAAGTACGAGGTCGAGAGCAAGACGTAGGTTCCCTAGGAGGGGGTGAACGATCCCTATGGGTCTCGGTCTCGGGTCTGTACTCGGTGTCGGAATCCGAAGCACCGGGTGGAATAGGAGCATGGAAAGACACATGCTTGGACTTGGGCTGAGACTGGGCACGGGGTCTCGATATCGCCGTCCTCTTACGCTTAAGAGGAGGCGAAGACGAAGAAGGTTGGGAGGTCTTCGATCGGCGTTTAGGTTGAGAGGGTTCCCTAGAGGGCGACTCGACGGTCATAGGGGACGGGCTCGAAGGACGGATCGGGATACGTGTGCGTGCCATAAGCGCGACAAGACACGTACGAGAAATCGAGAGATCGGAACCCTAAAACTACAAGCCCTAGAAACTGAAACCCTAGCCGAAATCCTAAAACCCTAACCCTAAGAGCTAAAATCTAACCCTAGAGAGGGAGGATATACCAGGGAGGAAGGTCGACGAACCCTAGGTCGGAGATGGCCGGAGATATTGCCGGAAAACGATTGGAGAGGGAGTGGAAGACCAAGGGATTTTCGGGGGATTTGAGCTGGAGGAGAAATTTCGATCGACTGGAGTGAGAACAAGTCGGTCGGGGCTGATAAAAACGATTGGAAGTCGAAAAGACAAGACAGTCCCCGTCACAATTAGTCGGTCACAGTTCAAGCACTGACCGACTAGATCACGATCTAGTCGGTCGGTCAATGAGCTTGAACTGACTAATTGTAAACAGTAACTGAAGCCAAAAATCCTGACAAGAATTAGTCGGTCTAAGCTCATTCACTGACCGACTAGAACTGAATCTAGTCGGTCGGCCAATGAACTTTGACCAACTAAGAGAGTCCAAAAATTTTAGAATTAGAAATTTTGAGTTCTCTCCTAAGCGCACTTCGACGAAACATCATACAACTCTCATTAATCATTATACCATCCCATTAAACATCGAAAATCTGAAATTTGACGTTTACGAACCAATCGAGCGAAAATTCCAAAAATTCAACAAAAAATCCAGAAAATTCCAATAAATCTAGCATGTGCAAATATAACGAAATTGAATAGCATGCAAGATTATTGAATAAAAAATGAATCCTAAATCTCGGATTCACCCATAATCCCCAATTCTTGACGTAACCGCACAAAGGAGTCTTCCTTTAGGGGTTTCGTGAAAATATCGGCGATTTGCTTCTGGGTTTCAACGTACACTAATATGATGTCCTTTTTAGCAATATGATCATCTAAGAAATGGTGTCGGACATCTATGTGTTTCGAACGGGAATGGTGTACCGGGTTCTTAGAGAGACATATTGCACTTTGGTTGTTCACCATGATAGGGCAAGTATCACAGTTTATACCAAAGTCTTTAAGTGTGTGTCTCATCAAAAGAACTTGAGC
Organism: Scilla litardierei; assembly: GCA_030789695.1. NCBI lineage: Eukaryota > Viridiplantae > Streptophyta > Magnoliopsida > Asparagales > Asparagaceae > Scilla > Scilla litardierei. Next base: position 437,392,466 of record CM061142.1, on the reverse strand, counting down.
ACACGCGGCACCGGCGGCAATATATTCCGCCTCGGTGGTTGAAAGTGATACGGAATTCTGCTTCTTGGAAAACCAAGAGACAAGAGAATTTCCTATAAAATGGCAAGTGCCACTAGTACTTTTCCTGTCGGATTTGCATCCCGCATAATCTGCGTCACTATATGAGATTAACTCATATGTGCTAGATTTTGGATAAAGTAATCCAAAATCAAGTGTGTAACTTAAATAACGGAAAATACGTTTTACCGCTACTAAGTGAGACTCCTTAGGTTGAGACTGATAACGAGCACATACACATACGGCAAACATAATATCGGGCCTACTTGCGGTAAGATATAGTAAACTACCTATCATACCTCGATATAGACGAATGTCTACATCTTTTCCGCCCGCATCTTTATCAAGATGTGTAGTCGTGCTCATTGGAGTCTTTTTCCCAGAGGCATTCTCCATTCCAAATCGCTTTAGCAACTCCACATTGTACTTCGTTTGGTGGATGAAGATTGCATCGTTCATTTGGCGAATTTGGAGACCTAAGAAATATTTGAGCTCACCCATGTGGCTCATCTCAAATTGATCCTTCATCACATTAGAAAACTCTTCGCAAAGAGCAAAGTTAGTAGCACCGAAAATGATATCATCAACATAAATTTGAACTAAAATTATATCGTTATTCGAATACTTAACAAATAATTTGGAATCAACTTCTCCCATTTTAAAACCCAAATCCAAAAGAAAATTCTTTAAACGGTCATACCAAGCTCGAGGAGCTTGTCTCAAACCGTAAAGTGCTTTCTTAAGTTTGAAAACATGATTTGGAAATTTTTCATTTATGAAACCCGGAGGTTGAGAAACACAAACTTCCTCAACAACATCTCCGTTTAAAAACGCACTTTTAACATCCATTTGAAAAAGTTGAAAATCTTTATGGCATGTAAAAGATAACAATAATCTAATTGATTCTAATCTAGCTACCGTAGCAAAGGATTCTTCGAAATCGATACCTTCCTCTTACCGGTAGCCTTGAGCTACTAACCGAGCTTTGTTCCGGACGACGATTTGGTTTTCGTCGGTCTTGTTCTTGAAGATCCACTTTGTCCCTATGACGGTGTGGTTCTTCGATGGCAATGGAACAAGCTCCCAAACCTCATTCCTCTCGAATTGAATGAGTTCCTCCTCCATGGCTAAGATCCAAGCACCATCTTCGCACGCTTCATTAACATTCTTTGGCTCAATCGAGGAGGCAAAGGCACAATGAGCGAAGTAGTTCACTTGCGATCTCGTCTTGACACTATCATGGATATTTCCAATGACTTGCTCATGAGGATGGTCACGAACGGTATGAAGCCGTTTGGGAATTCCTTGATCACTAGGAACATTCTCAAAAACTTCATTAGTCGGGTTAGTATCAATAGAATCAATAGAATCATTAGAATTAGAATTACCAATTGAATCACATAAGACATCCATAGAGTCATCATCATTAGTAATTCTAGTTGGAACAAATCCTTCATTAAATGAAACATGAAGTGATTCCTCGATCGTTGAGGTTCGTTTGTTGTATATCCGGTAGGCTTTACTACGTGAGGAGTATCCAACAAAAATCCCCTCATCGGATCTTGGATCAAATTTGTCCAAACTACCATACGTGTTTTTAATAAAGCATTTTGAGCCAAAAACACGAAAATGTTTAACTTGAGGCAACCTACCAAACAACAATTCATAACAAGTTTGTTTAGTGCCGGGCCTCAAAAGTATTCTATTAAACACATAGCAAGCGGTGTGTACCGCTTCCGCCCAAAATTGATGGCCAAGTTGGCTATCATCAAGCATAGTGCGAGCACACTCCACTAGCGTCCTATTCTTTCTCTCAACTACACCATTTTGAGGAGGTGCGTGAGAGAATGAAAAGGTGTGTGTAATACCAACTTCATCACAAAATGTCTCAAAAGACTCATTCTCAAATTCCCCTCCATGATCACTACGAATAGTGACAATGGTGGTTCCAATGAGATTTTGTACTTTCTTAACAAAAATTGTGAAGTTTTCAAAAGCATCATTTTTATTACATAATGAAAATACCCAAGTAAACCTAGAAAAGTCATCAACGATGACAAGTCCATATCTAGCATTACCTAATGAAGCAACTCTAGTTGGCCCAAATAAATCTAGATGTAATAGCTCTAGTGACCGCTTAGAAGAAATGCTTTTCTTAGGTTTAAATGAAGATTTTGGAAGCTTGCCTCGTTGACACGAGTCACAAAAGCTTTTCTTTTGAAAGACAAGCTTAGGGAAGCCTCTAATAGAATTTAACTTGAAAAGTTTAAATAGTGTTCCAAAGTTCACATGACCAAAACGTCGATGCCATAAGTGTTGTTCACTTGTGTTGGCAATGAGACATTGTTCATGTGATCTTGGAAGATCTAGGAAATATATATCCTTATGGCGTGTGCCAGAAAACAATAATTCATTATTATCTTTTCTTAAAATATGGCACATTCCTTTCGCAAAGCTAACTTTGTAACCTTTGTCACAAAGTTGGCTTATTGAAATGAGATTGTGGTTTAATCCTTTAACAAGGTAAACATCACATATAAGGGGTTTAGAAGGATTACCCACTTTACCAACACCTATGATGGTTCCGCTCTCGTTGCCTCCAAAGACGACGCAGTTCCCATTTGCAATGGGCACCACTCCGGAGAGAAATTGAGCGTCACCCGTCATGTGTTTTGAACACCCGCTATCGAGTATCCAATTCCTCTTGGAGCTAAATTTAAATTTGTTGCTCCGTTTCTTTTTCTTGAGTACCTAAAGATAGACAATATCGTATCATGGTACCCAAGGTCATTGGGTCCAAAAGATTAGACCTTTGGAAGCCAAGTTCAATTGGACTTAGACTTCCCCACATAATTTTCATTATCCACTACATTTATAAAATAATCATTCATGTAGACTTGTTTTTCATCCATGCTTGTGTCCTTTGGACTCGAAATAGTGAAGATTTTGGGAGCCCTAATCCTATTGGGAGCATACATGCGTTGTTGATTTCTACGTGATGCATGTCGTGGATAGGCATAAGGAACATGATGAAATGGTGCATGTGGATAATTATTCATACGATGATGTAGGTGAACATATGCATGTGAGAGAACACGTGCGTGAGGGTGTCTCACATGGTGTACACGTGCCCGTAGATGTGGTGCATAAAAATCATCATATGAGTGAGCATGTGGGGTAGGATGTGTGTTCCTACGTGGCATGGTATTCGTGTACATGTAAGCATGGCCCTTCTTTGGAGGTCCACCTAGGGATGAGAATGGGCATGCCCAAAGCCCGATTGGGCTTTCATTTGGGCATGCCACATCATCATTCCTACTCACCCCTTCACTAATTCTTCTAGAATTAGTGAAGGGGTGAGTAGGAATGATGATGTGGCATGCCCAAATGAAAGCCCAATCGGGCTTTGGGCATGCCCATTCTCATCCCTAGGTCCACCCAAAGTGGGTTTCTTTCCAAATGATGGTGTGTACGAGGTGGAAGCACCATTGGTAGATGAACTACCAATAGAGTGTTTGCTACCACTCGTTGAGGCATCGGAAGTTGGCCTAACAAAGGTAGTGGCCGCTTACCCCAAGCCAATGTGGTGATTGGCCGGGAGTAAGTCATTTAGGATTTTATCCAAATGGTCCTTACCCTTATTGAATTTATTAATTTGGCCTAATGTGTTCTAATATTTCTCGGTGAGAGAACGCATAGAAGCATCCAAAGTGGATACTTGCGATGTGAGCACATAAACACGAGATTTGAGATTTTCATTTTCAATACTCAAAGTCGAGTTTTGAGAAGTCAAATCTGCAATCTTGTGTTCTTCCGGATCCTCAATGCTAACATGTTCAAGTTGAGTCTTGAGATTAACAATCTCATTCTTCAACTCTTCAACCACGGTGTCGTTGTTGGTGATGATAGTTTTAGGCGAGGTTTGGATAATAGCTAAATCATCTTTTACTTTAGTATACCTATTTACTAATTTAGTGTATTTAGACCATAATTGCTCATTAGCATTTCTAAGGTCATCCATGGTTACCTCATCGCCTTCGTTGTGGCTATCATCGGAAGAGGAATCTTTATCTTGCTCCTCTTGAGCCATGAAGCACATGTTTGCTTGCTCCACTTGCTCATCATCCGACTCTCCGCTTGAGGAATCATCAGAGTCGGTGAATGTCCCGACAAGTCCCTTTTTGTACCCTTTCTTGCACTTCTTGGACTTATCGAACTTCGGCGCCTTCCACTTCTCCTTTTGCTTATTTTGAGGACACTCCGCTTTCATGTGTCCTGGCTTGTTGCATTTAAAGCACAATGGAGAGGAGGCGTTAGTAGAACTAAACTTCGATTTATTTTTGAAGTTACCTTTCCGGAAGAACCGGTTGAACTTCTTTGCCATGAGTGCCATGGACTCCAAGTCCAACTCGTCTTTCGAGTTTTCATCATCGGTCGATGTGGATGTGGATGGAGCGGCCTTGAAAGCAATAGCCTTCTTCTTTGGCTCGTCTTGCTTTAGGTAGGACTTCATCTTGTCCTGCAACTTCAACTTGCTATCTTTGCGTACCTCGTATGACATTAAGGTACCCATTAGTTGAACAACAGTATAAGTTTTCATGTCATTACCTTCCTCGATGGCGAAGGTCCGTTTCTCCCAACAAGAAGGAAGTCCATCGATAATTTTCGAGACTTTCTCCTTTTGGGTGTAGGTCTTACCGAGAGCTTCCAACTCGTTGGTGATGTCGACGAAGCGAGCATAGTACTCCTTCATCTTCTCACCATGTAGCATATGAAATAACTCGTAATCTTTATTAACTACAACGAGTTTAGAGTCTCTTAACCTACTTGTCCCTTCATGCAATATGAGGAGGGAGTTCCATATTTGATATGCACTCTTACATGTGCATATCTTGTTGAAATCCTCAGGCTCCAAGGCACATTGCAAGGCGTTCATTGCCTTGGCATTGCTTACCTCCGCGACGATCTCCGCGGGAGTCCACTTCTCGAAATCTTCTACGGCGGGCTCGACGTACTCCTTCATCGTGGTCCTCCATAGTGAAGCGCTCCGGAGGAAAGTTTCCATCCGGCATTTCCAGTACCCATAGTTGGTACCGTTGAAGAAGGGAGGCCTCGTTGAGGAGTGTCCTTCCATTACCGAAGAAGCTCCTTCACGGTTCTTGAAGGTGCTATAGTCGGAAGGTGGACGAACGGTCTTGTTGTCGTTGGCAGACATAGCTATAGACTTGGCTTTGATACCAAATGTAATGCCCTGCTAAGCTACAGCACAAGTACTAGATGGGGGGTGAATAGTACTTTAAAATAATTAAGTGGCTAATTCCTAATTACCTTGCAAACTCTACCAAACAATGCGGAAATGCGGAAATGTAAATGTTAGACAACAAAGACAAACAATCGCAAACAAGCAATTTAACGGGTTCGGATCCACCCAAGTCTCCCCGACTTGTTCCCGGTGATCCTACGTCCCAAACACCCGGATCCCCTCCGGATACTTGAGTTAGAAACCCTAACTCAAGATTTCCACTATGAAATACTTGTGAAAAACCTTCACAAGTCAAATCATACACAAATGAAAATTGTGACTCCCACAACCCGGGATCACAAACAATCTCTCACAACCGAGAGAAAAACACTTACAATATGAAAGTAAATGAAATAGAAACTCTTACCACAAAATACCTATGCCTTGAGTAAAACTTACGATTTAGGGCAAAGATGATTTTGGGGAAGATGAAGAGGCACCAAACCCTAGCTCCAAGATGTAGATCAGCGATGGAGAGCTATGAGGTTGTTGGTGACCTAGGATCAAGCACTTGGCTTGGAAGGCTCACAATCAATGAATCTCTCTTTTGAAATAAGAGTGAGGAGAGATTCTTGAATGAAATGAAAGAGCTTTGAATGAGAGTAAATGCTTTCTCTTTGATATCTAAACTTCTCTTAAAATCAGCCTTTTGTGCAATGAATGCAGCACACCAAGTATTTATAGGTTAGAGGAAAGAGAGAGAGAAAAACGTTTCAATTAAAGCTCCAACGGCTCTATTCTGAACCAAACTAGTCGGTCAAAGAACAACCACTGACCGACTAGTTCATCAACTAGTCGGTCGGTCAATCAACATGAACCGACTAAGTGGTGAACAGGGAATAGGTCGAAGTTCAGACTAATAGAACTAGTCGGTCAAAGAACACTTGCCAACCGACTAGTTTCACAACTAGTCGGTCGGTGAGTAAACTTAGACCGACTAAGAGATAAAACAAATAGTCTGAGAACAAATTGAATTAGTCGGTCCAAGAACAAATGTTGACCGACTAGTTCATCAACTAGTCGGTCGCCAAATGTGCATAGACCGACTAACGATAAACAGTAGCTCAGGCTCAAAAAATGGAAGTTCAACTAGTCGGTCCAAGAAGGATTCTTAACCGACTAGTTTCACAACTAGTCGGTCGGTGAACCTTCTTTGACCGACTAACTGTAAACAGTAACTGAGCTAGAAATGAGATGGCAAATTAGTCGGTCCAAGAAGCTTTGCCGACCGACTAGATCACCATCTAGTCGGTTGGTTCTTCTTCTTGAACCAACTAACATGCACAAGAAGTCGCGAATCGAAGCGCGAAGCTTTGGGAAAGTTCGTATGGACTTCTACTAAGATCCTATGTCTAAGATAGGAGCGTTATGAAGATTAAAATGTAAGACCTACTCAAGGCTTAACATTCTACGGAACGAAGCTAAAAGACTATAAATAAAACTTGACAAACCGTCTTCGAAAGCTTCGATCCGAATCTTCATAACTTCTAAAATGGTCCAAAAGCTTCAACGAAGCTTTAGGCATACGATCACGTGCTTTGAGAAGCCTTGAGACGTCGCTTTGGATGTTCATATAAGTTTGGCGACGATCTCCATAACTGCGCTCATAAAGTGTTAGTTCACAAAATATTTATGTTTGTTCATCATCCAAAACCAAATCCGGGGAGTCCAATATCCAACACTCCTCTCTTTGGAGATTTTTGCTGACATGTGCCCTTTTCTCTTTGGGTGTCACATGTCAAGTTTGAGCCTGATTTAGTTGCTGAGGATGACATGTTGCTGACGTCCAGTTCAAGGATTCAGGTCCTACCCTTAGTCTCAGCTGGTGACTCTCTTTTAGTTGTTGTTTACCTTCTTAGTAGCTGCTGTTAGGTTGTTCGGTGCGCAGCACCATTACTTGTTGTAGTTTCGGCCATGCTTAGGCCTTCTTTTTGAACTCTGTACTTCTCTTTATGACTTTCTGTATGTTTGAATAAAATCTGTGGATGTTGAATGTTGGGTAATTTTTATTGTCTATCCCTTGTTATTATTATTGTTGTTTCGTCGTAATGCAAAGAACCCGATAATGGATTAAATTTTCAAACGCTTATCAAACTGCAGCTTCACAGCTCTAAGTCTGAGTGGACCTCTTCACGTCTCGCCTTCCATACTTGGGAAGCGGGACGTGACAAACTTACTCACATACTACTGAATACGAAACGATGTGTTAGACTTGACTATACTTTATGATTTGTTGCCGAAGGTCAAGGTCATAAAGGGCTAGGGGTAAAAACCATAATTGAGAGTTGCTAGTGTTGCAATTGACAAAGATGTTGTCTACCAACTATATAGTGTGATAACTTATTGGCAAAGGTCAATGTTATCGAAATCAAGATAGTCGGATCTCAATTCTCACTTAAAGATTATGTGCTAATTTTCATCTATCTTTTAGGTTTAAGATATTCGTGAAAATAAGTGAGAGAAATAATTAGATGAAAACCAATCTGATTATTTTAAGAACATCTGCTTCATTATCATAACTCTTTTTAATACTCTTTTGTAGCATCATGTCTGGTATGAAATTAATTCTTGACAAAAATAAACTCACTGGACATAATTATAAAGACTGGCTGAGAAACGATAAAATTGCATTGACTTACGATAAGATTGTATACGTGCTTGATGCAACACCTTCTGAGAACCCAACTGACAAGTCCTCAGATGAAGAAAAATAACTTTTCAAAATTTGGACTCAGGATTGTGAGTTAGACAAATGCAATGTGCTTGCATTCATGAACAATGAGTTACAGAGACGCATGAGAATATAGACGCTCAATCCATATTTCTCCATGCAAAAGAGTTATATGGAGAGCAATTTTGAATAGCTAGATTCGAGACTTCGAAGAAATTGTTTCATGTGAAGTAGTTGACTAAAACTTCAGTCCAAGATCACGTCCTTAAGATGATTAGTTACAACAAAGAACATGCATAGTTGGGGTGCATCATGGACAATGAAATATTATATAGATATAATTCTTTAGTCCCTTCCCTCTACCTACTCTCATTTCATTATGAACTTTCATATGAACAAATTGGATTGCACATTTCCAGAGCTTCTCAATATGTTGAAGCAGGCTGAGAGCTCCAAGAATGGAGATTGGATGCATGTTATGCTTGCTAAGACTCATTCTCCACCCAAGGCATCTGCCAATGAGAATGGGAAGACTCTTACCAAGCTTAAGGGTGGCATCAAAAAGGTGAAAGGAAAAAAGTGGGCTCATTCATTAGACGATTCCCATTACTGTCATAAGCCAAGCCATCAAAAAAGAAACTGTAAGGAATAATTGGAGTCCATAAAGAAGAAAGGGCATGGTGATGCCTTATCTTCAGGTATGTATGTTATTCAAAACATATTTTTTGTGTCTCATACTACTTGGGTATTAGATACCAGAGTTGGTACTCACATCTGTAATTCGTTACATGGACTAAGAAAATTTGAGAATCTGGAGAAAGGTGAAATGATTCTACAAGTGGAGACTGGAGCAAGCGTTGCTGTAAGGACCCTGGCTATGGAAAAAACACTAGAAGGGGGGTTGAATAGTGTTTATGCAATTTAAAAAGATAGTTACACCAATTTAGATTGCTAACCAACTAATAGTGCGAAATAGAAATAAACACAAAATGAAACAAATGCAAACGCAATGATGTTTCAAGGGTTCGGATTACCCAAGTCACTTTCCGACTTGTTCCCGGTAATCCTACGTCCCTTCCACCCGGTTAACAATCGGATACTCAAGTTAGAACCCTAACTTGAGGTTTCCTTAAAAACCCACTTGTAGCAACCCTACAAGTGAAATCGAAATACAATCGATTGACCTTGACTCTCACAACTTGGGAGCAATCAAACCACTCTCACAACCCGAGAGTAAATTCAATAACGAAAGTTATGAAAGTATGAAATAGAGCAACACTTACAATCACCTATGCCTTAAAGTAGAACTTGAAGGAGAAGTATGTTGTGTGTTAAAAAACTCTCTTGGAAGAGAGGAAAGCCCTTTCTCTTGACTGCACCAAATGCCTAGAAGATATCTCTTTGGTTCTAGGTTGGAGAGCAAGAGATTGAAGATTGGAATTCTAGGGCTTTAGGATTTGAGAGCTTTTATCTTGAGAGAGTGAAAGCTTAAAAGTTTTAGCAAGAGAGTTGGTAGATCATTAGCCTCTCAATGGAACAGTATATGCTTCTTTTATAGGTTTCTCAAACCCTTCAAACGAAATAAGAAAAAACCCCTTTGAAATCCGTGAGGAAAAACTCAACGAATAGAATCTGCGCCCGCGACAGTCGACTGTTGAAGAATTCACAGTCGACTGGTGCACAGTCAGAGAGGGTAGGTGAGAATTCATAACGGTAACTTACCACGTGGACAGTCAATTGATGAGGCATAGACAGTCGACTGTTGAACCAACAGTCGACTGTAAATCCTACTACAGGCGACTGGCCGTAAGTTGGTAAGTTGATGAAATCTGGAAAACGTCTGGGAAAACAGGACAGACGACTGATGAAGAGAAGACAGTCGACTGTTAATCTGAACAGGCGACTGTAATTCCTTCTACAGATGACTGTCAAAACCCTGAGATTTTTCAGAGAGTTAAGTCATCAAATAGGCTCAAGGACAGACTACTATTGAAGCATTGACAGTCGACTGTTCCATTGGACAGTCGACTGTAAATCCAACATAAGTCGACTGGCCAAAGTAAACCGAGAAGTAGATATTGGGCTATAGATAGACAGATGACTGATTAACAAAACACAGTCGACTGTCACTTGGACAGGCTCCTGTGAATCGTTCATTAGTCGCATGTGAGAGTTAAAGCTGAGAAGCCCAAAACTAGACTGAACAAGTTTGTGCATTACAGGCGACTGTAAAACAAAACACAGTCGACTGTTTTGATACAGGCGACTGTAAAACGTTCAGCAGTCGACTGTTATAATCATGATATGCACAATCTAGCTAGAAATGAATTGGAGTCTAAGGAAGGTTTGATCTAATGATATCCTAAGATTGAAATGAAGATGTGTGTGTGCTCCAACAATGTTCTACTTCTAAGCTACATACTAGAAGAGAAATAAGAAAGTTACATTTGACGAACTCTCTCTTCTATCCAATGCATGAGCTTGAAGTCTTCTAGGAGCTTCAATCACCATCTACGATCATCCAATCCATTTCATTTGCTTTCAATGATCTTTGAGTGTCATCCATTGCAAGTAGATCTTCATAATAAGCTTAGGCAATGGATTAACTGCAAAATAGGGTATTAGTCACAAGTATTTAAGTTTGTTCATCATTAACACCAAGTAGGTAGAAGTCCAATACTCAACAGTTGCTGCCATCGCCATAGGGGAATTCCACCTTGGCTTTTCAGAAGGAAAAAATTTTGATTTTACGCAATTGCTAACGGACCACGCATGATATCTAATATTGTATCCATATCTTATTATATAAGGAAGGATACAATTTCATAGTGAAGAATAATGTTATGAACATTTTCTATGAAGACATATTGTATGGCTTTGATACTCTATGCAATGGTGTATATATTTTGAATATGAGCATGATGTTAAATGTTAACAAAAGAAAAACTCTAAATATTTATGAATCTTATCTTTGGTATTGTAGACAAGGCCATATCGGCGAGAAAAGACTTATGGAATTGCATAAAGAAGGATATCTCAATCCTTTCGATTATGAATTGTTTGCAACTTGTAACTCATGTCTCAAATGTAAAATGGGTAAAACTCCTTTTGTAGGACAAGGGGAAGGGGTTGGTGAACTCTTGGGACTCATACATACCGAAGTGGCATAATGACTATTCAAGCCAAATGAGGATATTCTTTCTTCAACACTTTTACTAATGACCTTTCAAGATATGGATATGTTTTCTTGATGAAACACAAATCTAAGGCCTTTGAAAAGTTCAAAGAGTATAAGTATAAAGTTAAGAAACAGACTGGGAAGAGCATTAAACACCTTTGATCAGATTGAGGAGGAGAATACATAAGTCTGGAATTCCTTGCATATTTAAATGAAAATGTGATTCTATCTCAGGTTACTCCACCTTACACACCACAACACAATGGTGTGTCAAAGAGAAGGAATCGCACATCATTGGATATGTTATGATCCATGATGAGTAATGTTGAGTTACTTCTTTCATTATGGGGACATGCCCTAGAATTGGCTATGCGCATATTAATCGGGGTTCCGTCAAAAGCCATGCCTACCACTCCATTTGTGATATGGACTGGGAAAAGAACTAATCTTAAATTTTTTTAAAGATATGGGGTTGTACTACGTACTTAAAACGGCAAAATCTAGAAAAACTAGAGGTTAGATATGTTATGTACAAATTTGTGAGGTATCCTAAGAATTTTTGAGGATACCTATTCTATCACTCTGAGGAACAACCAGTGTTTGTTGCCTGACATGCCACCTTCCTAGAGAAAGAGTCTCTTAAGAGAAACTTGGAGAAGTGATAGATCTGGAATAGGTTCCAGAAACACAAATGGACTAAGGAACAGAAACAGACAACAATGTTTCTCTTGATGAAACTCGGTCAATCAGGAAATTTGTTAGACATTCCCATCAACCAGAGAGATACTACAATTTTTTCTTCGATGGTGGAATAGACTATATCATCATTGATGATGATGAATATATAGTTTCCAAGAAGCCATATAGGGTGATGACACTGCAAGATGGCTTGATGTGATGAAATCTTACATGGATTCCATGCACACCAACAAAGTATGGAATTTGGAGGATGTTTCCAAAGGGGTAACACCCATAGAGAACAAATGGATTTTCAAGAAGAAGATAGGTGCAGATGGGAAGGTATAGACCTTCAAGGCAAGTCTATATACCCACGGATATCATCAAAGGCTTAGTATAGACTATAGTGAAACCTTTCCAACAGTAGCCATGTAGAAATCCATTCAGATTTTGCTTGCCATAACGGCTTACTATGACAGCAAGATCTGGTAAATGGATGTAAATATAGCTTTTCTAAATGGGGATTTAGAAGATTGTGTTTACATGAACCAGCTAGAGGGCTTCGAAGTCAGTGGGAGCGAGAGAAAAGCTTGCAAATTTCTTGATGTACTAAAGCTATCGTCAAGGAGCTGAAACATCTGATTCGATGATATAGTCAAAAGGTTTGGCTTCGTCAAGAATGCAGATGATTTATGCATTTATTAAAAGATCAGTGGAAGCACTATCACACTCCGTGTATTGTACGTGGATGATATGTTGTTGATTGGTAACAACATAGAGATGTTGGAATCAGTCAAAGTATGGTTGTCACAAAACTTTTTCATGAACGGTTTAGGAGAAGCATCTTATATACTCGGTACAAAGATCTAGATGGCTAGATCGAATTGGATACTGGGATTATCCTAGTCTAGATACATAGATACTGTGCTAAATAGGTTTAACATAGAAGACTCCAAGCGTGGTATGGCAGCAGCTTGTCATGGAATAACTCTTTCCAAGACTATGTCTCCTAAGATAGATGAGGAGAAAGCTACTATGAGTAGGATTTCTTATGCATCGGTCATAGGATCTATCATGTATTTCATGTTATATACTAGACTGGATATTGCATACACACTTGGTGTAGTTAGTCGATATCAATCAAATACAGGAGAAAAGTATTAGACTGTTGTAAAGAATATACTTAAGTACTTGAGAAGGATTAAATATATGTCCCTAGTGTATAGTGGGAGTAGTAATCTTTCGGTTGAAGGATATACTGACTCAAGTTTCTAAAGTGACATAGATGATAGCAAATCCATGTCAGTATATATTTTCAATCTCAACGGAAGAGCAGTGAGTTGGAAAAAATTTTAGCAATACACTGTAGCCGATTCGACGATGGAAGCTGAGTACATTGCAGTTAATGATGCATCAAAGGAGGCGGTCTGGACGAAGAAGTTTGTTGTAAAACTTGGTGTTGTCCTTCGATTGTTGACCCAATACCTTTTTATTATGTTAATAATGCGGTAGTTTCAGTGGCCAAGGAACCTAGATCTCATAAGAAATCTAGACACATCCTGAGGAAGTTTCATTTGATACGTGAAATTCAAAGACATCGAGATATTGAGATAAAAAAGTAAGTACATACGATAATGTAGTGGACCTGCTCATGAAAGCCATTCCACAAAATAGACTGGAGTGCTTAGTAGATAAAATCAGAATGAGGTTTCGTAATAATTGGTTGTAAGTGCAAGTGGGCGACGTTGTGGAATGTATGTCCTTAAGACAATTATTGTCATTGTAATAAGACATCACGTTCGAAATTCTAGTAAGATTTTGATAATCTTTATCTATGATATCCTCTATATTTCTTCTATGGTTGTTAATTGTGAATATATGATGCATGGATCAAGTCCTAGGACTTATGAGAGGAGCATTGAGATCATGATGGAGATCATGATAATGAAGCCAATGTGTATGTCGATCATATGTCTAGAACTGTTCCTGGTCTAAGGAATATCGAGACGGGACATCGATATTCTGTTTAAACCAGTGTGCATTAATCTATACCATTGGATGGTAGTGACTAGCCTCAAGAGTAACTCGGTGTGGAGACATCGTTATATAATGCACATATGCTTGTTGGGACGACAAGTTTATAGAACGACTTGCCAGAGATACATTAGTACGATTAGTATACTATTACTGTCAATAGAAGATCTCTAGTGGTAGTAGGTGCAAGTTAGTCCTTTGACCGGGGATGTGCTAAAGGACCTTGCAAGTGAAAGATTATACTTTGGTAGATATCGAACATTGGCTTCCTAGCTAACATGTAGATACCTGATGGGTATAGTTGGAAGCATGTGAAGGGAGTGTCCATGCTACCAGGATTTGTCTCTGTAACGGCCTCTTTCCGACCGTTCGCATTTTCTACGCGTACGACTCTTTTCGTGTGCGTATTTTATTTGGCCTCTTCTTGGTTCCAGACTATACGATATGATATGTCGTTGTAACCATATGGAAGAGTAGTTATTTGTGGGATTTTTAGTAAACGTCATTTCACGGGTCGTTCTCCCACAAATCGAGTTTGATTGCAGGATCGACGTAGCTTTAGACGTAGTCGCCAGATCTTTTATTTTTCTGTTCGTTTTCCATGGACCAAACGCACTATTAACCACCGTATCCCCGAGCCTCTCTTCGTCACGGTCGTCTCCATATTTTTTTTGTATTTTTCTGACACTCCTAGCCCACCCAAATCGCTAATCAAAATTCATAGCCCAATTAGCCCAAATCTAATTCAAATCTTAATGAAATCATTAGGGAATCTCATACGTATCGTGAGATTATTTTCTCCACTATGTGGTACCCATAACTACACCCTCTCCTCTCACATACCCTCTCTCCTAGTCACCTAAACACACCCCTTTCCTATGTTGAATAGCAACTCTTCTCTCTTTTAAAAACAAACTCAAACAACCCTAGAGGAAACAGCATGAACCCATTCTAGCCGCCACTTATCTTCAGTTTTGTGCGAATACTCCTCACCACCAGTGGCACCACCGGCCATCCTAGCCTCCGGCAACTCATTTTCCTCCTTTCCCTCTCCTCCTCTCCTTTCTCTCTCTAAAACCACAATAAAAAGCCCAGGCCGGATTTTCTGGCTGCTGTGCATGCCTCGCTGGAAAATGGCCGCCGCCACCAATTCGTCCACCCCCTCTGACTGCCTCCACCTCCGCTGGACTCCTCTCTGACCCCCGAATCATCTTCAACTCCCCTTACCCTTTTCCCATGTCTCGATCTCCTCGAAAACCTCGTGGAACTCAGATCTAGCCGCTGTTTTTGACAGTTTGCGCGCCGCCACTTCAAACTCACGCCCACCGGTCATCCGAACACCTACGACGACCATTCTACCACCGTTGGACTCTTATCGAACCCCTCTACCAACTGCAATTTTCCTTACACTCATCTCTCACCTGTAGCTCCTGAAAAATCCGTCGAAACCACCCACAGTTGCTGTTTTTGACAGATCTGGCCGCCGGAGTTATTGTTCACGGCCAGCTACCGGCCGCCACCGCTGCCGGTGACCACCACCACCACTTTGTCCCCCTTTGATCCATCTCCGCTCTGCAACTTCCCTCACACTCATAGCCCACCTGTAGCTCCAGGAATCCTCGTCGGAACACGCTGTATCGGCTGTTTTTCACAGATCTGGAACCTGAACTTCAACGCCGGCTCACGCCCACCTCCGACCACCCCCGGTGACAAATCCACTGCTGTTGGCTTCGTCTTGAAGTCCTTTACCTTCTGCAAATTTCTGTTTTCACTGTTCGTTGCTGAAATTCCGCTGATACACGCGACAACGAACGTTACGTGAATCTGTCCTCTCCGGCTTCTCACGGCCACCCACCGCGGTACACTCACGCTGTCGACCACCCACCAGGCTGAGCATCTTCCTCTGGTCCTACTTCATCTATCGACAGCCCCCTTGGACTCTCGGAGTTCATGTGTGTTGCCGCACGCACGTACTTTTAGCCGACATAGCCGTTATCGTGAAGATCCGTTGCGCTATTCGCAACAGGAGGAGGATCGCTATTAGCTCGCTAATTTCGTGCCACCATCCCGCTGTCCAGAGGTACCTCGCTGTGCTACCTGCGGTTGAGGAGTTCCAGACAACGTCGACGTTTCACCGTTCAGACCCGACTTCCGCTTGTTGGACGACGTCAAGAGGTTGGTTCCTTTAACGAGTAGTAAAACCCACACCGTAGATAACCAAAACCTAAACTAAAATTGGTCAACTTGAACTAAATTTATTTTCAGCATCTGTAAAATGTTGCCTACTGTAGGAAGGATCGACGAACGGCCAATTTTTCTGTGCACATAGGGTAGACGTGATCTAGATTGAACAAAACATCAAAACGAGACTTTTTGACTGTTAGGGTAGTCCCACCAATTTTAGAAACAAACCCTAATAGGATTTGTTGAAAAACACGACCTGACACCGTCACCGTGACCCTGTTTCAGACGGACAACCGCAGACGTGACACTTGGACGGGACGCTCCAGACGGACGACACACTCGCCGCCATAGGCAAGTGTACTCACTTGTACTTTCGGCCGTGTTTAGGCCATAGACTCGTAGAACTGTTAAAATGTGAACAAAAAGAATTGGTCGTGAAATGATAGCGTCCGGGACACCCCTTGACAGCTTAGAGTTGACGACGAAGTCTAAGCACAACAACAACTTTTGACACCTTAGGGTTTTCTTGTGTGTGTGTGTGTGGACCCCCTAGAAGAACCATCCCTGTCTTGTCGTGTCGTGTCTTGTTATGCACAGCCTGCTGGCAATTGGGCACTCACCAGAGAGTGTGTGATCCCTTGTACGGATACACAGCCTGCGGGCAATAGGACACTCACCAGTGAGTGAGTGATCCCTTGTACGGATACACAGCCTGTGGACAATAGGGCACTCACCAGTGGGTGAGTGATCCCTTGTACGGATACATAGCCTGCGGACAATAGGGCACTCACCAGTGGGTAAGTGATCCCTTGTACGGATACACATCCTGCAGGCAATAGGGCACTCACCAGTGGGTAAGTGATCCCTTGTACGGATACACATCCTGCAGGCAATAGGGCACTCACCAGTGAGTGAGTGATCCCTTGTACAGATACACAGCCAGCGGGCAATAGGGCACTCACCAAGCTAGAGTGAGTGATCCCTTGTACGGACTTGTCTTGTGCACCTGGGTTGGGGTAGGTTTGAGCGTGCGCATGGGGAGAGGGTCTGATCCCCCTCGAACCGTAAGACGTGAACCCTTCGAGTCACACGTGTCTTGTCGTGTCTTGTCTTGTCTTGTCACGTCTTGTCTCGTCTTGTCTTGACCCGTTTAGGTAAGTCCCGTAGTCGGTAGCACACGCTACGACTACATCGTGTCGTGTTTTACTTTTCCTGCTCTGTTTTACTTTCCCTAACTGCCAAGTTATAACTCCAGCATGTTAATCAACCAGTAAACTGTTGCCTAAATTAAAATACACTTACAGTAGAGTCTAATGTTTCTGTGTAGACTTTACCTGACGTACAGTTCCTTTTCTCTTGGGTGTTGTATGTCAGGTGTCGAGCTAGAGTTCGTAGACGAGGCAGACTTACCGGAGTACGTGGAGCCCGAGGATGTCGACCAAGTTGACGTCCCTGACGAGGACCAGACTTAGACGTTCCCCACCGTTGCGGACTTCTAGAGGTTACTACTTTTAGTCTGGGTGAGTAGCACCACTTTACTCTCTGCCTAGGTTGGGTGCTTCGCACTATTAGTTTCCTTTTCTGCAGTTTGTTGCCATGCTTAGGCCCCCTTTATTAGACTTGTCATATGCTGGATATTATCTCTATCATAAATTGAATGCAATCCTTTTCTTTCTGTACTTTTGTTGTTCCGGATTTTATTAATGTAAGAACCTAAAAATTTTAAAATGGTACCCCTACAGATGCTTATTGGATCCGAGCTTCACAGCTCCGGCCTAAGCGGGCCTTAGTCACGTTTCGCTTCTGTCGTTTTGGTAAGCGGGACGTGACAGGTTTTAGTGGTGGCCCATGCAGGTCATGCAAAAGTTCGGAACAATAAGAGTACCGCATTCATTTAATATCCATGTACAAGTCTAAATTAGGTTTTTCCAGTCTTAGATGGTAGGAAGACTTAGATAGACATCTAGGTTTGATAGTTTGACGCCTTGGTTAAGATTTAGTCATCCTCGTCTTAGGATACCTTAGTAGCCCTCACTTGACTCTGACAGTGTTAGATTTCTAGAGTCCTTCTGTTAGTCGTTCGCTCGGGTCCATCGACTTCCGACCCAGCAGAGCGTAATCTTGATGCTCTTATGGCCCTTCCCTGAGATCTCTCTACTACAATCTAGTTCATTAGGAAGACTTAGTGCTGAGTTCTCCTGATCTTTAGACGGCCCGATAATTAGAACCCCTGACTTCTAGCATCTTCCTGATCATTACACTTCTATGTTATCAGCCGTAGATTTCCATCGTAGATTTTCATGAATCTTATCTTAGGCGTATTCATCGTGCGATCACATTCTTTGCCCTCGATTCGCGTGATCACTTCATGACAATTATCGATAATTCTCTGAATCTCTCAATTGCAAAATCCTGCTTCATTTAAAAGTATTTTTGAAATTCATTATTAAATTATTTGAAAACATTTATTAAATATTTACATTTCTTACCTTCGGTAGAGTTAAAATTCTTTCACTGATTTTGAAACCTTCTTGGCCGTAATTTTTAAGTTACTATCTCGTACTTATTTTCGAATCGGTATCTTTCATATTTCAGTTTTAAAACTTGTAACCATTTTGAAAATTCAATATATCACTTTTTCTAAACTACGAAATTTATTTTAACCACTTATCGTATGCACTTTCAGAATATTTTTCTAAGCTGAATAGAATTTCAATTTATTTTTTTATCGGTTCTATGTTCATCATGATCATACTTCGAAAATCTTGGTATAAACCTATTTTCATTTGCAAAACAATCGCTTCTCACCCTACCCTTCTTTCCTTTGTCTCACTCTTTTTCCAGAATTGTAATTTTCTACATCTGCTCACTTTTCTACGTATTTTTTTATAAGTATAAAAGTATATGATACCATATTTTGCACGAAATCCTTCTTTCATCTTTTAATCATTTAGAGCAATATCTTTGTCCCATCCAACTAGCTATCTCCTTATCCTCGCTTCATCCAAACTCGTCCTTTCCAATCTTGTTTCGTTTCGCTTTTGGTTCCGGCTTCCTTCCTATTGTTTAGACATTAGTGTTTGTAGTTGCCTGTGTCAACTCTAGTTTAGTAGTGGGCCAATTATTTATGATGTCGTCGGGGTGCATGTATATAGGTAGTGTGTGTGGACCTGTCAGAGTGTGCTACCTTTAGGATCTTGATTGATTGTCTCTTGTGTCTTGTATGTATACTCAGTGTGGTCCACGATATACATATGGGGTTGTCTGAATGATGGTATTTATATTTGTGTGGATAGCGTCATAGCAGGAAATTCCTTAGACTTAGTCTTTCGTATTATAGTATAGCTTATCTTTGGCTGCATGCGTTTGTAACAAAACTTTTGTTTTTCTTTTTAAACCAAATCTTTAAAGTTTTTGAAACTAGCTCACAAGATCATGACTCCTTATTCTCCCTCAACCATTACTACCAACTCCACACGTTTTTTCCAAATGTTTTAAAATATGTCGTTGGCCTTAAACTTCCTTTCCTTCCCTCTTCGGGAGTGTTATGTTTGATTGTTATGATATTGTTAGTACCAGCTATTATTGTTATAGGGTTATTATGTTTGCGGGTAGGCTCAGAGTGAGATGGGATATGTCGTAGCGGTGATTGGTTGATTTTGAACACAAAGATATTAGATTAGATTTCTTTCGGATGAAAAGAATGAGGTGTCCAAGACTTATTAATGATACCAATGTGTAACGGACTCGATCGGGACTCTGGACGAATGAAATTATACACAGGGAGATGAGTACTTAATCGACCTGAAACTTGGACGAGTGATAGATAAGAGTAGCTATGGAGGTATAATATGATTTAGAGTGATCATGAAATGAGTAGGGCATTTGAAGCATCAAGATTTGACTATAGGTTGGGGTGAGAAGACATTGGAAGTAACACGACTTGTTGAGAAGAATGGATAGTTAGGAAGACGGATTTTATATGATTAGGAGATTAGATGATAGGGGTAAGGATAGATGCAGTTTGATGGTTCATTGATTACGGAGGATACATTTATGAATTAATATGATAAAGAATGTATTGGGGGCGAGATGATTGATGACTGGTAGACGATAATGTGGATTTATAGTTATGTGCAAGGGTGTGGTTCTAGTTGTAGCGTTATCCAGTGGAGGACGAGTTATGACGAATTATTTGAGGAAGATGTTTGAAGTTAGGGGATTAGCGATCATTATGTGAAATATGGGAGTTATAGGCATGAGTGTATATAGATATTAATATTATTAGTATAAGTGATTCCGAGGACGGAATCATTTCTAAGGTGGGTAGAATGTAACGGCCGCTTTCCGACCGTTCACATTTTCTACGCGTACGACTCTTTTCGTGTGCGTATTTTATTTGCCCTCTTCTTGGTTCCAGACTATACGATGTGATATGTCATTGTGACCGTATGGAAGAGTAGTTATTTGTGGGATTTTTAGTGAACGTCATTTCACGGGTCGTTCTCCCACAAATCGAGTTTGATTGCAGGATCGACGTAGCTTTAGACGTAGTCACCGGATCTTTTATTTTTCTGTTCATTTTTCATGGACCAAACATACGATTAACCACCATATCCCAGAGCCTCTCTTTGTCACGGTCGTCCCCATATTTTTTTTGTATTTTTCTGACACTCCTAGCCCATCCAAATCGCTAATCAAAATTCATAGCCCAATTAGCCCAAATCTAATTCAAAAATTCAAATCTTAATGAAATCATTAGGGAATCTCATACGTATCATGAGATTATTTTCTCCACTATTTGGTACCCATAACTACACCCTCTCCTCTCACATACCCTCTCTCCTAGTCACCTAAACACACCACTTTCCTATGTTGAATAGCAACTCTTCTCTCTTTTAAAAACAAACTCAAACAACCCTAGAGGAAACAGCATGAACCCATTCTAGACGCCACTTATCTTCAGTTTTGTTCGGACACTCCTCGCCACCAGCGGCACCACCGGCCATCCTAGCCTCCGGCAACTCATTCTCCTCCTTTCCCTCTCCTCTCTCCTCTCCTTTCTCTCTCAAAACCACAATAAAAAGCCCAGGCCGGATTTTCTGGCTGATGTGCGCGCCTCGCTGGAAAACGGCCGCCGCCACTAATCCGGACACCCCCTCCAGCCGCCACTACCTTCGCTGGACTCCTCTCTGACCCCCGAATCATCTCCAACTCACCTTACCCTTTTCCCACGTCTCGATCTCCTCAAAAACCCTGTGGAACGTAGATCTAGCTGCTGTTTTTGACAGTTTGCGCGCCGCCACTTCAAACTCGCGTCCACCGGCCATCCGACCACCTACGACGACTATTCTACCACCGTTGGACTCCTATCGAACCCCTCTACCAACTAAAATTTCCCTTACACTCATCTCTCACCTGTAGCTCCTGGAAAATCCGTCGAAACCAAGCCCAGTTGCTGTTTTTGACAGATCTAGCCGCCGGAGTTACTGTTCACGGCCAGCCACTGGCTGTCACCGCCGTCGGCGACCACCACCACCACTTTGTCTCCCTTTGATCCCTCTCCGCTCTGCAACTTCCCTCACACTTATAGCCCACCTGTAGCTCCGGGAATTCTCGTCGGAACACGCCGTATCGGCTGTTTTTCACAGATCTGGAAACTGAACTTCAACGCCGGCTCACGCCCACCTCCGACCACCCCCGGCAACAACTCTACTGCTGTTGTCTTCGTCTTGAAGTTCTTTACCTTTTGCAACTTTCCGTTTTCACTGTTAGTCGCTGAAATTCTGCTGAGACGCGCAACAACAGACGTTGCGCGAATCTGTCCTCTCCGGCTTCTCACGGCTACCCACCGTCGTACGCTCATGTCGTCGGCCACCCCCCGGGCCGAGCATCTTTCTCTGTTCCTACTTCATCTATCGACCGCCCCCTTGGACTCTCGGAGTTCACGTGTGCTCGCGCCCCGTGAGTACACACACCCGGGGCAGACGATGTTGTAGTTTTACCGCAAGCGCACTGTGTAGCGGCGAGCGGGTATCGAACTCAGGGAGGACTAATAACAATGTCTACTTCCAATCACCTAGCTATCAAGAGGATCGAGAATCGTTTGGGGTAAATAGTCACAATCGTGTAAATATCAAGAGAAAGTATCAATTTAATAAAACATCTATGGATAGGGAATCCCCGCTACGGACCGTCTCTCGTCATTGTGATTCATAGGTTGCATCATTGCTAAACTTGAATGTGGGTGAACTAGTCGCAACTAAATGTAGAACCAAGCTCACGCTCTCGCGCTATTTCAGGTCTATAGCAAGCCTAGGATATGGCCCAATCTCTTACAAACCCTAGCCTAAGTCGCTAGCGTGAAGAACGACATCATCGTTCAATCGTATCTCGAGCCCACTCTCGTGCAAACCCGAGCTACGACCTAGGTTGCGATAGTTCCTATCCGTCCAATCTCTTGCAAACGGATATGGGTATAGATTCGTAATTAAAAACCCTAGCTTTGGCTCAATCTCTTGCAAACCAAGTCTATAGAGATCCAATTGTCAATCTAAATCGAATATCTAGGCCTTCCTATCAATTGGGATCTAATCTCTTGCAAATCCCAATCGATATGAATCCCTGGCTATCCGTAATTAATCAATCACAACCTAACCATAATCAATTCTAGCATTAATTCCACAATTTCATCACAATTTAGAAATATGGTCCATAGGGTTCATCCCTACGCCCTAAGACGATGGCACTACTCACTATTCATCGTGAAATTCTCAGAAAAATCAATAATAATATCAAGGGAATTCATTGCAATAGAGAAATAGCAAATAAAAATTGAGTTTTTGATAGGAAATAGACAAACCAATGAAGATCCAATGATATCCAATGAGAATCCAATAAGAGTAGCCTTCAAATCTCCAAAAAGAAAGCCTAAATCTAATTAATCTAAAAAGTTCTAAAAAGTTCTGAAAAAGGCTGTAAAAATATTTTCTAACTAGGGCAAAAACTGGGTTTAAATACCCCCCAAAATCGCCCAAAAAATCGTGACCAAACTGCCCCTGCGCAGCCCAGAAATCGCAACTTACGCAGCAGGCGGAGCGGCTTGCTCAGCCGAGTGACATTGTCACTCGACCGAGTGACAGACCCTGTAAGAAAACAGTAAGTCAGGGGGGTCTCAGGGTCTGCCTTCGGAGGTGACTCGGCCGAGTATACTTATCCGTTCGGCCGAGTGGCTTTATCATTCGGCCGAGTGACTTTCGACAGAATCTTCGAAAAATACAGTAACTTCGGCCTTTTTCTGGACAATTTCTCTGTACCACTCGGGCGAGTGAGATTTCTCATTCGGCCGAGTAGGATTTCTTTGTTCGGACGAGTATACGCTGAAATTAGCTCTGTGTGCGTATCCGTTCTGGTCGGCCGAGTGTGGCTTCTTGTTCGGCCGAGTGAGTGCTCCACTCGGCCGAGTAGCATGCTCTAAATGCCCAATCTTCTCCGTTTCTCCTCCTCATCGCTCCTATGAAGTTCCTTCTTCTTCCACTCATCTTCCATCACTGAATGGCCCTCAAATGAGCCGCGGGTGACACTCCTTAGCGCTTGCGAACCACTTGATCTCAAAATCACTCCGAATCGCTCCATATTTCCTGAAATATGACAAAAACAAGAAATAGTGAAAAGCATCGCAATATTGTCAAATAATCGTGAAAAATGTGATATGATCGATCAAAATGGCATGCAAACATGCAGAAAAAAGGAGTAAAATATGGAGTGATCAACGTGCGTTGCCGCACACACGTACTTTTAGCCGACGTCGCCGTTATCGTGAAGATCCGTTGCGCTACTCGCAACGGGAGGAGGATCGTTGTTAGCTCGCTGATTTTTCGCCACCACCCCGCTGTCCAGAGGTACCTCGCTATGCTACCTGCGGCTGAGGACTTCCAGACGACGTCGACGTTTCGCCGTTCAGACCCGATTTCCGCTTGTTGGATGACGTCAAGAGGTTGGTTCCCCTAACAAGTAGTAAAACCCACACCGTAGCTAACCAAAACCTAAACTAAAATTGGTCAACTTGAACTAAATTTATTTTCAACATCTGTAAAACGTTGCCCACCGTAGGAAAGATCGACGAACGGACAATTTTTCTGTGCACATAGGGTAGACGTCGATCTAGATTGAACAAAACATCAAAACGAGACTTTTTGACTGTTAGGGTAGTCCCACCAATTTTAGAAACAAACCCTAATATTTTCAACAAACGAGATTTGTTGGAAAAATGCGACCTGACACCGTCGCCGTGACCCTGTTTCAGACGGACAACCGCAGACGCGACACTTGGACGGGACGCTCCAGACGGACGACACACTCGCCACCGCAGGCAAGTGTAATCACTTGTACTTTTGGCCGTGTTTAGGCCATAGACTCATAGAACTGTTAAAATGTGAACAAAGAGAACTGGACGTGAAATGATAGCGTCCCGGACACCCCTTGACAGCTTAGACTTGACGACGAAGTCTAAGCACAACAACAACTTTTGACACCTTAGGGTTTTCTTTTGTGTGCGTGCGTGTGGACCTCCTAAAAGAACCATCCTTGTCTTGTCATGGCGTGTCTTGTTATGCACAGCCTGCGGGCAATTGGGTACTCACCAGAGAGTGGGTGATCTCTTGTACGGATACACAGCCTACGGGTAATAGGGCACTCACCAGTGAGTGAGTGATCCCTTGTACGGATACACAGCCAGCGGGCAATAGGGCACTCACCAGTGAGTGAGTGATCCCTTGTACGAATACACAGCCTGGGGAAATAGGGTACTCACCAAGCTGGAGTGAGTGATCCCTTGTACGGACTTGTCTTGTGCACTTGGGTTGGGGTAGGGTTGAGCGTGCGCACGGGGAGAGGGTCTGATCTCCCTCAAACCGTAAGGCATGAACCCTTCGAGTCACACGTGTCTTTTCGTGTCTTGTCTTGTCTTGTCATGTTTTGTCACGTCTTGTCTTGACCCATTTAGGTTAGTCCCGTAGTCGGTAGCACACGCTACGACTACATCGTGTCGTGTTTTACTTTTCCTGCTCTGTTTTACTTTCCCTAACTGCCAAGTTATAACTCCAGCATGTTAATCAACCAGTAAACTGTTGCCTAAATTAAAATACACTAGCAGTAGAGTCTAATGTTTCTGTGTAGACTTTAGCTGACGTACAGTTCCTTTTCTCTTGCGTGTTGTACGTCAGGTGTCAAGCCAGAGTTCGTGGACGAGGCAGACTTACCGGAGTACGTGGAGCCCAAGGACGTCGACCCGGAGGACGTACCTGACGAGGACCATACTTAGACGTTTTCCACCGTTGCAGACTTCTAGAGGTTACTACTTTTAGTCTGGGTGAGTAGCACCACTTTACTCTCTGCCTAGTTTGGGTGCTTCGCACTATTAGTTTCCTTTTCTGCAGTTTGTTGCCATGCTTAGGCTCCTTTTATTAGACTTGTCATATGCTGGATATTATCTCTATCATAAATTGAATGCAATCATGTTCTTTCTGTACTTTTGTTGTTCCGGATTTTATTAATACAAGAACCTGAAAATTTTAAAATGGTACCCCTACATACGCTTATTGGGTCCGAGCTTCACAGCTCCGGCCTAAGCGGGCCTTAGTCACGTTTCGCTTCCGTCGTTTTGGGAAGCGGGACGTGACATTCTCCTCCAGTGTGGGATGTAAGTGTTGCAGTTGAGTTAATGGATCCATAGTAAATCCCTGGCTAGTGTATAAGATGAAATTGTTAATGAGTTAACAAGTATCATCCAACCATTAACTATGAGATCACATTTGACTTAAAGGGTTTAAGGTGTAGTAAGGGTTGAACTCTAGACTATACCCTAGACACCTTAGTAACCTTGTGATGACGAATGGACGAAACTGCATGGAATCTGTCACGGTAAGACCCAGATTTCTTGGAGTATTTCCTGCCACCAAACCAGATAATGATGGTTTTGAAACAGGTGTCAGCACGCTCAGCTTGAGCTGTTACCGATCATTGACACGATGGAGATCGTGGTCACAACTGTAGTAGGAATTTGGCTATTAGAGTCTCACATTGATGTTGAACTCCTCATAAGAAGCGAAGGAAGAAACTATGAGTATATATGATATGCTAAGGCTAAGATTGCAAAGGGTTGTGATCAGAAGAGTGGAACAAAGTAGGTCAGCATAGACTAGATTGAGTATTCGCATTGTATCCAAACTCTTTCCAAGTAGAATTGGCATCCTAAATGAGTTTCCAATGCATTGGGACTCTTGGATATAAATTGGAGTGTATTCCTAATTGAATCATGTGTCAATTAATCAGCTACTAGTATCTTATTCGTATCTAAGAATCCCAACGCATTGGGAACTCATTTAGGATGCCAATTCTACTTGAGGATAGTTTGGGTACAATTCGAATACTCAATCTAAATTAGATTCGGATTTTCCACAACCCTATAAATAGGCGCCACCCCAACCCATTGGGGCATGCCATTGATACATGATTTGACCATCCCTTTTGAGATAAAGAAATAGTTTTTTCTTCTCCTTCTTCTTCGCTCTAGCAAAGCAAGGAAGGTGGTTTGATCTTGATAATGTTCTTCATTATATGATTCATCTAAGGCTCTTATTGGAGAAAGAAGATCTAAGGTGTTACTTGAAGATGGTGAATACGGTGCTTCTGGTCTTCATCGAAAGATATTTAGGATCCACGAGTATCGCTTGAGTATAGTCATGCAAAGGTATGACCTTTATGTTTTATTTATCAGCAATATAATTCCTAAATTAGCAGTAGTTCCTTTGCATGATTTCTAGTTAAGAAAATTTTGAATTTTCAGTCTTCTGCTACTTGATCTTAATAGTTTAGATTATTAGCTTCATAACCTTACAGGGAGATCCCAACACGTGGTATTACAGCCAAATTATGGGATGGTATAAACAAAGAACAATACCAACTGAAGGCAAACTCCACCAATACTCACAGGATCAAACTACCAACATTGGAAAGAAAGGATGGCGGCTTACGTTCGATCCATTGATGTGGGCTATTGGAAACTTGTGGAGTGCCATATTGCACCCCCCTACATCACCTAAAGAAAAAACAATGAGGTAATGGAAATCATATTTGATTTCTTGAATATCAAAGTTCATAATCTTGTGTGAGGAGCTACAACGACACATCAATTATGATACATGATAGTGGAGCAAGAGGAATCAACCTCCGAGGGTTCATCTTTCAATGAAGAAAGAGAGGGTTCACACAGGTGCTACATGGTACAAAAAGATGATGAGATAAACTCTACATCTAGTGATGACGATCGATGATGGCAATTTACTTTCTAAATATAATGATTTAGTTGAGAAATATGACTCTTTGAAGCACGATCATGATAGATTACAAATTGAGCATGATACCTAGTTATATGATCATGAATGTTTGAATATTGAGCATGATACCTAGTTATATGATTATGAATGTTTGAATATTAAGCATGAAACTTGTCTTGTTAGATTAAATGATGCTAACTTGTTGATAGAAAAATTTACACTTGATAATGATAGATTAATTGTAGAGAATTATTTGCTCATGGATGAATGCAAGCGTATTAATGCCAGAATTGATATGCTCTTTAGTGATTTATCTTTAAGCAAACAAAACCTTGAAGAATTGTTTGTATGCTTGGTAATTTTAAGAGCGATGCTAGCTTGGGTACAATTTCCTCGTGTACTCATGATTCAATGCACAATGATGTTGTTAGAGGTAAAAAGATCATGTTGATCATTTGCATGCTAAAAAAGAAAAATTATGCTTTTAAGTATAGAAAGTTTGCATGCAAGAAGAATGCTAGAACAAATGTTTTGTATCATGTACATGTTGATAAACCATTTAAGATACATCATAGACGCTTTGTGAAACCACATTGAGTGCATAGAAATCATATGATTTATATGTGGGTTCCAAAAAAGCATGTGATTTGGATATATATTCTTATATTGATAATTTTGTGAATACTATCCACCATTCTGGAATTTACATTCATGTGGGTTCGAATAAATCCCATCCTAAATGGGTTTGGGTATTAAATGATTATTTGCTTGAACCCAATTATGTTGAGTACTCATGCTTATTGTCTATTCTAGAGATACCCATTGTTTTGACCCCCAGACTAACCCTACGAACTCAAAAAAAAGAATACCAAAGTATTTTGATTTTTTCAGGTACTCATACTTGATGTGATTAGAAGCTTGCTTGCCTCCAAAATGCAAAAGTTTACACAATTTCAAGGGGAGGATTAAAATTAATGAGCATATTTGTAGGAGGAGCTAAGCTTTTGCTAAGCATTTGGTAAAATTATTTTTTATAGTTAACACATAGTATATTATCATGCATTCTCTTTTAGATATTGAGTCACACTCTTTCTTTAGAATCATGCATATATTTAAGGGGAGTGATTTGCATGTGGGGGAGAACGATTTTAAAAGATTGTATGTTTTTCAAAAGGGGGAGAGATCACCTTCATTGTTAATATCTTTTTATGATAATAAAAATGGAGAGATATTAGATGCACATACATAATTACATTGTTGCAACACTTGGTATTGATATAACAAGTTGTGTTATAGGAAGAGTAAGTTTTTTAATTATTATACATGCATGTTTGTCATAATCAAAAGGGGGAGAATGTTGAGATATTGAGTCTCACCCCGTGTGATTTTGACGATGAACAAATGTTGCATCTAACATCTTTGAGTGTAGGAGCTTAAAGAAAATCAAATGAAGCACTCAAGGGATTAGTGACAAGCTAAACAAGACCATTGACCTATTGGAGCTAGACAAGGAGCTTGGAATATGACGAATGCATCATAGATTTCATTGTATTAGTTTTATTTTGATGTACTTTTATTTATCCTTGTCTTGCCATGTTAAAGCCTTGCTAGAAGCACGCACAGACACACACATAGAAACACTTTTAAAATGATTTTAAAATGATTTAAAATGATTAGAATAGTGTTTGCACCCGTATCATATGTATCACAGCTAGGAGTCGACTATCACTTACATAGGAGACGACTATCAGTGCATACAGTGTCTCTATGACTGACTGGCACAGCCAGTAGTCAAATACTACTTTATGAGTAGTCGACTAGTGGCCAATTAGTCGATTAGTGATTGAAATATAGTTGACTAGTTAGGGCCAGCTTAGCCTACACAGTCAAGTTTTATCTATTTTTTCTAACCGTTGGAAGGACATTTTGGTCAACTTTTTAGACTCGAATGTTCCTATATATAGGAATTTTTGCTGGAGTTATGGCTAATATTAATGATCAAATTTCTTTAGCAAAAACTCATTTTCAAAGAGAAAAGCTTATAAGCAAAAACCCTCTTCTTGGCCTATGTTTTAAAAAAGATTTTCAACTCTTTCTTGGCCATGTTTTCTTGATCTTCCAAAGAAAAGGTCTTATCTTTAAAGATCAAGGTTTTCTACTATAGCCACTACACAATACAAAGCTTCAAAGAAAGTCTATATCAAAAAGTGTATCAACTTCAAGTGTAAGTGAAAATCCTCAAGTGTGGAGGTGGTAAGTTTTAATCTCTTGGGAAGAGATTGTTTGTAAGAAATTCCTGTAAGGACCGTCTTACCCTTGCAATACTAACAACAACACACTAGAGAGGGTGTGAATAGTGTAATGTCACAAATTGTGTATTTAAAAATTAACTTGCAAATGCGGAATTATAAATACAAGAGAAATTTAAACACCACAAAAATCCAAAAGTAAACACAAGATGATACCCTGGTTCTCCAGACTTGGGTACGTCCAGCCACACCAATATCCACTATAATTCTCACACAGAGAAATAAAAACAATCTCACACAGAGATACCTCACACAGAGGATTTGGATTCTCACACAGAGAAATCCTTACTTTCACACAGAAAGACTTTTGCTCTCATATAGAGAGACCCAAACTCTCACACAGAGAGATCTCAACCAACCCTCACACAGAAGGTTATACTCTCATACAGAGAGTAGCTAGCTCTCACACAGAAGACTAGGGTTACAAAGAAAACACAAAGTAAAACAAATACTCGTACCTATGCCTTAAGATGAACTCGTACCTATGCCTTGAGATGAACTAACTCATTAATGAATGCAAGGCATGGAAGAGGATCTCTAAGTGATGATATTAGCTTGAAATCACTTGAATGATTTTCCTTGAGCTTGGCTTCAATGCATGAAGGAGATTTAGAGCTCTAAGAGGGAAATGAGAGAGTTTGAGAGTGGCTTAAATAAACTCTAATGATTTTCAATAGTTCGAATAAGTTCTAATAAACTTAGCCCTCTCATATATATAGGAACCCTATATGAACTCTCAAAATCCAAGGATAAAGCCAAAAACAAAAGGCTGTAACGGCTAGAATCTGCACTGAAACGTCAGCGACAGTTGACTGATGAACATCTAACAGTCGACTGACCAACGGCTAAATAAATTCCAATGGATATAATCTGAGCCAGGACAGGTGACTGTAGAAGACTACACATGCGCATGTACAGTGAGCAGGCGACTGTAGAAGACTACACAGGCGCATGTACAGTGAGCAGGCGACTGTAAATCCTTCAACAGGCGACGGTCACTAGGGATGGAAATGGAGCAGAGAAAATGCAACTTGCACATAGACGACTGTAGAATAATTCACAGGGGACTGTAAATAGACATGCGAATGTTAATACTTCATCAGTCGACTGACTTGCAAATTGGGATGAAGCCCAGAAAAAGCAAGTTGCATACAGACGACTGTAGAACAATTAACAGGCGCCTGTTGGAAGACATGCGACTGTAAATTGCACTTTAGTCGACTGTTCCAAAAGCTTAAGTAAGAGTCAAGAAATGGTTGACTTGAGGTAGGGCACAACAGTCGACTGTAGAAGGCTCGACAGTCGTCTGGAATCACCCAGTCGCCTGTAAGACCTTCATCAGTCGCCTGTTGGAGATCCAGCGACTCCAATTGAGTCATTTGGCATGATGAACTTATTGGGTTGGATTTTATGATAATCCTAAGGCTCATTAAGATGGTTATATTGTTGAGTATTGGACTCCCTGGATTTGGTTTTGGATGATGAGCAAACATAAATAATTCATGTACTAACAATTTATGAGCGCAGTTATGGAGATCATCGCCAAATTCACGAGAACACTCAAAGCGACATCTCAAGACTTCTCAAAGCTCGTATTCAATGCCTAAAGCTTCGTTGAAGCTTTTGGACCATTTTGGAAGTCATGAAGATTTGATCGAAGCTCTCGAAGACCGTTCCTTAAGGTTTTATTTATAGTCTTTTAGTTTCGTTCTATAGAATGTTAAGCCTTGAGTATATCTTACATGTCTATCTTCATAACGCTCATATCTTAGCTCTAGGATCTTAGTAGAAGTCCATTCTAACTTCCTCGAAGTATCACGCTTCGATTCGGACTTTATTGTGCATGTTAGTTGGTTCAAGAAGAAGAACTGACCGACTAGATGGTGATCTAGTCGGTCGGCAAAGCTTCTTGGACCGACTAGTTTCAGTTTGTCTTTTCTTACTCAGTACTGTTTACAGTTAGTCGGTCTACATTGACTCACCGACCGACTAGTTTGTGAACTAGTCGGTCAGTGATGCTTCTTTGACCGACTAGTTGAGCTTTACTGTACATGCCAATTTTCTCCTGAGCTACTGTTTATCGTTAGTCGGTCTAAGAACGTTTGGCGACCGACTAGTTGATAATCTAGTCGGTCAACATTTGTTCTTGGACCGACTAAATCAATTTGTATTCAGACTATTTGTTTTTGACTCTTAGTCGGTCTAAGTTCACTGACCGACCGACTAGTTGTGAAACTAGTCGGTCAGACAGTTTTCTTGGACCGACTAGATTTCTAGGTCTGAAATTCACTCTGTTCACTGTTCATCACTTAGTCGGTCCATGTTGTTTGACTGACCGACTAGTTGATGAACTAGTCGGTCAGTGGTTGTTCTTTGACCGGCTAACTGCTTCAGATTTC
Organism: Scilla litardierei; assembly: GCA_030789695.1. NCBI lineage: Eukaryota > Viridiplantae > Streptophyta > Magnoliopsida > Asparagales > Asparagaceae > Scilla > Scilla litardierei. The sequence goes on along the minus strand of CM061142.1, from coordinate 437,360,318 downwards.
TATCCGTTGGGATTTGACCTAACTCGTTTTTATGGGACCCTATAAATACGAAGCTAGGTCATTTCTCTCTCAACAAGAGCTGCCATTAAGAGATTCATTGAGATTGAAAGAGTTAGAGATTCTCACTCATTTCCAAAGCTCTCTCCCTCACAAGAAATCCATTCTCTCACTTTCTAGATCTAGAATCCATCTTGAGAGAAGTTTGTTCTTGGTGAGCCATTCAAGCTCTAGCTTGATTCAAGTCTCCTAATCACTCCTAGGCACCCATTGCTGCTCATTTCAGTGGTGCTAGGTCTTGGTGACTTCCTCTTCCTCAAATCCCTCCTTGCACCTATTTGGTAAGAAAACTCAAGGTATAGGATTTGTGGTAAGATTGTTTATTTCATTATAAACTCATTTATATTACTTATTGGTTCTCTCGGTTGTGAGAGAAGGTTGTGATCCCGGGTTGTGGGATTCACTATTTCCATTGCATGTATGATTTGATCTTGTGAAGGTTTTTCACAAGATATCATAGTGGAAATCTTGGGTTAGGGTTTCTAACCTAAGTATCCGGAGGGGATCCGGGTGGTTGGGACGTAGGATCACCGGGAACAAGTCGGGGAGACTTAGGTGGATCCGAACCTAGTAATATCTATTGTTAGCATTGTTAATTTTGTTGTTGTCATCAATTTAAGCTTCCGCAAATTGATTTGGTAGTTGTTTGCACGATAATTAGGAATTATACTCCTTGTTATTTTTAAAGTACTATTCACCCCCCTCTAGTACTTGTGCAGTAGCTTGTAGGGCATTACATTATATGAATATGCATGAATGAGTAGACCATCTATCAAGGCATTACATTAAACCTAGACTCAAGAAGAGAAAAGCAATAAAAGAAATAATACATGGATTACATTGCTTTCCTTAGAGTCTATGGCTTCAACCTTGATGCCTTGATTCTCCTCCATCATCTCCAAGCTTTGGCACAACAAGTCCAAGCTTTGGCATTGCTCCACTTGATGTCCATCCTTGCACCAAGCATTTAGTCTCCAAAAGTGATATTCTGTAATAGATAACTAAGAGACTAAAACAAGAGAGATATAGCAACAATATAATGTTGTGATCATCATCAAAATAACATTGGTATGAAACATCAATCTCAACAATTCCTCTTGTGAAGAGGTGTTGTAACGATATGGGAAATAGTTGATTTAGCCTAGTAGGACTCGGGTGGCTGGATTTAGGATAAGCCATGTGGGACTTGGATATCTGAACAATGGTAATTCTCGTGTTTGCGCTTACTCACTATTTTCTGTGATTGTTGTCTCTTACTTTTTTAATTCGGTTGCATGCTTGAGATAATTATTGATTAAATTAAAATTTGGTAACTCAAATTGTTAACTTAGGTAGACTTTCCAGAGGGAACTTTTAATATTTCTTTGGACACTAATCACCTCCCCTCTAGTGTCTACTTTCCATCTATAGAGATCCCAACAATAAGATGATTTTGTGTATTAGTTAAGAACAAATATATATTATGTTTCTTGTGCAGAACATTTCTTATGTTAAGGACAATTTTATATGATCTGAAGTGAAATATAACAATAAATTTGATACTATTGGGGAATGTATGCCCTTTCAGACAATTATTGGAATTGTAAGATACATCTTGTTCAAAATGATAGTATGATATTTAGTTTGCTTTATCTATGTTATTCTCTTTTGCACCGCTAAGCATGGTGTTTTCAATATCACACGGATAAAGTCCTTGGACTTATGTGTGGAACATTGGGATCATAATGAGATCATGATAATAAGTCCCAATGTGTTCGCTTAATCATATGTCCCAATGTGTCCGAACCCAGTAATATCTATTGTTAGCATTGTTAATTTTGTTGTTGTCATCAATTTAAGCTTCCGCAAATTGATTTGGTAGTTGTTTGCACGATAATTAGGAATTATACTCCTTGTTATTTTTAAAGTACTATTCACCCCCCCTCTAGTACTTGTGCAGTAGCTTGTAGGGCATTACATTTGGTATCAAAGCCAGATACTTAGCTATGTCTGCCAACGACAACAAGACCGTTCGTCCACCTGCGGATTATGGATCCTTCAGGAACCGTGAAGGAGCGTCTTCGGTCATGGAAGGACATTCCTCGACTAGGCCTCCAATCTTCAACGGCGTCAATTATGGATATTGGAAATGCCGGATGGAAACGTTCCTCCGGAGCGCCTCATTGTGGAGAATTACCATGTCGGAGTACAATGTGCCTACCGAAGAAGATTTCGACAAGTGGACTACCGCGGAGGTCGTCGCGGAGATTGCAAATGCCAAAGCAATGAATGCTTTACAATGTGCATTGGAACCCGAAGATTTTAATAAGATATGCACATGTAAGAGTGCATATCAAATTTGGAATTCGCTCCTCATTTTGCATGAAGGAACGAGTCGGGTAAGAGATTCTAAACTCGTAGTAGTCAATAGAGATTACGAATTGTTTCATATGGAACAGGGAGAAAAGATGAAGGAGTATTATGCTCGCTTCGTCGACATAATGAACGAGTTGGAAGCTCTTGCCAAAACCTACACCCAAAAGGAGAAGTGTTCGAAGCTTATCGAAGGACTTCCTTCTTCTTGGGAGAAACGTACCTTCGCCATCGAGGAAGGTAATGACATGAATAAGTATACCGTAGTTCAATTGATGGGTACTTTGATGTCATACGAGGTACGCAAAGATAGCAAGGTGAAGTTACAAGAAAAGATGAAGTCCTATTTGAACCAAGACTTGCCTAAGAAAAAGGCGATTGCGTTCAAGGCGGCTCCATCCACCTCTACGGATGATGAGGACTCGGAAGAAGAAATGGACATGGAATCCATTGCACTCATGGCAATGAAGTTCAATCGCTTCTTCCGAAAGGGTAACTTCAAACAAAAATCTAAATTTACTTCTACTAACGCCTCTCCACCTTTGTGCTTTAAATGCAATAAGCCAGGACACATCAAAGCGGATTGTCCTCAAAACAAGCAAAAGGAGAAGTGGAAGGCGCCGAAGTTCGACAAGTCCAAGAAGTACAAAAAGGGGTACAAAAAGGGACTTGTCGGAGCAACATTCACCGACTTCGAGGATTCCTCAAGCGGAGAGTCGGACGATGAGAAAGTGGAGCAAGCGCATATGTGCTTCATGGCAAGAGAGGAGGATGATCAAGGATCCTCCTCTTCCGATGATAGCGACAACGAAGGCGATGAGGTAACTATGGATGACCTTAGGAATGCTAATTCTCAATTATGGTCTAAGTATACTAAATTAGTAAATAGGTATACTAAAGTAAAAGATGACTTAGCTAGCATTCAAACCTCGCCTAAAACTATCATCACCAACAACGACACCGTTGTTGAAGAGTTGAAGAATGAGATTGTTAATCTCAAGACTCAACTTGAACATGTTAGCATTGAGGATCCGGAAGAACATAAGATAGCGGATTTGACTTCTCAAAACTCGACGTTGAGTATTGAGAATGAGAATCTTAAATCTCGTGTTTATGTGCTCACATCGCAAGTATCCACTTTGGATACTTCTTTGCGTTCTCTCACCGAGAAATATGAGAACACATTAGGCCGAATTAATAAATTCAATAAGGGTAAGGACCATTTGGATAAAATCCTAAGTGACTTACTTCCGGCCAATCACCACATTGGCTTGGGGTATACGATGGGAAGTTCATCCAAATCGGCCACTACTTTTGTTAGGCCAACTTCCGGTGCTTCGACGAGTGGTAGCAAACACTCTATTGGTAGTTCATCTACCAATGGTGCTTCCACCTCGTCCACACCCTCTTTCGGAAAGAAACCCACTTTGGGTGGACCTCCAAAGAAGGGGCATGCCTACATGTACACCAATACCATGCCACGTAGGAACACACGTCCTACTCCACCGGTTCACACATATGATGATTTTTATGCTACACATTCACGGGCACGTGCACACCATGTGAGACGCCATCACGCACGTGTTCCCTCACATGCATATGTTCACCCACAACATCATATGAATAATTATCCATATGCACCATTTCATCATGTTCCTTATGCCTATCCACGACATGCATCACGTAGAAACCAACAACGCATGCATGCACCCAATAGGATGAAGGCTCCCAAAATATTCTCAATTTGGAGCCCAAAGGACACTACCATGAATGAAAAACAAGTTTACATGAATGACTATTTTATTAATGTAGTGGATAATATTAATTATGTTGGGAAGTCTAAGTCCAATTGGACTTGGCTTCCAAAGGTCTAACCTTTGAGGACCCAATGACCTTGGGTACCATGATACGACATTTCATATCTATAGGTACTCAAGAAAAAGGAACGGAGCAACAAATTTAAATTTAGCTCCAAGAGAAATTGGATACTCGATAGTGGGTGTTCAAAACACATGACGGGCGATGCTCAATTGCTTTCCGGAGTGGTGCCCATTGCTAATGGGAACCGGGTAGTCTTTGGAGGCAACGAGAGCGGAACCATCGTCGGTGTTGGTAAAGTGGGTAACCCATCTAAACCCTTAATTAGTGATGTTTATCTAGTTAATGGTTTAAATCATAATCTTATTTCAATAAGCCAACTTTGTGACAAAGGTTACAAAGTTAGCTTTGCGAAAGGATTGTGTCATATTTTGAATGATAATAATAATTTATTATTTTCCGGCACACGCCATAAAGATATTTATATTTTGGATCTTCCTAAGTCTTATGAACAATGTCTCGTTGCCAACACAAGTGAACAACACTTATGGCATCGACGCTTTGGACATGTGAACTTTGGAACACTTTATAAGCTTTCAAAATTAAATTCCATTAAAGGTTTTCCGAAGCTCGTTTTTGAAAAGAAAAGTTTTTGTGATTCTTGTCAACGTGGCAAGCTTCCTAAATCTTCATTTAAACCTAAGAAAAGCATTTCTACTAAACGGCCACTAGAGCTATTACATCTAGACTTATTTGGGCCAACTAGAGTTGCTTCCTTAGGAAATGCAAGATATGGACTTGTCATCGTAGATGATTATTCGAGATTTACATGGGTATTTTTCTTATGTAATAAAAATGAAGCTTTTGATAACTTCACAATATTTGTGAAGAAAGTACAAAATCTCATCGGAACCACCATTGTCACTATTCGTAGTGATCATGGGGGTGAATTTCAGAATGAGTCTTTCTCAATTTTTTGTGATGATCTTGGAATTACTCACTCGTTTTCTTTCCCTCGCGCACCCCCTCAAAATGGTGTTGTTGAGAGGAAGAATAGAACGCTTGTGGAGTGTGCTCGTACCATGCTTGATGATAGCCATCTTGGCCATCAATTTTGGGCGGAAGCGGTACACACCGCTTGCTATGTGTTTAATGTTGGGGTTTTGGCGGACCCCCAGAGCTCGGATCCGTATCCGTCCTAAGTCGGACGGACCACGGAGGCACAAAAGCGCAGCGGAAAAACCAGAAATCATATTTCTACACTAGCTAAACTATTTAGCTAGGCTCTGGGGAGCCAGAACCTAGCCCGATCTATGCCGACTTGGAGTGGGTCTGACCACTCCAAGAAGGATCTACACTAAGCGACTAATTAAAATTACGCTAAAAACGCTTAACCACATACCCGGAATCTTGGCCCTGGAGCAGGCAAGATGTACCGCACCGTCTTGAGAAGCTCCTCGTAGCCGAGCCGTGTTGACCCGATCTCCCTGAGCCGCCTCGCACCCTCGCACCGATCCGCCCGAGCCGCTTTCACCTCCGAGCCGATCACACGCGGTAGAAAGTTTCACTTGAGAAGAACCCGCGTCTTAGACGTCCGGATCAGATCCAAACCCCCTTCGTAGTCGTGCTAGGACTACTCCGGAGAATAGGAAAATTAGAGAGAGAGATTTAGTCGTCGATCGAGCCTGCTCTAAAAATTCTGGAGCTACTCGATCGTTGACTGGTGTGTTTTTCAACGAGGAGAGTGCACCCCTATTTATATAAGGAGTGAGCACTTAACTTCTCGTTGCGGGCAATGTGGGACAATTCCCATGAAGAGAAAATTCAATTAAGCCATTTGGCTTAATTTCAACTTAAAGTTAGGCTTTCACAAAGTCATACTTTAACGAATTAATTCTCCTCGTATACTAAACCTCAGACACCAAACAAGCTATCAATCAGAAAATCTTGGAATGGTGAACGCGTAAGAACTGACGGTGACGAATTTCGACTTCGTTTGACCCCTCAAACAATTGCTCAAAGTTTAGCAATTTTCACAAAATTCGTAGCCGTCATTAGGGTTTTCAAAAACCCTAATTTGACTTAAGTTGTGGGCGCGCCCGCTAGACTTAGCGGGCGCGCCCGCCCAAGGGGGCAAGGGCGGGCCGCACGCCCGCTGCTGCAGCGGGCGGGCGCCCGCTGCGTGCAGCGGGCGCTGGCCCGCTGCGTGCAGCGGGCCGCGCCCGCTGCGTGCAGCGGGCCGCGCCCGCTGCATCATCGGGCGCTGGCCCGCTGTGCAGCGGGCCACGCCCGCTGTGCAGCGGGCGCCCGCCCGCTGCACACAGCGGGCCATGCCCGATGCTGCAGCGGGTCACGCCCGTTTGCCTTTGCACATGGGCCTTTTGGCCCAGTGGGTCTAACCCACTTCCCCTTGAACTCTTTCTGAGTTTCTGGGCTCGTTTGAGCTCCGATTTGGACGCGGTTTGAACCTGTGTTTAGACCGGGACGATCCCGTCACCCAGGTAACCCTTTCCAACAAGTTTGTTCCTACTAAATTCGTTGTAACTAATTTACAACACGTTTAGTCATAGTTAGCATCTAATGCAACGTTGTGTCCCTATTGCTAATGCGACTAACTTTCACAACTTAACTTGTGAATATCATCAAATGACATTTCTCTCTATTCTATATTCCTATTACTAAGACACGAGCACTACTCGGTGTGAGACCCTACAGCCTGACCTTACTACAGGTTGGGGCTCGAAACCCCTAGACGACGGTCACTACGAGCAGTATCTGTCGTCCCTGTTTCAGAGTCATCATAACGTGATCAACCCTTTGACAAAAGTGTCATAGGGTTTGCATTGGCTGTGTCAGTGATGAATTCCGTTAGCTAAAATCCCTTCGTCAAGACTGTGTTATTGTTGGCCTAGGATATGGTTTTCTGTCAACCCTATTAGACAACATTGGTCAGTATACGGCGGTCTTTATTGTATACACATTGTACTACTTGCAACGTACCCCGGCCGAGGATTAACATAAAGACCGTACTGAGCCTATAACACTAACTTCCCTTTAATGGAAGTGACGAATCCCATCTTAGTCATTTACTCACCTTGAGAGCTTCAGGTGCAACCCAACCTAAGATCTTTCATCAGGACTGGTCCTCGAAGCTAGATCATGGGTCTAAGCTACACCGTCCGCTCACAGGTTGGTACAGATGACTTCAGGTCTTAAGGATCAACTAACCTATCATCACCCTAGAGTTATTAAAGACAGATCATTAAAGTTAACCATTTAATAACGCTAATTTGGTCGTTCAGTGAAATCATTCTCTAATGAGCACCTGTGTCTTGTCTCCGACTTCGCTAAGTCGAATGACTATGAGATCATCATTACCCGAAGGCAAGACGAAGACACAGTGATCTATCCGATGTGTCGGTATCCAGTTCTCGACACATCTATGATCACGAACCGTTTAAGACTTACGTTTCTATTCGGTCACTTACTTACTCATAATCGAGATCTCATCTAGATATGTAAGGACCTAACTATAAGTCTATGGATATTATCTAAGTATATTAATACAAATGTTTTTATACTTAGAATAATACGTACCATCTACGGTATGAACAAGACGTATAATCAAGATAAATTGCCTTATGGGCATATATCTTCCTACATTTAATAGAATACTTTTGAGGCCCGGCACCAAACAAACTTGCTATGAATTGTTGTTTGGTAGATTGCCTCAAGTTAAACATTTTCGTGTTTTCGGTGCAAAATGTTTTATTAAAAACACTTAGGAAAATTTAGACAAGTTTGATCCGAGATCAGATGAGGGGATATTTGTTGGGTATTCCTCACGTAGCAAAGCCTACCGGATATACAACAAAAGATCCTCTACGATCGAGGAATCACTACATGTCTCTTTTAATGAGAATTTTATTACTTCTAGAATTTCAAATGATGATGATTCTATGGATGTTTTATGTGATTCGTTTGATAATTCTAAGTCTAATGATTCAATTGATTCTATTGATACTAACCCAACTAATGAGGTTGTTGAGAATGTTCCTAGTGATCAGGGAATTCCCAAACGGCTTCATACGGTTCGTGACCACCCCCATAAGCAAGTTATTGGCAATATTCATGATAGAGTCAAGACGAGATCGCAAGTCCACCACTTCGCAAATTGTGCCTTTGCCTCATCGATATAGCCAAAGAATATAGTTGAAGCGTGCGAAGATAGTGCTTGGATCCTTGCCATGGAGGAGGAACTCATTTAATTCGAGAGGAATGAGGTATGGGAGCTTGTTCCTTTGCCATCGAAGAACCACACCTTCATAGGGACAAAGTGGATCTTCAAGAACAAAACCGACGAAAACCAAGTCGTCGTCCGGAACAAAGCTCGGTTAGTAGCTCAAGGCCATCGACAAGAGGAAGGTATCGATTTCGAAGAATCCTTCGCTCCGGTAGCTAGATTAGAATCAATTAGACTATTATTGTCTTTTGCATGCCATAAGGATTTTAAATTATTTCAAATGGATGTTAAAAGTGCATTTTTAAACGGAGATGTCGTTGAGGAAGTTTACGTTTCTCAACCTCCGGGCTTCATAAATGAAAATTTTCCAAATCATGTTTTTAAACTAAAGAAATCTCTTTACGGTTTGAGACAAGCTCCTCGAGCTTGGTATGATCGCCTAAAGAATTTTCTTTTGGATTTGAATTTTAAAATGGGCGAAGCCGATTCTACACTTTTTGTTAAGCATGCGAATAATGATATTTTATTAGTTCAAATTTATGTTGATGATATCATTTTCGGTGCTACTAACTTCACTCTTTGCGAAGAGTTTTCTAATGTGATGAAGGAACAATTTAAGATGAGCCACATGGGCGAACTCAAATATTTCTTAGGTCTCCAAATTCGCCAATTGAACGATGCAATCTTCATCCACCAAACGAAATACACGGTGGAGTTGCTAAAGCGATTTGGAATGGAGAATGCCTCCGGGAAAAAGACTCCTAGGAGCACTACATCACATCTTGATAAAGATACGGGCGGAAAAGATGTAGACATTCGTCTATATCGAGGTATGATAGGTAGTTTACTTTATCTTACCGCAAGTAGGCCCGATATTATGTTTGTCGTTTGTATTTGTGCTCGTTATCAGTCTCAACCTAAGGATTCTCACTTAGTAGCGGTAAAACGTATTTTTCGCTATCTAAGTTACACTTTAGATTTTGGATTACTTTATCCGAAATCTAGCACATATGAGTTAGTCTCATATAGTGACGCTGATTATGCGGGATGCAAATCCGACAGGAAGAGTACTAGTGGCACTTGCCATTTTATAGGAAATTCCCTTGTCTCTTGGTTTTCCAAGAAGCAAAATTCGGTATCACTTTCAACCACCGAGGCGGAATACATTGCCGCCAGTGCCACTTGTGCCCAGGTTCTTTGGATGAGACACACACTAAAGGATTTTTGTATTCATTGTGATACTAGCCCTATCATGGTGGATAACCAAAGTGCTATTTGTCTTTCAAAGAATCCGGTGCACCATTCCCGTTCTAAACACATAGATGTCCGACACCACTTTTTAGATGATCATGTTGCTAAAAAGGACATCATTTTAGTGTACGTTGAAACCCAAAAGCAAATCGCCGATATTTTCACGAAACCCCTAAAGGAGGACTCCTTTATGCGGTTGCGTCGAGAATTGGGGATTATGGGTGAATCCGAGATTTAGGATTCATGTTTCATTCAATAATCTTGCATGCTATTATATTTCGCAATATTTCATTCATGCTAGATTTATTGGATTTTTCGGGAATATATGTGATATTTTTGAATTTTTGCTCGAATTCATATTTGAATGTCGTATTTGAGATATCGATGTTTAATGGGGTAGTTTAGATGATTTTTGAGAGGATTATGATGATTCATCCAAGTGTATTTAGGAGAGAACTTAATTGTCAATTTTTGTACTCATCTAGTCGGTCTCAGTTCATCAACCAACCGACTAGATTCACATCTAGTCGGTCAGCTAATGAACTCAGACCGACTAGCTCATTCTCTAAAATTTTGGACTCCTTTAGTCGGTATCAGTTCAATCACCAACCGACTAGATTCGTATCTAGTCGGTTAGTAAAAGAACTCAGACCGACTAACTCAAGCTATTAGGATTTCCTCTCCAGCTTAGCTCTTTTAGTCGGTTCAAGTTTACTTATCGACCGACTAGATTGAGTTCTAGTCGGTCAGTATTTGAACGTAGACCGACTACTTCTCATTCAGAAATCTTCGACTGGTCACTGTTTCACTTTTAGTCGGTTCAAGCTCGTTAACCGACCGACTAAATCGCCATCTAGTCGGTCAGCCATTGAACTGTGACCGACTAAGTGATCAGGGGCAGTCACGTCTTTTCGTGTTTCGACCGACTTAAGTTCATTTTATCCGACTTCTTTCTCTATTAGTCGGTCTCCACTTGTTCTCCAGCTCGAAAATACCCTTTCCCCCGCTCGAGTCTCTTCGTATTCCGTCGATCTCCGGCCTCTTTTCCGATCAACTCCGCCGCCGATCGTCGTCGTCTTCCTCCTAGGTATACTCCCTCTCATCTAGGGTTTGATCCTAGGTCTCTTTTCCAGTTCTAGGGCTTGATTTCTTCTACTAGGGTTTCAAATTACATCCTAGGGACTGTTGATTTCGGATTTAGGGTTTGTTGCTTAGGGTTGTATCGATTGATTGATCTCGTCGTGCCACGATCATGGCAAAGACGAGGATTCCTATCACTCCCTCTGGGGCATCCCCCATGACCGTAGGGCCTTCTAATCCCAGGAATCCGTCTAAACCCAAACGCCGAGCTAAATCAACCCAAGCTTCTCCCTCTTCGCCTCCTCTGAAGAAGCAGAGGACGGCGACCGTCAAACCCGGTAAACATTCTAAGTCTAGAAAGCCTATACTCCATACCCCCTCTACTCCTCCTGATTCTGATACTGAGTTTAGACCCGAGGATGAGTCTGGCCATAGGGAACCCACTCCTCCACTTCGTCCTAGGACTCGACAGCCTAAGCAAAAGGCCCCAATGCCAACAGGTGGTGTTGACATATCGTTATGTCGCGACGGCCCTATGTGTCTAGCGGCCTACAACCGTATTGAGCATTGCCCGATGCTATTGGAGCACTATGTTCAGTTTTCCGACTTCCTTGGCTTAGCTGATCTCCTATCCTATAGCGGGCTCCTTGACTACCTTCGCTTCGACCCTAAGGCAAACCCTCGACACTATCCTCGCATGGTCAAACTATTCTATGCAAATCGTGTCCGGGGCCACTACGATGAGAGCCACTCCATCGAGACTACTGTCTTGGGGACTCCTATAGTCCTCACGGCAGAAATCTTGGGGGAGTTGCTTGGATGTTCGTCGTCTGGTCTCCTCCCGTCAGACATTTCAGTTGATGATATCTCCTCTTTGGATCAGTCTGATGATGTTCCTGCTGATATCCCTGATCCAGTCGTGCCTGCTGATGTTCCTGCTGTTACTCCTACCGTTGAGCCAGTCGTCGATGTCTCCACTCCTGCCCCGACGATCCCTTCTGTTCGCACACCTCTCCTTGCAGCAGAGCCTGAGTCCACTCCCTCAACTGGACCCACGGAGACTGCTGATCCTGCCACTTCCTCGTGATCGTCATTTTCGAGGACTCTCCGGTGATCATTGGATGATACATCTTTTTGAGAGTGTTTTGGGTTAGGATGGAGTTTTGGTGGTGTTTTGATGTATTTTGATGTTTTGGATGTCGGTGTACTTGTTGTACTTTCATTTTGTTGGATGTTTGATGATGGTGTTTCGATGATTATGTTGTATCTTTTTGATGTTGATATAGATGTTGCACTTTATATGATGTAGTCGATGTATTTGTGCATGTACTCATGATATTCTAATATATATACATCGATGTTCTCTTTTACTTCGTCGTGCACATTTAATATTCATTCAATGTCTATGATATGTGATATCGTCGCTCGACGATTATTAACTTGGTTAAATAGAATTACTCCTATGATTGCATAGAATTGTTTTCCATGCACAAATTTAACCAAGAATATTGAGTATTGAAGAGTACGTTTCTTTATTCAATAAGTGAATTTATATTTGGTATTTTGATGATTTTAATTTTCGTTATTCGAAAATGGACACTTTGGCACACTTTGATTTGTTTTCGACTATTTTCCTTGGTGTCAATTTGGTCCATCGTCATATTCTACGACTCCCGATGTTGGATTTTCTTTATCCTTGTTGTTGTCGTTGTATGTCCCCCATTTTTGGGATAATGCCAAAGGGGGAGAGATAATGATAATGATTAGGGCAAATGAAAATTTAACTCAATTTCCAAGAATCTAATTTGATATGTTAGATTCAGGGGGAGTTAAGATATATATAAGGATTTTCAAATCCGATATTTCAAAATTCGATTCTAATTATATATCTTACTCGTCTGATTGATGCAATTTATATATATTCAATTTGGAATTAACGTGAAATCAATGCAGGGGGAGTAAGTTTTTACATTTGAATCATTTTTTTTATTATTATTTATGTTGGTTTGTCATCACCAAAAAGGGGGAGAATGTTGAGTATTGGACTCCCCGGATTTGGTTTTGGATGATGAGCAAACATAAATAATTCAAGAACTAACAATTTGTGAGCGCAGTTATGGAGATCGTCGCCAAATTCACGAGAACACTCAAAGCGAAATCTTAAGACTTCTCAAAGCTCATATTCAATGCCTAAAGCTTCGTTGAAGCTTTTAGACCATTTTGGAAGTCATGAAGATTTGATCGAAGCTCTCGAAGACCGTTCCTTAAGGTTTTATTTATAGTCTTTTAGTTTCGTTCTATAGAATGTTAAGCCTTGAGTATATCTTACATGTCTATCTTCATAACGCTCATATCTTAGCTCTAGGATCTTAGTAGAAGTCCATTCTAACTTCCTCGAAGCATCGCGCTTCGATTCGGACTTTATTGTGCATGTTAGTTGGTTCAAGAAGAAGAACTGACCGACTAGATGGTGATCTAGTCGGTCGGCAAAGCTTCTTGGACCGACTAGTTTCAGTTTGTCTTTTCTTGCTCAGTACTGTTTACAGTTAGTCGGTCTACGTTGACTCACCGACCGACTAGTTTGTGAACTAGTCGGTCAGTGATGCTTCTTTGACCGACTAGTTGAGCTTTACTGTACATGCCAATTTTCTCCTGAGCTACTGTTTATCGTTAGTCGGTCTAAGAACGTTTGGCGACCGACTAGTTGATAATCTAGTCGGTCAACATTTGTTCTTGGACCGACTAACTCAATTTGTATTCAGACTATTTGTTTTTGACTCTTAGTCGGTCTAAGTTCACTGACCGACCGACTAGTTGTGAAACTAGTCGGTCAGACAGTCTTCTTGGACCGACTAGATTTCTAGGTCTGAAATTCACTCTGTTCACTGTTCTTCACTTAGTCGGTCCATGTTGTTTGACTGACCGACTAGTTGATGAACTAGTCGGTCAGTGGTTGTTCTTTGACCGACTAACTGCTTCAGATTTCTATCCGTTGGGATTTGACCTAACTCGTTTTTATGGGACCCTATAAATACGAAGCTAGGTCATTTCTCTCTCAACAAGAGCTGCCATTAAGAGATTCATTGAGATTGAAAGAGTTAGATATTCTCACTCATTTCCAAAGCTCTCTCCCTCACAAGAAATCCATTCTCTCACTTTCTAGATCTAGAATCCATCTTGAGAGAAGTTTGTTCTTGGTGAGCCATTCAAGCTCTAGCTTGATTCAAGTCTCCTAATCACTCCTAGGCACCCATTGCTGCTCATTTCAGTGGTGCTAGGTCTTGGTGACTTTCTCTTCCTCAAATCCCTCCTTGCACCTATTTGGTAAGAAAACTCAAGGTATAGGATTTGTGGTAAGATTGTTTATTTCATTATAAACTCATTTATATTGCTTATTGGTTCTTTCGGTTGTGAGAGAAGGTTGTTATCCCGGGTTGTGGGATTCACTATTGCCATTGCATGTATGATTTGATCTTGTGAAGGTTTTTCACAAGATATCATAGTGGAAATCTTGGGTTAGGGTTTCTAACCTAAGTATCCGGAGGGGATCCGGGTGGTTGGGACGTAGGATCACCGGGAACAAGTCGGGGAGACTTAGGTGGATCCGAACCTAGTAATATCTATTGTTAGCATTGTTAATTTTGTTGTTGTCATCAATTTAAGCTTCCGCAAATTGATTTGGTAGTTGTTTGCACGATAATTAGGAATTATACTCCTTGTTATTTTTAAAGTACTATTCACCCCCCTCTAGTACTTGTGCAGTAGCTTGTAGGGCATTACATTATATGAATATGCATGAATGAGTAGACCATCTATCAAGGCATTACATTAAACCTAGACTCAAGAAGAGAAAAGCAATAAAAGAAATAATACATGGATTACATTGCTTTCCTTAGAGTCTATGGCTTCAACCTTGATGCCTTGATTCTCCTCCATCATCTCCAAGCTTTGGCACAACAAGTCCAAGCTTTGGCATTGCTCCACTTGATGTCCATCCTTGCACCAAGCATTTAGTCTCCAAAAGTGATATTCTGTAATAGATAACTAAGAGACTAAAACAAGAGAGATATAGCAACAATATAATGTTGTGATCATCATCAAAATAACATTGGTATGAAACATCAATCTCAACAATTCCTCTTGTGAAGAGGTGTTGTAACGATATGGGAAATAGTTGATTTAGCCTAGTAGGACTCGGGTGGCTGGATTTAGGATAAGCCATGTGGGACTTGGATATCTGAACAATGGTAATTCTCGTGTTTGCGCTTACTCACTATTTTCTGTGATTGTTGTCTCTTACTTTTTTAATTCGGTTGCATGCTTGAGATAATTATTGATTAAATTAAAATTTGGTAACTCAAATTGTTAACTTAGGTAGACTTTCCAGAGGGAACTTTTAATATTTCTTTGGACACTAATCACCTCCCCTCTAGTGTCTACTTTCCATCTATAGAGATCCCAACAATAAGATGATTTTGTGTATTAGTTAAGAACAAATATATATTATGTTTCTTGTGCAGAACATTTCTTATGTTAAGGACAATTTTATATGATCTGAAGTGAAATATAACAATAAATTTGATACTATTGGGGAATGTATGCCCTTTCAGACAATTATTGGAATTGTAAGATACATCTTGTTCAAAATGATAGTATGATATTTAGTTTGCTTTATCTATGTTATTCTCTTTTGCACCGCTAAGCATGGTGTTTTCAATATCACACGGATAAAGTCCTTGGACTTATGTGTGGAACATTGGGATCATAATGAGATCATGATAATAAGTCCCAATGTGTTCGCTTAATCATATGTCCTAAACATTATTGGTCCTAGGAATATTGAGGCAGGACATTGATATTCTGGAGAGACCATTGTATGTTGATCTTTATCATCGGATGGTTGTGACTGGTCTCATAGCCACTCGATGTGGTGACATATTTAGATAGTGCACATATGCTTGTTAGAGAATAAGATCATAGAATTACTACTGAGATGTATCTGTATGGTAAATGACTCTCCCTAAAAGGTGATACTCGCAAGTGTACGAGATCGGCAAATAATATACCCGGTAAGTACGGGATCGTATCCACAGAGACGGAACTAATATGCAAATTCACACAAATAGTCAGAGCGGGTAAAGAATGGATGAGGGTTCTAACCACCCTATAAGGGTGAATGATTGTTTGAATAGATGGTTTATCTAAGTACCCTAGAGTTGGGGTAATTTCCTAAGATTTGGATGCAAGGGAGAAAGAGAGTGCGGGAGTTGAGGATGTCAGCAGGATTACTCAATTGATCTGCTAAAATGTTAATTCCATGATAATCACTCATCCATTTCAAGGTATGAGGATCGGGAAATAATCAATTGAGCACATATGGGGTGCACCAAGGGTAATTACCAACTGGATTCTTCTCCTAATTAAAGCTCATAAATCACTCTCTCACACATTTCAAGGTATGTGAGAGTAGTGCATGTAGGTTGTGGTGCGCATCACTTCTGTGGCCCCTTTCGGGTAATGAACGATTCGATAGACGGGTCACAACCGAATTAACAATTTGAATTATCGGATGAATTAAACTTCTAAATTACGAAATATGGATTGAAGGGGTCTTGCATTCATTTCAAGATATGCAATACCCTTTGGATACATAGATGCAACAATTACGAAGCACCACTGTTCTTCGGCTCCTCCATGGATAGTATCAAACCCAATTACTTATAAGTTTAATTTGCACGACAATATGGATTAACAAGGGGTGCTGGAAATTAACATTAGCAAGGCAATCGAGTCATCCTACATCAATCCAATACACCCACACAATGAATTTAGCCTAGCATATCAAGAACAGAATCAACATTCATAAAAATAGACATGGTTCAATGCAAAGAATGAAAGCAAATATGCATTAGAAAGAGGGTTGGAGATTTGTCACCAAATACAAGCTTCTTCAATCGGCAATCAATCTCAACAACAGTAAAAACGAAATCAGAAAGCTCAAAACTCTCTAAAACCCTAATCCCCTTCTTGAGGAAGAAGATGACCTAAAATAGCAAAAGATTAAGTTCTATTTCGTCTCTCTTCTATTACATCTAAATAGTAGTGTTCTATACCCCCTAAGGATTACATCTCATCCATCCAAATCATCATCCAACAATTCACATCAACAGAGAGAAATCGGGTTAAGAAAAACTCGTTTCTCGCAATCCAGACTGTGGGCGAAGAAACCCGATCAGTCGACTGTCGAACAAAAGGCAGTCGACTGATGACAAGTGACTGTCATTGCTACCAACGAGTGACAGGCGACTATCTTCAAAAATCACAGTCGCTTGTGTGATTCACAGGCGATTGTCTTTTGTCCTTCAGTCGCCTGCTGCAAAAATGTCAAAATAACAGAGAGTTGGCTCTTTTTGCTTCCTTAGGAATCTCAAATGTCAGTCGACTGATGCGAAGATGACAGGCGACTGTACAATATTACAGTCGACTGTCAATCCTCTTATAGGCGACTGTCGTTGGGCTTCATCTTCTCCAGCTTCAGTTCTTTAAAGGCAGTCGACTGCCGTTGTTTGGGCAATCGACTATTGGGTTGACCAGGAGACTGTCGTTCCATCTACAGGCGCCTGTTTTGTACTCCTCCTTTTAAGTTGATTTAGTCCCCTTCGAGACACCTGAAAAAATCCCTATAAATATAATAGACATTTATAATGTTTTGGGAAGTGAAATTGTGCCAAAATAAAATCATACGATCACAAATGATGAATTAGCATAAATGTAGTTAAGAGAGCATGATTCCATGGATTATATACACAAGAGGAGATGATTAAGAGATTAGAATATGCAATATGTATTCATAATCACACCCTAACTAGCGTTTTGCTAGTCCCTAGCAAAATAAGTGACCAATCCCAAAATACAATGTTGACCCCATCCATGGATTATTGGCAATACTAAAGGGTGTTGAAATCATATATATAAGGGCAAAGTTCTCAAGTCTATACACTCTTCTCTAAGACTATAATCTCATTCCTCTTACACATTTCACCATCCACACCTAAGCTTAGTATACCCTTAATATGTTGCAATCTCCTGATATAAGATCCTTAGGAACTCTCGAGCTTATGGGATATAACACTTACTCCCTCAAAAGATCGTGGAAATGAGTTGTGGTTCAAATTTCATGCATTTACTCAAATTTCATGGCAGTATTTGCCTTATTCAAAGTACCATGGCAAAAGTTTATGCCTTATTCAAATGTGCACAAGTGCACTTATTAATGTAATATTGATAGCATTCATTTGAGCAACTCCAAATTCTAAGTCATTAACTTAGGATCCATGAATATAAACCTAGCCGAATTTTTAAAATCCCTAAGGTTTAATCAATTGACCGCTGATACCAAGGTTTCTACATCACTATAGGGTTTCAAATGGGTGGTAATTGTCATGAGCTTCAAGCCAAAGGGCCAAGTGTAAGCATGTAGAGAAATAATTAATACATAAAGATACAACACACCCTAATTTGCCAAAATCCACTTCAAGAATACATTTTTACCAAAGTTGGGAAGAATCACCACATTTAATTAATGGGTATAACAAAAAGCTTTGGGTTGCAGAAATGTTGGTGATAGATGGAAATTTTTTATATTTTCTTCAATTTACTCACAAAAAAGATGAAAATAATATGTCACGCCCCGCTTCCCTAAAATGGAGGCGAGACGTGAGAAGGTCCACTCAAGCGTGGAGCTGTGAAGCTGCACGCCTGATAAGCGTAAATTTAGTATAAGCATGTCCCTGTAATTGCAAACGAAACAACAACAATAATAATAATAGGATGAGACGGATATGAAATACCAATCCCACAGTTTGTCCACAAAATATTCAACATCACAGAAAAAGCCACCAGGCTAAAAGAAAAAGTCTAAAGGCCCAGAACAAGGCCAACAAAACCTAAACATAACAGAGTATCAAACTAGGTGCCCCGCACCGACAACCTAAGCAATCTAACAAAAACTAGACGTAGACACTAAGACTGATCTTCAGTGTCTACGAAGTCCTCGTCCAACACGGGCGCAAGCTCGGCGTCCGCAAACACCTCACCCTCAGCAAGTAACTCTGGATCGGGGTCTAACATGTGTCACCCAAAAGAGAAAAGGGGCACATGTCAGCAAGTCTAAAAGACTTGGGCAAGGAAGCTGAAAGTAACTAACAACCTAGCACTTATAATATTAGCAATGATATGACAGTTTAGTTTGATGCAGCAGTTTAAAAGAGAGACAAGCACGCACGATGTAGCGAAAGCTACCAATTCACTAATCACTTATCACTTATCACTTAGTGCATGGAGAGTCCACCTGCTGGCCAGCTCGTGGCTCAGGCCGCTTATCTCTTATCACTATTAATCACTTGTGCACTAGAGATTTCGCCTGCTGGCCGGAGTGGCGGATCAGGCCAACTCGGGCTCAGGTGGCCGCATATCTCTTACCCCACCCATATGTGTCGAGCGTTGGGGTTTCCAACTAAATGCGCTCGCTTCTGGAACACGAGCCAGGAATATAAGTATTGTAGCGTGTGCTACGCAATCACGATGAATAATCAATATGCAATGCCATGAACAGATATTTGCGTACCGTTAATTGAATTTAAACGTGACATACAAGCATGATGAAGGTGACGGACCAAGCTTCGTTGTCAAGCTAGGTCAAAGGCGTCTAGATGGCTATCCTTTCACCGTCTAGTCTCTTTTACGCTAAAGCAAGGGGAAATGGCCTAAGACATGGCCCAAATCAAGAGATGCAAGTTTTACTTGCCTGATACCGGGGTTGACGAGCAATGAAGATCGTCACAAGCTAAACTACGGATGGATCACTGTCATAGCAAAACAATTATTAGCACAATGATTCTAAATCGATTTCTTATTAGGATCCTAACATTCTAATAATCCATTTTATTAGGGTTTCACAAATGTCAATGTGGGTTATGCTAAAACTAAAGGAATCGAGTATTACCGTGAAGAGGCGGAGGAGCGATGCCGAGCAACCACGGTAACGGAAGAACGATCCGGCTCAGATCTGGAAATGAGAGAAAAATCTGGAGAAATGGGTTTTGATGTGGATTTTGGGGGTTTGATGAAGGTTTGGGGAAGATGGATGGTGGGTTGTGACAAGGGAGGGTTTGGATGATGGATGATGAGCTTGGGATGAAGGATTAATGGTTTGAGGAAGGTGGGGGCTCAATGGGGGAGAAATTAGGGTTTTAGGTCATGAGAAAGAAGAAGAAAACGTTTGGAGGGGTATTTATAGAGTTTGGTGGCGGCTAGGGCAAAACTAGGGTTTACAGCACTGGTTAGTCGGTCAAAGAACAACCACTGACCGACTAGTTTGGGAACTAGTCGGTCGGTTGACCAACGCAGACCGACTAAGTGTAAACAGTAACCCAGACAAAAATTAGGATTTAGATTTAGTCGGTCAAGGATCAATTTCTGACCGACTAGTTTGGCATCTAGTCGGTCGATGAACGTTCTTAGACCGACTAAGAATAAACAGTAACCCGACTGTACAGAAGAACTAGGAATTAGTCGGTCTGAGTACAAAACTTAACCGACTAGTTTAACAACTAGTCGGTCGAAAGATGAACTTAGACCGACTAAGAATGAACAGTACTGATACCAAAAATTAGTAATTGAGTTAGTCGGTTAAAGAAGCATTGCTGACCGACTAGTTTGCAACCTAGTCGGTCAACCAACGTTCTTAGACCGACTAACGATAAACAGTAACTCCTAAACATTAAACAAAGCCCACTAGTCGGTTCAAGAAGGTTTTCCGACCGACTGGATCGTCATCTAGTCGGTCGGTGCCCCTTCTTACACCGGATAATGAGCACCAAAAGTTCCGAAATGGAGCGCGGAGCTCTGGGATCGATTCTTAAGACTCCTAGGCATGATCTAACAATAAGATATGACCGATATGAAGCCTGTCACGAATGACTTACTTCAAACACGCCGACCGACGGAAGAATCTAGAGAATCACGACGAAACGAACGAAAACGAAAACTACAGAGACGGAAATGGAAATCACAACAAGGGAAAGCAACCAAATATATAAATATTTATAATAAAATCCATACATGAAAAACCAGTCGTTACATAATAAAAAGATGCTCAAGAAGTTTCTATATCCTAGTCCACACACCCCCCCCCCCAACTAAAAATAAACATGGTCCTCAATGTTTAAAGGGTGAGATGAAATATATGCATAAAAATGGATAAACTAGGATAAGAAAGCTTGAGCAAGAGTAATTCATTACTACATATTACTAGATAGGAAAGTTTTGGAGCGAACACACCTAGTTGGTTCCACCCAGCGGTGGTTCCGTAAGCTCCATGGTATACTCGTCTCTGCTCCAAGGCTCTTGACGGTGCTTAAAGCGTTGGCCGTTCACCTTGAATTCATTGCCGTTTTGTGGGTTGGCAATGGTCACTGTGCCATGTGGAAACACCTCCCGAACAATGAAAGGTCCAATCCACTTCGAATGAAGCTTTTTGGGGAAGAGATGAAGTCTGGAGTTGTAGAGTAGCACTTTCTCCCCCCGGTGAATTCTCTCCTCAAAATGATTCGATCATGGGTGCATTTAAGCCTCTCCTTCACAATCATGGAATTGTTGTATGCATCCCTCCTTATCTTTTCGAGCTCCACTAACTGCAATTTATGAGAAGAGGGGTCAATTTCACAATTAAATTTTTTAATTGCCCAAAAAGATTTGTGTTCAAGTTCAATGGGCAAGTGGCAAAATTTTCCAAAAACTAAGCGATATGGAAACATCCCTAAAACCGTTTTGTAGGCGGTACAGTATGCCCACAATGCCTCGGGAAGACGAATGCTCCAATCCTTCCTTGATGGATTCACTGTCTTTTGGAGTATGTTCTTGATTTCCCGATTTGCCAATTCTGCTTGTCCATTGGTTTGGGGGGTATGGTGTGGAAACCTTATGTTTCACCCCAAACTTATTCATTAAGCTTGCAAAGAGCAGTTGCAGAAATGTGATCCTCCGTCGCTTATCCTGTTGCAGAAATGTGATCCTCCGTCGCTTATCATGGCTTTTGGTATCCCAAATCGTGCGAAGATGTTTTCTTTCATGAATTTAAGCACGATAGCCGCATCATTGGTCCTACAAGGAATAGCCTCGACCTATTTAGATACATAATCTATAGAAAGCAAAATATATGTGTACCTAAAGGATGGAATAAATGGCCCTATAAAATCAATGCCCCAACAATTGAAAATTTCTAATTCAAGAATGGGGTTTAACGGCATCATATTTCTTTTAGTAATCCCCCCCCAACTTTTGGCAAGCTAAGCATGACTTACAATATGTATAAGTGTTTTTAAACATGCTAGGCTAATAAAAACCACATTGTAGAATTTTAGCTACAGTCTTTTGGGCGGAAAAATGACCACCACACACACACTCATGGAAAAAATGCAAAACATCACCAAACTCATGGTAGGGTATGTTGGGGGATATGCCCTCAGATCATTTGTATTTGATGCAAATGAAAATTTAAGCTTAGATATGGACTATTTTGCATATGATGCAAACTGAGTTAAATGTGTCGTAAATTATTTACGACAATATTTAATAAAATAAACGCGTTGAAAAGGTTACCTAGATGACGGGATCGTCCCGCTCTAAACACAGGTTCAAACCGCGTCAAAAACGGAGTCCAAATACACAAGTTATAGCCAAAACAAGTCAGCCCAAACTGTTGGACTGAACCCAGCGAAAATGGAGGCCCACAAAGCCTGAATTTTCTGGTTAGGGTTTTTTAAAACCCGGGATTTTTTTTGACCGCTGGATTTTCTATCTTTGAATGGTTTTGGCTAACTTTGGACGATCAATTGGAGGGTCAAACGGACTCCGATTGACTCGCCGTTTTTTCATATGCGTTCACCGGTGTACGCCCTTCGATTTGGTAGGTTGTACCAAGATTGAAGCTCAACAGTGAGGGAGTTAAAATTCACGGAAGTTTAGCCTTTTTGAAAGGCAAACTAAATTGAATTTATTAAAACCATTTAATAGTCCCACATCGGTTGTGGAGAAAAGGGGAGAGTCAGCCGCCTATATAAATAGGGGCCTCCCCTTCCTCCAAACTCGTCCCAAGCTCCAGATCTGAGCGGCTCCCGTAAATGTTGGAGCACGCTCGGATCTAGGCTTAAATTAATATTCTCTCTCCCTATATTTCTGCCTTACTCCTGAGGGCTCTAGCGAAGCCACGAAGGAGTTCGGATTCGGATCCGAAATCTTGGCGAAGGCTTTCATTCGCGTGAAACTTTCTTCGGCGCATGGTTGGCTCGGTAACACGAGGATTGCTCGCCTCGGGATGCGGATCGGTTCGGGGAGCGGTTCGAGGAGCGGCTCGGTGTGGGACGGGGAGCGGCTCGGAAGACGGTGCGGAACATCTTGCCCGCCCCAGGGTCAAGATTCCGGGTATGTTTTTAGAAGCTTTTGTTTTAATTATTTGCAGTAGTTTAGATCCCTCTTCGGGTGGTGAGATCCACCCCGAGTTGGCAAAGATCCTGGCTAAGAGGGTCTGGTTCCTTAGGGATGCATGTTACTTAGATTAACATAATTTTTTCGCTGCTAGTTTATGTTTATGTTCCGTCCGACTTAGGACGGGAATAGATTTTTGTGCCCTAAGGGTCCTAGAAAACCCTTCAGTGATATCAGAGCCATATCTGTATGCTGATTTAAGACTGTGATTAATTAATTGAACGCTTTTAAATTCAGAAAAATGTTTTCTTTAAATTTATGTGATAAGTTTAAAATGATTTTAGATGTTTAAAAATTTTATATGATAAATTTTAAACATGAAATTTTAAAATGATGTTTTAAATTTATGTGATAATTTTAAAACTAATTTTAATACTTTAAATTTATGCGATAAGTTTAAAATGGTTTTAGTTGTTTAAAACTTTTATATGATAAATTTTTAAGCATGAAATTTTTAAAATGATGTTTTAAATTTATATGATATTTTTAAAACTGATTTTAAAATGTTTAAATTTTTTATGCGATAAATATTTTAAATAGCTTGCAAATTTTGTGATTTTTTAAATACAAGTTTTTATTTTATGAGATAAAATAAAATGTTTTAAAAATCATATTTTAAATTTAATTTTTAAATTTAAGTATGCATGCTAAAATTGTTTATGTGATAAACATTATTCTATTTAATTGTTAAATAGTTGTACACTCTTTTTATGCGTTAATATTAGTGTAACTTTATGTTAATGGCTATGCATATGTTGTCACTTATTTGATAACACAAGACAACCTCCTAGGTTAGCCATTAAAGAACTTGTTAAAATTTATGAGATAAATTCTAATGACATGCTATGTTTTAATAAAACATTAACAACACTTTAAGACCTAATTCCTGATTATGGTATGCCCTTTAATGAAATTTTAATTCTAATTGTTATGATATTAATTCTCATTAAAGGACTTCGCTTTTGCGTTGTTAAAAAATATATTAAAATCATAATAATGATTAGGATAGCATATGGACTTTATAGTTGATAAGGATTTAATAAAATTTATTAAACAAATCCTAAAATTTTGAATTTAAGGATGCAACTAGTTGATAGGATTAATTAGTTGGTAATAAAAGCCTTTTAGTCTATGGCACGCATCTAAAAATGACAAGCTTCATTCAATGGACCATGATCCAGTCAATGTGCTTAACTAAGTTTGTTGGATCACCCTTCTAAGGGATAGTGATCCTGGCTTAGTCAATTCCATGGTTGTGTTCTGCTGGACCGCAATGACGCGAATCATGACTATATGACACCCTGAACTATATCTAAGTCAAATACGTTAATAATCTTCTTCAAAATTAGCCGTAGCCCTCCTTGTTTTAGGGGTTGGCAACTTAGGACCCGTGTTCCAGTTGTTGATCTACACTCAAGATATGACATGGCAACCTTGTAGAAACCAACTCCTTAAATACATAAGATGAAATCTTGACTTGACCCAAACTGTCGTGTCTTGAATACACCAAGCGCCGGCGTAAGTTAAGTCAATGATGTAGTCTGGCTAGATGTAGTCTAAGACCTGACCCAAACCGACATGTCGTGAATACACCGAGCGCCGGGGCAAGTCAGGCTGGACACGAAAATAAGGGTCCGACTAGACTAGACATTGTGATTTGGATGAGCACACTCATAATCACAAATGGCTAGGGGTAAAAACCGATAAGAGGATCATATCTGATATGATCGATGAAGAGTCATCTTCCGATTACAAAGTCAAGCAACTTGTTGAGCTACACTCAAGGTTGTTAGGCTCAGGGTGATTAGATCTCTTACCCAGTTATTTAATTCGATTAAATCATTCATTATTAAGGCTTAAAATGATCGTAAAAATAGTAAGAGGATAGAGATATATAAAATCCATTCTACCTATATTTAATATTGAACATATGCTAAACTAGGGCAAGACTATGTTTACCGATAGAATCAAAATATAATATTTTAATGAAATTAGTTAACTGGTCAAATAGGTTGATTAATTGAATATTAAGTTAAATTCTAATTGATAGAATTGAACTATTTTCTCGTTGACATTAAAATGACCTTCTAAAGAAAGACTTAAGAAATATGATTTCATTAAGTTCTGGGTCCAACAAATAAGTTCACGATACATGTCACTCGCCTCTATATAGGGCAGCTTGAACATATAGGATATTCGAAGTATGTTTCTTCCTACAACTTGTCGAGCTACACTCAAGGTTGTATGGAAAAACAATTTTGATCCGCAAAGTTCGAGAATTCGATCAAACTGTTTGAGTCGAATACGAGTGCATGAACAATGCAAGACTATGCATCCCAACCGGATCTTGAGACAAGCAACGTGTTGAGCTACACTCAAGGTTGCAAAGCTCAAGCGTTTGGATACATGAGATGCTTGTATAGCTATTCATTTATGTTGGGTTATTTAATATCTAAATATGATTTAGAAAAGGAAGAAGTCACTCCGGAAAGTCAATTGAGAAAGTTAGTTATATTTATCATTAGTAAAGGCATAAGTAGGAGGAAATGAAAATGTGACATATTTTGATGTCACGATTTCAGAATAATTGTTATACAAAAGACGTCTAACACATTTTGACGAATGTCGTCACCTTGCTTCTGAAGCAATGTTTTGTGTTAGTAATTTGTAATAACTATAATATATTAAATGTTAATATATATATACACAAGATAGTAGCAAACTTATATGGCAAAATAGACTAGGCCGTATCGAGAGACTAAGCTTCACAAGTCACATAAAGAGGGGTCTGACCTCTTGTATTATGAAGTCTACGGACACTTGTGAATCTTATCCTCTTGGATATAATGGCCAAAACCCATCTGTAAGACAGTGGGAGCATGAGTTGTCGAACTCAGTCTCGTACATACTGATGTACCCGAGTCTAGATTAACAAAAATAAGTTATTCGTATATTTTATTAAGACACGTGTTCTTGATGAAACACAAGTCTGATAAAAGAACGAACGAAATGACAAAAGTATTTAAACTGATTCGATTACATCGAATGGTCAAATACTTAGCTACATAAAATCTTGCGAAATTGAAAGAAAATGTGATTTTCTCTCAGGTCAAGTCTGTTAACACATCGGTGTGTTAAAAGATATGAATCACACTTAGTTAGACTTGGTGCGATCCATAGCCAGTGACTCTGAGTTAAGTCATCCCTCTGGGTTTAGTCCCAGAAATAATGCCTAGATTTTGATAATGTTCTTTGAGGACATTATCAATAAGATATTCATTAAATCAATCGTAAGGAAGTTGTATAATTACTCGAATCTTGTGAGACGAATTGTCGAGTTAGACATCATATCTATGATGACTTAGTCAACTTCTGGGATGAAATTGGGAGTAGTAACTCTGATTTGTAACTTGAGGCAATCAGAATATGTCCGTGTGCGTAAATAAATTTTGGAATTTAGTTTACGTGCCTAAGGAAAATGTTTCCTCATTCTCTGCAAGTAAACTTTAAGTTAAAAGATTGGTGCAGAAAGAAAATGGTGAAGTACAATCATGTTGGTCGAGAACGGTTTTCATCCTGATTCCTATAAAACGGGTTATGATGAAACCATTTTTGCCAGCAGATGTGTACAGATCTACTCGGACCAAACTCGATGTAAACGCTCATGTTGACCATGAAAATTAGAGCATTCGCTTGTAAGTTCGTTTTTCTAAATACGATTTAGACGAACCAACTTATATGAATTAGCCAGAAAGTTTTCAAAGTCAGTGGGATCGTATAAATCACATGCGAAGCATCAAAGGGATGGAACATATATTTTGACAAAATAATCAAAGAGTTTGATACTTTATCAGAAATATATATGAGCCATTTGAAATGACCAGTAACTAATTTAAAATCATTATCGTAAGGTATGATGAATTGGATAAGATCCAAGGAAATAAAATATTATGGATTCCAAAAGACCAAGTGAATTATTTGAATGAGATTTAAATGGTTGGTCTAACATGAACATAGAAACCCCTTAAGTCTCTACTGTAGACAGTTTTAGCAGATCCACTCACAAAGGCTCTACCACATGAAGTCGAAAAAACTTATGTGTAAAAATGGTATGAGATACCTGGATAAATGGGCCTGAGTGCAAGTGGGAGATGTAGAGAGATGATGCCCTCGAAGCTATTTATCTCTGTGTGTATAGCACAAACGTCTTATTTGAAATAACAGTAAGCTGTTTGGTAATAATTTATCTAAGTTATTTTATAATGTAGTTAACATTAGATATTAACTTAGGTAAAGTCCTGAGACTTTATGCAAGGTCAAACATGTATCAAGATGAGTATCTCGATCATGGAGAAATGTTTTACCGTTTGTAGCATAAGTCTAAAAGGGTTCATGGTCATAGATGTTTCGAGACAAGGATATCGAAACATCGGACAGACCATTGTGTCTTAGTCTTCACCCTTTAGCGGTGGCGATGATCTCATGATCGTTTGACTTGGCAAAATCGAAGATGAGAAACAGGTGCTCATTAGAGAATGAGTTCACTGAACGATCCACAAGAGTTATCATATGGTTATATTGACCAATCTGTCAATGATAACTCTTAGTGATGATAGGCAAGTTGGTCTTTTGACTTGAGGTCATTTTACAAACCTGTGCGTGAACGGTGCCACTTAGATCACTGACCTAGCTTCGAGGCTAGGCCTGTCAAAAGGTCTTTGATCGGGTGTCACTTGAAGCGTACGAGGAGAGTAATGACCAAGAGAGAATTCGTCTCTCCCGGTCAATGGGAGTTAGTGTCGTAGAGTTAGTTCGGTCTTTAGTAAAATCTATGATCAGAGTATGTTGAAAGAAGTCCAACATTAGTTGATTAAAGATTGATGGAAACTAACCGGAGTCAAGTTATTAGGGTTGACAGTTTGACCATACCCTAGACTTGATCTACACGACATAGTTAAGACGAAGAGACTATAACTGTGGAATTCATCACGGAAACAGTCAGGGTGGTCCCGACAATACTCATGTCGATGAGTCAACCACATAATGATGATTCTGAAGCAGGGACGGCAACCACTGCCGTGGTCACTGCCGCATAGGGCTTCGAGTCCAACCTGTTGTAAGGGTCAGGCTGTAGGGTCTCACACAAAGTGCAACCTTAGTCTAGTAATTGTAGAAATGATTAGGGAGAATATGCATTTAATGCAATGGATAAAATATTGCAAAAGATGTTTGCAATTATCTCATGTATTCGGGATAAATGATCCTGAGTGCAAGTGGGAGGTGTTGGGGGATATGCCCTTAGATCATTTGTATTTGATGCAAATGAAAATTTAAGCTTAGATAGGGACTATTTGCATATGATGCAAACTGAGTTAAATGTGTCGTAAATTTTTTACGACAATATTTAATAAAATAAATGCGTTGAAAAGGTTACCGAGATGATGGGATCGTCCCGATCTAAACGCAGGTTCAAACCGCGTCAAAAACGGAGTCCAAATGCACAAGTTATAGCCAAAACAAGTCAGCCCAAACTGTTAGGCTGAACCCAGCGAAAATGGAGGCCCACCAAGCCGAAATTTTCTGGTTAGCGTTTTTTAAAACCCGGGATTTTTTTTGACGGCTGGATTTTTCATCTTTGAATGGTTTTGGCTAAATTTGGATGAGCAATTGGAGGGTCAAACGGACTCCGATTGACTCGCAGTTTTTCCTATGCGCTCACCGTTGTACGCCCTTCGATTTGGTAGGTTGTACCAAGATTGAAGCTCAACGGAGAGGGAGTTAAACTTCACGGAAGTTTAGCCTTTGTGAAGGGCAAACTAAATTGAATTTATTAACTCCATTTAATAGTCCCACATCGGTTGTGGAGAAAAGGGGAGAGTCAGCCGCCTATATAAATAGGGGCCTCCCCTTCCTCCAAACTCGTCCCAAGCTCCAGATCTGAGCGGCACCCGTAAATGTTAGAGCACGCTCGGATCTAGGCTTAAATTAATATTCTCTATCTCCCTATATTTCTGCCTTACTCCTGAGGGCTCTAGCGAATCCGCGAAGGAGTTCGGATTCGGATCCGAAATCTTGGCGAAGGCTTTCACTCGCGTGAAACTTTCTTCGGCGCGTGGTTGGCTCGGCGACACGAGGATTGCTCGCCTTGGGATGGGGAGCGGTTCGAGGACCGGCTCGACGTGGGACGGGGAGCGGCTCGGAAGACAGTGCAGAACATCTTGCCCGCCCAGGGTCAAGATTCCGGGTATGTTTTTAGAAGCTTTCGTTTTAATTATTTGCAGTAGTTTAGATCCCTCTTGGAGTGGTCAGATCCACCCCGAGTTGGTAGAGATCCTGGCTAAGAGGGTCTGGTTCCTTAGGGATGCATGTTAATTAGATTAACATAACTTTTCCGCTGCTATTTTATGTTTATATTCCGTCCGACTTAGGACGGGAATAGATTTTTTGTGCCCTAAGGGTCCTAGAAAACCCTTCAGGGTATGCATCTCCTTACTATTTGGTCATTACAATACTTGTAAAGGTAGGGATCATCGAAAAGGAAAGATTTTACCTCAAAGATGAACCTTTTGTAATCTTGGTGAGACCAAGTGCGGGGAGTCTTACCGGTGACCAAGTAGTTTATGATGTCGGCATATCATGGTAGTGTGTGGGAGATCGCAAAAAGATGTTCGTCAGGGAACGAATCCTTCATTGGGATGGTTGCCGGCTCCATGCTCATCGTTAACCGTGAAAGGTGATCGGCCACATGATTTTCCACTTCCTTATTGTCCTTGATGGAGATGTTGAATTCCTGCAAAAGCAAAATCCAACGGATTAGTCTAGGCTTAGCGTCTTTCTTGGAAAGGAGATATTTAAGAGCGGCATGGTCGGTGAAGATTGTAATTGGGAATCCCAATATGTAGCTCCTAAATTTCTCCAACGCGAAGACAACAGCTAAAATCTCCTTATCCGTGGTGGTGTAGTTTCGTTGAGCTTCGTTCATGCTCTTGCTCGCATAATAAATCACCACGTGGACATTATCCTTGCGTTGTCCAAGCACGGCACCAACCGCATAGTCACTAGCATCGCACATGATCTCGAAGGGTGATGTCCAATCTGGCACCTGAAGAATAGGTGAACATGTGAGCAAATTTTTCAACTTCTCAAAAGTAAGTTGACAATCATTATTCCAAGCAAATTCAACTTCATTTTTCAAAAGCATGCAAAGAGGTTGAGATATAGAACTAAAATCTTTTATGAACCTCCTATAAAAACCTGCATGCCCAAGAAATGATCGAATATCTCTTACACAACGAGGAGTGGGTAGCTTTTCTATTACCTCGATCTTGGCTTTATCGGCGTGCATACCTTCCTTGGATACAATATAACCGAGGACTAAGCCTTCAGTGGTCATAAAGTGGCATTTCTCCCAATTCAAGAGAAGGTTTTTCTCAATGCACCGATCTAACACCAAATCCAAGTTAGATAAACAGTTATTGAATGAGCTACTATACACAGAGAAATCATCCATGAATACCTCCACGATCTTTTCAACCATATCATGGAAAATGCTAAGCATACAACGTTGAAAAGTTGCGGGGGCATTACATAAGCCAAATGGCATCCTCCGGAATGCAAAAGTGCCAAAAGGACAAGTGAAGGTGGTCTTCTCTTGTTCTTCCGGTGCTATTTCTATTTGATAATATCCGGAGTAGCCATCAAGGAAGCAATAATACTCATGTCTGACCACTCTATCTAGTATTTGATTTAGAAATGGTAGAGGGAAGTGGTCTTTATGAGTCTTAGAATTTAGCTTCCTATAATCAACACACATGCGCCATCCCGTGGTGGCTTGCATGGGGACTAACTCATTGTTCTCATTTTTAATTACTGTTAGCCCCGATTTGTTAGGTACAACTTGAATAGGGCTTACCCATCTACTATCGGCAATGTGGTATATAATACCCGCATCAAGAAGCTTAAGGATTTCACCCTTCATCGCTTCCTTTAGGTTTGGATTTAACCTACGTTGCATTTCTCTAGTGGGTTTGATGTCATCCTCTAAGTAGATGTGGTTCGTACAAATTAGGCAGTCAATACCTTTAATGTCGGTAATTGTCCAACCAATTGCCCCTTGTGAGTTTTAAGCACTTCTAACAATTGCATTTCTTGCTCATTAGAGAGTTTAGATGATATTACCACGGGGAATGTGCCGGATTTCCAAGAAATGCATACTTCAAATATGGCGGCAACGGTTTCAAATCCAAGGATGGGTGCTCCAGCTTCGATGGCCTTTGGTATGGCGTATCCAACGATAGCGGCTCAAAAGATGGCATCCACTTAATCACCGCACCAACGTCCTGCAACAAACAATCGGTGTCAATGTTTTCACAAAAATGCTCAACAAAATTAAGTGCTTCAACAAACTCCGCATCAAAATGCTCTTCAACTAGAATCTCAATCATGCAAGCATTCTCAAACTCACCATCCCCCGATGGCAACTTACAAGCATTAAAAATGTTTAAGTCAAGAGTCATGTTGCCAAACGATATTTTAAGTTGACCATCCCTACAATTAATTATAGCATTGCTTGTGGCTAGGAATGGTCTACCTAAGATGATGGGGGTTGGTGTTTTGGTTTGAGGACCAAGAATGTCCAACACAACAACGTCCACCGGGTAGTAGAACTTGTCTACTTGGACAAGCACGTCCTCTATGCTACCCTTTGATGGATCTATCGGCTAATTGGAGAATAATGTGTGTAGATTTCAATTCTTCGAGTCCTAATTGCACATACAAGTTATATGGCAGAATGTTAAGACTCGAACCTAAATCAAGGAGGGCTTGCCCTATCTTTTGGGTTCCTATGATGCATAATATTATATGTGAGTGACCGGCGCCCCATTTACGGTTTGGGCGCGGTGTCGTTTTACCGCAAGTGCACGGTTAGTGTAGGGTGTGGGTTTATCGAACTCAGGGAGGTGGATGGCTTGAATGGCTACTAGCCTCGCCTAGGTTGTGTGCTAGCTACGCGGATGATATGGGTGGAAGTGTAGAAATAAAAGAAAGAAATGAAAAAAGACACGAAATGAATCCCCGCTAACGCGGGCTAGAGCACTCATGACACTTGGCATTTGACTTGACCCAGGGTGAGACATTGCCCCAAAAGGTGGTACCTAGCGTCCATGGCCCGATATTCCGGTCGGTGCCAAGCACGCTAGGCCTACCCGGTTCCGGACGGTGGGCATTCCCATGTCCATTAACACCTTCCGCAACCGGGAGCATTAAGGCCACAATGATATCTCCCAACACTTCGTCCAAGCCGTTCCCACGCGCGAGGACTCCATGTCTACACTAGGGGCGTGAGCAATGGCTAGGGAGTCAACCGCCAAGTTTATTCCCCCTTGGCCCGACGGTCAGAGGCGGTCTTTCTCCCGCCAATGACAATGAAACACCCCCGCGTAACCCTAATGGCCAAATAGGTCAAATGTGATTTCTAGCAATACATCGAAGAGGATCCTGACAAGACAAGCACCGGACCCCAATCCCCAACACATCTAGTGTGTTGTCATACGAATTGGACCCAGATTACTAGAAATCCCCATTGACGCATTTCATCGAACACATGCCATGCAACCAAGTCAAATGAAACAACCAAGCATCAATCCTACCCTAACCCGTATTAGGGTTCATCAATACTACTCCATGATAAAAAACATATAAACAAACAACACAAAAGACATACAAACATTCATCATGAAGCAAAAGAAATACAACACAAAAAATGGAGAACAAGAGAAAGAAATACTTATCTTGATTTTGAACCTCCAATCCAATACAAGACTTGTTAAATTGAAAACCTAATCTAACCTAATCTAAACTCACAAGGGAAAGGGGCAAAAAGCCCTAGAAAAA
This sequence comes from Scilla litardierei, assembly GCA_030789695.1. Classification (NCBI taxonomy): domain Eukaryota; kingdom Viridiplantae; phylum Streptophyta; class Magnoliopsida; order Asparagales; family Asparagaceae; genus Scilla; species Scilla litardierei. The sequence goes on along the minus strand of CM061142.1, from coordinate 437,327,077 downwards.
CTGAGGAAGAACTCCCCAAAGTCGTGCCCAAACCCCTATTTAAAAGCCCCCAAAAAACTCTTAACAGTTCGGGTCCGAAACCCACTCAAAACTGTCAAAACAGGCCCACCCGATCCGGTGAAAACTCACCCGATCGGGTGGAATAAACAGAGAGCACGAAACTGCTGAAATTGACTTCAACCGATCGGTTGGACTCCCAACCGATCGGTTGAAGTGAAATTTCAGACAGCAGCCAATTTCAGCACATAGCTGCGCTCAGAAAATTCTAGAAAAATCTAGAAAAATCGGATTTGGACATGCGACCTATCGTTGGAAAGCTAACGACGATGCCGACGTTAGAAAAATAAGAGATCACCCAAAATCTCTCTGGAATGATAGCAGATCTTCAATGAGTGCATCAGCAGTGTGCAAAGGCGGAAGAAAAGGCCACCCGATCGGTTGAAACATCAACCGATCGGTTGAGCCGCTTGTTGCTTTGGCCATCGGGCTTCGGGAGCTTCAACCGGTCACTGAAGAGAGCGGGTGGAGCCGTCGGTTCGATCTTTGAGGCGATACGGCTACAGATGAACCGATCGGGTGAGATGTCACCCGATCGGTTGGAACTCAGCTCCAAATTCCCGAGAATTGGGGCGTTTGAACCGGTCACTGAACCGATCGGGTGACCTCTTGGCCGCTCCAACTTTTGTCCGGGTGGTGCACGCGTGCATCACCCGATCGGTTGGAAATGACCAACCGGTCGGGTGAGGGGCTGAAAGATGAGATCTTCGTCGTTTGACCCCCTGGATCACGCGTGACTCCTCCCGTTGCTCCGGGGACTCATGATATTGTCGTTGTATGTCCCAAATGCTGTAAATTCCTGCAAAATAAGAAAAAACACGGAAAAGTGAAAGAAAACAAGAAAATACAAGAAAACACGAGAAAACGAATAAAAGACGACGGAAAATACGGAGAAACACGGAAGAAAACGTGCGCAAATATATGAAATATAAACGCAAGTCAAAATCCCCCAAGCTGAACTCTTCCTCGTCCTCGAGGAAGACGAGTGAGAGTAGGAGCTCGGAGGGAGAAAATAGAGAGAAGGAGAGAAAAAGAGAACTATATATCCTAGATCGCCCGTAAGGGCCAACAAAATCAAACACGCCACACGAAGCAAGCATACGACAAAACACAACACTAAACCAAGGAATGTGAGTCCAAACAAGTGTCGTGGGCCCACGCAGTGAAGCGCGAGTGAGTGTGGTCGTGTGCTAGCAGATGGTGTCACTATCTACGATGTGCAATAAAGCTCCATATACACATACCCAAAGAAAGACCCAAATATCGATTCAATTTGAAATTGCGACGAATATTAGCTCAAGCATGCATGAGAAGAGTATAAGAATAGAAGCATATCATGCATCGGGGACTCCACAGCTAGGGACTAGGAAATCACCACACTATAGCCTAGGTAATCGCTAAAAGGTCCCTATGCCAAGTGTTTTCGAAAACGATGGAGGTTGAGAAGATGTGGAGTAGAACACTCGGTGCAAATTCTCGCCTTCCCCTTATTCACGGCAAGTAGGAAAATATTCACACTGGAATTTTTTTGGGTTTTGGGTATTTGTATTTTTTTTTCTTTTCTTTTCATTTCTCATCTTTTTGGGTTTTTCTTTTCTTTTCTCCTTTTTTTGGATTTTTGGGAATTGGGATATTTACATGTGTACTCTCCCAAGTGGGAGAACGGTACACGACGAGGGGATTTGCACCAAGTAAAATAAAATGAAATCGGATTCTAAACACTTGGACAAAGGAGATATTTCTCGCTAATCAGAGCATAGGCTAAATGGGTTATCCTAGTCCTTGTTTGTGGAATCCCGACACATGCGAATTGAAATATACGATATAAATATAGCATGAATATAGAAGCAGATAGTAGAAGCAAATACCGGATATTCAAATCGAAGCATGATAATCTAGGGGTCAACCAAGGATAGGTATATAAAACATAATCACAAGGTAGAAGCACACCAAACAGCTAGGCACGACGCACGACTCACAAAAAGCTAAGTGGACCCGCGATGCATGAAATGCAAGAGGACTCGATATCCTAGGGTTAGTGAATGTAATTATCGAAGCTGTGCAAGGTGCGCGTTTGATTTTCGTGGCAATTCATCATAGGGTTCATCTCTAGGAGAAAGAGATAAAAAGAAGAAAAGAAAAAGAAAAAGAAAAACACGGAGAAAACGACTCAAATAACGAAGAAAAAGAGACAAATGACGCACGAAGTGCGACTCCCCCAAGCTGAAACTTGCATTGTCCTCAATGCAATGGTAGTGAATACGTGAGGGCAATGAAAATGGGGGGGAGTTACGCACCGACACAAAAAATGAAAAACACGAAAAACACATGAGCGAAACTAAAAAATAAAGAAAAAGAAACACTCAAATAAAAGGTATAAAACACGACAAAAGAACACCTAGACACAGACACACAACAACGACACACGAAAACATGCACACAAATCGATTTCCCCCAAGCTGAACATGACAATGCCAGCGAAACGATATGATCAATGTGATGCAGAAATATGGAAGGGGAAGATCGGAAAAGAAAAGAAAGAAATCAAAATGCAGGAGAGACGGTGTGCTCATTCTCCTCGGAAGAGGATGAGGGTGAAATGATAGAAGGGCACGACATGAAGGGTTATTAAGATGCAAAAGCAAACCCTAGATACGCTCCCCTCGCTAATGAGAGGAGACGAGATTATTCAAACCTAAACTAGAAAGCGGTAAATTTTTACACTACTGGCTTAGGATACACCTGAGCATAGGTGGATCCAAGATCTGGAGCGGGGCAGGTAGCTGCTCTAACTGCTCCTTCTGTGGCTCCGCCAGAATCGCTGTGCCACGTGTGCCAATGGACCCAAGCAATGCACCTCCAAGCATCCCTCGTAGGTGTCCACATGTGACCTGCAAAGGACGAGGTGCATTAGTCCATGGCAAGAAATTATTTCCCAAAATAAATGTATCCCAGAGATAGTCGCCGGTAAATGATGGTAAAATATATGAAATGTGGCGAACACTCCCTGGAAATGGTATGCTATCCTCTGTGCTAGCGACGATCAAATCCCCGCTCTCCATGTGAAGTTGATCTCTAGGTGGTGACACACCGCAGCATACCTCAAGGGAAGTCGAGCCTGTGTCCTGTGAGAGATATGGTGTGTCAAATATATATGAATCTAAAGAAATAGGACGTGAAAAGCGAGACTCAAATGTGGAGTGAGAGTGAGTATGAAAATCTCCCTGAATATGGGCAATATGCTCAAGTAGATGCTCAGCCGCAGAAGAAGTGGAGCGTGACGGTAGAGGTAGATATGGCTCGGGCTCCATGAAGTGGACGATCGTATCCAAGCCCTCATACACATCCTCCTCGACGATATGCTCATGCTCCTCCATCTGCCCGATGTCCTGAATGACATCCTCATGGTTGACCACCGACCAAGGAGGAAGCTGTGACAGGGATGGCTGTGGAGGTGGATGTGGAGCGGACCACTCGTATGTGGTCGTGGTGTCGTCGTCCTCATGCACATCCTCCTCGCCGGTATGCATAAGCTCTGTGGTCTCCTCGGTGCTCTCATAGGACTCATATGGGGTATCCAGATAAAGATGAAAAGTCTCTCCCACAGATCCTAGAGAAATCTCCCCATCCTCACTATCATCATCAAAAAATGCTTCGTCATCCAAGTGGTAGTGTGGGAAAATTGGGGCATCGGCATGAGATGTGTCTATGGTGGCCGATGGCATGGTGGTCTCAACCATGAAGGTGGGTATATCCTCTCCTTCATCCCCTCTCCTCGGTGTCGGCTCGGTGATTGGTACCATCAAGTTTTGTAATATTTGGCCTTGGTTAAACATGGCACTTTCAAGGAGAGACACGAGGCCTGATTCTTCTTGTGTTTGTGGAGGGGTATAAGGTTAAGGAAATGGATGGGAGGTGTTTGGGCAAAGGTTGTGGGAAAATGTTTGGCCTTGGAGCGGGGGGAGGCTCTCAAGCGTAAATGGGCAATCATAATACACGTGCCCCGCCATCCCACAAGTCTCACAAACCACAACTGGATAAGGATCGTATCCTCCCATCTGAGCATCGAAATTTGATCTCCACATGGTAATATCAAAGATACCTGGACAACAAAAATAAGAAAACTAGAGAGGAGCGTCAATAGTACAAGAGAATAACAAAAAGATAATATAATGGTGGGGGAAAAATTTCTTGGTTATTGAATATTTTTTTAAAAAAAAGAAAAAGAAAAATAAATTTTTTTTTGTGTTTTTATGCGTAGTCTAACGAACCCAAGCTAAGCTAATATCAAACCGAACGCCTCCCCGGCAATGGCGCCAAAAACTTGACCGGCGCCCCGTTTACGGTTTGGGCGCGGTGTCGTTTTACCGCAAGTGCACGGTTAGTGTAGGGTGCGGGTTTATCGAACTCAGGGAGGTGGATGGCTTGAATGGCTACTAGCCTCGCCTAGGTTGTGTGCTAGCTACGCGGATGATATGGGTGGAAGTGTAGAAATAAAAGAAAGAAATGAAAAAAGACACGAAATGAATCCCCGCTAACGCGGGCTAGAGCACTCATGACACTTGGCATTTGACTTGACCCAGGGTGAGACATTGCCCCAAAAGGTGGTACCTAGCGTCCATGGCCCGATATTCCGGTCGGTGCCAAGCACGCTAGGCCTACCCGGTTCCGGACGGTGGGCATTCCCATGTCCATTAACACCTTCCGCAACCGGGAGCATTAAGGCCACAATGATATCTCCCAACACTTCGTCCAAGCCGTTCCCATGCGCGAGGACTCCATGTCTACACTAGGGGCGTGAGCAATGGCTAGGGAGTCAACCGCCAAGTTTATTCCCCCTTGGCCCGACGGTCAGAGGCGGTCTTTCTCCCGCCAATGACAATGAAACACCCCCGCGTAACCCTAATGGCCAAATAGGTCAAATGTGATTTCTAGCAATACATCGAAGCGGATCTTGACAGGACAAGCACCGGACCCCAATCCCCAACACATCTAGTGTGTTGCCATACGAATTGGACCCAGATTGCTAGAAATCCCCATTGACGCATTTCATCGAACACATGCCATGCAACCAAGTCAAATGAAACAACCAAGCATCAATCCTACCCTAACCCGTATTAGGGTTCATCAATACTACTCCATGATGAAAAACATATAAACAAACAACACAAAATACATACAAACATTCATCATGAAGCAAAAGAAATACAACACAAAAAATGGAGAACAAGAGAAAGAAATACTTATCTTGATTTTGAACCTCCAATCCAATACAAAACTTATTACAATAGAAAACCTAATCTAACCTAATCTAAACTCACAAGAGAAAGGGGCAAAAAGCCCTAGAAAAACTGAGGAAGAACTCCCCAAAGTCGTGCCCAAACCCCTATTTAAAAGCCCCCAAAAAACTCTTAGCAGTTCGGGTCCGAAACCCACTCAAAACTGTCAAAATAGGCCCACCCGATCGGGTGAAAACTCACCCGATCGGGTGGAATAAATAGAGAGCACGAAACTGCTGAAATTGACTTCAACCGATCGGTTGGACTCCCAACCGATCGGTTGAAGTGAAATTTCAGACAGCAGCCAATTTCAGCACATAGCTGCGCTCAGAAAATTCTAGAAAAATCTAGAAAAATCGGATTTGGGCATGCGACCTATCGTTGGAAAGATAACAACGATGCCGACGTTATAAAAATAAGAGATCACCCAAAATCCCTCTGAAATGATAGCAGATCTTCAATGAGTGCATCAGCAGCGTGTAAAGGCGGAAGAAAAGGCCACCCGATCGGTTGAAACATCAACCGATCGGGTGAGCCGCTTGTTGCTTTGGTCATCGGGCTTCGGGAGCTTCAACCGGTCACTGAAGAGAGCGGGTGGAGCTGTCGGTTCGATCTTTGAGGCGATGCGGCTACAGATGAACCGATCGGGTGAGATGTCACCCGATCGGTTGGAACTCATCTCCAAATTCCCGAGAATTGGGGCGTTTGAACCGGTCACTGAACCGATCAGGTGACCTCTTGGCCGCTCCAACTTGTGTCTGGGTGGTGCACGCGTGCATCACCCGATCGATTGGAAATGACCAACCGGTCGGGTGAGGGGCTGAAAGATGAGATCTTCGTTGTTTGACCCCCTGGATCACGCGTGACTCCTCCCGTTGCTCCGGGGACTCATGATATTGTCGTTGTATGTCCTAAATGCTGTAAATTCCTGCAAAATAAGAAAAAACACGGAAAAGTAAAAGAAAACAAGAAAATACAAGAAAACACGAGAAAACGAATAAAAGACGGCGGAAAATACGGAGAAACACGGAAGAAAACGTGCGCAAATATATGAAATATAAACGCACGTCTGTGAGCCAGGGTCCTTGTATTTAGGAGGGGTGTTATGTTGCACGATAACACTAACTTGTTGCGTTAGGAAGGCCTTTTTCTTAACACTAACATTCCTCTTAACGGTGCACAAATCTATTAAAAATTTAGCATATGCTGGAATTTGATTTATTGCATCAAGAAAAGGAATATTAATTTGACATTTTTGAAATATTTCGCGGATTTCGGATTGAAACTTATCTTTCCGTGGAGGTTGAATCCTTTGAGAGAATGGTGCGGGAGGGATGTACGGCTCGTGCTTTTCAATAACGATCTCATTGGAATGGTTGCCTTTGTCCGATCTTCCCTCTTGCACCTCTTCATTTGTGGTGCCTCATTCTCCATAACTATCTTCTCTTCGACTCTCGGTGGCTCCGGCTTCTCAATTTCCCGATCACTCCTCAATGTTATCACCGCTTGACAAGACTTGACGTTGGATCCCCCGATGACGAATTCATGTTCGTGTTGGGGAGTGGTTGTGCCGGAAGCTTGCCCTTCTCTAGAGTTGCTGCAAGCTTTGCCATGTTCTCATTGAGTTGTTGAAATTGTTGTTGGTGTTGCGCCTGGGTTTGTTGTAGTTGTTGCCAATGTTGGAAGTTGGCTTGATTTTGCGTTGTTTGCATTTGGATGAATTGTTGCAATGTGTCGCTCAGAGATTGCACTTGGGGTTCACTTGTTTCATTCGTCCTCCTTTGGATGTCTTGTTGATTGTTGTTGTTGTTTAAGGGTGGTGGACGATACGATGGTTGAGCTTGTTGTTGTCTTTGGGGACCCCAATTCAAATTCGGACTATTCCTCCAACTTGGGCCTTGATTGTTGGAATTGTTGTATCCTTGACCTTGGTTGGAATTCGCCACGTAATTCACTTGTGTGATGTCTTGAAGCACTTTATTCGCTATCGGTAGGTTGGGACATTGGTTAATGCTATGGTCTACACTACTGCAAAGGTTGCATAGCCCTTCATTACCAACTGTCACGGCCTTCACTCCTTTCAACTGCAACCCTTCGAGTCTCTTGCAAATGATGGCCTCCATTCTTGCCTCTAAGGCTTCCTCTTGGGTCAATGTAAGGAGACCTCCACGAGTCAAAGGTTGATGTAATTCTCTTCTCTCAGAATCGGGAGTTGCCTCCCAACTTCGTGCAATCTCCGTTATGGCCTCTAAGTAGTTCCATGCCTCCTCCAGTGTCTTATCCAAAAATTTCCTGTTGCACATCATTTCCACGAATTGTTTCATCGATGGGATGAGTCCGTCGTAAAAGAAACCGATGAGGCGGCATTCATCAAATCCATGGTGTGGACATGCTAGTAGCAGCTCCTTGAACCTTTCCCAAGTGATGTCAAAGCTTTCATTTGGCTTCTGAGAAAAGTTTGTCATTTGTCGCTTTAATCCTCGAGTCATGTGCAAGGGAAAAAACTTTTTCAGAAATTCAGCTTGCATTGCTAACCGGGAGTTAATAGTATGAGGAGGTATAGCATTAAACCAATTTTTAACTTTTTTCTTTAAAGAAAAAGGAAACAGTTTAAGATAAATGGTTTCATTGCTAGCCTTCCCATCAGAACATGTGAGGCAGACATCTTTAAAATCCTTAATGTGTAGATAAGGGTTATCCTTCTCTACACCATGAAAAATGGGGAGAATTTGAAATATCCCAGGTCTTGGGCTAAAGGAATTTGCATCGGCTGGAAGCACAATGCATGAGCCGGTAGCAGACCTACTCGGTCTCAACACATATCTCAAACTTCGATCACCCTCTTGTTGAGAGTGATCATCGTCACTATGATTGGTGTTGTCATTACCGTTGGTGTTAGTACTGTTATCGGCCATGTCTATGTTTCTTACTAATCTATGTGTTCGAGGATTCCTTAACCACATAAACTAGACAATTGAGTTCTAGCCAAAACTTTCCAATGCTAACCTAATTTTTATAGTTTTGATGATTATAAAAATTGAAAAACAAAATCGGATATCCACAATGAATATAAACAATAGAATGGAAAGATCTCACCAAATTTTCACGACAAAAACCAAACTATGAAATGAAGATACGTCGTCCCTGGCAATGGCCCCAATTTGCTTGACTCTCCCTGAAAGGTGATACTCGCAAGTGTATAAGGTCGGCAAATAATATACCCGGTAAGTATAGGATCGTATCCACAGAGACGAAACTAATCTACAAATTCACACAAATAGTCAGAGCGTGTAAACAATGGATGGGGGTTCTAACCACCCTATGATGGCGAATGATTGTTTGAATAGATGGTTTATCTAAGTACCCTAGAGTTAGGGTAATTTCCTAAGATTTGGATGCAAGGGAGAACAAGAGTGCGGGTGTTGAGGATGTCAGTAGGATTACTCAATTGCTCTGCTAAAATGTTAATTCCATGATAACTCGATCACTCATCCATTTCAAGGTATAAGGATCAGGAAATAATCAATTAAGCACATATGGGGTGCACCAAGGGTAATTACCAACTGGATTCTTCTCCTAATTAAAGCTCATGAATCACTCTCATACACATTTCAAAGTATGTGAGAGTAGTGCATGTAGGTTGTGGTGTGCATCACACAACCACCGTTCTGCGGCCCTTTTCGGGTAATGCACGATTAGATAGACGAGTCACAACCCAATTAACAATTTGAATTATCTGCTGAATTAAACTTCTAAATTATGAAATATGGATTGAAGGGGTCTTGCATTCATTTCAAGATATGTAATACCCTTTGGATACATAGATGCAACAATTACGAAGCACCACCGTTCTTCGGCTCCTCCATGGATAGTATCAAACCCAATTACTTATAAGTTTAATTCGCCCGACAACATGGATTAACAAGGTGTGCTAGAAATTAACATTAGAAAGGCAATCGAGTCATCCTACATCAATCCAAAACACTCACATAATGAATCTAGCCTAGCATATCAAGAACAGAATCAACATTCATAAAAATATACATAGTTCAATGCAAAGAATGAAAGCAAATATGTATTAGAAAGAGGGTTGGAGATTTGTCACCAAATACAAGCTTCTTCAATCAGCAATCAATCTCAGCAACAGTAAAAACGAAATCAGAAAGCTCAAAACTCTCCAAACCCCTAATCCCCTTCTTGAGGAAGAAGATGACCTAAAATAGCAAAAGATTAAGTTCTATTCCGTCTCTCTTCTATTACATCTGAATAGTAGTGTTTTATAACCCCTAGGGGTTACATCTCATCCATCCAAATCATCATCCAACGTTTCACAGCAACTGGAGAGAAATCGGGTCAAGAAAAACCTGTTTCTCGCAACCCAGACTGCGGGCGAAGAAACCCGATCAGTCGATTGTCGAACAAACGGCAGTCGACTGATGATAGGTGATTGTCATTGCTACCAACGGGCGACCGGCGACTGTCTTCAAAAATCACAATCGCCTGTGTGATTCACAGGCGACTGTCTTTTGTCCTTTAGTCGCATGCTGCAAAAATGTCAAAATAACAGAGAGTTGGCTCTTGTTGCTCCCTCGGGATCTGAAATGTCAGTCGACTGATGCAAAGATGACAGGTGACTGTACAATATTACAGTCGACTGTCAATCCTCTTATAGGAAACTGTCATTGGGCTTCATCTTCTCCAGCTTCAGTTCTTTAAAGGCAGGCGACTGCCGTTGTTTGGACAGTCGACTGTTGGGTTGCCCAAACGACTGTCGTTCCATCTACAGGCGCCTGTATTGTACTCCTCCTTTCGAGTTGATTTAGACCCCTTCAGGACACCTGAAAAATCCAGAAAAATCCCTATAAATATAGTAGACATTTATAATGTTTTGGGAACTGAAATTGTGCCAGAATAAAATCATACGCTCACAAATGATGAATTAGCATAAATGTAATGAAGAGATCATGATTCCATGGATTATATGCATAAGAGGAGATGATTAAGAGGTTAGAATACTCTGAATGTCAACAGAAGCTCTCAGGTGATAGTAGGTGCAACGTAGTCCTTATGACTAGAGATGTGCTAAAGGACCTTACATGTGGAAAGCTACGCTTAGGCTTTGACCAAACATCGGTATTACACATGATACATAGGTACTTGCTGGTTATAGTTTGAAGCGTGCAAAGGGAGTGACTATTTAGACTGGATTCGTCTCATCCGGTATGAGAGGTTAGTGTCGTAAGGAGTTAATGGATCCATAATGAAATACCAGGCCAGGGTAAGCAATGAACTTGTGTCATCCAACCGTTGAACTATGAGATCGCATATAAATCAAGGAATTTAAGGAGTAGTATGGTTTGACAATATCCGTACCTAAGACACCTTACTAGTCATGACGAAGGGATTGGACTGCATGGTATATGTCAATGTAAGGCCCAAGTTTTGGTCAATGAGATCCCAGTCTCAAACTGACCAGATAATGACGATTTCGAAATGAAGATCGACATGTGTAACTATAACCACTATTGATATATTACACGATAAGATCGTGTCACTACTAAAGTAGGAATCGAGCCATTCGAGTCTTATATAGATGATGGCTCATCACAAAAAGCGAAGGAACTAACTTTACATATATGCGATATACGAGGGATCGATCACAAGAGTTGTGATCTCGATCGCAAGAGTTGTGATCATTAGAGATCACGTTGATCACATGAGTTGTGATCAATGGAGAAGAATCTAAACGTGTCGTAACGAGTTGTGAGCACGTGATCATTAGAGATGAGACAAACACGTCGCAAGGAATTGAGAGAGCATGAAGAGCACATGAAACACATCAAACAAAAACACAAAGAAACATGGGAGACTCAGCGGCCAATGGCAACGAATGGCCTAGGCCAGGGAGGCCACTAGCCACGGCCAACGATGCCCGTTAAGGGCTGTCGATGAGTGTTTTTCATTGCTGAAAAGTTCAGCTGTTTTACCTTGATGTAAAACTAAAAATTTCACCCAAGATTAAAGTGTTGTTACTAACTAAATGAGGTTAGCAATGACATCATTATTTTTTGACGGAAGTTCAGCCATGTTTCATGTGTTTTTGAATGGAAATCAAAAGTCAAATTAGGCTCCTAATTAGTCTAAAGTAAGTTGGATTTTTGATACTAGTTGTTTCATCCTTCTTTTACACATGTTTCATGATAAAATGTACATGCATGAACATCCCCTCTCACAGGCCTATAAATAGAAGGCCACTCATTGCTCTCTTTGTAACATTGAATCTATTCTTGCAAGGAGTCACAACTAAGTGTTGATCCTCTCTTTGCTTGTATTGATATTCCCTATGAAAAAGCCTAAACTCTTCCAACATAGTTTTTCCTTCTCCTCCCTTCAAGCATTAGCAACTCTTGGAGGCCGATTCGAGTCCCAGGAGGGCTCACGGATTGTGAAGGAGAACATCGTTGAGGTGAGTCGACTACTGTGCTGGTTGGTGAGCGAGGCTCGGGACCTCACTAGAAAAGTTTCGAAACTTGCGGGTATCGTTTAAGTATACTCATGTCAAGTTATGTTTTTATTACAGCATTAGATTACTAGATTTGTAGTAGTATCCTAGGCATGCATATAAGGTAGTTTATAGAAAATTTTGATTTTCAATACAATCTCCATATCCGAGTTGGAGAAATTCTTTCTGTTGTTCCATCTAAAGAGTTTAGATCCACTAGCTTCATATACTTACAGATACATGGAAACCAATTTCATATTCACAAAATGAAAATTTGATACATTCATATTCCCAAAAATTTTGATACACACACACACACACATAATACGTTGCCATTAAATATGATACATTCATATTCTCAAAATTTTGACATAAATATAAAATAAATCCTAGAATTATGATACATTAACAAATCTGATACATTGACAATTTTGATTCACAGAAATATGATACATTAACAAATCTAATTCCTAGAACTATGAAACTTGATTCCAAGAACTATGAAGTCCAAATCACTGAATTTGATTCAAATAACATGATTCACATCTTCTATGTAGCTCACATGACTCCACAAGGACATGTATCTCCACAAGAAAATTTAGTTCCACATGGCTTATATCCCATATCTTGGCAAATCATGCACTTCCAAACATATATACATCCACAAAGATGATTCTCATTTTCTATCTTCATTTCCTGAACAAAATACCATGAAAACATTGAGTAACATTATCCAAATGTCATTACCAAATATCCAAAAGCATAACCAAGTATCCAAGAGTCATTAACTTTATGCACCATAACCAAGTAACCAAAATCCATATCCAAGTATGTGACAAGTATTAGGAATATTTAAGAACAATCACTAACATTGAGTACCAGATTGTATACCTCCAGAGAACATTGAGTAACCTTATGCATATATCTCCAGAAATACTAATTTCAGGACACCAAGTGTTAGGATACCATTGAGTAACATTACCCAAGTGTCAATACCAAATGTCAGGACACCACACATAATGGAAGGTACCAAGTTCTGTTTATCCAAGCATGCACATCACCAAATTCGGGATACCAAATTCAGTATGGAAAAAAAATCTAGGTACCAATATGAGTATACAAAAAAATTATTTCTGCAAAACAACTTCAGGATACCAAATGCAAGATATTAAGTTCAGGATACCATACATAATGTAATATACCAAGTCCAGGATACCCAAGCATGATAAAACCAAATTCAGGATATGAAATACCAAATTTTCAGGATAACATATTCAGCATGCAAAAAATTCAGGATAATATATGAAATAATAAGCTCAAAAAAGACGTGCACATTTTATACTGAAGCTCATGCTTGCCCTGTCCTCATCCACATCAATACAAATGGCCGCAACGGTTGCCAGCAATGGTTTGCTTACCCAAGTTTCCTTGACATCACATAGTACATCAATTATCAAAATATTAGTAATCAGGGCATCATTGTCATCACTTGAGTACATGCATCCTGAATGTAGTGTCCTGTATTTTGCATCTTGAATGTGGTGTCCTGTATTTTGCATCCTGAATGTTTGAAATTTACATGTATCATGTACGTTTGAAATTTAATATATTGATTTTAGGGTAACTCCCATTTGCATGTAGTTATAAACCACAGGTACAAAATTCCTCAGTACACATACCACATGTATAGAACTAAGTACACATACCAAATTACTCAGCATACACACCGCTTAATTAATTACTCAGTACACATACCATACAACTAACAGTTACCAATTAGAGTAGATATTGCCCTGTAACCACAGTTTCCATTTATGACTTCATTATCATGGACATCTGGGATGCGCATCTCAATTTTTTGTAAACTTGACAATCAACATGTAACATGTAGCCATACATGCTAAATGCTATTTGCTGACAAAAACTGTGGTATGAATACCTGATGACCCTAATAATGTGACAAAAAATTTCATGAGACATGACGGCATGGAGTAATTTACCTGAGACATGAAGTAATTGTTGGATCCATGTAGATGGCAAGCAACACTAGAAGGTGGGATCAATAGTGTTGTATAATTAAAATTTAAACCCTTCTACTAAGTTACCTAAGTCTCCTTTCAAATTTACTCCACTAAGTAATGAATCAACAACTCTAACTACTTGCAATCAAAATATCGATGCATAGCAAAAATGAAACTACAATGCAAGTAAAAGAGATGAGCGATGAGCGATAATGAGCACATGCAAACAAAAGAGATTTACCCTGATTCGGCCTACCTTTGGCCTACATCTAACATCCACTAAACCACTCTCACCAAGAGAGCAAAGTGCCTCAAACTAGAGGGCTTATATAACCAACTCACTCTCTCAACTAGAGAGTTACAACACACACACCTTGCCTCTAGCAAGGATTTTCAGTACGACCAAACAACACCTCACAAAGTGAGGACCTCACACACTTGAGGATTTTCCACCAAATACAAATTACAACCATCAACCACTTACCACCACATCCTTGTTTGGGTTTTACAAACCATTCTATTGAGGATGAAGATTGCACTGTTCATATAGCCAATAAGTTGAAGCTATTTGAATGTGTATGAGTGTGTCTATGGGAAAACTCTTTTGATCTTAATAAAACTCAAGATTAAAACTAGAGATCAAAACTCTAATTTTTGTTCTCAAATGAGTCAAGATTAAGCTTGAGAGAATCATAAATTAGCAAGGCAAAAGATAAATTAGAAGCTTTTGAAGAAATGAAAATTATTGCCTTGAAAATCTTTGAGTGTGCTTAAAGAGAGAGCTTAGAAAATTCTTAGAAGACTAAGATTTTTGCTCAAAAATTTTGTGCCAAGTCCCTCAGCCATTCCAGCATATATAGGGGTGAAAATCATCAAGACATATTCCCTAAACTGCCCCTCTAACGGAAAAATTCGACACACTTTCGTAAATCACGGAACTTGTCAAATTTTACCTGGGGCCATTGTAGTCAATCATATAGGTAATAGTCGGCTAATTTTATAGTACAGTAAGTACTCAAAACTTCGTAGTTTAAGGTAGTCGACTTCTACTATGATAGTAGTCAACTCCTTTACATACATTGACATGTATCTATAAAGAGCACTTTATAATATTAAAATGAATTTTAAAACATTTAAAATATTTTTGTGATGTAAAAACATTTTTTAAGTGTGTGTGCAAGCTTCAACTAATAGCTTTAGTTAAGACAAGTTTACAAAATGACACACTACTCACACTATACTTAGTAGTATTGGTGTCTTCCTTTAAGCTTCTTCAACTTGTCTTGAAGTCTTGCACTCCACAAATCCTTGGATGAGCTTAATGTCTTCAATGTTAAGATCCAATCCATAGGCTCTTCATACTTCAAGCTTAACTTCATTCTATTATCATATTTGAGCTTGAGTTTACCATTGTTGATTATGTTGACTAGATACATACACTCACAAATCATCTTACAAAAACATCATTAGCAACAATAATTGTTTTCTTATCATCAAAACTAATCTAGGGGTTATGCAATAACCAACATCAAAACTAATTCTTGCATTCATGTACCAATAATTAATACTGAGTAATAATTTCCCAAAAATTTTACCCAAAATTTTACCCTCCATAATTCTTTCTGTACAAAAAATGTTAATTCCTTCAAAATGTCATACATTTACTTACCAACCACAAAATTATCTGAATCGTGTATCTTCGAACAATTTTAGGGCACAAAAGCCCTAAATCTTTTGATCTTGCAGTACAATTTCATGGGATCTCTCTTGGATCT
This sequence comes from Scilla litardierei, assembly GCA_030789695.1. Lineage (NCBI taxonomy): Eukaryota > Viridiplantae > Streptophyta > Magnoliopsida > Asparagales > Asparagaceae > Scilla > Scilla litardierei. Next base: position 437,311,443 of record CM061142.1, on the reverse strand, counting down.
CAAGAACTCTTTGAAATTCTTTGGAAAAACTCGAACTCTAGCAGTTTTCTTTTGCGCGTTGCAACTAGGTATGTGTGTGTTGAGAAAATTTCGAAGTGACCTCACATATATTCGCGTTGATCAAAATGGGATGGGTTGTGCATGTTGAGTAATTTGGTATGTGTGGAAAGTAATTTATTGGTGTGAGATGTGCGCAGTGAGTAATTTGGTATGTGCGTTGAGTAATTTTTGACGGGGATATTTCGGGGTTTATGAAAATGACAATTTCGTTATTTTTCAAAAAATTAAGCATTATGTGCACTGAGTAACTCCCTTTGGGATATCATTTTACACTTGGCCACTAAATTTTATTTCTGGGAATTTCTAAGCATCTGCCTTTTTACTCACGCGCATAACCGATATACCATTTATTTACAAGTTTACTCACAGCGCACAACCGTTCGAAAATGACGAAACTACCCCAGTTGTGCGCGGTGAGTAAAACGCACAACTGCCGGTGGATGGTAACGCCACCTCTGCCGACCTCCCCAGCGTGCCCCCTTGCACGTCCCTCATCCGACAATCCCGCCATGCCCCCTCTGCCGCCCATCTTCATCATCCCCAGCCCCCTCTGCAGCCCATCCCCCTCCGCCGCCCCATCCGCTAACCTCCCCAGCCCATCCCCCTCCTCCGCCCCATCCGCCAACCTCCACAGCCCCTCCGCTGCCCCCTTCTTCGGCTACCCAGCCCCTCCCCCTCAGCCACCCCTTTTCATCTTCCACAGCCCCCTCCTTTGCCCCCTCCCCCTCAGTCGCCCCCTCAACCAACAACCCAGTCCCTCCTTCGTCCCCCCCCCACCGAAGCCCCCCCCCCACCGAAGCCCCCCTACCCGACCTTCCTGTTGGAAGCAACGATCTAGGATCTTGGTTTGATGATGACAAACGTGTCGTTATATCTGACGTGTGTGCTTAGTGTGTTTCAGGGTTGGCAAAACAATATATCCAGGCTATTTGGCGGAATTGCTATTCGTATAGCACATTGGGAGAGATGGAGTGAGTGTGCACAAAGAAGTTTGACTTGGTCAATAGAGACCAAAGTTTAACTTGGTCCAACATGAAGAGATGGGGCCAAATCCTATTTGATTATTGGAATATATCTACTATGGGCATTCAAATTCCTTAGCCAAAAACATCCCATAGCCATACAAATTCCTTAGCCAAAACAAATCCTATCCATTGCCAAATATTAACAAAACCCTAGCTCTAGCCTATATATAAACAATTTTGAGAGGGTGACATCTTTGCGGCTATCAAATATTTTAGAGGAGAGGGCCACATTGTTTTCGTGAGGCATAAAAAAACTTGTGCTGCAATACAAAAGTTAATAGAGGAAGGCTACATCGTCAAGATCATCTTCACCGAACCCTTGCCATTGCCAAGCCACCACCGGAGCAAACAAAGCCAAGTTTCTACACGTCGATGAACAGAAGGCCATTATCATCCTTGAGCCCGTCATCACCGTCGCCGTGGGAGATCACGAAGTCGTGGCCGCTGCTACTGTAGACCGCCGCCGCGAAGAAGAGTTGTTCGCTGGCACCACCAAGACGTTGAGCCACTGCCGTTCATCATCCACTCGCTGTCGTAGAAGCCTGCCGCCGCCGCTGAACGCCATCACCGGAGAAGACGAAGACTACCGCACGCTGAAGCTGAACGGCGAGGGCGTTGTCGTGGTCTGTTATCGAGGAGAAGACGAAGATTGCCACTTTTGAAGATCGCTACTACGTCAAGACGCCGCCGCCATACACGTTGCCGTTCACGAAGAACTCGCTGACGAAGATAAAGCGTCACCGCCGCCGTCGTTGTTAAATGAGAACGCCGCTGTCAAAGTTCGCCGCTATCCCCGTTGTCGCTATCGCCGTCGAAGAGCTCCGCTCGTCGAAGATCCGTCGACGCCTCCATCGCTGCTCGGAGATTGGCCGCCGTTCCTCGGAGCATCCCACGCCAAGCAAGCAGCCAACGACGTCGGAGAAGCTGCCGTCGTCTTCACTGCTGCATGCGAGAAATCGAACGGACGGATAAGATCACTCCTCTGAATCAATCGGACGGCGGAGATCGAAGCTGGCAATTACAACCGAAGCAAATCAATTCGCAATCTTCGTGCTGACGTGGCGCTTCACACACCGTCGATCACGAGTCATCAACGGCCAAGATCTTCTTCACGCAAGATCACGCGAAGCAAAAGAAAGCGCGCGAACATTAAAGCGTGACGTGGTGGGGCAACTGCAAAACCCACATCGAGTTTTAAGTGCTGACATGGCGAGGAGTTTTATAAAGGAGTTGCTTTGCGTACAGGGCGTTATTTAAAAAGGCTGAACTGAGCTTCTCAGCGCACAGACTTGAATTATTAAAAGGAGTTGCTACACACACAGACCGCCAGCTTATAAGGGATTGAACTGAATTGCTTTGTGCACAGACCAGTGCACAACTTGACATCTGGGAGTCAGATTGAGACACCGTTTGCGTCAGATTGGAGCTGACGACGTGCTGATTGACAGAGACGCCTACACAGACACAAACTGAGCATTTCTAAACTCTAAACTTCTTTATTTGTGTCTTAGTGTAACGTTCTCTGTAGGGGAAACTTTTACCATTTTTGTGGACTATTTTGGGACTTGTCTAGTTGGGACTAGGCAAGTGGGACCCAGCTAGTTTGGGACTAGCTGGTAGAAAGCTTTACTAGGATTGATAGTGAGAGAAAACACTGTGTGTGGGGTACTGAGAGCCTGGAGAGTGTAGAGATGTAGAGGGTGCTCTGAGCGTGCTCTAACTTGTGGTTTTGTACCTATTGCACTATTCAATACTAGTTCTGCTTTGGGGGCTGGAGTAGGTCGTTGGGACGACCGAACCAGGGTAAATCTGATGTTACTCTGTGTCTGCTTTTCATTACTCTGGTTGTGCTTTTAACTGCGTGTGATTTCTCGTGGGTTGCACGAGAATTTTTTATTAGCCTATTCACCCCCCCCCCCCCCCCCCCCCCCCCCCCCCTCTAGGCTAGGATCCAGATCCAACAAGTGGTATCAGAGCCAGTTTAGTAGATCTAGCCTAGTTTGACAATGGACCACATTGATAGTGCGTTTGCTGAGGGTCAGTCTATTTCCCGACCACCTAGATTTAATGGAGTAGACTATGCTTATTGGAAAAATCGTATGAGAATCTACTTGATTTCTATTGATTATAAAGCTTGGCAAATTGTTGAAAAAGGCTATAAATCACCTGTTATTAAAATTGAAAATACTGAAATGCCTAAACCTGATGATAAGTGGGATGATAGTGATTGGAAGCTTTATTCTCTTAATGCTAAAGCTATGAATGCTCTTATTTGTGCATTAGATAAATCTGAATTCAATCGTATCTCACACTGTCTAACTGCGCAGGAAATATGGCATACTTTGGAGGTGACGCACGAGGGAACGTCACAGGTGAAGGAATCTAGACTTGCACTTCTGAGCACGGAATACGATGGATTTCGCATGCTACCGTCAGAGACCATATCAGAAATGTTTACGAGGTTCACCAACATTGTCTACAAGTCTAGTTCGCTCGGTAAGCCATATTCTAGCCTTGAGCAGGTGAGAAAAATATTAAGAGCACTGCCAAGCTCTTTCAGGCCTAAAGTCACTGTCATCCAAGAAGCGAAGGATCTATCGCAGATGAGGGTGGAGGACTTAATAGGTAATTTAATGTCCCACGAGCTTGAATTGCAAAATATTAATGAAAGGGAGAAACCTGAGGAAAAAGAAAAATCTACCAAGCCACTTGCTCTGAAAGCTGACGAAAGTGATGATGATGATGATGACATAGCGCTAATGGTCAGAAATTTCAGAAAGTTTGTCCAGACCAAGCAAGGAAGAGCAGAAATTGCACCCAGGTTTAATCGCTCTAACTTTTTTCAGTCTTCTAAGCAAAATTATGATCAGAATACTACTAATAAAATGACTTGTTTTAAATGCAAGAAAAGAGGACATCGAATGAGGGACTGCCCACATGAGACAGCTCAGGTAGCTAAAGAAAAGGGAAAATCCAAGGTGCTTACTTGGGACATGGATAGCGAAGCTGAGAGCGAGGAGGAGGAACATGAAGCCCATTCATGCATGGCATTGATGGGAATACACGATGAGGTAATTTCTAGTAGTAAAACTGAACTCCTTACTCTTTGTAAAGAAATGTAAGATAAAATAGTAGAGCTTGAATCCACTATAGATGATTATCAAAATGAGAACTTTGAAATGCAACAATCTGAATATGAAATGTCTAAAGAGATTGAAAAACTCAAAATTGATATTGTTGTACGTGACTCTACTATTGATATTCTGAAAAAGGAAAAATCCAGTTTTAATGATGAAGCACCTTGTTTCTCTTGCCCTTCCTTGATGAATAATATTAGCATGCTTAAACTTGATTTGATTAAGCTCGAAACTGAAAAAGACTATGTGATTAGAGAGCTTAATGATAAATTCTGCATGTTGGATAATGATTTTAAAAGAAAAATGGTTGAATTTGAAACGAAGGAAGAGGAAAACAAGAGAGCTTTTATACGTAAATGCACATTGTTTGTGGAAGAAAATAAATTGTTGAAATCCAAAGTCTCTAATCTTGAATTGGCCAATAAGAAATTCTCTATGGGAAAACAATCGTTGGATAATATTTTAGAGAATCAATTATATGGCAATAATAGAAGAGGACTTGGATTTGGTTTGAAAAATGCCGAAAAGCCAAAATTCAAGAAATTCCACAATGCACCTTCTATTGCAAAGAACTTATATGCAAAGTGCTTTACTTGTGATAGTGTAGGCCACACTTCATATTATTGTAAATTTAGGAACACAAACATCAAGTTTAAACAAGTGTGGGTTCCTAAAACAATATTGGCTAACACTAGTGGACCTTGTTGGATTCCAAGGTCACACTTAACACCTTTCATGTAGGTGTGATGGAGTTTTGGCGAGGAGCGTTAAATTCAATGTTTCATTCTTTTAGCTCCTTCGTCAAAAAGCGACGAGAAGGTATAATTTTCTATCCCTCTTTGCATTTCATTGCATACCTTCATAGATTGTTGTGTGTGCTTGATTTATTTTGCTTTGTGTGCTTGCATGGATGTTTTTTAATGTTTTTATTTCTGAAAAAAAAAATTGAAAAATGAAAAAAAATGTGCTTATTGAATCCTCTTATGAATCTCTTGAGTGATATTGTATGAATGATCAATTCTATCCCTTGTAGAAGTCAATTCATTATTGTTGTAGCTACATGAACATGATGTTATTCTTTTTAGTAGCCATGACATGTCTCATAAGTTTCAAACTTGACTTCTACACCTATATTTGCACTTTCACGATATTTGACTTTTTCGTGCTTTTGGAGATTCTTTTGAAGAATAATGAGAAGTGAATGTAGGAATGATTAATTTCTGAATTTTCTAAGGGATATGAAGTGTTTAGCCATGAATTAAAATTGAGAACAAAAGAATTGAAAAAAAACGATATTTGCTCCGTATGAGAAATGGATACACTTCATGGCTAATACACAACCCACGAGTATCCAACTTGTGCTACATGGGTAATCATTAGCGTTGGTGTATATAACTCGTCAAGCAATGACATCCCACATTTAAAAGTCCTTTTAGGCCATGTTTTGGGATTCGGTAACTTGAACTCATCTTTGATGAGGTGGGAAAAATCAATCCTAGTGATTTTCATGAAAAGTGGAAAATGTGGATTGATTTGGTTGAATATTTGAAATTGAATCTCCTCTTGTACTTTATTGGCTATATCACTACACTTTCACAAAGGTGGAGAAGTCCGGTTATGAAATTCTATGAACTTGAACTGTCTATTATTTGGAATACCCATGCACATTGCACGCTACATCTAATAATGATTTATTTTTGCATAGGATATTTTTGTGACTTCATTAATCCACTTTTGGTGATTACAAAGGGGGAGAAAGAAAAGATTTTTTGACAGATTTGAGCTTTGATGTTGATATTATTTGTTGAAGGGGGAGCTTGAAATATACTTGAATACTTGTTGAAGGGGGAGCTTGAGAGAAGGGGGAGCATGCTATTGTATTTGTTATTAGTTTGTGCATGCCATGTTGTAGTGCTTGAATACTCATCTCATGATTCATATTGCATTACACCCTTCAACACACTTCACACCCTCATTTCTATTGCTCAAATCGTTTATGGGTTTGTCATCACCAAAAGGGGGAGATTGTTGGAAGCAACGATCTAGGATCTTGGTTTGATGATGACAAACGTGTCGTTATATCTGACGTGTGTGCTTAGTGTGTTCAGGGTTGGCAAAACAATATATCCAGTCTATTTGGCGGAATTGCTATTCGTATAGCACATTGGGAGAGATGGAGTGAGTGTGCACAAAGAAGTTTGACTTGGTCAATAGAGACCAAAGTTTGACTTGGTCCAACATGAAGAGATGGGGCCAAATCCTATTTGATTATTGGAATATATCTACTATGGGCATTCAAATTCCTTAGCCAAAAACATTCCATAGCCATACAAATTCCTTAGCCAAAACAAATCATATCCATTGACAAATATTAACAAAACCCTAGCTCTAGCCTATATATAAACAATTTTGAGAGGGTGACATCTTTGCGGCTATCAAATATTTTAGAGGAGAGGGCCACATTGTTTTCGTGAGGCAAAAAAAAAACTTGTGCTGCAATACAAAAGTTAATAGAGGAAGGCTACATCGTCAAGATCATCATCACCGAACCCTTGCCATTGCCAAGCCACCACCGGAGCAAACAAAGCCAAGTTTCTACACGTCGATGAACAGAAGGCCATTATCATCCTTGAGCCCGTCATCACCGTCGCCGTGGGAGATCACGAAGTCGTGGCCGCTGCTACTGTAGACCGCCGCCGCGAAGAAGAGTTGTTCGCTGCCACCACCAAGACGTTGAGCCGCTGCCGTTCATCATCCACTCGCTGTCGTAGAAGCCCGCCGCCGTCGCTGAACGCCATCACCGGAGAAGACGAAGACTACCGCACGCTGAAGCTGAACGGAGAGGGCGTTGTCGTGGTCTGTTATCGAGGAGAAGACAAAGATTGCCACTTTCGAAGATCGCTACTACGTCAAGACGCCGCCGCCATACACGTTGCCGTTCACGAAGAACTCGCTGACGAAGATAAAGCGTCACCGCCGCCGTCGCTGTTAAACGAGAACGCCGCTGTCAAATTTTGCCTCTATCCCCGTTGTCGCTATCGCCGTCGAAGAGCTCCGCTCGTCGAAGATCCGTCGACGCCTCCATCGCTGCTCGGAGATTGGCTGCCGTTCCTCGGAGCATCCCACGCCAAGCAAGCAGCCAACGACGTCGGAGAAGCTACCGTCGTCTTCACTGCTGCATGCGAGAAATCGAACGGACGGATAAGATCAATCCTCTGAATCAATCGGATGGCAGAGATCGAAGCTGGCAATTACAACCGAAGCAAATCAATTCGCAATCTTCGTGCTGACGTGGCGCTTCACACACCGTCGATCACGAGTCATCAACGGCCAAGATCCTCTTCACGCAAGATCACACGAAGCAAAAGAAAGCGCGCGAACATTAAAGCGTGACGTGGTGGGGCAACTGCAAAACCCACATCGAGTTTTAAGTGCTGACGTGGCGAGGAGTTTTATAAAGGAGTTGCTTTGCGTACAGGGCGTTATTTAAAAAGGCTGAACTGAGCTTCTCAGCGCACAGACTTGAATTATTAAAAGGAGTTGCTACACGCACAGACCGCCAGCTTATAAGGGATTGAACTGAATTGCTTTGTGCACAGACCAGTGCACAACTTGACATCTGGGAGTCAGATTGAGACACCGTTTGCGTCAGATTGGAGCTGACGACGTGCTGATTGACAGAGACGCCTACACAGACACAAACTGAGCATTTCTAAACTCTAAACTCCTTTATTTGTGTCTTAGTGTAACGTTCTCTGTAGGGGAAACTTTTACCATTTTTGTGGACTATTTTGGGACTTGTCTAGTTGGGACTAGGCAAGTGGGACCCAGCTAGTTTGGGACTAGCTGGTAGAAAGCTTTACTAGGATTGATAGTGAGAGAAAACACTGTGTGTGTGGTACTGAGAGCCTGGCGAGTGTAGAGACGTAGAGGGTGCTCTGAGCGTGCTCTAACTTGTGGTTTTGTACCTATTGCACTATTCAATACTAGTTCTGCTTTGGGGGCTGGAGTAGGTCGTTGGGACGACCGAACCAGGGTAAATCTGCTGTGTACTCTGTGTCTGCTTTTCATTACTCTGGTTGTGCTTTTAACTACGTGTGATTTCTCGTGGGTTGCACGAGAATTTTTTATTAGCCTATTCACCCCCCCCCCCCCCCCTTCTAGGCTAGGATCCAGTTCCAACACTTCCCCACCCCCATTGCCTATTCCACACCCTAAAAACTCGTCGTGGAGAGGGGAGGAAATAGGTTTAAATTTTGAATTGCAAACTTGCAAATAGTGGTGGTGTGCGCCTAGAAAAACCGGTCGTGTGCGTAGCAAAACTGGCGCTTCAGCGGTGTAGACACGGAAACTTTTGCGACGAGACGTCGAATTGAGGGCTTGATCGGGACAGGAGAAAGAAAGAAGCGTTGATGTTTTCGCGTGAAGTGGAGGGGTGGGCCCGCTCCATCAATTCCCAAGAAAAACAACCGAGTGTGGGCCCCGTCGTGCCCAGCCAGCTTTATCTCGTGGGCGATCAGTGCTCCATCATCCTCGTGAAACAATAGTGCTCGGTGGTGCTATATATAACGCACCGATAGACCCACAAAGCTCCGGCCATATGTCACCAACAGTGCTCTGCCGTTGACATCCCGAACATCCCCCGCAGTGCCACCAATAGCCCCGTGCTTGGTTATGTCAACGTGGTTTTGTGTCATCTCCATCAACGCTGACGCCTTGCCCCGACGCCGCTGCCAACACCCTAGTGCCGCCTTCCCACCACCGCGGTCCCCCGTCCGACTGCCACGATGGCCGTCGCCCCCGCAGCGCCACCAACAGCCCTGTGCTCTGTTTTCGACGTGGATCTGGGTCGTCTCCATAAATGCTGATGGCTTGCCCCGTCGACACCGACGCCAAAGCTATAAACGTTGGAGAGAAATCACTGAAGCCTCCAAGTTTGGCCATGGCATCCTTCGTCGGCCTAAGGTACATTGCCTTCTCGTTGTTTTGCATGTGTGTTTTGAGTGCTGAATCGATCGATGAGAAGCCCCTTTTCTCGTTCACATTCACGTCCGATCAATTTTAGAAAGATCGTAGCTTTGGCTCCCAAATTGCTCTCTGCGATGACGCTGAGATCAGAAACTCTACGGCCGGCTTGTGCGGTAGAGGGAGGATAGTGTATAAGAAGCATGTCATGTTTATTGGGACAACCCCTGGTTTTTCGAACCATCAGAGTGCAATGCATACAACTACAAAACAAGAGAATGAATATGGAATAATTATAGATAATGCAACTTATTTGTAAATTTGTAACTTTCGAACTCCAACGACAAGGAGTTCGAAACAGATCATGGAGCGTCGGACTGGGTCTGCCGGAGGGTCGGACTTGGGTCTACGTGGAGGGGGAGCGATGCGTATGGCCAGAGCTCGACGGCGTTGGCTCACTGCGCTGCTGGAGCACTGTTTGCGCACGAGAGTGTCTAGAAGCTGGTTGTGGCACGCGGGCCCCACAACGGGTTGCTTTCTTTTCTTTTTTTTGGTTTCATAGGGTTGCTTTTTTTGCGAATTGATAGAGCAGGCCCACCCCTCCGCTTCACGTGGAAACAATATCGATTCTTTCTCTCTTCCGATACGATTAAACTCTTAATTCGGCGTCTCATCGCAAAAGTTTCGGTCTCTACACCACTGAAAACCCGGTGTATATAACACTTCTCTTCCTTTTTTTTTTCCCCCGAGTGGTAACTTTTTTTATAAAATTAAATGCCATCAGGATAACCCCAAATTTTGCAGTGGAAAAATGTTCAATAAAGAACTCCACCCGTGGATGATCGGAGTTGAGGAATGACTGGAGTTTAATAGTCATGGCGGTGAAGACAAGAGAAGGAATTGCATGTCTTTATGGGAACACCTTTGCTTCATCAGAAAATGAGAATTTCCCCATGGCTTTTGAAAGAACTCGAAGATCAAATCGCTCCCCTTTTGCGCGGCTGCGCAAGTTCCAGAGATCTGAGAAAGATCCACGCTCGCATCATCGTCTCTTCCTTGTCTCAAAGCAGCTATCTAGCAACCCAAATCATCAACATATGCAACTCTAGCGGCGAAATACAGTACGCTACTTCAGTCTTCTGCCAAATTAGCGATCCAAATGTTTTCTCATACAATGCAATCATCAGAGCTTACGCCCAAAACAACCATTTTTATGAAGCCATCAGCCTCTACAGACAAATGCTGAGATCCCCGCAAGCCCAGGTAACAATATTTGCTGATAATTTCACCTACCCCTTCGTGATCAAAGCTTGTGCTGGGCTTTCATGCCTAGATTTTGGCAAGCAGGTCCATGCCCAAGTTTTCAAATCTGGGTTAGACTTAATTTCCATCGTCCAAAATTCTCTCGTTGAAATGTACAGCAAATGTGAGGATTTGACTGGTGTGCAGAAGCTGTTTGATGAAATGACTGAAAGAGATGTGCTCACGTATAACACCGTTATTTCGGCGTACGCTAGATTGGGCCAGACGCGGAAAGCAAGTGCAATCTTCGAATTAATGCCAAATAGAACCATCGTCTCTTGGACCGCTCTGATATGTGGATACACTTCGGCTGATCAGTACTTTAAGGCCGTCGAGGCTTTTCATCGAATGCAGTTGGAAGGATTCGAGCCCGACGATATTTGCGTCGTCTCCATTCTACCGGCTTGCTCTCACCTCGGGGCTCTTGAGCTCGGCAAATGGCTTCATGCGTATTCTAAGAAGCACAGGTTCATTAGAAAGACCTATGTCTGCAATGCTCTTATCGAAATGTACTCAAAGTGCGGCAGCATTGATCAAGCAAAGCAGACTTTCGATGAGATGGCAGAGAGAGATGTTATCACTTGGAGTTCGATCATTGGTGGCCTGGCGGCTCACGGCAGAGCCCGCGAGGCAGTAGACTTGTTTGTAGCAATGGAGAAGGAGAAGAAAGTACGGCCCAACAAAATTACATTTGTCGGAGTGCTAACTGCTTGTGCTCACGGTGGGCTGCGAGACGAGGGGATGCATTTCTTCAACTCAATGAAAGATGTCTACGGTTTTGACCCTGAAGTAGAGCACTATGGTTGTCTTGTTGATCTCCTTGGCCGATCCGGGTGCGTTGCCCGTGCATTGGAGATCATCGATGCTATGCCGATGCCTGCCGATGCAGCGATATGGGGTTCTTTGCTGAGCGCCTGCAGGACCCATGGGGACGTTAACACGGCTGTAAGAGCAATGGAGCAGCTTCTTGAGCTCGAGCCAGACGACTCCGGGAACTATGTGCTGCTTTCAAATGCGTATGCCGCAGCCGAGAGATGGGATGGGGTTGCAAAGCTGAGAACGATGATGAGAGGCAGAAGGTTGAAGAGGACACCTGGGTGTAGTTCGATCGAGGTGAATAATGTGGTTCAAGAGTTCGTAGCAGGAGATTATTCGGACCCGCAGTTTAGTCAGATGTCTGAGATCTTGGATCTGCTGGTCTTGACCACAGGAGAATCTGAAGAACAGGTAGGTTTGTTTGATTCGAGTTTCATGTGTAATATCGATTCTTTGCTTACGGGAGAATGTCGCTGAAGATGATGGTGATGTATTTATAAATTTTGATAGAATTTAATCTGATACCCGGTTATTTGTAGTGAATAAACAATTGCATTAATGCTAGGCATTGGTAATCTCTTAAGCAGGGGTGGCAAACGGGTCGGGTGGCTTCGGGTTTGGGTCGGGTCAGATTTGACCCGACCCGATTAGGGGGAAACCCTAACCCAACCCGGATTGAATCCGGGTCGGGTTCGGGTGACCCGGAAAATTTCCGGGTCGGGTTCGGGTTAACCCATCGGGTTAAGATTTGACTTATACACAACTGCTCCTTTTTCGATATCCAGCTATTTATTAAGAGCCACCGACAATTTATTAAGTGTTGCATAATTTCCAGTAGCCCGTCGCTTAAACCACATCAATGACATTAATGAAGTATAATTAACGTTACCATTTTTTAACGGAAGTAATAAAATTAACTAAAAAGTTGTATATAAAGGGAATTGAATACAAGACCTCTTAAAGAAGAGGACAAAAATTCAATCGTACAAGCACAACTCCCCATTGCAACTGTGTATTGAAGTTATTATAAATTTTTTTATATAAATAGAGAAAGTAAACCGGGTCGAATTCGGATTATTCAGGTTGACATGCCAAACTCATACCCGACCCGGATTTAATCCGGGTCGAGTCAGGTCAACCCGTATCATACTTGACCCGTATTGACCCCTACCCATACCCGGTTTAGGATGCCGGATTCGGATCGGGTCGGGTCGGATCAACCTGTATCCTACTTGACCCGTATTGGCCCCTACCCATAACCGGTTTAGGATGCCGAGTTCGGGTCGGGTCGGGCTCATTTTGCCACCCATACTCTTAAGCTCAGAATAAGCTCAAAAGCAGCTAAAGCAACAGCAAAATCACACTAATTACAACTTGAGCATCATGTGTAGCATGAAGATTACATGACATCCATTATCATACCAGTCAAATGACAATATATACATTAATCTATTCTATAAAATAGGGATGTTATCAAGAGAAATTGGATAAGAGAATTTGGACAAGAGAAATTGGATAAGAGATGAGATTTTGAGAGATAAGAGAGGAGGTGAGGAATTTTGTACATACAACCCCGGTTTTTACATTTTTGCCACTCGACTCTCCCTACACATACCCACACTTTTTATTGTCCCCCCCCCCCCCCCCCCCCCCCCCCCCCCCCCCCCCCCCCCCCGACCGTTTTTCCCAGTCCACGTGCACGTGTACACGGGTTATTTGCTATTCATCTATATTGGCACATTTGAGTATAGTACAATAGCCAAACTTGACATAGGGGGTTAGGACTTTTTAGCCAGATCCTGCTATCAAGTAACATTCACCCTTGTAAGCACAGTGATGAACCCAAGAGCATGAACTGCCATAAAGGGAAAAAAAAAGAAGCAGGTTCTGCCCATTTGTTGTATGGAACCATATGGACGACGCGAAGAAAAGCTTTCAACTTTGAGGTAGTCAGCCACACGATCAATTTGAGCCCGGCTTTATTCTCTAAAATGATTCAAATACACACTGTCTAGAAGTACAATCACATTCACATGCTACAAAGTCTCATGGCGTTTCTTCCATCTCGTTTGCGCATAGCTGATGCAGAGCTTGTGCACAACATTAGTCATCTTCTCAAGAATTTATGGCAATAAAACTCATGGAAGGACATGCGATAAGCTGCAAAGAAACAGAATTTTGTCAACTGTCGATTTTGGCAGACCAAACGCAGGATCGCAGGAATGGAGGTTAATTTGGCCACCTGGATTCTTGCACAACAGCCTTATGCACATATCGACAGAATCATGATGCAAGGCGGGGATGATTTGTTGTGAAAATGGCAAGGATATGCTCTTCGTTATGTTCTGCAGAAGCTGGGACATTTGGATAGCAGATGTCAAAGGTTCGAGCGATTACATCAAAAACATACTTATTTTAGAAATACCTGAACATTGTTTCTGCCATGAAAGGGTGGATATCCATTCAGAAGCTCGAAACAAATGGCCCCAATGCTCCACATATCTGCCTGTATGCGCAACTGCATCAGCATCCCAATCAAATCATCAAAACGAGAAAAGGGCATACTTACCTTATCGTCATACTCCCTAAACTGTAAAACTTCTGGAGCCATATATAAGGGCGACCCACAAACCGTGTCCACATGTTCACCGGGCAGAACAATTCTGATTGAAAGTATCAGAAACTGTTTTAGAGGCTAGGCAGCTTGACAATAAGGCCTCCTTCGGTTGTAACAAAGAGTTCAGGAAATCTTTTGGCAAATGGATATTGGATACACATACCTTGATAGACCAAAATCAGCTATCTTCAGTACTGCCTCACTGCTGGGAGTAGAGAGTAGAATATTCTGCTCCAATTAAAGATAGTTTTCAATCGCATATATAACGAACAAGTCCTTTGGTATAAAACTGATGTTTAAGCAATCTACCTCAGGTTTCAAGTCCCGATGAATGATATGGTGAGCATTCATCACCTCCAACCCCTCCCCTGCAATAATAGAAGTACTGTCATCCGTAATCTTCTCCTTTGCAATCAACATGAATTATCCTAAATTTGCAAAGGAGTTTATTATAAAGATGGGAGTTAAACCCTAATCTTATCCTTTGCAATCAACATGAATTATCCTAAATTTGCAAATGAGTTTATTATAAAGAAGGGAGTTAAACCCTAATCTTATCATTTGCAATCAACATGAATTATCCTAAATTTGCAAAGGACTTTATTATAAAGAAGGGGGGTTTTAACTCCCGATTCTTCCTTACTAAGAAATTTACTTCCCAAATCTTCATATTTAGAAACTTGCTTTCAAATTAACTTGTGTCTCGTGATTTTACTCGATACAGTAGTTTTCTTGCCTTTGATCCCAACTCCTTAATCGCTCTCTAATCATCTTTCTTCTTTTCCCTCCCAAAAAACCCAAACCCTACATTATTGCGCTGAACAACCTGAATGCTTCACAGTCTGCCATCGCTTACACCGCCACCGCCGTACACACGTCTGCTCCATTCAGTTGTCAACTTCTCTTTCTTCTTCTTCTTCTAAATAATGATGATATTAATATTAATTCTTGCTTAGAAGAAGATGATGATTATGTTTGAAAGGAGGAGATTGAGGAGGATAGAAGATGAATTTGGGTTCCTTTTTATAGTGGAAATGGCATTTTGACATGAGTTACACTAATTTATGCAGAATATTTCTAAATATGACGTTTTTTTGGGAGGGGGTTGGGGGGGGGGGGGGGGATTTCTAAATATAAGAGATTTTAAGGGTGTATATATGAAAAAAAAAACCTTTGAAAATGTATGGCCAATACATAAGAACTTAAACAATTTGATAGTGGGAGCTGCACTGAGGACAGGATAGCAAATAGAATTGAAGAAATGATACAAGCATGTAGGAGGTGCTAGGGAAGCCACAAATAACAGGGATCATGTCTACAAGAATAAAATTGGCATAGCTAACAAGTTTTCCCCTTTTTGGTCTATTTGTGAAATAGTAAACCAAAGATATTGCCAACAACATGAATTAGTTGGCAAATAAATGATATATCCAGAAAGCCCAATCACAAAAACTGAGAAGTTTCATGGTTGAAGTAATGAATTGAATCATTTTCTCTTGAAGTCAAATCACTCATCTGAAAATGAGATCCACTCGGGACATGTCTAGAAGTCAAGAAAGCTCCATGCAAAAAAGTTAAATTGCACACAGACCCATGTTCTATAAGAAATATAGGACTAATAAACCCCCACTGAATGAAACTAGAACTAGTACCTCCTGAGTTAACCTCTTAAGTGCTTGTTTTAAGGGGGTCTAAGTACAACTTATCCTATAACTAGTCTATCAATTCAACGGGTCTTAGTATCATTTTCATACATTAAGGGTTATTAGTCTTATCCTCCCACAGAATAGGGGGTCTGAGTGCAATTTGTCTAAAATAAATAAATGTTCTCTTTAATGGATAATGAATTTCACATCGAAACATTAAGGAATGATGGAATTTTTTTTTTGGCTAAAGCAACTTGTGAACACGCGAGAAGTTATCATTTGTCATGACCAAAAAATAAAAATAAATATTGAGATTAGAACAATAGGATATGGCTATTCATATAAAGAATTTGAAACTCATGCAGAAAGAAAACAACGTTGGGGGAAAGAACTGGTCGGGACCAAGATAACATTTCGAGCAGTAGTAGTGAAGACTAGAAAGTTAGCGGAATGAGAAATCAGAGGAATATAGTTAGTTTCAGAAGTTATTTATCATGGTAGAAAGTAAATGCATCATAAAAGGAAACTATTGCATTTAGACAGTGAAAAAGTGCTTGTTTACATGTGCACAACCTTAATTTTCTAATTTAGCTTGGAAAATCTTTGGAAAATGAAGGACTAATATGGCTACATTATTGCAAAGAAAAAAGTATGAAAAATGCTCAATGAATGGAGAAACACTTTGTAACTAATTTAGGAAAATGAAATCCATATATTGTACAAATCTTCATGGAATCAAACTTTTTTATAAGGGCAAAGCTTCAAACTCAAACATCATAGCCTATTTACGATAAATATAAGATTAAAGTACTAAGACGACTTACCAGTGATAAGCTAAACAAATAGAGATAAAAGATACAATAAGAGGATGGGCGAATTAAAGTACTAAGACGACTTACCAGTGATAAGCTAAACAAATAGAGATAAAAGATACAATAAGAGGATGGGCGAAAGAAGAACAAAGACGATGACATCTCCAGAACCTGCTATAAAATTGAACTGTGTAGCATTGCCTCAGTATGTTGTGCATGATGTTCGAATACCCTGTAGTTGCATTCAGCCAAATAAACCATACAATAGCAGATGAGATCCCAATAATGATGAGATTATGGAAGTGATACGACCCTGCCAAAACGGGCTAATACGGAACAGGCCGAGCCCGTGATCCGAGCTCATGGGCCAGGACGGGATTAGGCCCCGGCCTAAAAGCCCCGTGAAGGCCTCGGACCATGGCGCCCCAGACTGACGTGGAGGGAACCGCTGGCCCTTGTAGGCTGAGGTAACCGCTCTCCCGAATTGCACCCACCTTCATTACCATTCAAGAGCCCCATTACGCCTACCTTGATGACCCATCAAGGGACGATCAAAGTGGCGGATACTTGGGGCGAGATGGGGGGAGGATGATGGGAACGTGGACGGTTCAATCCCTACAAAAGATCCGAAGATCAAAGGACGAAAGGACCGAATTCTGAATACTCGACACTCAGGTATTCTTCATCCAACGACCTTGTCTTCCACATCATAATTCTCCTCCACAGCCCGGCCTAAGTATTCGTGTATCGGTCTCCCGTGAATCGTACTCGATCCCACCGGGCATCCTTCAGATCGTATCTGACTTAGGCATCATAGGGGACTTGGTCGAAACCAAGGTCCGACCCCCCCTGACGAGCTTTCTCGTCCACACAGGTCAAGGAGACTCCACTCCGCCGAAGCTACCCTTCGGCGTTTCATCCACCGGAGCCTAGCGATCTCGACCCCGAGCTCGTTCGTCTCTTCACTCGAGGAGGCCGTCGTACTCACGAAGCTACCCTTCAGGATACCGACGCACGGATCCATGCACTCCCAACCGAGCAAATGCGTCGCTTTCCGATCTCGAAAGACGCACGAGTCTCACGTGGCCAGGTCAACCTCCGACCCTCGAGATTACCCAACAGTAGTGAGAAAACACCCCGAAACATCTGGCGCCGTCTGTGGGAACGAAATCTACACCCACTTCATCCACTACAAGCAGCTGGAGCAACACGACAACGGATCCACCCGCCTACCGACCATCCCCGAGAATGGTGGCTACGTTCCGAACGGAACGGGGCACAGCCGTTCCACATAGGGAACCGACGACTCACGCTCAATAACCCGCGAATTACTCGACCATCTCACCCAGGAGATGAAGGCCAGCTTCAAGACTCTGGCAACGACCATCCAGCAACTCGCGGGCCTGCAACACCCCTTCGCAGGGAATCAGGAGGAATTCGTTGACCATTCGGGGCACCGCCCCCCGCTACGCTTAGCCGTAGTCACAGACCGCGAGGGTGGATGCCAGAACCGGAAGCATTCACTGACCCCCACGTTCCTGCGAACAAGGGGAGGAGGGGGGCCAGGTGGACCGGGGGCGAGTCGACAGTGGCTTCGTCCAAACGGTCTCGCTCGGCCAGGCATCGGTCGTCCAGCCGCACTGCCCCCGATGGGCGCCGGGGATGAGCAGAAGCCCACGCCGGACTAGGCCGAGAAGCCGCGTGGAACGCTCCCACAGAGAGCGCACTCAGCAACATATGCCTATCCCCAGTCGGGATGGCCACCGAGGGAATCCTCGCATCTCCACCGATCTGCCTAGACAACCCAAGCGCCAAGGCGAGGCACCATCCGGCCAGGCTAACCTAGGACCTCTGGCGATCGACCACTGCCCGTTGGCAAGAAGCATCACCACGGGTGCCCTCCAGGTTCAAAGTGCCAGCCCTGTAGAAGTACGACGGCTCGGAGGACCCCGAGGAACATGTTCTGGACTACGCATGGGTCATGAGGTTCCAGGAGGCTGATGACACTCTGCTCTGCCGCGACTTCTACACCACTCTCAAGAAGTCCGCCAGGGACTGGTACAATAGCATCCCTGACCAATCCGTCAGCAACTTCCAGGACCTGTTCCAGATGTTCTGCCAACAGTTTATGGCAGGACGGCAGAGGAAACCGGGCTCGGACATCCTATTCAACGTGGAACAAAGGCCGAACGAAACTCTGAGGGCCTACATGAAGCGCTTCAACGTCCAGAAGATGAACGTCGAGAGCTGTCCCGAGCTAGTCGTAACAACGGCCCTAAAGAAGGGGCTTCGACATATGAGCCTGAAGAAGAACCTACACAATGACCACACGAAGGACCTCGTCGAGGTCATAGATCGGGCGGAACGGTTAATCCTGACCGAAGAGGCCTTGGCGGCGGAAGAAGGGGGTCCCCGACGGAGACCAAGTGTGATGAACGTGAGCGCTGCGAGCTGGAGGATCACAAGCAGGAAAAAAAGCCAAGGGGGAAGCAGCGCAGAGGGGAAACGCCGCCCACCAAGCTAAACACGACTCAGGACGTCGTCCTGACACAGGCTCAGAAGGAGGGCCACATCAACAAGCCGCCCCCAAAGATGAAGTGCGACCATAGGGACGAGGAAAATACTGCATGTATCATAAGGACAACGGCCACGACACCGATGACTGCTGGCACCTGAAGAAGGACATCGACCAACTGATCAGCCTAGTGCACTTGAAGAATTTTGTCAATGCCTCAAAAGCGACCCCCAGGGAGGGCACATCGAGGCAAGTGGACAAAGGGAAGAAGGTGAACGTCGTCCAGACCCCCCTGCGCGTGATCGAGTGAGGAGACTGGCCAATCAACCGCTACGCCTCCCCCGGGCAAGCTTTGCACGCCCACCGTTATCTTCCCTGCTTTTTTGCATTTCTTACCGAATGTATCCCCAGTTTTTACTTTCAAGAATGAAGTGCGAGTTCACACCAACAACTACATGTCCCTCAAGATCTGACTCAACACTCCGCCGTGTCGAACCTCCAGAAGCGACCGTAAGGCGGGGACAACTCCTCCAGCAGGCCGACCACTCAAATCGGTCATAAGGCTGGGGGCAACTCTCCCAGCAGGCCGATCGCTCGATCGACCGTAAGGCTAGGGACAACCCTCCGAACAGGCCGATCACTCGATCGACCGTAAAGCTGGGGCAACTCCCCTAGCAGACCGATCACTTAGACCGGCCGTAAGGCATGTGGCAACTCCCCCAGTGGGCCGATCACACGATCGACTATGAGGCTGTGGACTACCCCCAGCAGGCCGATCGCTCGATCGGTCGTAAGGCTGAGGGCAACCCCCCAGCAGGACGATCGCTCGATCGACCATAAGGCTGGGGGCAACTCCCCAGCAGGCCAATCACCCAGATCGGCGTAAGGCTGAAGGTGACTCCTCCAGCGAGCCGATCACTCGATCGATCATAAGGATGGGGCAACCCCCAGCGGGCTGATCACTCGATCGACCATAAGGCTGGGAGCAACCCCCAGTGGGCCGATCACTCGATTGATCGTTATGCTAGGGGCAACCCCCAGCAGGCCGATCGCTCGATCGGCCGTAAGGCAGTGGCAACTCCCCCAATAGGCCGATCACTCGATCGACCGTAAAGATCGACCGTAAAGTTGGGGGCAACTTCCCCAGCACGCCAATCCCTCAAATCGGCTGTAAGACTGGGGGCAACTCCCCCAGCGGACCGATCCCTCGATCGACCATAAAGCTGGGGGCAACCCCAGCGAGCCGATCACTCGATCAACCGTAAGGATGTGGGCAACTCCCTCAGCAGGTCAATCATCCAGTCCGACCGTGAGTTCGAGGGTAGCTCCCCCAGCAAGCCAACCGACCCGTTGAACGTCAGGCTAGGGGCAACCCCCAGTAGATCGACACCGCGTCGACCATAAGGCTGGGGCAACTCCCCCAGCAGGCCGATCGCCCAGTAGAGTGTGAGTCTGGGGTAGCTCCCCAAGCAAGCCGACCGACCAGTCGACCGTCAAGCTGTGGGCAACTCCCCCAGCAGATCGACATCACATCGACCATAAGGCTAGGGACAGCTCCCCCCGCAGGTCGATCCTAAACTGGCCATAAAGCTGGGGGCGACTCCTTAGCAGATCAGTCCTAAACCGGCCATAAGGGTGAGGCAACTCCCCCTACAGGTCGGTCCTAAACCAACCATAAGGCTAGGGGCAACTTTCCCAACGGGTCGGTCACAAAGCGACCATAAGGCTAGGGACAACCCCACAGGTCAGACCCAATACAACCATGAGGTCGGAAGCAACCCTCCCGACAGAGTGACCGTGGGCCACCACGATGGATTGGGAATGATCCCCTCGATGGATACCGCCCACAGGTCAAGTCAGTGAACGACCTCGACTTGAGCTGCGAGAGGGGGACAGAACCAAAGCAGATCAAAAACGATTCTGAAAGCGCAAACACGATGGCGACATAAAAGAAAAGAAAAGTCCATTTCAACAAAAATGTTTCTTCTTACAGTTGGTTTAAAAAAAGAAGAAAAGGAGGAACAAAAGAGGGGCCGCTCCGCCTACGACACAGGAGCTCGCGAGGAAGTGCCCCCAGGCGCTTCATCTCCTCCCGAGCTCGTAGGATGCCCAGGGGCAACCGGAGGACGGGGAAGCATTCCCCGGGCCCGCTCCTCGAATGCTAAGAACCCTTCCCAGAAGGACCTCGCCATCTTCGGAGCCAAGATGCCCTCGTACGCCCGGAACGCCTCCCGGAGGGACTCCGTGATCCTCGGGGCTAGGACGTCCTCATAACCCCTCTAAACCTCCTCGACGAGCCAGACGGGGTCCACTTGCCGCAGGGTGTCTTGCTCGGACCAAAGTGATGGAAATTGAATTCCACCCCAAGTGATTTTGATGATGAGCACACCAAATGAAAGCTTGATGTACTAACTACACTACACTCAAGTGCGCAGAATTTGCGAAGCTCTACTCATACTCAAAGAAGCACACTTCAACGCTCAAAGACAAAGACGAACATGACTAAACTCAAGTGATGAAGCTCAAGCTCAAACAGAACATAGAAGCTCGCTTTCACTTCATCAAGTTGACCAAACTTCCGAAGACATGTTCTGAGTCCATAGTGAGTGTGTCGTGTCTTTTAGGGTATTTGATAAAGCCATATCAAATAGACAAAACACACACACACACACACACAATTTCGAAAATACTTTTAATTATCTTCAAAATATTTTCGAGAGATTCTTTCTAGTCACTCCATAATTTTCGTAGTGAAACTCCACGCACCCTGGAGCTAACTAGTTGTCTGACTAGAAGAGCAACAGGAAAAACTCCTCTGAGAGTCGACTACCAAAAGTAGGGAGTCGACTACTTGTCAGAGATCGAAAACTCCTGGAGTTCTCTGGGAGTCGACTACCTATATTAGGGAGTCGACTACCAGCTGTAAATTTTCAGACGTTTTTGAATTTGAATTTTGAAATCCTTTGAGCAATTTACTCCGTAATTTTTGGGACAAAAGTCAAACGAAATTTGAAATTCAAATCTCAGTTTTTTCCCTATAAATAGAGCTGAATTCTTTGATGAAAAATACAACATTGAAAATCAATCTATTGTGAAAACTCTCTTGAATTCAAAGCTCTCATTTTCTCTCTAAGCCAATTTTGATTTTATTTGATCTTGCAATATTCTTTTATAAATTCTTTTGAAGATCATACTCTTATTTTTATTGGCTAAAACATTTTCAAAATCCTTACTATTATTCTCTTTATTTTATTTAAAGGATTTTTGAAAAGATCTAGATCACAAAGAACTTCTCTCGTATCTTTGTGTGATCTAGACTATCATTCTATCAAGCCACTACACAAATTTGTCTAAACTTTGATTGGCTATAGAATCGGGTGTGTAAACCAATCTCCATCATTTATTGTGGTGTATTGGATAAATTCTCATTGTGTTGATTGTTGGAACACTAGACAAGTCTAGTTGTTGCCAGTTGGAAAGTCCTCGGTTTGTGAGGCAAGGGTAAACCCTAGACAAGTCTAGGTGTTGCGATTGAAAATCTTGGTCAAGGCTAGGTCGTTGGAAATCCTAACGAGTGAAGTTAGGTAATTGTATTTGCCAAGGCAGATAGTGGAAATCTCGTACCGGATTGGTCGGGGACTGGACGTACCCGGGTTACGGGGAACCAGGATAAAAATCCTTTTGTCTGCGTTTGTTTTCTGTGATTTGTTATCTTTCTTGTACAAGCATTCTTTACTTATTAATTGTTCATCTTTGTAATTCATTGTTAACTTATTCAAAAGTTTGTATCTTTAATTTCCGCTGTGTATAAATCTATTTGTAAAGATCTACTTGTCAAAGTTATATTTATCTGATCTTAATCCAATCTCTTTCATATTCTTGTTAAGATTGTTTTGTTGATTAAGAACCAAGCGTAGATCACTCTACTTGGTTTCTTAGGCAACATTAGAAGGAATTTATTTGTGTTAATATCGTTGAGCGAAAAAGTTTACTATATACACAACACTATTCAACCCACCCTTCTAGTGTTGTTTGCCATCCACAGGATCCAACACAAAGTTCGGCCCTCTCCTTCATGTGCGCGTCCTGGACAAGGGACAACGCCTCCTCAGCTTCC
The DNA here is from genome assembly GCA_030789695.1 of Scilla litardierei. Taxonomy (NCBI): domain Eukaryota; kingdom Viridiplantae; phylum Streptophyta; class Magnoliopsida; order Asparagales; family Asparagaceae; genus Scilla; species Scilla litardierei. The sequence continues at coordinate 437,288,431 of CM061142.1, read as the reverse complement.
TTGGCCGACCTCTCGGCAACCGCCCGGAAAGACTCAGCAACTGCCCAAGCCTCCCACAGGCTTCCCAGCTCCGAGGTGAACTTGACAACCCAGCGTTGGGACTCGTGGGCCGCCCTGCGGGCCTCTTCGGCCGCCTGCTCGACCACATCAGCCCTCAGGCACTCTCGTTCAAGAGCTGCCTCGAGCCCATCAACCATCTTCGAGCGCCGATGCGCCTCTACAGCTAGCGAAGACGCCTACGAGACGGAGGGAATGAGGATCATTCGAAAACAAAACAGGAATGAGGGGGGAAGAAAACACACTTGCTGGATCTTCCATACCATGCAGTCCGCCAGGGTTGAGAAGCGGACCCTCTCGAGAAGGGCGCGATCCCCTGGAAGGGCGGAACCCCTCGCCAGCCGGAGTGCCACGTCGCAGTCTAAAAAGACTGACCCACGGGCGGAGCCTCTTGGCCGATCCCGAACACCGACAAGGCATGTCATGCCTCAACTAGGAGACGCTCGGCCTGGTGGGCAAGGTAAACCTCCGCCAAGGTCTGAGGGCTCGCCCCAGAGATAACCGGCATATCGCGCGCCGCCAGGGAAAGCCCTCTCACCCTCTTCTTCCCCTCGGGCTCTTCAGACCCCCGAGCGAGAGCGTCTCTTCCTCTCCCCCTGATTCGCGGCTGATGCATGGGGACCCTGCCCGGTGGCTGTAGCGACCCTCTCTCCGGGAGCGAGACCGACGAGGGCATCGAGCGGATCCGTCACCACGGGAGAAGGTTCGGCCGTAACCAGAGGCATGGGAGGGGAAACTCCCGCCGGCCTCAGTGTCCCGATCGGTGGGTCGGCCGCACGGGCTTTCTCCTCCACAATGTGGTGAGGCGCATGGCCAGAGGAACTTCCCCGAGCGCCCGGAGCCCCTCGACGAATGAGTTGGCGCACATCACGGCTGAATTTCCGACCCGCCATTTATGCAAAAGAGAGGGAATCAGGGTAAGAAAGAGGGGAGAACAAAATCAAAAAGGGGCCTTTACCAGGGGACCACAAGACGCTCTTGAGGAGGAGGCTGTCCAATAACGGCCAGACCAATCTCTCTCCTCTAGACAAGCCAGCTAGAAGCCTGATCGCGGCCCGATCGGACTCGGAAAGGGACAGCGTCAGCTCGTAGGCCCCCAAGTTCCCCCAACCGGTCAAGATCACAGCATCCTCTTGGAAAGTGACGAAGAAATAGTCATTCTTCCAGTCACCAACCCAGCGGGACAAAACCAGTAGACATTCTCTTCCCGTCCGGGGGCAGATATGAAGCCATGTCCCTCAAGCAACAGCCCGGACTCTGAAATGGTAGAAAAAGAGCGACAAGATCAACTCCAACCTGTGCATATGGCAAATCATGATGAAACCAACCAGAGCCGGGACCAAATACGTGGTCAGTTGACATAAAGCCACCACCAAGAATTCCAGGACCCGAATGATGAAGGGATGGAGGGAAAAACGAAGACCCATCTGGAACATCGCCACATACACCCTGACCTCGCAGTTCCTGGGGAAACAGATCATCTCATCCGCAAAGGGCACCCGAACACCATACGGGTGAGTGAGGTATTCCGCCCTAATTCTCTCGACGGTGGAATAGGAGATGGTGGAAACCGACCCGAGGATCGCGGGACACCTGACTCCCTCGTTCCAGAAGGCTCCCCTCCTTGGGCCGAGTCTGCAAATAGCAGACCCTAGCCCTTATCAGGGAGCAACCTGGGCTCAGAGGAGCCACCGGGCCTAGACGACGGGGACCATATCCTTAACGCCATCGCCGATGGAACAAACCGAAAGCAAGAGCAAGAGAAGGGGATTACCTTACGAAGTTCGAAGAAGAGAACGCTGAAAGAGAGAACGAAAAGGAACTCACCAACAAGGAGAGAGCATAAGCCGAATCAGGAAACACGAGAAAAGAAAACTAAACCCCAATGGTTTTATACGGAAAACAACTTCGAATCCAAGCCGTTCAGAGGGGGACGTGTCGCGACATCTCGCGGAAGGCGGCACTTCGAATCCCGCTCCCTAAACGCGGGAGAATTCCAACCTGACATCACCATGATGGTTTTCATTTAATGCATCGCCTCGACTGACGCACCTATCAGATCTACACGAATTACATCCCTCGGACCGAACCGTCAAAATCCGAACGGTCCAAACGATGTGGGCAATTGATACGACCCTCCCAAAACGGGCTAAGACGGAACATGTCGAGCACGCGATCCGAGCCCATGGGCCAGGACGGGATTAGGCCTCAGCCTAAAAGCCCCGCAAAGCCCTCGGGCCATGGCGACCCCAGACTGACGTGGAGGAAACCGCTGGCCCTTGTAGGTTGAGGTAACCGCTCCTCCGAATTGCGCCCACCTTCATTACCATTCAAGAGCCCCATTACGCCCACCTTAATGACCCATTAAGGGACGATCAAAGTGGCGGATGCTTAGAGCGAGATGGGGGAGGATGAGGGGGACGTGGGCGGTTCAATCCCTACAAAAAAACCCGAAGATCAAAGAACGAAAGGACCAAATTCTGAATACTCGACACTCAGGTATTCTTCCTCCAACGACCTTGTCTTCCACCTCATAATTCTCCTCCACAGCCTCTGAGTATTCGCGTATCGGTCCCCCGTGAACCGTACTTGATCCCACCGAGCATCCTTCAGATCGTATCTGACTTAGGCATCGGAGGAGACTTGGTAGGAACTAAGGTCTGACCCCCCTGACGAGCTTTCTTGTCCGTGCAGGTTAAGGAGACTCCACTTCGCCGAAGCTACCTTCGGCTCTTCATCCACTGGAGCCGAGCGATCTCGACCCTGAGCTCGTTCGTCTCTTCACTCGAGGCCATCGTACTCCAAAAGCTACTCTTCGGAATACCGACGCACGGATCCATGCACTCCCGACCGAGCAAACGCGCCGCTTCCCGATCTCGGAGGATGCACATGTCTCACATGGCCAGGTCGTCCTTCGACCCTCGAGACTACCCAACAGTGGTGAGAAAACACCCCGAAATAGGAAGAATCAATGTATTGCACCAAACATAACAAGCAACTAAAAGGGAAGGAGGGAGGGTAACTCTAAATTCATTGAGAAAATGATCCCGCATGGTGCGGGTAATATCACAAGAAATACGTGCTAGTTGGGTTCACTATATGCAGTGAAGAGAAAAACAAGGGAAGCGAGAGGTGATGTTCCTATAAGCAAGGATGTCAGCCGTAAGCAACTAGTTAACTAAGTGCATGTTCTTTTTGTTGAATCTGGAGTGGAAAGTGGAATTTTTCCACTATTCACGCACTATTCACGCTACTATTCACGATTCACCGGATTCTCATCTCGTTTTCCTTTGGATTGTTTTTATGAAATTCGGAGGGAAAAGTTCTCTGACGTGGCTCCTATATGGCAGCGAAATTCTCAGCCGCGTTTTCTCCACAAAAACAACGGATTACGCTACAGAATCCCACTTTGGTGGACCCATTCTTTCTCTCTCCCGCCTTCCAACCAATCGCAGCGGTGAAATTTTATTTTTTAGATTTTTTTGCGGAAACAGTAATCGCGGGAGAAGCGAACAGTGTCGCGTGTTTTTTTTCGTATTATCGAGGAATGCAAGTGTTTTGGTTTTTTTAATAGTTTTTTCCAATTGAAATTTCGAATTAATTAAGAATTTCGAATAGTTATCGAGGAATGCACAATGATTTCCCACTTTCGACTTTTTAATAGGTTTTTAATAAATTTTTAATAGTTTTTAATAGTTTATTTAATAGTGTTTTCACAGTTAACAGCAAATTTCGAATTAATTAGGAATTTAATTAGTAATTCAAATTAATTAAATTCAAGTACTTTATTATTTTAAGACCGTGGACCCCGCTCCAAACTTTCGTTATCCAACCTTCTTTTAAAAAACACAAGAAAATTGTGTGGGGCCCACAAAATTTTCTCAAAATAACTTTCCAACCAACTTTCCAACAAAAAACACACAAAACCAAACTTTCCTCACATCAAGATTCCACAACCCCTCAACTTTCCACAACCATTCGCAACATAAAGAACATGCCCTAAGGCCAGCCACAAGAAAATGTGGATTTTGATAGGGAGATTCATATGCCAAATGTGGAGAACATCACTTTGGATGTGACCAATTGATTGGAGGGTTCTATAGACATTCCTAATAGAGAAGCCAATTATGTTTTCCAAGAGAAGGCATTCAGCTCATTTGACGGGTGAGCATGAGAACTTGTAGGAGTTGACGTTGGAATGCATTATTTGAAGATAGGATATTGAAAGCCAACAACCAACCTTGGTAAGAAGATTGCGAGGCAACCGTGACATGCTTGTTGTTGACCAACTGATAAAGCAGTGTGAGATTGACAAAGATAATGCTCACAATCCACCAATAAAGTGAAAAAAGCCTTCAGATCATTGCCATAATTGATTCCAATGCCTACACATAAGTTTTCCATAGCAGGCAACACCAACCTCCAAAAGTGGGATATTCTTTGAGTTGTCGGGGATAATGTCATGGGTGTGAATAATACGATAGTAGCATTGCCGAACAAGGGTGATCTAATGAGAAAAATCTACAGTTTAAGAGTCTCCAAATCCATTTGGATAAGAGCGAGATATTGAAGTCACAAGATTCAACACCCTCAGTCTTTCAAGATGCATCAGATAGCAAGCTAGTTTCCAATTCGCAAGACAAGATGCACCTATGAAGCTCTACAGATGCTAACAATTGTATTGATCATCCATTGAGGCAATCAGAAGTACATGCAATAGAGGGGCAAAGAAGTGAGAACCGAGTTAAACGAGCCAACCTCATTGAGGGCAAGCTTCATAGATTTGGTGAAACCATCCACCGCAAGAATGAAAAGATATGTAATCAAACTTGTGATTCTATATATTCATGGATAGGCTTGCCTCTTGTTGCCGTCTCTATGGAAGAGCTTAATTAGTTAATGGAAACAATGGTTCATTATCATAGTGATATCAAGGAGGATGTTTTTTTAAATTAAAACCACATACAATACAATCTGTATAATGCTAGTTTTGATGCCTCTCACACGGGTATTTCTAATATTCTCCCACGCAAAAAAATGCTAACTTTGATTAATCCGTGAGTTCATAGAAATTATTGCATAGAAACAAAAGCAATAGAATGTAGAGCAACGATACCTATCTGCATCATGAATTTTCGCACAACGGGTTCTCGCAATCTCCCATTCTGCCGAACGTAAGAGGCCAAGTCCCCACCTTCACAAAACTCCAGAACTAAGAAAACGCAGCCATCAACCTAGTAGAAAAAGGGGGGACGAAACTGACTCAATGAATTTTGCAAGAATCAGGACCGTTTCGAAATTTGTAAGCCCAAGTTCAGACCTGAAGCACGTCGAGGAGGCGGACGATGTTGGGGTGGCGAACTTTGGCGAGGAAATTCAGCTCGCAGTCCAAACACTCCCTCAGTTTCCTGCTAAGCCCAGAGACGCGGACCTGCTTCAAGACGACATACTGGCCCTTGGATCGATCGACCGCCCTCCACACGATCGAGAAAGGCCCTTCGCCTCCGATCCTCGCTTTTACCTCGTAATCGCCGATTGTGAACGCCGGCGACGAAGCCACTGCTTCTTCCATTGCTTTCCTCTGCCTCCGACACGATTGCTCCCTTCCGGATTTATCCGAAACGTGGACTTCTCCACAATCGGATCCGAACCCAACCCAGGGCCCAAACTGGGACCAAGCACGGGCCTAAATAAGTGGTTCACCTATTGGGCCCAAAGCCCAGAACTTACACTTCCAGCCATATCTAGCGACTAACTATGTATCATGCAATGTCGATGTTCGGTAGAAGACTAAGTATATAGCTTTTCATGTGCAAGGACATTTAGCACATCTCAGGCAATAAAGACTATGCAGTACCTACTGTCGCTTGAGAGCTTTCTGTTGACTGTCAAAGTATAAATACCGTACAGAAGCATCTCGACGAGTCATTCCTATAAACATGTTTTCCAACAAGCACATGGTGTTGTCTCACGATGTCTCCACATCGAGTGGCTACGAGGCCAGACACTTCCGGGTTGAGCTCTACGCACAATGGTCTATCTGGAATACCAATATCCTTTTCTCGATATTCCAATGACCAGAAACATTTTCGAAGACATGCTTGTCAAAAACCATTGGGCTGCATTATCATGATCTCATCATGATCTAAATCTTCATCACATGCATCTCCAAGGACTTTAGATATCCATGTAATCGTATTGCAACCTCATAGGTGCACGCTCAAATGTATAAGGATTACCAAATAGCTTACTATCTTTTTGAACTAGTTGTGTCAATCTCATTGATAGACGTAAGGGCATATATTTTCCAACAGTTATATGATATGCACCACATAAATCCCACCATATAATCAACTTAATACATGAATATAAATGACATTGAGCTATTGATTTGAATACATATGTCATACATTATAACATATATGACATTCACTATGTACATACACATGTGACACGAGGGGCGGTGGCATGCCCTATTTTGCACCGTACGTGTATTATACTGAACACACGTGGTATTTCTATCTACGAGGCATACGTAGGCGTGAAATAAGCGTAGATATTGATGTATATAGCGTAGTGCAAGGGGGATTGGGCCGTAATACGTGGCTAAGAGAAGAGAATGCGAATGTGAATGCGGGAGAAGTGCAAATGACATCGTGGGTGCAAAACAACAGGAATGCGTTGGACGTGTGTGTGTGGTGCATGTATGCATGTGTAGGCATGCATGGGTGTGTGTAGGAAGAGCCATGCAAGTGTGAAAGGGGTTAGGGGTCAATGGCAACCCCCGTAAATTTTTAGAAAGGTCAAGGGCAAAACGGTCTTTTGACTAAAACTGATGTGCGTACATACTAGTGGTGTGTGAGCGTAAAGTAATGGCAAACTTGTAAATACCTAGATGATGGAGGGGTATTTTGGTCATTTAACTAAGTGTATGCTTATCCTAGAGAGGGTTCTAGTAAGAGATATTTTAGGATAACTTTCCCCTTTATTCTTTACTTTTCTTTACTTTTCTTTCTTTCATTCCCTCTCCCTCTCCCTACCCCCTTGAGGCCAGCCACATCCCTCCCCTTTTCCCATTATTCCCCCAAAAAGAAACCCATAATTTTCCCTCACAAAAATCAAGAAGCTCAAGTAGCTTGAAGGTGGGAAGAAGGTGGAGAAGAAAGAAGAGAAGGAGAAGAGGAAAACCGAGCTTTTGAGGTAGGAAACTACTTGGATTTGGAATTCCACTAATTTATTCTTGCTCTCATGTTTTCATAGCATGATTTACTTAATATGTAATAGGTATAGTAAAAAAGCTATGTATCATGTTCAATTTCACAATTTCCCCGTTGAAATTCTTAGCAAACACATCTCCTTTAAAATTCAGAAATCTTGATGTCTGATTTTGCCTTGATTGTGGTTACTATAGCTCAAATTAGGGCGCGAAAAAAATATGAGCTTGTAGATCTTGAAGTTCTACCCCAAAAACATATAAATTTTGATATAGTTTCAATTCAGAAATTAGGAGAAATAAATCCATCTTTACAACATGTCTGTTTGATTTTCAGTGTTGACACAGTTTAGCAAAATTGGTCAAGACACCTGCACACTCAATGAAATTTTGTGTTCTTGGTCTTGTTGGAAAGTTAACAAGTTTTTCTAAAAATTCATCAGAGTGCATTTATGTTGAATTACTGGCTGCAATGTGTCCAAAATTGGATTTCAATACAGACCCAGAAATCTGTCTGAAAAACAGATTTGACACACTTCACCAAATAATTCACCATAAATCACTTACTTAATATTTTTGCATGAAATTTTATTTGTGAATCCATAACTAGTATATTTATAACTTTTATTTGGGACAATTTATCAAATTCTCAATGAAAACTAATGTTATATGGCCATGTATTGTCACTTTCTGCAATTTCAGCAAGCTGAATTCATTAAGCGATGTTCTTATTCATTAATTGTGGTTACTTGGTCATCATTATTCTTACTTATTATGATTGTGTGGTGGAATGAATATTTATGCCCTTGGCACGTGTAAATTATATTGTGTTTCCTTGATATGAATTACGCCTATCATGTGTTCGCTGAAATGCCTCAATGAAACAAAAGTTGAGAAACATGCGGAACATGCATGTATATATTTGTAATATGAGAAATGATGTGAATGGACAATGTTTGAGGACACGGATGGCACTACATGGAGCGAGAGCCACAGTAGGAGGCGGTGAATTCGCTGTGGGCCGTGACCGTGTAGGCACCTCTTGACTCCATCGGTAGTTACCACAGTTGAGAACGGAGTAGATCACGATATACTTGCACACCGGCACATTCATGGGATCCCATTGCATTGCATTGCATCTCATGTTGCATCATGTGCATCATCATGCATCATATACACATTGTGTGTGATGCGTACATATATGCAATGTATGTGTGTTGTGTGTTGTGCATGGTATGCATATTTATATGTTTGTGCCTTGTATGTGTATTTGTGTATGTGGTTGTATAAATATTTGTATTACTATTCGTGCTAATCCTTTTCTTGCAGTAACTCGACATTGTGTTGTGATATGGTTCCCCGGATTTGGTTTTGGATGATGAGCAAACATAAATAATGGATACTAACTTATTTGTGAGCGCAGTTATGGAGATCGTCGCCAAAATACCACGTACAACAAAAGCGACGTCTCAAGACTTCTCAATACGCTGATCGTGTGCCTGGAGCTTCGTTGAAGCTCAAGGAGCAATATTGAAGTCAAGAGGAATGAAGATTGAAGCTTTGAATACGGCTCGTAAGGTTGATTTTTATAGTCTTCTAGCTTCATAGATTAGAATGTTAAGCCTTGAGTAGGACTCATTTTATAATCTTCATTTCGCTCATATCTTAGAGCTAGGATTATCATAGAAGCCATTAGAAACATTCCCGAAGCCTATCGCTTCTTCCCTCGGCTTCTTGTGCATGTTAGTTTGTTCAAGAAGAGTTACCAACCGACTAGATGACGATCTAGTCGGTCAGCAACTCTACATGAACCGACTAGTTTGCCTTCTCTATATTCAGCTCTTTCTCTGTCTACAGTTAGTCGGTCAAAGAAGAGTCACCGACCGACTAGATGACGATCTAGTCGGTTAGGAGTTCTTCTTAGACCGACTAGTTGTGTACAGTCATTTTCAGCCTGAGCTACTGTTTCGAGTTAGTCGGTCAAAGAACGTTTACCGACCGACTAGTTGAGAAACTAGTCGGTCTGCATTTGTTCTTAAACCGACTAAGTCATCTTGAAGTCAGCCTATTCTATTTCGACGTTAGTCGGTCAAAGATCATTCACCGACCGACTAGTTGTGAAACTAGTCGATCGGCAAGTCTTCTTAGACCGACTAGTTGTCTTTGCCTGTACTTCGACTTCTTGGCTGTTCTACCGTTAGTCGGTCTACGTTGTATCACCGACCGACTAGTTGATGAACTAGTCGGTCAGTGATCCTTCTTTGACCGACTAGTCTGGTTCAGAATAGAGCCGTTGGGAGTCTTTCAAACTCGATTTCTCTTGCCTCTTTAAATAGAATCCTGATTCGTTTGAAGAGGGGTTAGAGGTCCTATTTCCAAGCAATTTCAGACCTAAGAGAAGAGCTCTCCCAAGCTATTTCAAAGCTCTCTCTCCCTCACAAGAATCTCTCCCTCAACTCTTTGAGCCATTTCCTCAAGAGAGATTCTCTCCATTGTGAGCCTTCCAAGCCTAGAGCTTGATCCAAAGTCACCATCCTCCATCCTAGCCTTCGATCGCTGATCTTATTAGTGGAGATTCGGTTTGGTGACATTCTCTCCTCAAAATCCATCATTGCCCTAATTTGGTAAGTATACTTAAGGCATAGGATTTTGTAAGGTAAGAGTTTATTTCATTTCATTTCATTGAATTGTTGTACACTCTCGGTTGTGAGAGTTTGAGTGATCCCGGGTTGTGGGATTCACCGGAATCGATTGTAGGTCGATTGCACTTGTGGAGTTTCCGCAAGTGGGTTTAGTGGAAATCTTGAGTTAGGGTTGCTAACTCAAGTATCCGGAGGGGATCCGGGTGGTTGGGACGTAGGATCACCGGGAACAAGTCGGGGAGACTTGGGTGGATCCGAACCCAGTAATATTGTTTGTTTGCGTATGTTTTAATTCTTGTTGATAGTTGTTTAATTCCGCATTGTCGTTTGTTTCTTGCACAATAATTAGGAATAACTATCTTGATTATTTTAAGTACTATTCACCCCCCCCTCTAGTACGTGTGCAGTAGCTACCACAGGGCACTATAATTGGTATCAGAGCCAAGGTTAAAGCTACGAGTTCAAAGCTATGACGAACAACGACTACAACGTCTTCAAGAACCGCGATGGAGCTTCTTCAGTTATGGAAGGACTATCCTCCGTCAGGCCTCCACACTTCAACGGTACCAACTACGGGTACTGGAAATGCCGGATGCAAATTTTCCTCCGGAGCGCTTCACTATGGAGAGCCACCATGACTGAGTATGTCGAGCCTTCCGAAGAAGATTTCGCGAAGTGGACCACCGCGAAGGTCGCCGCAGAAGTTGCCAATGCCAAGGCAATGAATGCCTTGAATTGTGCGTTGGAGCCCGAGGACTTCAACAAGATATGCACATGTAAGAGTGCATATCAAATATGGAACCAACTCCTCATTTTGCACGAAGGATCGAGTACGGTAAAAGATTCTAAACTCGTCGTTGCTAATAAAGAATTTGAGTTGTTTCATATGGAGCAGGGCGAAACCATGAAGGAATATTACGCTCGCTTCGTGGATATTTCAAACGACTTGGAAGCTCTTGGGAAGACCTACACCCAAAAGGAGAAAGTCTCGAAGATAATCGATGGACTTCCTTCTTGTTGGGAGAAGCGTACCTACGCCATCGAGGAAGGTAATGACATGAATAAATATACCGTCGTACAACTAATGGGTACCTTGTTGTCTTATGAGGTACGCAAGGAGAGTAAGATCCGGATGAAGGAAAAGATGAAGGCGTACTTGAAGCAAGACGAGCCAAAGAAAAAGACAATTGCATTCAAGGCCGCTCCATCTACCGATGATGAAGATTCGGAAGAAGAAGAGGACGAAGAATTGGACATGGAAGCATTGGCCAATATGGCAAGGAAATTCATCCGATTCTTCCGACAAGGTAAGTTGAATCGTAAATCTAAATTTATTTCGACTAATGTTTCTACTCCCGTGTGTTACAAATGCAACAAGCCAGGACATATCAAGCCGGATTGTCCTCTCTACAAACATAAGGGGAAGTGGAAGGCATCCAAGCACGACAAGTCGAGAAAGCACAAGAAAGGACTTGTAGGTACCTTCACCGACTCTGACTCCTCAAGTGGAGAGTCGGACGATGAAAGAGTGGAGAATGCACACACGTGCTTCATGGGAAGAGAGGATCGTGATGAAGAGACTTCCTCCGATGAAAGCGAGGATGGAAGCGAGGATGAAGGCGAAGAGGTAACCAATGATGAACTTAGAATAGCCAATGAACAACTATGGAATAAGTTTTCTAATATGGCTACTAAGTTTATGAAGACTAAAAATGAATTAGATAGTCTTAAAAACTCGCCTAAGCCTTTCATCGTCAACAACGACACCGTTGTTGATGGGTTGAGAAATGAGATTGAAAATCTCAAGTCTCAACTTGAGCATGTTCATATCGAGGATTCGGATGAACATGTGATAGCGGATTTGACGTCTCAAATCTCAACTTTGAGTATTGAGAATAAAAATCTCAAATCACGTGTTTGTGCTCTCGCATCGCAAGTGTCCACTTTGGATGCTTCTTTGCATTCTCTCACCGAGAAGCATGAGAGCACATTAGGCCAAATTCATGAATTCAACAAAGGTAAGGGCAAGTTGGATGGTATCCTAAATGACTTACTTCCGGCCAATCATCACATTGGTTTGGGGTATAAGTTGGGAGAGTCATCCAAATCGTCCGCCACCTTTGTTAGGCCATCTTCCGATGCTTCTACTAGTGGAAGTAAACACGTCATGGGTAGATCTTCTACCAATGGTGCTTCCGCTAGGAACACGCCCCCATTTGGAAAGAAACCCACTTTGGGTGGACCTCCAAAGAAGGGTCATGCTTACATGTATACCATGCCACGTAGGAACACACATCCTACCCCACATGTTAGCACAAATGATGATTTTTATGCTCCGCACCCACGAGCACGTGCACACCTTATGAGACACACTCATGCACATGTTCCTCCACATTCATAAGTTCATCCTCATTCTCATATGAATAATTATCATCATGCACCATTGCATCGAATTCCATATGCTTACCCACGACATGCATCACATAGAAACCAACAACATATGCATGTTCCCAATAGGATTAGGACTCCCAAGACATACACCATTTGGGGTCCGAAGAACACAAGCATGCATAATAAGAATTTGTATGTGAAATCGTTTATTAATGATGTTATCTTGAATGATGATTATGTTGGGAAATCAAGTTCCTCTTGGACTTGGTTTCCGAAGGGTTAGTTTTCTTTGACCCTTCATTGCTTGGTACCATAAGTTTAATTTCATTTTATGGGTACCAAAACAATTGTGGTTTGTATGGGTTACATTTAATTTGAATTTGGTTAGCTAAATTTATTGCCTAACCCATAGGATCCAAAAAGATTTTTGGATACCAAAATGATATTCTCTAGGTTAAATCCACCATGAGATACCCACCCTACCAACTCCGTGATTTGCAAGGATTTTCATTCGATTGGAGTTGATGGTGCTTGAATGATGCACCAAAGTAGGGGGAGCTTAATGTTGTAAGTATGTTCATACTTTTAATTCATATTGGTATCCATTGGTAGAATATAGTACGATTGGTATCATTTTGCTTCATTTGGTATGCTAGATTAGTGTATGCCATTGTTATATGATGTTCTATCTATTTTTGACATAATATTCTTGCATGCTACATTTGGTATGCACATCGGATTATTTTGTCTCTGATGTTGATTTCGTCATTCGACGATTTTATGGATTTAATAGAATTCTTTCTATGGAAACATAGAATTGTTTTCCATGCATTCTATTGATTTTGGAGAGTATGTTCCAAAACTCAATAAGTGAAATTGATTTGAGGTTTGATGATTTCAGATTTCGTTTTTCGCCTATGGCTTGATGATTTCGTATTTCGATTTTCGCCTATGGCTTGGTGATTTCGTTTTCCGATTTTCGTCGATGATTTTATGATTTCGGTTGTCGAGTTTCGCCTATGGCTAGATGATTTCGTATTTCGTATTTCATCTATGGTTTGATGATTTCGGTTTCCGATTTTCGATTTTGGTATTTTGCATTTGATATTTTGCATTGGTGTTATTTTGGGCCTTGGTCGTATTCTTCGACTCCTATGCGTTATTTTTTAGCCATTGCTTTTGTCTCCTCCCGCTCTTTTTGCTAATGCCAAAGGGGGAGAGATATAATAATGACAATGTGCTAATTAATAATTCAAAGGAATTTACCATGAATCTAATTTGATGTGTTAGATTCAGGGGGAGTAAAGATATAAAATGGATTTAGATCCTATATGTCAATATGTGGTTCATATTTCATATCTTACCTCGCTGCTTGATGCATATGAATATTATTGAATATGGAACTAACGTGTCATCAATGCAGGGCGAGTAAGTAAATTTCAATTGAATCATTATTATTGCTTATTATTTATGATTGGTTTGTCATCACCAAAAAGGGGGAGAATGTTGTGATATGGTTCCCCGGATTTGGTTTTGGATGATGAGCAAACATAAATAATGGATACTAACTTATTTGTGAGCGCAGTTATGGAGATCGTCGCCAAAATACCACGTACAACAAAAGCGACGTCTCAAGACTTCTCAATACGCTGATCGTGTGCCTGGAGCTTCGTTGAAGCTCAAGGAGCAATATTGAAGTCAAGAGGAATGAAGATTGAAGCTTTGAAGACGGCTCGTAAGGTTGATTTTTATAGTCTTCTAGCTTCATAGATTAGAATGTTAAGCCTTGAGTAGGACTCATTTTATAATCTTCATTTCGCTCATATCTTAGAGCTATAATTATCATAGAAGCCATTAGAAACATTCCCGAAGCCTATCGCTTCTTCCCTCGGCTTCTTGTGCATGTTAGTTGGTTCAAGAAGAGTTACCAACTGACTAGATGACGATCTAGTCGGTCAGTAACTCTACATGAACCGACTAGTTTGCCTTCTCTATATTCAGCTCTTTCTCTCTCTACAGTTAGTCGGTCAAAGAAGAGTCACCGACCGACTAGATGACGATCTAGTCGGTTAGGAGTTCTTCTTAGACCGACTAGTTGTGTACAGTCATTTTCAGCCTGAGCTACTGTTTCGAGTTAGTCGGTCAAAGAACGTTTACCGACCGACTAGTTGAGAAACTAGTCGGTCAGCATTTGTTCTTAAACCGACTAAGTCATCTTGAAGTCAGCCTATTCTATTTCGACGTTAGTCGGTCAAAGATCATTCACCGACCGACTAGTTGTGAAACTAGTCGGTCGGCAAGTCTTCTTAGACCGACTAGTTGTCTTTGCCTGTACTTCGACTTCTTGGCTGTTCTACCGTTAGTCGGTCTACGTTGTATCACCGACCGACTAGTTGATGAACTAGTCGGTCAGTGATCCTTCTTTGACCGACTAGTCTGGTTCAGAATAGAGCCGTTGGGAGTCTTTCAAACTCGATTTCTCTTGCCCCTTTAAATAGAATCCTGATTCGTTTGAAGAGGGGTTAGAGGTCCTATTTCCAAGCAATTTCAGACCTAAGAGAAGAGCTCTCCCAAGCTATTTCAAAGCTCTCTCTCCCTCACAAGAATCTCTCCCTCAACTCTTTGAGCCATTTCCTCAAGAGAGATTCTCTCCATTGTGAGCCTTCCAAGCCTAGAGCTTGATCCAAAGTCACCATCCTCCATCCTAGCCTTCGATCGCTGATCTTATTGGTGGAGATTCGGTTTGGTGACATTCTCTCCTCAAAATCCATCATTGCCCTAATTTGGTAAGTATACTCAAGGCATAGGATTTTGTAAGGTAAGAGTTTATTTCATTTCATTTCATTGAATTGTTGTACACTCTCGGTTGTGAGAGTTTGAGTGATCCCGGGTTGTGGGATTCACCGGAATCGATTGTAGGTCGATTGCACTTGTGGAGTTTCCGCAAGTTGGTTTAGTGGAAATCTTGAGTTAGGGTTGCTAACTCAAGTATCTGGAGGGGATCCGGGTGGTTGGGACGTAGGATCACCGGGAACAAGTCGGGGAGACTTGGGTGGATCCGAACCCAGTAATATTGTTTGTTTGCGTATGTTTTAATTCTTGTTGATAGTTGTTTAATTCCGCATTGTCGTTTGTTTCTTGCACAATAATTAGGAATAACTATCTTGATTATTTTAAGTACTATTCACCCCCCCTCTAGTACGTGTGCAGTAGCTACCACAGGGCACTACACATTGGACCGCATGTATGATCCCCTTACTTGGCTATTTACTCTTCACTATATATTTAGTCACATGACTTATTTCTCCTGCCGAGCTTTGTGGTTTGATAACCTTAAAACGATATTCCAAATCCAAGTTGGTTCCTACTGGGGCACGCATTGACGTGCCCCTCCTTATTTTTCAGGTAGCAGGGGCAACATGGTTGGTGGTGACTTGGAGTCGGGTTTAAGGGGTAGCAATTGGTGTGAGGTGTAGTTTGTATGATGACTGGGTTGTCTTGGTAGATGGAGAGTAGTGTATATGTATTGTTACACATGGACCATGTATATAAATGAAAGTTGTTATATAAGAATGTGTTGTTGTTGTTCTATGTCATTTATGAGTTGTTTAATATTATGATGGAGCTGCACTTGTACTATCCCAGCATGTGCGCAGTGGCCTGCTTGTTCAGTTTCTCCTTTCTCATTCTTTTCCTCTCTCATCACCCTAACTCTTCAGGATACTCGAGAAAAAAATTAGATATCGGGTATTCTGGGGAACTGGGCGTGACAGTTTTTGGCGGCCCATGCATGTCACCGCACTGTGATGTGTGTAAGGATAGTACATGTAATGCTTCAGTAGGTGATTGGGATAGGTTCGCCCTAATGTGGGTAGTGACCCTAGTGACCTTAGAGCATTAAGTGACACACCCTTGAACCCCTGGCCTTAGGGAATCTGGGGATGAACTTACTGCAGTGTATTATATTATAAATGTATATTGTGGGTGTACGTATATATTTATAACGGTGTGAACTCGTATGTATAAGTGCATTTATTGTGCCTAGAGATTTGGATTATATATGTGGCGGTATACTTGTATTTAGTATATGTATTTATACCTGAATAGCAGGAAGTTATATGTATCTTAGATGGTTATAGTGGTATATAAATTTATGATGCGGATATGCGAATAGGCATGTGTTACATTCGTGTGACCCTGAGCTATAGGTGATGTATACATGATTCTTCGTACATGTATACTGGTGGTATATATAAGTTAGTGGAGATGTTTACACACACAAACACAAACACACACACACACACACACACACACACACACACACACACACACACACACACACACACACACGGTAGAGGTGTAAGTGGGGATATATACATATGTATTATAAGATCATGTATGTGTTTCCTATCTATTGTATTATGATTGTGTTCCCGCGTGGGAAATGTACCGATGTGTGTATGACTACCCTTGTGTGGATAAAGTAGTGGGATGTCCACATTGTCTTTGGGCATATGTAGGAAAGTGCATGCGTGTGAACATATGTGTGCTTGTATTGGTAGGTGGTGTAAATATAGGTTGGGATGTTGGTGTATATATATATCGCTAGTGTTGCATTGCTAGTGTATGAATTCCTCATGTGTTAGATTTGAATAACTGTGAGTATGTGTATATGTTGCCTATGTGCTCATATGAACTGGTATATTGTCTTAATTTAGTATGTGGTTGTGGGTTGTATTATTGTGTGAAGTTAGGTAATGTGCTATGGCTATATATGGTGTGTATGTAATGATATAAATAATTAATTGGCGTACGTGTAGTATGAGTAATGCCTCAGGATGTTTGAAATGTACCCTAAGGAGGGTAGGGATGCTTTAGACCCGTCCACCCTAAGTTTAAACTCTTAGCCCTATGCCGTGCCTAATATGAGATAAGGGTGTAAGTGTGACGTGTATCATATGTAGAATGTGATGAACGTAAGGATTTGAGATTATACAGTGCATGTATAAGTGGGATGGCTATGGGTTTGCATGGTTAAGTGGAATTATGGTATATATATACATTTGTGTGTATGTGTGCCATGTCGAATGGAATCTATTGGATTATTTGGATATATATGTAGTGTATGTATCTCTATATGGTGGCGTGAAGGGGGATTATATATTGGTGTATGAGATACTTGTATGAATATAGGTGTGTTGCAGCAAGCCTGGTGTGATTGTCCGCATGTGTTGTTATTATTGAATGTGTATTGGTGTATATTTTATGAGAGGTTATATGTATATGTATGTGAATGATCCCAATTCTAATATACCTGTATCAGTATATGGATGTGTACGTATATTGAATATGGCTATCTATCGAATGTGTATGAATACTGAAATACACTTATTTGTGTGTATACTAGTATGTTAGTAAAAGTGTGGACATATTGGGTGTTATGTAAATAGTGGTATGGGTAGCTACCGACTACCTGCTAATATAGTTGAGTAGCTTGACTGTTTGAGTGTGTAATAGCATGATATGCATACTAAGTGTGAATGGGTGTGTGTGCTCATACATGGAAATGTATGTGCATGATGCATGGGTCCTAGTACGTGTGTGTGTGTGTGTGTGTATATATATATAGGGTAAAATGCGCATGCGCTCGTGCTCAGATGGGATTCCTGCGCTCGAGCCCTCCTGACCGTCTGATCCGATCAACGATCATGATAATATCTGACCTTTTGGTGCAATTACCAAAACGCCCTTTAAGCTCTTTTCAACGCGCCTCTGTACTAAATTACCTTTAAGCCCTTTTGTACTAAAATACAATCGCCGCCAATTCTTTTGCTCACTCCCGCGCAAAACACAGAAGCTGGAACAATCACCACCAATTCTTTTGCTCACTCTCGCGCAAAACACAGAAGCTGGAACAATCGCCACCAATTCTTTTGCTCACTCCCGCGCAAAACGCAGAAGCTGGAGCAATCGCCACCAATTCTTTTGCTCACTCCCGCGCAAAACGTAGAAGCTGGAGTAGATCCCCAGTTTTGCACAAGGTCTTCGATTTCAACAGCCCACGTCTAAGATCGCCCCCAAATCCAGGCCATCACACTCTCGCTGATTCCCCTCTTACTCTCCTCCATCGAGGTAAGGATCGTCATCCCTAATTTGTTGGACATCTCATATTGCTCAACGCGCACAACAGTATAAATTTTTGAAGGGTTTTGCGCGGGGAGTAATTTCCAACCTTTGGACGATTAGCGCTGGAAATTCCTCTCCGCGCACAACGGGCTAAATTTTTGTCCCGTTTTGCGCGGTGAGTAATTTCCAAACTAGCGAAGTGTTGCGATGGAAATTACTCTCCGCGCACAACCCTTCAAACATGTCACCCGTTGTGCGCGTTGAGCAATATGAGATGTCCATCAAAACTTACCGAAGCAGCTCATATAGCACAACAACATAGAGCGAATGGCGTACATAATATTTCCCACCGCGTAAAACGGTTGATATGTTTGATTTTTTGATGGAGTTGAGCCGGTCATCAAATATGATGGTAACAATTAGATCAGATTGAAAAAGAATAGATATAATACGCAAGGTTTTAACATGATTAGTAATAGTAGTGTGGTTTCAACTAACAAGCTGATGATGATCTACTAATACTTGGATAGACATGTATAGCAGTCATGTTGCGTCAATATTACTGATATTTTTACTTGGTTCTAATGTAGAAAATGAAAATCGAAGAGAGTGAACCCTTTGTGCATGATCAGGAGATGCCAAATGAGATTGAAGCTGAAAATGACAGTGCAAAAAGCGTAGGATAGGCATAGTGATAATGAAAAAGGCAGCACATATGTTGGAATGACATTTCAAACAGAAGAAGATGCGTATCAATTTTATAATACATATGCAGCAATGAAAGGTTTTGCAACCCGAAAGGGATCTACGGGAAAGGGAAAAGATGGCAATACCACGAGGAGGAAGTATACGTGCAACAAAGAAGGGTATAAAAGCTTAAAAGATGAGAGGGAGATAGGGAGGGACGTTAATCGAAGGAAAAACGAGAGAGAAGGCTGTATGGCTCGAATGACAGTTCATAAAATCACCGATGGAGTATGGCGCATAAACTCCTTTAATGATGATCATAATCATGAGTTGATAAAAAGCCCAGCGAAGATCCAGATGCTACGGTCACATAAAAGATCGCATATGGACGGAACATGTAGGAATTTAGTTAATCAGATGCGTGGCTGTGGAGTAGGACATGCAAAGATTGCAAGGATTCTAAATGCCACGAGTAGTAGTAATGTCAATATTACTACGCAACAATGCATTGATCATAGGAGAGTAGAAAGAAAGAACAACATTGGGAAGGAATGCATTAGAGTAATAGAACAATTTATTAAAAGGCAAGCTACAGACTCTCAGTTCTATTATGCTATTGAGCATGATGAAGAGAATGTATGTAGGAGTATATTTTGGGCTGATGGAAGGGCGAGGACATCATACAGCCAGTTTGGAGATGTTGTTGTATTTAATGTCACTTATAAGACAAATAGATTCATGTTGCTTTTTGCACCTTTTACAGGTGTCAATCACCATAAACAGTCTATTTTATTTGGATGTGCTCTTCTTGCTGATGAGACGGAAGAATCCTTTGTGTGGTTATTCGGACAGTGGTTAACATGTATGTGGGATAAAGCACCAGGAGCTATCATCACCGATCAAGACCCGGAAATATGCAATGCAATCAAAAGAGTTTTTCCAAATACAAAACACAGATATTGCATATGGCATATCAGTCTGCACGAAGATGAGCATCTACGTTCATTGCGGTCTTCTTATAACCCTGAATTTGAAGAAGACTATGCAAACTGGTATAAGAACAGTCAAAATGTTGAAGAAGCTGAGAATTGTTGGCGCATCTTAATGGAGAAGTACCAAATGGAATTTCAGGAGCCATTGACAGAAAAACAAAAAAAGAAATGAAAGCATGGAGGTGGTTGCATACGATGCATGAGAAAGCACAGCATTGGATTAAGGCGTACCTACTGGATACTTTCTTTGCGGGTATGAATGTTAATACGATAGAGATTGGTGTAAAAATATATGATCAAAATAAACTCAGTACATGGTATTCATTTCTTGTTTTGTGTGTAGGCATGGCGTCCATCCAAAGGAGTGAAAGCATGAACGCGTATTTTGATGGATACGTAAACTGTATGACTCCATAATACGAGTTCATTGATCAATATGATAAAGCCGTAAAATTTCAGCGAGACAAAGAGGAGAGAGAAGATACTTTTTGTATGCGGAACAAACCAGAATTTAGCGGCATGCATGAGTTAGAGGTTCATGCCGCAAAGGTATATACTAGAAACATATTTTCCATTTTCAAAATCGTTTCAAAAATACTTTATACTGTCGGCACGAAAGGGTGAGCACGGATGGGGATATGAGCACGTATAGAGTAACTATGCGGATGGATGGAAAGAGCTACGTGCATAATGTTCAATGCAATATATCTAAGGGAATGTTCAGGTGTACGTGTGCAAGGGCTGTGACTGAAGGTTTGCTATGCACGCAAATTTTATATATCATGAAGCAAAAGTATGATATGCAAGCCATTCCTGAGAGATATATTTTACCCAGGTGGACTCTAAATGCAAGACATAGCATCATGAGTCTTGGGGCCTCGTCGACTAGCACAGTACACGGAGTGCGTCTAACTCAAATTACTCCACTTCAAGCCTGGAGACTTCGTTCATCATTCGATAAAGTCGTGGAGGCGGTAACAAGAGATCCCCTTCTGTTTGATGTCGTCTTTGGGTGGGCAAACAGTTTTTTGGACCAGCATAATATGACTAATAAAGCGCAAACTGCTTCTGAAGAGCCAAGATCACAGGTGGCGTCCAGTGCACCTATCAAACAAGAAGTGGGAGTAAATGATGTCATTATGCATGATCCTACAAAAGCTAGAACTAAAGGCCGACCACGAGTGGCGTCAAGGATTCCGTCTGGAATACAAGTCTCACAAGAACAAAGTCAAACAAGAATAAGGACATGCAGTGTTTGTGCAGAAAAGGGTCATGACATGAGAACTTGTCGTATGAGCACAGCTGGTAGAAAGAAGGTATATGTGAGCACAGCTGGTTACTATTTTATATACTAGTATAAATTATTGTAACATCATTGCTCCATAATCTCTATAGAAAAAATCTTCGTCCGATGACTTAACAAGGCTGTGATATGAAGGCCGACAATTTTATATCCTATAGGTAACAATTTTGTATCAGCTTGGAAGAAATATACTACATGCATCTGTCACAGACATATCAGTGTAAATTGGTTGTAAGTAAACTGGTTCTCTTTAAAAATGGTCATCTGAAAACGGCAGCCTCCTATATTTTTTTGTCCAAAATGCAGCCATCATGGAGTTGAATTAATAAGGCTGGGGGTCCAAATTGAACATTAAAACACTAAGTCTTGGTTATAAGCCTATGAGGATGATGCCTATCATTCGAGACCTATATCCGATGCTGCGGATCTCATATCTTATAATTTCTCTGTTGCTGCAGAACCTGACAATTGTCAAGAAAATTAATGGGATTAAGGAGTAAGAAGCAGAAGCAGAAGAGCTGAAGAGAATGAAGATTCAAGAGAATGAGGCATGTAGCTGTCCGCGATGAGTAATGGTGGGTAATTGTATACAGTTTAGCTCCACACGCACAACGTTTACAACTTTTACCAGTTGTGCGCGCTGAGCAAAACTTTGTAATTTTACAGGCTTCCTAATAAGCGCACACAACGTTCAATAATGTTACGGATGTGCGCGCTGAGTAATATGGGTAATTGTAAACAGTTAAGCTCCACGCGCACAACGGTTATAACTTTGACGGTTATGCTTGTTGAGTAAATGTTGGTAATCGTAGACAGTTGTACTCAGCTCGCACAACGTTCAATGCTGTTGCCGTTGGTGCGAGCTGAGTAATTGTGGGTGCTTCAAGTTAGCATCATGCAATTTTGTAATGTGATGCAATTGCGCCAAATTTAATGACATTGTATTAAGATCTGTATTCCAACATGCTACAACATTTATGCATTCAAATGTACATAACACAACAAAGTAGAAACTACATCTAAACATTTTACAACATCACAGTTTTTGCCCGACTAAGCAATTAAAGCACTAGACTATACTAGGGATACATGGATTCCCACCATGAAAAAAATTTAAACTTTGTTGCCATTTATGAGCTGCTCCATCAGCTGCATCAGCGTCACTTGCTTCTTTGTATCTTGGCCATCCGTCCCCCTGTCTGCGTTGAAGAAGAATCAGTGTAAAAATATTGTACGGGTAGACTTAGAATAAGATAGAACATTTATTATCATCGAGCAGTGATGTCTGCAACTAAGTATCAAAGAACATATACAAGCAGTGAAGAAACGGGTGTGCATGGAAGGTGATAGCTTCAATGACGACAAACAGAACATATGAAGGATCAAAGAACATCTTCGAATCAATATATATATGTGATGTATTCAATTTCTGCATCACGTCACTAGACGCTAGTATATTGTCCATCTTTGAGTGTTGAGGACGCAGCAGTGATGAAGGAAAAAATAGAATGTTGTAGAGAAAATATCATATAACTAGAATCAGATACAATAAGATAGAATAATATCATCAAGAAGTGTAGTGGTTGACGAGGGCTTGTGGGAAGGGAAGCCATTTATAGACGACTTTGGATGCCATTGGATGAGGATGAGACTACAGTAGAGTTACTGGGAGGCAACACAAGAGACCCCGTGAGTCTACAGCAAATTGCTTGTGATTATACAGAAGAATGCCCGTGAATCTACAGCAGATTGATAGCAGCCAGTGTTGTTCCCAATAATGTATGACCGTGGTGGTGCGCGTTGAGCAAACAAAATAGCTCAACGCGCACAACCGGCAAGAATATGGCCGTTGTGCGCGGAGAGCAAATAATTTTGGAAGATGTACGCGATGAATAAAATCTTATGTACATTCACGATCACTGCTTTGTAGACTCACGGGGTCTCTTCTGTAGACTCACAGGGTCTCTTCTGTAAACTCATCCTCATCCAAGGGCAGTCTAATTCGTCTATAAAATGGCTTCCCTACGCACAAGCCCTCTTCAACCTCTACACTTCGAGTGATGTTTATCAGTCATGAGGAAGAAGTAATGCTACACTCGACTGTAGGCTCATCCTCATCCAAGGGCAGTCCAATTCGTCTATAAATGGCTTCCATACCCACAAATTATATTCAACCACAACACTTCGAGTGCTGTGAAAGGCATGAGAAAGAAGTAACCTTGCTCAAATATTACTCTGACCATATTCAAGCAACCCCCTCCCAAACAACCACAGACCATAGCTTAAACAAACCATCAACAGTTTGCTGCAGCAGTGAAGATGGCCACCCAACTGAGATTGAAGCTTTTCATAGACAAGAGGATGAAGAGAGTGTTGTTCGCTGAAGCTGGCAAAGATTTTGTCAATTTCCTCTTCAGCCTTTTGACCATGCCTGTGGGCTCAGTCATCAAGCTCATCACCAAAGAAAAAGTGGCAGTGGTATGAAAAGCATTTATGTAATGAAGCCCATTATTAAATATGCTGAAAACTGAATCTCTTGAAAACTGTATCTATGAAAAATGATTTATCTGGTATTTTAGTTCAAAATGCAGCTAGTGTGGCTTTGAATTCCTAGGTCTGCAGATACAAACTAAAACATAATACCCAAAGTTTTAATTATGAGAGTATGAGGATGATGCCTATCATTCGAGAAATCTATATGCTGCTGTCGATCTCATATCTTATAATTTATCTGTTGCAGCAGGTCACGCCAATTGTCAAGAAATCATTCGAGAAATTGTTTCCATTGATCAAAAATATCCCCAAGTACAACGAACAAAAAGGAGAAACAAAAAAGGGTTCGATCCACCTATGATGCAGGAGCATGCGAAGAGGCGTCCCCAGGCGATTCGTCTTCTTCTGAACCAGTAGGGTGACCAGGGACAACCGGAGGTCGGGGAAGCATTCTTCGGCCCCGCGCCTCGAACGCTGCCAAACCATCCCGGAAGGACCTCTCGATCTGAGCAGCAAAAATGGCCGAGAACGCCCAGAATCCCTCACGGATAGACTCCGCGATCTTCGGAGCCAGGACATCCCCATAGTCCCTCTGGACCTCATCTACGATCCGACCATGGGCCACTTCCCGCAAGTCGCCTATATCGGCCCAAAGAGCGCCTTTCACCTTTCTATGCTCCTCCCGGGCGAGGGACAGTGCATGCTCAACATACTTGGACGAACTCTTGGCGACAGCCAGAGCCTCCGTCAAACATCCCACCTCCGAGGTGAGATCTGCAACTCTCAGTTTGAACTGGTGGGCCTCCTTGGCTGATTGCTCAGCCGCCTCAGCCCTCAGGCGCTCCTGCGCCAAGGTCGCCTCAAGACCATCTACAGCAACCGGGGAAACCTGAAAGACCGAAGGGATGAATGTCTCCATCAACAAAACAGTCGTTAAAGAAAAAAAGGGTCCGACATGCTGGATATGCCATACCAGAGAGTCTGCCAGTTTATCCCTGAAGGAGCGGTCACTCGGAAGGACAGCTGGACCACTCTCACTCCTCTTCATCTTCCCCTCGGGACCTTCAGACCACGAGTGAGAGCGTCTCTTCTTCTCCTCATTCCTGGTTAACACACGGGAACCCTACTCGACGGCCGCCACGTCCCCCTCTCCGAGGTCGAGACCGGAGGGCGAATCAATCTGATTCGCCACGAAGGGCAAAGGTTCGGCCGTGCCCAAGGGCGGATGGTGAGGAACGTTAGGAACGTCTTGACTGAAATCCCGACCCGCCATCTGAGCAAAAAAGATGAAAATCAGGGTAACGAGCAAGGGGTAAAGCAGAATTTAAAAGGAGAAAGGCTTTATACTGAAGGTCCCTTCGAATCCAAGCCGTCAGTAGGGGACACGTGTCAAAGTCTCACAGAGGCGGCACTTCGAATCCCGCTCCCCATGGGCGGGAGAATTCGTTCGACTGGCCTTCATTCAATGCGACCCGGTCCCCGGGATATCCGATAAGTACGAACCCGTATCATGTATTCCCGAAGAGACGAGTGTTATTACGTAGAAAGAAAGAAAAGAAGAGAGTAGAAAGAACATTGCAGGTACTATGCACTTTCTGGGAAGTACAAGTAAAACTCCATCACAGATAAAAACACTGAGAAAATAACACAATATTCCGTTTTTAATGATACATTGATACATCTTATACATACACCAACATCTTCATATTCACAAATCACTCGAAAAAAGAAGGACAAAAGTACAAGTCTCTCATCATACATCAAATCATAACACTAATACTCTTAGATGATGACTATATGCAGCGCAAAATTGCGGTGCAAGCAATTATAATTTACTAAAAAAGGGAGAAGGTACAGTTTGCTTGTATTATTTGACAATTTGAATTGATATTTTTTGTATCTCAATGATTGAATGCACCTCAGTCTTGACATACACTCTGCCTGTTGCATGTGTGGATCCATTGTTGTACACCTTGCCTGTTGCACGTGCACGCTTTCACATGTTCATAAGTATAGTTGTTACTTCCTTTACTACAGTTGATGTATATGCCATGACATACACTCTGCCTGCTCACATGCACCATTTCCAAACTTTATGTAAGGATTAGTTGTGACATGGAATTTCTTAACAATTATGCAACGGTGATACAGATAATAAATTCACCCGTTCACATGTAAACGTGGATGGGAAAAAAATGGTTGTGTGCGGTGAGAAATTGTGAGTTTTGAGTGGGCGTGTGCGGAGAGAAATTCTAGGGTTTGAGTCGTTTTGTGCGATGAGCAATTACCCCATGCCATTTCGAGCACCGTACACTGGTATCAACATTGGCCCCCGTGATTCGTTCTCGATTAATAACGCGGATTGTGGCCGAATGATGGGTACTTTCATTTAATAGGGCACGACATTCGAAGCATCTAATTTGATTCAGGCCGCCAAAACCTTTCGCCTTAAGTTGATCTCAACCGTTGTTTTTGCCAAATTTCCGACACGTGTCGATCATCTTGTCCTATTCGTTCGCGTAATAAAAGAAATTGGGGGTGAAGCCTATGGCTTTTGCGCTCCGAGGAAATCTCATCATCTTATTATTTCTTCCAGAAACAAAAATGGCGGGAGGAGCAAACAGAGAGTTTACTTCAGTGATGGAGCGGGCCAATGAAGAAGGCCGTAAGAGGAAGATGGATGAGGAGGAAGAGGAGGAAGAGGAGGAATCGGAGGAATCGGGGAACCTCATACTAGAGTTGGGGGAGGCTGGATGCTCCTCAAATCAAGCTGCGCGGTATTTGAAGGCGGGTCCTTATGATCCTAGAGTTGGGGGCGCATCGTCCTCCAGCACGCCACACGACAGGCGGCCATACGAGGACATTGTTCCTCCGGTCCCTTCCGTCGGCCCCATATCTCCAGAGTTCGGCCACCTTCTGCAGCCGAACCGCATTGTGTCTGGCCATCATATGGAGATTCAAGGGGAGACCTATCGACCACCGTACATCGTGGGGACAGCCGAGTTGGCCATCCTGGACTTTGGGACGGGGGCTCGTCTGGCGGAGAATATCACTCTGCCAAGGGATGTCGATTTCCTGAATGGGGTCGACCTTGAGACGATGGCCAACTGCTTCGTTCGTAGTGGCCTTCAGGTTCGTTGCCAATGTGCCTTCCGAATTTTGCTTCCCCTTCTGGTTTTGCTGATTATCGCCATCTTCAGGTGACCATTTTCGGGGCAGGTCTGCGCCGCAGGGCCCGTGAACTGATCGAGGGGCAGCGCCGGGTGGCGGATGCCAAGAACGAGGATTCTGAGCTCAGAGCTCAGGTGAAGAAGCTGGAGGAAGATTTGGGGAAGATAATGGCCGCCAAGGGCAAGTCGGATTGGGCGGCCTCGGAGGCGAAATCCAGCCTCGCCGTCGTGTCAAGGGCCAAGAAGCAGTCGGAAGATCAGTAGGGTAGAGAGCGATCTCAACTCCGAGCTGATCTTGAGGCATCGAGGAAGGAGGTTGCTGACCTTCAGGCCAAGCTTCTCGAGAAGGAGCAAGAGGTCGATGCTTTCAAAGCTCGGGCCACCGCCAAGATGGAAAGGGTGGCGAGAGCGATAAAGGACCTGTTTACAGCCGACGGTGCGTCGTCTTCCTAAATTTTGCGAATCGGTACTTTTGTAAGACTGCTCGCGAGCGAGTCATATGTAATTTTTCAGAATTTAATGAAGGGAATTTTTGCAATTGACACCGAGTGAGAGCGTTTACTTCCTCTCCCCCTGAATCCAGGTCGAAAGCCGGGAACCATGTTGGACGGCCGACACGGCCCTGTCACCGAGGACGAGACTGGCAGGAGAATGACCTTCCGTATATGATCGCGATGAGTAATTGTGTGTACTGTGTAATTGTATACAGTTTAGCTCCGAGCGCACAACGAATTGTTAAATAACACCGTTGTGCGCGATGAGCAAAACTCGGCAATTGTAGAAAGCGTTGCTTAGCGCGAAAAACGTTCATTTCTGTTGCAAGTTGTGCACGCTGAGCAATTATGAGGGATGATTAATTAGTGTCCAGGGGTAAATGGAAGCTGGTATAAACAAAAGTAGCACTTCTACTAAATAAAAGTCAACAGACGATTTCTCCGGAATATACAAAATAATCTTGTATTTCGGGTATTTATTGTATAAATTACACAGATGCGGTTCCCAATAATGATCCACTGACGTGCTGAGCGATGAGCAAAATTGTTGTCCTCGATCAAAATTTCTAAACGCGCACAACGTTCACCCATTTGCCAGTTGTGCGCGCTGTGTAAATGTAATGTATATTACTTTCACTAATTTTTCCCATTAAATTTCATTGTTGGAATTTGATTTAAGTAAGCATCAATGTATATATATCACCAATCACAAGTTTGTAATGGGCTGCAATTGTATCACATTAAATGACATTGTATTAAGGTCTGAAATCCAACATACTACAACATTTATGCATTCCAATGAAGATAACACACCATCTCAAGTACATAACACAACATTTATGCATTCCAATGTACATAACACATTCCAATTTCATTGTTGGAATTTGATTTAAGTAAGCATCAATGTATATATCACCAATCACAAGTTTGTAATGGTGTAACGACCTGTTCCCGTAGGTATGTATTTGCACGTGTTAATACTAATGTGATGATTTATTTAACTATATGATTTAGAATTTTAGTCTATTATGTTATTCATAGATTGATCACGCAACTTAGCGATCGCGTCATTACCTTCTTTAAATTTTGCTTGATGTGGAGTGCTGAGGCAAGATCGTGATAATCCAATTATTCTAATCAGACGATTCCTCGAAATCTTATCTTGAACCAATCCGACTCTGGTCTAAACATCTTAATTGATCATATTAACCAAATCACATCTTAACCAAATCGATCCTTCGAATCAAATCTCAACCAAATTGGCCATTGATTCTCCCAATCTATATCCTAACTTGATTAAATCATATCTGATATTTCCTAACTAAATTGATTTTATCAAATCGTATAATATCTTGGTTATCCTAATTGTCCAATTAATCTTATCATATCCTAAATGTACCCGTATCAGCCACTAGCCTTGTACGTATTATCTATTTCTATTATTAACCTTAATAATATTTTTATTATTAACTTAAAAGCAAATTCTTTAAATACTCTTTTCAAATTCTATTTTCGAATTCGAATTTCAAAGTTTGAAAACTCCTTTGAATACAAATGGTTTTGAGTTACTTCCCAATTCAAATCCTGATAAAGACCTAATAATTTCCCTTGCAAAAAGTTTCCTTATTAAGACCTATTCAAACCTATTAATTGGCTCTTATTTCTCCTTGAATAAACCTATTAATTAAACCCTTTGATTTTTCAAATCATTTCTCTAAAAACCCCACGAATCTCTCTCCCCCAATGATCCACGTTTGTGATCTCAACAACCCACGGTTATAACCACTCGCCTCTCTTCACGATTTCATGCGGGATATCCCCTCCCAAGATCTCTTCCGTCTCCTGTCATCTCCCCTCAGCCATCGCACCACCGTGGAGGCCAGCGCCATACCCGACAGGCCGAACCGCCCATATCTCCCCTTTCTTCCCACGGCGACAGACTCGCCGGTGACTTCACCACACCCCCCGATTAGCCACCCGCCTCTGGATCTCGCCACCGGACCGCCACCCCTCCCCTCGCAGTAGCGACCCCACAGTCAGACATCTTCTCCCCTCTCCCAGTCTCCCGCAGCCTCGACGCCACCGGCGACCGCCGGTAAACCCCACAAACACAGTCTCCGCCTACTTCCTCTTGCCCTCCGCCACCTCCGGCAACGACGCCTAGCTCCGACCCGCCCCGTCACCAGACCTCTCCCTCTCGCCGCAAACAACCCCGCCACCGTTTGCTTCCACTTCCTCCTCCCTCACCCTCCGGTTGCAAGCTCCGACCGCCACCAAGCCTTCCTCCGGACTTCGCTTCGACCCACCTCGCACATTCGCCAACTCCATCCGACAAACCCCGCCCCTCCTCCGGACCTCGCCACCAAGCCGTCACCGACAGCCCTCCCCTGTTTCGCCTTCCTTCCTCTGTTCGGAACAGAGGATTCCAACCCCGCCGCCTCCGGGCATCAGCAACCCCACAGACCCAATCAACCCCGCCTCCAATCTCCTCGCGCTGCCCTGCCTGCCCGAAGACCTACAGCGGCCGTCGGATTGGGCCCCCTCTCGATCTCCAGCACCGCAAGTCCCTTCCCTTCGCCCGTACACCGTTCGCCCACCATCCCCAATACCGCCAAACCCAGTCGAACCTCCTTCCCCTGTTCTCCTCGCCTTGGACGTCGTCAGCCCATTGCCCTTCCTCCTTCCCATCGAGCACGCTGCCATCCGTACAGGCTCCACCCCTCCAAAGCAACCCCCGTAACCCCTGCACGAGCCGAGTCGACAGCCAGATCTCGTCCCTCAACCCTCCTCGTCCACACGCTGTTGTCCCTTACCGATCTCCGCCCTCCGTTCCAACATCTCCGACGAATCACCGTGCCCTAGCCCTATCCGACCAAGCCCAGTCGCCATCCGCCCTTCCCCCCGAACCGCCGCGTGCTGCTCATCTCACCGCCACGGAGCCGCCGGACCTCCGTACAGCGACCCCGGTCTCATCTTCTCCCTCCAACCTCACCCTCGGCGGCTCAGCTCCGATCTCCCCCATCAGCTGCTGATCCCCTTCCTCAAACCCTCCGACACCGATGATCGATTCCTCCCCTCTTTCACCAGGCCATCGCCGCCCCTTTCTTCCTCTGTCATCACAGCGAGCGCTCCTCGTCGCCGCCGCCCGGAGAGATCTGATCGCCGTCGCACAGAGGGATCTGACCGATGCCTTCCGGAGAGGTCTCCTACTTCGAATTTGGGCTGCGCCTCGTCTCCGTGTGGGTGAGTTCTTTTAGCAGGACGCTAAAATATTTATTGTTTGAAATAAGATAATATAGATGTGGGGTTAATGCAGTTAGCTTACTGTATTAGGTTAGTAATATTAATTCGCAGTGTTGGTTGGTTAGAATCTGTCTGTTAGTTGATATATAACATTCAGTACCTTAACGGTTGATTAAATGATGTTGTTAGCCTATATAAATCCGTATCCCAGCTTTATTTATATATGTAAGTTAATATCTCACAATACTGTGCAATATATAGATGGTACCTCATAGCTACATGTATAGTGTACTTAAAAGGTACTGTTACAACATTTGAATTATTAATTTAGCTCAATATATGACTTCTTATATTAGGATAATAATAATAGAAAACAGTATTAACAAGTTAGACCTAATAATAATTCTAAGTGAGTTAATAACTTCTAACTTGATGTTATGGACCTAACGACGCAGATATAAAACGCCTTCCATCGTGATTACCTGAGCACCCAAATCGTCAAATCAGGCAAGTGCACTTTTTACCGTTGCTTTTAATTGTTTTGACCCAAGATATTCTGATATGCAAATGTGCATTCTTTTTACGTGTTTTAAAGTGTTGTTACATTTATTTGTCAAACCGAGAATCACTAATGTTGTGTCATACCATAATGCATGTCACGCTGATAACTTAACCTGCTTGTACACACTTGAGTGAATGGATATTGATGGAACAGATTGATGGAACACTTGAAATCGTGGACTTGTGAATTCGTGCGCCCAAGAGGCGAAATAGTGAAATCGTGATGTCATGTGAGTTGACAAGCTCGTGTTTGTAATATGAATTAGGCTGGCTCGTGTCCAACAGAACACTTGGGTGGGGTAGTTCAATGTAGTAGAGGCTGGAATGCTGGATTGCACTCTCGTGGTGAACTTGACCGACACCTGGACGGGTCGGTGAGTAGAGAGCCACGGGTAGCTCACGTTGGCTTGGGTGTAATGCTGGTCACTTTTCCCCCTCAGACATTGGGCTTTTTCACTAGGCACACTTGAATGATTGTCGTGTTCTTTTACTCCGTTGTTACTATTGTGGATTGCGTGCTCTATTAGTTACTCCTGCCTTATTCGTGTACTAATATCATGCCTATTGCTGTGCACACAACACTTTTCATGTTTATTGCTGTACACACTACACTTGCCGTGCACACCACACTTGCCGTGCACACCACACTTGTCTCACTTATTGCTGTACACACCACACTTGCCATGTTTACTGCTGTACACACACACTTGCCATGTCATTTGCTGTACACACCTCGCCTGCCATGTTATTGCTGTACACACCCACTAATGCTATGCTTATTGCTGTACGCACACGCTTGCCATGTTTATTGCTGTACACACATTTGACATGCTTTAATTATTGTAAATCATAATGATGTGACTCATGATGCCATGAAATCGTTTTCGAAAACCTTGCCGAGGGTCAATTATCTTAACATTTAAATCTTGCCGAGCGACCCTCGCTGACGTATATTTCTTGTCTTGTGAAATATACGTCAGGTATTAGACAGGTTTGCTGAGGAGTTGCTTAGAGACTAAGCAGGTTGACCAGGAGTGCCTTGCCGCTGAGTTCCTTCGCTGAGGAGCGTTTTGCTTTTGCATCACCTTTGTACTTGTTGATTCTTTCAAAACTTGTATGGGCTTTATGACCCTCTCTCTTTTATATCTCTGTTGTTGTATTCGTTTTTGAGACATTAAGATTGTAATAAAATTTATCTGTGTTGTTTGAGTCGCATGCAAGAACCTGCAAGATGTTATCACACAGACGCGTAATGTGCTTAACCCAAGGAGGAGAGAAAAGAAAAAGTACATCCTTCTTGCATTAAGCACATGCGGACCTTCGTCGCGTCCTCGCTCCCATATACAATGGGAAGCGGGGCGTGACAAATGGGCTGCAATTGTATCACAATAAATGACATTGTATTAAGGTCTGAATTTCAACATACTACAACATTTATGCATTCTAATGTACATAACACTCCATCTCTGCCGTTCTCTTGTTCGCTCCATCTTCTGCTTTATACTTCTTTGCCTCAAGGAACATCCTTTCAATCTCCTCCTGGGTCAACCTGGCACTTATCGTTAGTGATAGTGATCTTATTTTTCTGCACACGTCTTTTCCTCTGTAGAGGCATTCAAGATACCATCGGCATCTATCTCAAGGCAAACAATGACACTTCGACTACCCTTGGGAGCAGGAGGGATACCATCAAGTACAAACTCCCCTAAGGAAAAGGTTGAATAAAAAAGTAAATATAATTAGACTTAGATAGATATAAGGTAGAACAGTTGTTAGCATCAAGCAGTTATGAATGCAATATATGAATCTGAACAGAACTTACGAAGGGTCAAAGAATATCTGCAAGTTGGGATGGACGAGAATGAAGCTGTTATGGTTTGCAATGAAGATGAACAGATCAGGCGAAGAGGAGCAAAAGAACATCTTCGTCGCCAGATAAATGTGATGTATTCAATTTCTGCATCACGGCACTTGCCACTAGTATATTGGCCATCTTTGTGTGCTGTAGACGACACACTTATGAACAACAAAAAATTTCTAGTTTGAAGAAAAAACATTGTATAAGAAGAATCAGAGAGAATCAGATAAAGGTCATCACCTGGGGTTGTGGTTGATGAGGTCTGGTGGGTATGGAAACCATATACAGACGAGTTGGACTGACCATGTATGAGGATGGAAACACCGTAGAGTAACTGTTCGTGCTCGTGAATATATAGCAGATGGATACCAGCCAGATGTTGTTCCAAATAGTATTTGACTGCGGTGGTGCACGAAGAGAAAAATTCCTTGAAGGTATACCATTTTTTACTCACCGCGCACAACGTCAAAAAAACATCTGGTTTCGATTAGCAAAGCGCAAAATCTAAATACACCGATACTCTTGCGGTGCTTGTCCAAGTTTTTCCAAAAAACATACAGCATCATCTCAGAAGACAATAACCGTAACAAATCATAGTATTGTAAATATTTTTGCTTAGCGCACACAAAGATCACTACTTTTGCACGTAGGGCGGGCTGATTAACTATGAAAATGGAATACAGTTTTGCTCATACGACAAGTTCTCATGCCGTGACCTTGTCTCCTGAGGATATTGCAGTTATGAGCAGCTCCAATAGAGATTCTTCACATTTTTGCACCGGTATGAAATTCAATAATGGAAATCGTAAGAAATTCTTCTGAGCATGGAGAGAAATGAGGAAGCACAGTTTCGGAGAAGATTGCACAGTTTGAGAGCGAATACCTTGGTGGCACCTTCAGGCTGATGGCAATGTGAAGCATTCGAAAACATCGTGTGTTTCTTCTGAAGGAGCTAACACCATCTTTGATGCCATGTGAAGGAGCAGACTCCATCTTTGATGCCCATATAAATGTGACGAATTCAATTTCAGCATCACGGAAATTGCCGCAAGTTTATTGGCTGGCCATCTTTGTGTGTCGTAGACGAAGCATTCATTAGTAAGAACAAAAATTTAGCATGTAAAAGTAAAATTATTGTATAGGTATAACCATATAGAAGACTATCGTCGAGAGGAGTAGTGGTTGACGATGTCTAGAGGGAAGTGAATCACTTTATATAGACGAATTGGACTAGGTATGGTCCGCATGGATGAGGCTGAGACTACAGTTGGGTTACTGTGGGCTACAGAAATTGCCTCTAACAAAATTGATTGCATCTAAGAAATTTGCTCAACTCGCAAAACGGGTAAAAATATGTCAGTTGTGCGAGTTGAGCAAATTATTTATGTTTATACAATATTACTCATAAATCCATTTATAGCGATGTGAACACCATCAAATCAAACAGCGTGACACATGAGTATCATACACATAGATATAAGTTGTCTTATTCTGTAAACAGTAAGATATGTGTTGTCTTATCACTTAAATGTCTGTACACCCATCAATCCACTGACCGTCTGCGCTATATTCGCTTCAATGTTGATTTTTTATCTGGCATGTCAGTCTGAACATTAATTAATTCTCCCCCAATTTTGTGTTTTTCTTTATTTTTGGGATTTTTTATTGAACGTTGTGCGCTTTGAAGTTATTAATTATGGGGATTTTGTATTGAACGTTGTGCGCGCAAAGTAATTATTCGTTACGACAGTTTTGCTCAACGCGCACAGCTGGGTGTATTTTGATCCGTTGTGCGCGCTGTATAATATATCCAAAATGTATACCTTTTTACATACCCCGCACTACGGGTCAAATTTTGTGTTTTTCTTTATTATTGGGATTTTTATTAAACGTTGTGCGAGCTGAAGTTATTAATTATGGGGATTTTGTATTGAACATTGTGCGCGCAGAGTAATTATTCGTTACGACGGTTTTGCTCAACGCGCACAGCTGGGTGTATTTTGATCCGTTTTGCGCGCTGTATAATATATCCAAAATGTATACCTTTTTACATACCCCGCACTACGGGTCAAATTTTAACAAATCAAAGAAATGTAGATATTTTTGCTCTCTTATTCTGTAAACAGTAGGATATGTGTTGTCTTATCACTTAAATGTCTTTACACCCATCAATTAACTGCTGCGTATTATATTTGCATAAATTTTGATTTTTTTATCTGGCATGTCAGTTTGAACATTAATTAATTCTCCTCCAATTTTGTGTTTTTCTTTATTATTGGGATTTTTATTTGAACGTTGTGCGCGCTGAAGTTATTAATTATGGGGATTTTGTATTGAACGTTGTGCACGCAGAGTAATTATTCGTTACGACCGTTTTGATCAACGCGCACAGCTGGGTGTATTTTGATCCGTTGTGCGCGCTGTATTATATATCCAAAATGTATACCTTTTTACATACCCCGCACTACGGGTCAAATTTTAACAAATCAAAGAAATATAGATATTTTTGCTGTCTTATTCTGTAAACAGTAGGATATGTGTTGTCTTATCACTTAAATGTCTTTACACCCATCAATCAACTGCTGCGTATTATTTGCATAAATTTTGATTTTTTTATCTGGCATGTCAGTCTGAACATTAATTAATTCTCCCTCAATTTTGTGTTTCTTCTTTATTATTGGGATTTTTATTTGAACGTTGTACGCGCTGAAGTTATTAATTATGGGGATTTTGAATTGAACGTTGTGCGCGCAGAGTAATTATTCCTTACGTCCGTTTTGTTCAACGCGCATAGCTGGGTGTATTTTGATCCGTTGTGCGCGCTGTATTATATATCCAAAATGTATACCTTTTTACATACCCCACACTACGGGTCAAATTTTAACAAATCAAAGAAATGTACATATTTTTGCTATCCTATTCTGTAAACAGTCATGGCATCTGACTGTTGTGTGCGACAGTCTATTGTGTTTAATTGCATACAGTTTGGCTCTGTGCACAAAAGGGTCACACCTACATCCAGTTGTGTGATTTGAGTAATTGTGAATAACCAGATACGGTTTTGCTCAGCACGCACATCGGTCAAACAAATCGATGTGAACGTTGTGCTTGCTAGTAACTGTGTGCACATGTAAATAGTTTATCACAACATATAGCATGAGCCTCTTGTGCGCCCTGGGTAATTTATAGTTCGGTGAACAGTGTTTGCTCAGTAATATCTATGTCGGACATTGATTCAAGTAAGCATCAATGTATATATCACCTTATATCAATTTTGTATTGTCCTGTAATTGTATCAAATTAAATGACATATTATTAAGGTCTAAATTCTAACATACTACAGCATTATGCATTATAATGTACATAATGCATAAATGTAATTTATAGTTCGGTAAACAATTTTTCTCAGTAATATCAATGTCGGACATATATATCACCTATATCATTTTTTATTGTCCTGCAATTGTATCAAATAAAATGACATTGAATTAGGGCCATATATATATATATATATATATATATACACACACACACACACTAGTCATACCCCGTGCCCTAAGGGCACGGTTCATTTAACATATTCCCCCTCAAAATCTTAGGTCACTTGATTTTAAACTAAAATCAATAATTAAAACACAATAATTGTTATTTAGTTCTACCAAAAATTTTAGTTCCCCCTAAAAGTTAGTTGCTCCATGAATTTAGTTCTCTCCAAAAATTTTAGCCACGTGTCTTAAAGACACAGTTCATTTAAAATATTCCACCCTCAAAATCTTGGATCCTCTAATTTTAAACGAACAGAAAAAATTAAATAGCAATAATTATTATTTAGATCCACCCTAATTTTTTAATTCTCCCCAAAATTTAGTTTCTTAAGATTTAGATCGACCAAAAAGTTTCAAAAAAATTTAAGTTCTCTCGAAAATTTAGTTCCCACAATAATTTTAGTTCCCCACAAAATTTTCACAAACTCTCATTCTATCCATTGAATCCTCAAGATTCAATCCATACCATCTTTTTACCCACCATTTCATCCAAGTCATCAACTTTATAAAGCTTGTGTACAATTTCAAACTAATGTGACCATCACAGATCATGTTGACTACTTACACCACAGAAAGGAACCAAGTCATATGTGGGCTTTGGTTTGGGAACCCCAATTTTTCTATGGATAAGGAAAGCTTACACAATCATTATCAGGTTATGCATTCAGACATTCGACAGTGGTGAAATTAACTAATATACAACAGCTTTAACTGTCAGACTCTTCTCCCAACTAAAATTTGATGTGTCCGACACTGTAAGACATAAAAAGTGTATCCATGTTGAAATTTTCTAAAAACACAAAGCCTTCATTCACATCATGTTAAGATGAAACCACTTTGCTCAGGTTTTGATCAAAGCAAATGGTTTTATAGATCATTTTAGAATTAAGTGCATTTACAAATAACCAACTACATTATATTTGTATGCGTTAAAATACTTGTTATCGTAGTAAAAATATGTACATGTTACCATGTCCTCATGCCCAGTATTAGGAGGATTATGGTGTACGACACCTGTGTTTGTGACTACAAATCATAAATTGTAAGTTTAGGTAATCATGACCATATACTTACTGCTACTTGGACATAACTTGCAATTCAAATGGGTAACAATAGGTTTCAAACATAACATAGTATCATCAAAGGTTTTGTTGCAGGCCACATCTGCAAACACTATCATTTACGGAAAGCAACGTATCAAACCAGATGAAAAAGAAGTTAGCAAAAAATAGGGGTGGCTTCGCTAAAATATTTAGATCATTCTGTTGCAAGAATAGATCATTCCAACAATATTAGGGATCAAATGATTGCAAGCCCTTAATATATATTTTTTCCTTTGAAAAAACCACTTTCTGAAAAGTACAAAGTAGGCAACCATTTTGGTGATATCAAGCACTTACCTTATCCCAAATGTAGAATAATGCAAGTGCTATTTAAGGTCCACTCGTGTCATTGTTAGCAAATTTCCATTCAAAATTTAAAAACATGTTCTCACATTTAACTATGATAATTAGCAAATAAAAACAAAACCATCGCATATCAATATTTCATCAGCCCATATGCGACTATTATACTTATCATATTGCCTCTAGGGCTTTGATGTAATATTGAAAAAATTATACATTTGAATCAAAACTTGGACATGAAAACAATACAGTTTGCATTTGCATCCTTAACTGTTTCTAACATCCTGACATAAAATAACACAATTCACAATATATGCGCAGTGGCAGCTTCAAGGCATTGACTCTTGAATGGTGGTGATGTTCTCTATCTTCATATCTCTACAGAGCAAAGGAGCACTTTATCATCCTTTATAAAGAAAAAGCAACTAAAACGAAAGCATGATGGCCTTGGGGCAAATAGAATTGGTTCAACAAAAAGCAACAAAACATTTGAGCATTTGGTCAGAATTCATAATTTTATGTGTCGCGTTTGTTAGAGCTCTTAGAGCATAGACAACGCATCACTCTAAGAATAAACATTATGGATAGCAAACTGACAACATCAGTAATCAAACCAAAAGCATATTGAAAACGCTGGGCAAGATGCACATAATAAGTATGTCTCAAAAAATATGTGACTCTATTTTCTTCTGTAACACGCATGTAAACATCATGTAAAATGTCTACCAGTTTAAAGTATTTTAATTGTTTGGTTTTTGCTAACCATGTCATTTAACATCGATTGCATATGGATGTCCATTAATCACTGGTATGCATCAGTTAACTTACTTTGAAGCAAAAGAGGAATCTGTATATATAAATCGGCAAATATTCTTATAGGACATTAATCGTACCGGAACTAACATAGGTATTTTACTTGTCTTTTTATGCCTTTAATGGTTGCAAGAAAGGACATGTGTTAATCAGAGATGAGCAATTTACTCCCTAAAAGGTAAAAGAATGCACATTCTTGTACTATAAAAATCAACCTTCAAAAAAATTTGAGAGAAAACAATTTTAAGAGATGAATCTCATGCATAATCTTTAGCTCTAAAGATTGCAGAACCAATGACCAGTGGATTAGCTTTTGCCTTTATCATTTACTATACAGAATTTTTCAAGTAAAGTGCTTGGGGAGGGTATTACATGGATATGGCTTAGCATTCCCAAAGATGTAATTTATAGTGAGTGTAATTTATAGTGGTTTACATGGATATGTCCAATCTTAGGGAGGGTATTACATGGATATGGCTGAGAAATCAATAAGAAAATCTCCATTGGACAGATGAATTGCGCAGGTCGGTTTTAAGCACTACCCATTTGATGATTTTGACAATTTTAGCAATTAGGCCAGTTGATTTGGTTTAAGGTGAGCATTTGGCATGTTGATTTTATCTCATATTTTCATTCATTATTGTTGGTTTGTGAAATTTTGGGAGAAAATGAGTTAAAATTTTAGAGCAGAGTGCTACATTGGGCCCTTGTTGTTATTATTGTTCGTGAGTTTAAGGTATACCCATTTGATTATTTTTGATATTTAGTATTTTTATGGCGTTTGTTTTGGCTTAAGCTAAGAATTTAGAAGAAAATGTACGTGATTTATAAAAGGGCTTTAGAATCTATGTTATCAAAGAGCGTATTCTGGAATTTGGATAATTTCTTTCCTGGGATCACATTAGTTAACATATATTTTTGCTGTTTAAATTGATGTATAAGATAGATGTTTTACTTCATTTTGTGTACATCCTCTCATTTACTCGAATTCGCAGCATATATATACGTAGAAGGTGAGGAATTCACAAAAAAAGATGAAATTTCTTCACTATTTTATGGAAAGGGTTTTATGTTATCTACATTATTATTCAAAATTCCTTATTGTCCATGATACATGTAATAATTTTTATTTGTCCTCTGTTGTTTTCACCTTTTTAAATCTTTGTAGGTTTAAGTTTACTTGTTTGCTCTGAAGAAGGGTGCACATCTTTTGAAATGTGGGAGGAGAGGAAAGCCCAAAGTTTGTCCTTTCATGCTTTTAACAGTTAGTATTCGTTATTTTTGGTACAATCCAATAAGTAGATGTACAATGGACATGGAAATACTACCCATTCAAATGTAACCATATGAGAAAATTATGAGTGGTCTTCTTCTGTTACTTGTTTCCTTATTTGTTTTGTGTTCCATTTGATGCTGTTTCTTAGCAATTGGAAGTGGAGTTTTAGTTTGATATGCCATGAACAACATAACATATTGGATCAAAAGTTTAAAGTTCAATTGAATCTTAATGGCATGTTCTCATTACACCCAACACTTAAGTTTCAATGATAATATATACCATTTCATAAATCAAAGTGCATAATAGAAATAGGTATAACACAAAGAATATTGTACCTTGTGATTGAGCTTGGTCCGATTCATGAGAGCCTTCATCATAGAATACAACTAAATCTATTTTTCTACTTGCCCCAGTTTCCATCCTTGATCCTACAAAGTCCTGAAAATTCGTTTACTATGTCAGATTCAACTATATTCATTTAAAAAGAAGATGAAAGCTTTGCCATAATAGTTAAAAATAAAAATAGAAAACGAAGTGTAGCACCCCCTGCAGTTTTTTTAAGGTTTTCACCATCAATGGAACATGATTCCATGCATGCAATATGGTCCACTCCTAACCCACTCCCACAGTTCTCAACAAATCCTGAAATCAATGAATTTTCAAGTGTGCACTTCCCATCCGGCACAGCAACATATGGGAATGCCACTGAAATGTTGGAGCTTGTGAATTGGTGGGCTCCGAAAGGTGCTTCTCTCAAGCGCAAGAGTCCGTTCAAGTAGTAAAATCTGGGAGTCCAGATGTCGAATCCTCGGGAGAATCTGTTGAAACCACAAGTCTAAATCAAATAGAGTAACTACGAATAAAACCTAAACACTTTAATATTGATGGTGAAGGTGGTATGAAAAGTGTGTGGTGATGGAATTGTTACGTGCGATCAATGCAACCAACGAAGTCTAGTTTGTGAAAAATAGATATAAAAGGCATGTACATGGCATGGGTTCATTAGGATTAGCGAATCGTAAGCTTTGGTTGATCAAATATAACACAACGAAACCTCCTTTTGGGAGCGAATCGTCGGAAGATATCCTTTTGGGAGTTAACGCATCAATTCTAATAATATATCGCTAAAGTTGTAAACGTATATATGAAGTATGAAGCTCTCTTTTGGAGAGATCAAATCTCACCCTTGTGGGGTGATCATCTACTAGAACAATTCTTTTGGAATAAGTAAAAGTAGATTTAAGAACGACGAATAAACTTTAGCAAATATAGCGATTAAGCGCAATAATACAACCAAAGAATACGATTCACGTCACCTAATTACTCCATACCATGCACACAAAATATTTAGCTACTCATGGTGCAGAAATAAACAATTTTCAGATCAGAATTCATAGGTTTAATAGCAAAATACGGAAGTTTAGAAGCAAAATACAAGCTAAAACACCCAAATACAAGCTAAAGTTGAAGAGAATATCACCAAATCTCTCTGAAAAGTCTTCAAAACTCTCTGGAAATTAGAAACTAGGCTCTGGAATTTTACAGAATTTTTGCAGAAGAAAATACGGCTCCTAAGTGCTCCAATACGCCAATTATACGCCTAAAAACCCTAGAATACGCTTAAATAATAAGATTGCGGGTTTATTGGGCTTAACGGGTTCAAACCCGCACAGTAATCGCACCCTAATTGATCTCAGCCGTAGATCCAAAGCGGGGCATTTCTCCGCCGTTGATCCGGGCGGGATTTAACCAGAGCTCGCCACGTGTCCAGCTTCGCGGGTCGCCGCCCGCTTCGCATCCGATCTCGGTTCGGATTCAATATGTGCCGTTGGATCTTGATATGAGCCGTCAAGATTTTGACACG
This sequence comes from Scilla litardierei, assembly GCA_030789695.1. Classification (NCBI taxonomy): domain Eukaryota; kingdom Viridiplantae; phylum Streptophyta; class Magnoliopsida; order Asparagales; family Asparagaceae; genus Scilla; species Scilla litardierei. Next base: position 437,246,294 of record CM061142.1, on the reverse strand, counting down.
CGTCTCCGCAAAATGCTGCTCTCCGAACTCAGCTCGTCCTCGATACTGGCCGTTGGATCATAATCGCATGTCCCTGAGGCGGCCACGTCGCCCGCTTTTCGAATACGAGGCGGGGCTTCGTTGGACCGTTCGATGAAGCGGGGGTTCGCTGCGATGACGACGCGTGTACCGTTGATTCGCGAAATCGAGTTCGAAGCGGGGACGATCCGCTCCGTTGGATTTGAATCGAGCGGTCTCGGTGGCGCCACGTCGCCCGCGTTCGCTGATCAGTGCGGGTCGACAGCATCCGTTGGATCGAAATCCAACGGTCAATATTGATCCCCGCATCCCGCATTTCTCGTTCAGATCCGAGTCGCTCCGGTCCGTCGGATCGCGCATCAACGGTCCTAACGAAGCCACGTCGCCCGTTCACTGCAGCCGTCGGATTTGAACGGGAGCCGCTGGATGGCTGCCACGTAATGCGCCAAGATTCGTGCGTATTTCTTTATTTTATTGGTATTCTGCATTCAAATTTACATAGAAATTAGCACAGATCTCAGAAAAATACAAATAAATAGTCGTTGGAATCGTGAGATCGAGACGAAGCTAGGAAAAATATAAAATGTGCAGAAATACGTCGTTAAATGCTGTTTTGTGCTCAAATAGTGTGTTTTCTCTAATAAATAAATGTGTAGAAAATACGTATGTACTAGAGACCAATATAGCATCACATGAGCACAAAATAGGGCTAAATGGGGGGTTAAATAAGCAATATTGAACCCAAATCACACCCCCCAACTAGCGTTTTGCTAGTCTCTAGCAAAAAGAGCGATTAAAAATACGCCTAGATCACCTTATCAGATCTCAAATCATTCACCACCATACTACAACGACAAAAGAGATAACCAAACACTAATATCAATATTTCAAACTCATCAAGTAATGGTACTTGTGGGTTTCAAAAATGAAAGTCAAGCATCTCAAATGGTTATAAAATAGACTCAAATTCACTATCAATTACTTCATAGCTCATAGTACACAAAAGCAATGGCCCACACCGTTCAATCAAATATTTTAACTTGGAGCGTAGATGGTTCATGCAAAGCAAGCACCAAAAGTAGGATGGTATCAAGACATACACACGTCAATCTCTATTCATAGGAACTCACACCACATCTTGCGTTTTCTTTAAGCTTTGGAAGTTTTCTTGCCTCGCTAATCATGCACACTTATTCTCTATGTTCTTTCACTTTTCTCCATAGTTCCGCGTAACGCGCATCAAGCAACATTCGCAGAAAAGTATATAACTTGGATCGCTCCATCAAATAATTGAGGTTTCGGTCAATGGCTCCCAAATCAGACGATAATAGGGCATTAGGCCAAGAAGGACCCCTCGGACTGTACTACTCGAGCCAACCAAGTTATTTCTTTAATAGCGCATTTATTCATTTTTTCTTCTTCCTCATTCATCTCATTTTTTCTTCTTTTGTGTGTGCATAAACAACTTGGCAAGATAACTTCCTATTCTTTAATAATTCACAAGAATGAGTATCCTAATCATTTCAAATGACGTGGTACGTTTTTCTACCCAAAATCACACCAAGCATGCAAATGGCAATGAATACGAGATAAAGAACAATGCTCCAGTTAATTTTTGAATTATTGGTACATGAACTTTGGTGTGTTCCAATGAAAGCATACCACTTGCTAATCCATAATTTTTAGATTCATTAAGTCATCAATTAATCTTGCCATTGAGATGTATAAAAAAGAAATTCACCACAAGCACTCAAATTCATGTAAAATGAGATTGAAATGTTGAATAATAGTGGTGGAGAAAATAAATCACGAGTGTACGGTGGTGAATAAATATCGAGAAATGTCATCACATGAGGGTCATTTCTAGGTAAAGATAGACTTTGGTGATATTTCTTAACTCAAAAATTTTTTTCAATGCAAAAAGGGAACTAAAAAAATAAAATCCTAAAAGAAAAAGAAAAAGCAAAATGAAATCCAAAGAAAATAAAAAGAAAATAAAAATCCTAACAGTTATTTCCCTCCCCCCAACTTAAAATAGACATTGTCCTCAATGTTAGGAAGAGGGAATCATGGAAAGAACACACCTGATTAGTTCCCACCCGAAGGTGGGTCTGTGAGATCCATGGTGCTTGCTTCCTTGGTCCAAGGCTCGTGAAAATGTTTCAATCTCTGGCCATTCACCTTGAACTCGCTTCCATCTTTCTCATTTAGTAAGAGCACAGCGCCATGTGGGAAAACTTCTTTGACGACGAAAGGTCCATACCACCTAGAGCGAAGCTTCCCAGGAAAGATGTGTAGCCTGGAATTGTATAGGAGTACTTTTTGGCCTGGGGTGAACTCCCTCCTCAAAATCATCATGTCGTGGACGGATTTCATCCTCTCTTTAGAAATTTTAGCGTTGTCGTACGCATTTCTCCTCAACTCCTCCAGCTCCAACAATTGTAACCTGCGAGAAGAAAAAGAGACATCAGTATCAAAATTCATTTTCTTTATAGCCCAATAAGATCTATGATCTATCTCAACAGGTAAGTGACAAGACTTCCCAAATACAAGGCGGTAAGGTGACATCCCCAAAATTGTTTTGTAGGCCGTCCTGTAGGCCCACAACGCTTCAGGTAAGCGCAAGCTCCAATCTTTCCTTGATGGATTCACCATTTTCTGTAGAATTCCTTTGATCTCTCTATTTGCCAACTCTGCTTGGCCATTGGTTTGGGGGTGATACGGAGTAGAAACTTTATGTGTGACCCCAAACCTCTTCATTAAAGTAGCGAACATGCGGTTGCAAAAATGAGACCCTCCATCACTGATCAAGGCCTTGGGCACTCCAAACCTAGAGAAAATGTTCTCTTTGAGGAACTTAAGCACAACAGAAGTGTCGTTCGACCTGCAAGGAATAGCTTCCACCCATTTAGAAACATAATCAATACAAACCAAAATATAGGCATATCCAAATGAAGGTGGGAAAGGTCTCATGAAGTCTATGCCCCAACAATCAAATATTGCAATCTCTAAAATGGGGTTCAGAGGCATCATGTTACGTTTAGTAATACCCCCTAATTGTTGGCATGCAGCACAAGTCTTGCAATAATGAAATGTGTCCTTAAACATAGATGGCCAATAAAAGCCACATTGCGAGATTTTTGCCACATTTTTGTTCGCTGAAAAGTGTCCACCACATACTCCATCATGGCAAAATTGTATCACACTGGTTATTTCATGATCAGGAATGCATCTCCTAACAATTTGGTCACTACAATATTTATATAAGTACGGATCATCAAAGAAGAAATATTTTACCTCGTACTTGAACCGTTTAAAGTCTTGAAGAGACCAAGTGTCAGGGGTCTTACCAGTTACCAGATAATTAACGATATCAGCATACCATGGAGAGGTGGAGACGCTAAAAAGATGCTCGTCGGGAAAGGAGTCCTTCAAGGGCACATCTGCTGAATCAAGGCCTACTGTCAAACGTGATAAATGGTCAGCTACTAGATTCTCCACGCCTTTCTTGTCCTTGATTGTGACATTGAACTCTTGCAACAATAAAATCCATCGTATCAATCGGGGCTTAGCATCTTTTTTAGACAATAAATATTTTAAAGCAGAGTGATCAGTATAAATCAAAATTGGTGATCCCAGAATATAGCTCCTGAATTTTTCCAACGCGAATACTACAGCAAGCAACTCCTTCTCTGTGGTCGTATAATTCCTCTGAGCGTCATTTAGTGTCTTGCTAGCGTAGTAAATCATCACTGGAACTTTGTCTTTTCTTTGGCCTAAGACTGCACCAACTGCGTAATTGCTTGCGTCACACATTATTTCAAATGGTAGGGACCAGTCTGGCACCTGTAAAATAGGAGCAGAAATCAGCAACTTCTTTAAAGTTTCAAAAGAAAGTTGACACTCAGGTGTCCAAATAAAGTCCACATTTAAAGTAAGTAAGTTGCAAAGAGGGCGAGATATTGCGCTAAAATCTTTGATGAACCGCCTATAAAATCTTGCATGTCCCAAAAATGATCTGATGTCCTTCACGCATTTAGGACTTGGTAGCTTCTCAATTACTGCTACCTTGGCTCTGTCTACCTGTATACCATCTTTAGAAACCAGGTGACCTAGGACAAGTCCCTCTGTGGTCATAAAATGACACTTCTCCCAATTCAATAGGAGGTTCTTTTCAATGCACATGTCAAGAACAAGAGCCAAGTTAGCTAGACAATCATGGAAAGAGCTACCATATACTGAAAAATCATCAATAAATACCTCAACGATTTTCTCAACCATATCATCAAAAATACTGAGCATGCATCGCTGAAAAGTGGCTGGAGCATTACATAAACCAAACGGCATTCTTTTAAATGCAAAAGTACCAAAGGGACAGGTAAAAGTGGTCTTTTCCTGGTCCTCAGGTGCAATCTCAATCTGGTAATAACCTGAATAACCGTATAGAAAGCAATAATATTCATGTCCAGCTACCCTCTCTAAAATTTGGTCAAGAAATGGAAGAGGTAAATGATCTTTTCTAGTTCTAGAATTCAACTTCCTATAGTCTATGCACATCCTCCAACCTGTGGTGGCTCTAACTGGGATAAGCTCATTATTCTCATTTTTAACCACGGTGAGGCCAGACTTTTTAGGAACAACCTGTGTAGGGCTAACCCACTTGCTGTCAGAAATAGGATAAATAATGCCTGCATCCAATAATTTTAAAACCTCGCCTTTCACCACTTCTTTTAATGTTGGATTTAACCTATGTTGCATTTCTCTAGTGGGTTTGGCGTCATCCTCTAAATAAATATGATGCATGCATACAATAGGGCTTATACCTTTAATGTCAGCAATGGACCAACCAATAGCACCTCTATGTTTCCTCAGCACATCAAGTAAAGAGCTTTCCTGTTCTAAAGAAAGTTTAGAAGATATTACCACAGGGAAGCTGTTTTCATCTCCAAGAAAAGCGTACTTAAGGTAGTCAGGAAGTGGCTTCAACTCTAGCTTTGGATCCTACACCTCAGATGAAATTTGAATTGATGCATTAGGTGGCAAAGCCTCAAACCTAGGCTCCCATATTGCATTGAGCTCCTTCACGTTCTCCTGCACAAAAGATATGTCATCAGAATCACCAATAAAAGTCTCAACAATAGAAGCCTCATCATAAAATTTAGAACAAATATAATCATCCACCAACGAATCAATCATATGCACCCTCTCAATCTCATCATCCACATGTGGCAACTTGCAAGTATTAAAAATATTCAAGTCCAAAGTCATGTTGCCAAAAGTTAGTTTCAGTTGACCATCTCTACAATTTATTAAAGCATTGCATGTCGCTAGGAACGGTCTACCTAGGATGATAGGAGTAGCATTGGTAGTTTGGGGTCCCTGGATGTCTAGAACTATAAAGTCCGCGGGGTAGTAAAATTTGTCCACCTGAACGAGGACATCCTCAATGCATCCCTTTGGAACTTTAATAGATCTATCAGCTAGTTGCAATATCACAGATGTAGGCTTTAGCTGTCCTAACCCAAGCTGCACAAAAATAGGATATGGCAATATATTGACACTAGATCCTAAATCCAATAAAGCATTTCCAATTTTCTTAGTGCCAATGGTGCAAGTGATGGTGGGTGATCCAGGGTCTCTAAATTTAGGTGGTGTATTTTGTTGCACAATAGAGCTAACCTGTTCAGTCAAAAATGCTTTCTTTTTCACATTTAGCTTTCTTTTAACAGTGCACAAATCTTTCAGAAATTTAGCATAGGCAGGTATTTGATTAATAGCATCAAGCAATGGAATATTGATCTGGCACTTCTGAAAAATTTCACGAATCTCAGTTTGATACTTATCTTTGCTTTTCTGAAGTAGCCGATGAGGGTAGGGTGCTGCAGGTACATATGCTGCGGGTTCCTTCTCTTTAATGACGCTTTTGCTCACACCCACGTCCGTGCTCTCTTCCTGCACCTCCTCTTGTTCTTTAATTCCCTCTTCTTGGATCTGAATTTCCTCTTCCTGCTCAGCTTGTTTGCTCGGTGGATCAGGCTTCTGAATCTCTTTTCCACTCCTCAAAGTGGACACCGCTTGGCAAGGCTTCATATTATTTCCTGCAGATGAAGATGAGCCCATATTAGGATTTGGAATTGACTGAGATGGAAGCTTACCTTTTTCTAATGTCGCTGTAAGCCTCGCCAAGCTCTCGCTCATCTGCTGATTCTGAGTCTGCTGAGCCTGAAATTGAGCCTGCTGCTGCTGCATCTGAGCTTGTTGCAATTGGATAAGCTGCTGAAGCGCATCGCCAAATGGTTGCATCTGCTGTTGTTGCACTGGCTCATGGTCCCTCCTCTGGTTCCCACCTTGATAGTTGTTGTTGTTGTATTGAGGTTGTCGGAACGGAGGGGGAGCCTGCTGCTGCTGAGTCTGCTGATTGGGGCCCCAGTTCAAGTTCGGATTGTTGCGCCACCCCTTGTTGGAATTGAAGTTCTGGTAGTTCGAAGAAACTTGATTCACCCCAGTAGGATTTCCTAGCATGCTCTTCAAGGCTGGAAGTGTGGGGCATGCACTGGTGTCATGGCCACTGACGTCGTAAAGTGCGCAAATCTGCTCTATCTCAACGGCCTTGGCCTCTTTCAAATTCATTGCATGAAGCTTGTTTGAGATCATGGCCTCCATCTTTGCCTCCAACGCATCCTCTTGCTTCAAATTATAAACCACTCCTCGCGTAGGCTGGGATGGTGCAGAATGGCCTCCTCTCTCGTAGTCTGAAGTAGTGTCCCATGTCTGCGCATTTTCTGCTATCTCCTCCAGGTACGTCCAAGCTTCGTCTGGCTCTTTATCAAAGAATCCTCCATTGCACATCATCTCTACAAATTGCTTCATTTGCGGCTGCAGTCCATCGTAGAAGAAGCCAATAATCCTGCTTTTGTCGAAGCCATTGTGCGGACATGCGAGCAGCAACTCGTTGAACCTTTCAAATGCCTGGTAGAATGTTTCCTCGCCTTTCTGGGCAAAGTTCATAATCTGCCACTTCAGTCCCTGTGTCCTGTGAATAGGAAAAAACTTCTTTAGAAATTCAGCCTGCAAATCAATCCATGTAGTAATAGAGCGTGATGGCAATGCATTCAACCAATTTTTATCTTTGTCTTTTAATGAAAATGGGAACAATTTAAGATATATCGTGTCCTCGCTAGTTTTCCCATCAAAGCATGTCAAGCAAACCTCCTCAAATCCTTTAATATGAAGATATGGATTTTCCTTGTCTAACCCATGAAAGGTGGGTAAGAGTTGGATCACCCCAGGTTTAAAATTGAAAGAATTTGCATCGGCAGGTAAAACAAAGCATGAAGCAGTGCTAGTCCTAGTGGGTCGAAGTAAATCTTTTAAAGTCCTAGGCACTCCAGGTTGCACATTATTCTCGTTATTGTTGCTAAAATTTTCATCCATATTATATTAGCCATATCAAAACGTCGAGTCAACCTATGTGTCCTAGGAGTCCTATGCCACATAAACTAGCATAAATATTTTTTTTATGAAAGCAAACAAAAGTTTATATACAATAAAGTGGAAGGATCTCACCGAAGGTCCTCTGAATGAAATAAACCGTAGTAACAAACCGTTCTCCCCGGCAACGGAGCCAAAAACTTGGTGGGCTCCGAAAGGTGCTTCTCTCAAGCGCAAGAGTCCGTTCAAGTAGTAAAATCTGGGAGTCCAGATGTCGAATCCTCGGGAGAATCTGTTGAAACCACAAGTCTAAATCAAATAGAGTAACTACGAATAAAACCTAAACACTTTAATATTGATGGTGAAGGTGGTATGAAAAGTGTGTGGTGATGGAATTGTTACGTGCGATCAATGCAACCAACGAAGTCTAGTTTGTGAAAAATAGATATAAAAGGCATGTACATGGCATGGGTTCATTAGGATCAGCGAATCGTAAGCTTTGGTTGATCAAATATAACACAACGAAACCTCCTTTTGGGAGCGAATCGTCGGAAGATATCCTTTTGGGAGTTAACGCATCAATTCTAATAATATATCGCTAAAGTTGTAAACGTATATATGAAGTATGAAGCTCTCTTTTGGAGAGATCAAATCTCACCCTTGTGGGGTGATCATCTACTAGAACAATTCTTTTGGAATAAGTAAAAGTAGATTTAAGAACGACGAATAAACTTTAGCAAATATAGCGATTAAGCGCAATAATACAACCAAAGAATACGATTCACGTCACCTAATTACTCCATACCATGCACACAAAATATTTAGCTACTCATGGTGCAGAAATAAACAATTTTCAGATCAGAATTCATAGGTTTAATAGCAAAATACGGAAGTTTAGAAGCAAAATACAAGCTAAAACACCCAAATACAAGCTAAAGTTGAAGAGAATATCACCAAATCTCTCTGAAAAGTCTTCAAAACTCTCTGGAAATTAGAAACTAGGCTCTGGAATTTTACAGAATTTTTGCAGAAGAAAATACGGCTCCTAAGTGCTCCAATACGCCAATTATACGCCCAAAAACCCTAGAATACGCTTAAATAATAAGATTGCGGGTTTATTGGGCTTAACAGGTTCAAACCCGCACAGTAATCGCACCCTAATTGATCTCAGCCGTAGATCCAAAGCGGGGCATTTCTCCGCCGTTGATCCGGGCGGGATTTAACCAGAGCTCGCCACGTGTCCAGCTTCGCGGGTCGCCGCCCGCTTCGCATCCGATCTCGGTTCGGATTCAATATGTGCCGTTGGATCTTGATATGAGCCGTCAAGATTTTGACACGCGTCTCCGCAAAATGCTGCTCTCCGAACTCAGCTCGTCCTCGATACTGGCCGTTGGATCATAATCGCACGTCCCTGAGGCGGCCACGTCGCCCGCTTTTCGAATACGAGGCGGGGCTTCGTTGGACCGTTCGATGAAGCGGGGGTTCGCTGCGATGACGACGCGTGTACCGTTGATTCGCGAAATCGAGTTCGAAGCGGGGACGATCCGCTCCGTTGGATTTGAATCGAGCGGTCTCGGTGGCGCCATGTCGCCCGCGTTCGCTGATCAGTGCGGGTCGACAGCATCCGTTGGATCGAAATCCAACGGTCAATATTGATCCCCGCATCCCGCATTTCTCGTTCAGATCCGAGTCGCTCCGGTCCGTCGGATCGCGCATCAACGGTCCTAACGAAGCCACGTCGCCCGTTCACTGCAGCCGTCGGATTTGAGCGGGAGCCGCTGGATGGCTGCCACGTAATGCGCCAAGATTCGTGCGTATTTCTTTATTTTATTGGTATTCTGCATTCAAAAATACATAGAAATTAGCATAGATCTCAGAAAAATACAAATAAATAGTCGTTGGAATCGTGAGATCGAGACGAAGCTAGGAAAAATATAAAACGTGCAGAAATACGTCGTTAAATGCTGTTTTGTGCTCAAATAGTGTGTTTTCTCTAATAAATAAATGTGTAGAAAATACGTATGTACTAGAGACCAATATAGCATCACATGAGCACAAAATAGGGCTAAATGGGGGGTTAAATAAGCAATATTGAACCCAAATCATGAATGAGGTCTACTTAGAAACACGGAAGAAATGCAAGTCGTTACTACATCTAAAAACATGGTGTTAAGAGTTGGTGATTGCAAGTGGTCCAAACAAAATGAATTTCAGTTACCTTAAAAAGGTTGAGTAGGGTTGGGTCATTATGTTCAGCCTTTGATATATCTGATGATTGCAACTACTAAAAGCGGTAGAGCCATGATTAGTTGAGAGATGTGAATATGAAGCATAAAACTTCAATTTGAAGACCTGTTATCCCTGCAAACTGAGATGTAACCAGACTTGCATAACTGCAGCATAACGGAGATCCATGGAACAGAAACTTTTCTTTCCAACAAAATGGCTCACAAAACATAAGTTATGATTTGTAGAATTAAACATGATCGCACTCCTGCATGGCCCAACATCACCTACTTTTTTAAATATCTACATCCTGCAGAAGATTAAAAAAATTACTTTAGTAGAAAAAATGAGTCAAACAATGATCTTAGTAAGAAGATAATGAATTAGCAGTAGCTTTAAATAGAACGCCACAAAGACCATTGGTAGTAGTAAATAATATGCTTAATTTGGAACATGAATGTAATGAAGGAAACTTGTAGCTTATATTTTAAAAAATACCAGACACCAAATCAAATGAATCCAAAATACCTGTTTCTGTTGGTTCATTAAGAACACAAAATCAGAAACCAAAAGTGCAAAACTACTCAATTTCGATAATAAGACAACTCAATTTTCTTTTCACATATCCACTTGTTATATCATGCATATCCACTTGTTATATGCTTCAAAATCAGCTGTAGGATCATTGTCAAAACCTACCATGACAAACTGTTCATCATTCCTAATCCAAAAATGAACGATCCAGTCATAGAGCAGTAAGAACTTTGGTACATAGATCATGGATAAGGAGACAAATGATGATAAACCCAGCTGAAATTAATCAATACAACTAATCAGGATAATCTACTCTTCTTCACGGTATCAAAAAGTCATTTAGAAGTAAGAAGACAAAACATACCATCAAAAGTAATGCAATACTTTTAGATTTTGACTATTGTTCTTAATAATTTTTCATTTGCAGAAAAGGGAACTTTTAGTGACAAAAGATAGGAATTATTTAAACCATCACCAAATCAACCATGGAAATTTGTTTCTCTAGATAATAATTGATATAATATTCAACAATATGCAAAAAATAATGATCGGCGATAAAATGTGGCATAGCTCAACCTAGACTCTCCATTTTTGTTTCAAAGTCAATATACAGCGAACTTCTTGTGTATAAAAACGATTTCCCATCATTCAAGCATGTTAATTATGATGTCTAATGAATTATGACAACATAAATGGTTTAGACTTTTAAAAAGTTATAAATTTTTTATGTGTAAAATATTGTTCTTCATTGATCTGATTTCAGTCTTTCAATTAGTATGCAGAACAAAATCATTTGGGTCTCCGCATGGCTTCAATATTTATATATAAACAACTACGATAAATACAAATATATTCAAGAATGCTTAAGGGAAGAAAATGACAATTTTATCATTCATCACAACCGACTTATTTACACTCTTGTTCATTTAACATTTACTTGTATGAAAACCAGAATCAAATTCTGGAAAAATAAATGGATGCAGAAGCAAATAGGCATGCATGCTTTTATTCACATAGATGTTAAAATGGAAGAAAGAAAGTAGTGAGAAAGCTACACTAGTTCCTGCATAAAATTTAATGAAGTTGACATGTCTACCTATTGAGATCAGGCAACAAATGAAGAACCTCCACTGGCTTCAATGATGGATTAGTCTGATTCACATGAGGCAATTTGGCAGCTTTGAAATACTCCTCAATGGCTTGTATTTGTTTCTTTCTTCAAATGTATAGGCAAGAACATTATTACAATTGTACAACTAATGAATTTAAATAGCCTTGATAAAAACAAATTCCTGTCTGTGCACCAGCGCACCTGTTGTTAAGATTTTCCAAGGAAACATTATGCCCTTCCCTAGCTTCTCGCATTTCTTTTGCTTGCTTTTCTGTCATGATTTAGAAAAACAATCAAGCATAAGACATTCAATGATCTGCAGTGCAATTGATTTAAATTTTCAAAATAAATTCATGTTTGATACCAGTTTAGCGGAATCCATGCAACTATCTGATAGTACCAGTTTAGCAAAATAAAATGAGGAAAAATAGAAACTGTTGCAACTATATGGAATCCCACTGCAATTAAGCTTATAATAAAATATGGAACCTACTCAAGAACATCAATAGATAAACCCAAATAACTCAAGTATTTGTGCCAGAACCAGCAATTTCTCAAATGGATGGAATGCACCAGAATACAATAAGCAGAATGACAATTAAAAAAGTAAATATAAAAATAGTAAGCTTCTCCAATAAATTTAACCCCAAACCCGAAAAAATAAAGGAAACGTAAATAGCTCACCTAGATCTTGGGGTCTTATGTTGGTAATGCTTGACACCCCAACTCTATCTGCTAAAACCTCCCTTAAACAGTAGTTTTAAAAAAGATTAAGCCGAAAATAATCAAGTAACGAAATCGGCCCATTAAAAAGGGGACAACTTTAATTTTTAAAATTACCTGAAAATCTAAATTAAATCAACTTCTTGTTGGAATCAGAAACTACTAGCTTCAGAATCCAAAGCCAGACCTGCTGGAAGATTCTCAGGGGAACCACCTTGAAACAGCTTCATGTATGTAGTCTTCTGTGCAACAATTACCTTGAACTTCGAAAGTTTTGTTTCACCTTAATGGGATAATGCCTTGTGCAAAAAAATGCAGGTGCTTTTTTGGAGGACGACCTTGAAAAGGAAATTTTGGTTCATATAATCAGACAGATCAGGTTCAATTCTATGTTCAAAACATGATCGAATTGAGAATTGCTCTTCTTTAAAAAAAATCAAATGCATCAAATGAGAAGACCATATAGTACCCAAAAATTATAAGTCAGATACATCACTTGCCATAGGACCATACGAAGCAAAACATGACAAATGGTCGGGGAATTAAGCGAGAAATAAGCATAAACATTAAAATTATGAACATTCCATCATTTTTTTCTAGAGCATTGTCCCAGAAATTGTGTCAAATATGACTATTTGCCAGTTCTAATATCCAAACATCAAGGATGCAAGAATCACAGATAGCTGCCACTTCTCAAGTATGTTGTGCATGATGCATTATTTAAGAAGTAACTGAATTAACAAAAATAATAGGTAGAACTCCATGTACCCAAAATGCATTTTGCATGAGCCTTATAGAAATAGTCAAGCAAAGGTTACTTACTCCCACAATATCCATTGAAATGCTACACAATTTAAAGGAAGTGTATCATTGAACCATTAACCATAATCTAAAGATTGAATACAATGCAGCATTACCATTACCTACCTGGAAACAAAATAATGAATAATCCATCTGGCCAACAAAAGTGCATTTCATCTTCTAAGTAAATGTTGCAAGTGAACAAAATATTAATTTGCAGAAATTTTGATTATACACAAAAAGAAACAGGGGCACCCTGCACCATTCTTTGCTGTGAAATCATATTTGAAGTGAGAAATAAACTTTCATGCATGCCACAACCTAGAATATATCTTGAGTGCAGGAAAAAATGTATTCAAATCTGCGAAATGTATCCTAAATTGATTTCAATATTACCCATGCAGAAGATACTAAAGTATCCAATACTTTGCAATTACCTTCTGTAAACAGTAGTATATTTATTTCAATTTACAAACCTAATGAGAAATGATAGATTAAAACTTAGTAGAAGTAGGAGACATGAGGAAATAGATCATACTAATGGCCAAGAAGTACCCAAAATAAATCAATTTCATTACTCGGGTTTATTGATTCGCTATGGAGCTAATGTTCAGAAAACTGGAGCAAACTGTTACAAAAACTTTAATGGACAAAAAAAGAAAAAATATCCATTAACTGAATTAAGGGGATTATCTGGTGTAGACTCCTTTGACTGATAGCCTAATCCTTCAACAATTACATTAACTAAATAAGGGGAACACATGTTATTAATTACCCTAATCAAACTCAACAATTGGTAAACTAATAATTTGACGGTTAACAGAGGCATATTCATAGGCATATTCATTTTTTGGACAAAGAAAAGAGTTCATCCGATGGCAGTCATAAAATAAAAAGCTGTCTTCCCCAAACAGAGTAAAATATTGTACATGCCACTGCTCCCTCTAACTATAAAGGTAATAGGTGTCTCAAACATTACTAATTCTCAGCAAAATGAGGATGCAATGGATATGTTCATGCTCATATACATAGACCACATATGCCTACATAACCATAGATTAACTTGTGAAAACCAATTTCAACCTCAATGGAATTAACCGTAATTTTGAAATGCAAGTTCAACAATGTTAAGACTGCAGGTTAAGATTCAGAAGTAATATCAAGTAACCCGATTAATAAAATTTGGAAATGCAAGTTCAATATAGACAATTAATCTTTCATTTAAAATAAGACTGCAGATAAGATTCAGAAGTACTATCGATTAAAATTATAAACAAAGGCATTAAGGGCTCATCCATATTCAAAATGAAGCAACTAATGTTTCATTTAATATTTTTATTTCCATAATCTGATAATAATATATATTACCATTAATTCTGTTAATAGAATTAACAGAATCACTACCCTGAAAATAATCTGTACTGCCATTAATTCTGTTAAGATTCAGAAGCACTAACTCCCTACCAAAAATAATCCATATTACCATTAATCATGTTAATAGAACATCATCAGTACAGCAACTTATCAGATCAAAAACCAAAAAAGTAAAGAAAAAGATCAAACTTCCAAGATTCAGAACAAAAAGTCCATGTCAAATTTGGGGATGAGTTTTTACCCCCAAACTTTTGGTCCCACTCCAAAAGTCAGGTATTTAACTCCATGCTAAAACCTGAACAAAATTTGACATAATAAAAATTAGATCTTTAAGAATCAATTCATGTGGAACAAATTAGATGATAATTGTATATTTGATGATAGTGTTTGGATCCTACAAAGTTTATCCAGAACACAATAACCATATTGCTTAATTACATGTCAATTGAACATGATGATGGTAGTATAAATATTGTCCATCAGTGTTATTAAATTGACCATGTTAAACCATGTATTCTTATAATATAAACATTGATACTTGGATAAACATTACTACGTTCTGTAAATCATTATTTTGGGTACATGGAGTTCTACCAATTATTGCTTAATTACCGTCAAAATGGTCACCATGGTCACTAAGTATATCCATGGACAATTTAACATGCTAACTATAATAGGTAATTAAGCACTATAGTGACCATGTTAAATTGACCATGTTGTATATACAATAAACCAAGGTGACTACAAAAATCTGGATATACATAGTTATTGTGTTCTGGATTAACATAGTTGTGACGGTTAATGTGACAGTTAATGTGACGGTTGGTAAACATTGTTGTGATGGTTGGTAAACATTCCAATCCAGAATGTCACTTGTTATGTTCTGGATACACATGGTGACCATTGATACCTGGTCAAAATTGTTGTGACGGTTGGTAAACATTGTTGTGACGGTTGATTTACATTTTTCTATATACCCATTGATACCTGGATAAACATTGATGTGACAATTGGTAAACATTCCAATCCAGAACACAACAACGTTTATCCAGGTATCAATGTTTATATTATAAACAATTGGTAAACTGGATATATTTATCAATCCAGTTAAACTGGATATATACAACAATATTTACCCAGTTAACTGGATATATTTAGCTAATATTAATCCAGTTCAATGGTTGTTTATCCAGTTAAACATTGATACCTGGATATATACAACCATTGAACTGGACATATTTATCTAATATTAATCCAGTTTAGCTAATATGTAGCTAATATTAACTGGATATATTTATCAATCTAATCCAATGGTTGTATATATCCAGCTATGGATCAGGATAAGATGGGAATAACTGTTAAACACATACATAGTAATGTGACGGTTAACAGAGGCATTAACACCTGGATAAACAATTGGTAAACATTTGTAAATATTAGTTATAGATCAGGTACATATCAATGTCAATTTAATAACACTGATGGTCTACCTATAATTGTTCTTAAATTGTTTATCCATATGGTCCAAATTGTTCTCTTAAACAATTGATACCTATTAAATCGATATCAATGTCAATTTAATAACACTGATGGTTGACCATGTTAAATGGATCAATTTAATAACATGACCTATAATTGTTTATCCATATGGTTTTTATTGTATATCCAAGTTTAATAGGTATTCAGATACCTTTTTAATGGGCCACTAATAAATAGCTCCATTAGCTAATATAGCTAATAATTGCTCCATTAGCTTTATTAAACTGGATATATTAATATTTGCTAATATTAATCTAGTTAAACATTAACACCTGGATATATACAACCATTGAACTGGATTGATAAATATTAGCTAATATATAGCTAATATTAGCTATATGTATACATGGGAATGGAACAAAAAAGACCTGGAAATGGAACCAAAAAAAGATTGGATTTTGGAGAAAGTTAGAGAGAGAAGCAAGGAAAAAGATTGAAGCTTTGAGAGATTTGTGTAGTCACCTTGGTTTAAGTAAAAACCTGGATCTACATGGTTATTGTGTTTGATATATAAACACAATAATGTTCACCAAAATAAAAACCTGGATATACATGATTATTGTGTTATTGATTAATATGGTTTATTTTGACCTGGTTATTGTGTTCTGTAAATCCAGAACACAACCTGTTTAATAGACATTGATACCAATTGGGGTAAACCATGTTAATCCAGAACACAACAATGTTTACCAATTGTTTATCAATTTTGGGTGGGATACTGATGCGGCTCGGCCAGTAGAGGAGGCGGCTCGCGCGGTTCGGGTCTATCAACGGCGGAGGCGACTTGGGTCCACCACGGACCCGGTCCCAAACTTGTAATTCCATGAGAGAAGGGGAGGGTTAAAGGGTACTTAGACATTTGCTAATCCATCCCCTAATAATGGGCCGGCCGGCCCTAGCTACGGCTTTCATCGAAGAATTGAAGAGGTAATTTAGTTTCCTTAGAACCCTAGTTTATTTCCTATTGCTAATTAGTTGTTCTTGCATTTAGATCTATTATTCTAGGAATTAATTAATATTTTCATCTAAGATTTTGGCCTCTTGTACAGAATTTTCTTCCACAAAATTTTCTTCCACATGATGATGATCTTGATCTGAATCCAGTAGGAAATTATAGATATCTTGAATCAAACAAAAAATTACAGATCACACACCACTGTCATATAGCAAAGATTCAAAAAAAATTATCTCCAACTTCTTATAGATATCCTGAATCAGGATCAAGATTCAAACAATATAGCAAAGATTCAAACAATAATAATTCATAAAGGGCTAACCAAGATCAATAGAACACAAATTTCTAATCTAACTATCTCCAACTTCTTATTTTTGAACCAAGCAAAGATTTCGATTTCAATTCCATATCAAACAAATCAAGATAGCTTCTTAAAATAAACTTAGCCTTAATAGAAATCTGATCTTTCAAAAATTTCTTTCAAAGATTTCGGTATTCCTCTCAACATTTCAAATGTTGGTTTTTCCCCTTGAAGTCCATACACATTATATGAAGATGAAAAGATCAATTTTAATTAAGCTTTGTTAAAAGCTCCTTATAAGATGGCTCTCTACATACATACAATAAACAAAACAATTAAAGTCTCTAAATCAAATAAAAGAAATCAATCAATTGAATGCGGCACTATGCCAAAAGAGAATACACTTTGGTTGCAACAGTCCTAACTTGCTTCTACGGAGGTATTTTCGGCACAAATCTATGCAAAATTACAAAATTTCTATAAAAAGATACGATCCAGTTAGTAAAACCAACATAGTATTTTTCAATACATAATATTTTTCCAATTACCAGAAATTGGATGTCAGCACTTCCTCAAAGCCTAACCCAATAGCACAATATTGTCAACACTTCCTCACATGAATTTCATCAAACATTTGGTGGGCTATACTCTTAAAGTAACATTAAAGTAAGTCTTCTTCATATGGGCAATGTAGCCAATTTCATCAAACATTTGGTGGGCTATGCTCTTAAAGTAACAACGAAGATAACTGTTGATAATAGATATTGGTGAACTTTGAAATTTATTTGATTGGAAATATCCTGAAATTAGTAGATGAAATCTAGTAATGTATGAAATACAGTATATGCATGGTCTTCAACGATTCATTTTATCAATGATTCAACGAATCATTTTAAAAAATTATCGGCTGCTTAGTATCGCACACCAACAAATCACCTATAAAATCATTAAAACTAATAAACAAATTGAGAATCATGCAAACGAATCTATAGTCAAGACAATACTGAGATCCAATATCTCTCACCTTCTTCATAGCTCGTGCCGATCAGTTTGGATCCAACAATCCAAATCCAACATCTGTAAACAAACTATGACAACTGAATTTCCAGTGATATGAATCTGAACATAAAAATCAGTGAAATAATGTTGATTAAATCATAAAATTTTGAACGGGAAATTATGAATCTGGACATTAAAATTTAAAACATAAACTTCATTAACACCGATTTTAATAAATTAATCATACCGTGAGATCAACATTTAAAACATTAATAATCTGGACATCACATAATTTGGACATTAATAATTTAAAACATACTGTAAAAACCACTACATTAATAATCTGGACATTACAAAAAATTGAAAACATTACATAATATTTAAAACATTACATGAATCTGGACATCACGCATTAGGCAATAGCAACAACTACAAATACTCTACATGGAAACGAAGTCCAAATTCTGGAAGCAGTGTCACGCATACTCTATAAACATACGACTCTACGTCCAATGATACTACTCTATGTTTCCATCAAAATTTTAGAACCTTCTTGCGAAACACCAAACACATACCAAAAACATACGACTCAATCTCGTCAAAGAGGACTAATGTGTATGGCTGACGGCAAACAGCCTCTGTCAGCTCCCCACCCTCTATGTACCCAATATATCCTGTTGATAAATGAAGTGATAAATGGTAACCAAGGGGCAGCCGATATACAATCACAACCATATTTGTGTGGAATTAAAACAAACGGGTGGTGGGCATACTCACAATGAGCTTATCCTGCAGTCCAAGCATCTCAATGTGGGTTGGTGAGTTTGCCGATGTCGGGCCCCGATCTTGAAGACGGTGTTTGTGGGGAGGACATGAGCTTTGTTGACAATGGAGTCGAGGGCACGTGGGTTGGTGAGAATGTGCTGGCCTCTGCTCTTATGGAGATGGAATTTTGCTCGCTCGTGTTGGCCGTGGAGGAATCGAGGTTGGAGGTTCGATTTACTGCCAAAATTGAGAAACCCTAGGATTGATCTCTCAGCCTTCGTCTTGGCGTGTGAGTCTTCAGCCGCTGGCGATCAATTGAGAGAGAGAGAGAGAGAGAGAGAGAGAGAGAGAGAGAGAGAGACTTCTGATGCTGGCAGCAAACTGATGAGGGTCTTCGATCACCTTGTTGGTATTGAGAAACCCTATGGTTGATCTCTCAGCCTTCCTCTTGGTATGAGAGAGAGAGAGAGAGATTAAATTTTCACCTTCACTTGGCTGTAGTGGAGTGGAAACGTAGCACGTGGAAATGTTGGGCAGCTGCAGTGTCCCAAAATTTTGATTTCAAATCCCAAATTCAAATGTTTTCATTCAAAGTTTCCCCCCAAACGTTTCAAATTTCAAAATTTTTTTATCTCACTCTCTTGCATGCGGGACCCACTCTCTTGGTGACTGGGACAAACTCTTCGTGACTGGGACATACTCTTGCTGACTGGGACAAAATTCAAAAAGGTTGTGTTTTATAGTGTGTGTGTGTGTGTATATATATATATATATATATATAGTGAAAAATGGAGAAGAGCTGACAGCGCTGGAAATTTTTCCAGCGCTGTCCGCATTTTGGGCGATATAAAAGTATTTTTTTTTGAAATTTTTTTTTGCAGTATTTAGATATACGTGTTAGGAAGCTCCCCACAAAATTTCAGCTCGATCCGACACCGTTTGAGCCTCCGTTCATCGATTTCAAAAACGTTACGCAAAACTGTGGACAGATTTGCGTAACGTTTTTGAAATCGATGAACGGAGGCTCAAACGGTGTCGGATTACCTGAAATTTTGTGGGGAGCTTCCTAACACATATATCTAACTACTGCAAAAAAAATTTCAAAAAAAATATTTTTATCTCGTCCAAAATGCGGACAGCGCTGGAAAAATTTCCAGCGATGTCAGCATTGGCCCATTAACCTCATATATATATATATACTAGTCATAACCCGTGCCCGCGGGCACGGTTCAATTAAGATTTTCCCCCGCAAAATCTTTGTTCCCCAAAAAATTATTTTCACGGTCAAAATTGTGTGGAACGAACGGTTCATTTAAAATATTTCCCCTCGAAAATTTGGATCTCCTAATTTTAAACGAACGGCCATATTTGAAACATAATAAAAATTATTTAGTTCCTCCAAAAATTTTAGTTTCCTCAAAAATTAAGTTCCCATGAGAGAATATAGTTCTCCCCAAAAATTTTAGTTCTTCTCAAAATTTAGTTTTTTCCATATTTAACCAGAGATATGCTAGAGATTTGCTTACAATTTTTTCTTTCTTCTGATGTTCTAACATTTGTTTTCCAATGACTGAGTATTTATAACCCCTAGTTCTCTATAGCTCTATAAGGCAAAAAAGTGTAAAATTTTTGGTGTATCAATATATTAAAAGAAAAAAGATCACTATAATTTGAAACAAAATCAAAATAGATCTATAATACATAAACAAACATACCATCATGAAACCATTCAACACTTAACTAAATTAGTGCCCACTAAACTAATCTCATTTTCCTAAGAGTCCAAAACCAATTAGCATCTGCTCCCCAGTGCACAGATTCCTCCTCCTTTTCATGACATGTCCTTTTGATGTGAGCTTTATTATCAATATCAGTTTTCATCCTGGCCTTGCAAATTCCATGCCATCTTCAATCTAAGGTTGTGCTAGCTCGGACACTGGCAGAATATCAACCTCCTTTCGTCTGCTTATACTACCATATCACAATGGTGGCCTCAATACTTCCATGTTTGCCTGTAATTAGTTAGTTTGCATTAGTATCAGGTCTAAATATATCTCAGGTTACATAACCTGAAATTTTAGCTAAGAGCCTTGGCTTGCCTTCTCTCAGTGCATGGCTTAATTTAATCGGAACTAATCTTGACCATGGATCAAACTTTGCAACATCAGACTATGATACCCTACATGTCTGCACACAGGTTAGATTATACAATTAGCGGATAAACACAATATGGTAGTATAATGACAAAAACCCAAGGAATGCAATCAAAAGATTGGTTTAGATCATTTTCATCGTGCAGGTAGGCCCAGATCAAATAACAAATATTTAAAAGTTTTTTCTGCTACATGAAAAATGGAAACGTATTACCAATTTATACTTAATCAAAAATTCAAACAAAGGGAAAGATTATTGCAAAAGAGTCATAAAGTGTTATCATAAGTTACAAATTCATTTTGAGGAATTATGCACATCACACATCCTCTCAAATAAGACGCCACTTCATCATCAGAAGACTAACCATCATCAACCAATACGATTTATAAATAAACATCCTTTGCCAGTTGATACAATAAAATTACGATATGTTAACAAAATTTTAGGACAATTATTGCACAACCGACAATCAAAGTCATAAAGCCAACTGAAATAAAGATACAAAAATAGCTAAAAACACAACTCCTATGCAGCATCGCTTTCCAGTTATGGCACTGGCCAAATGGATTGCAGCATCCAGTCTACCATCATCCACTACAGTTATGGTACCAGGAGAATGGTTAGAAGCATCGCATTTCAATTCAAATGAGTCTGCAAAACTAAAGGTCTCTTTTGCCATAAAACACTCTTCGGTTATTGAAGCAATTTCTAACTCATCGTCATCTCCAGTTATTGTGTTAATGGAAGTACCAGATTCAGAAACATTACAGAAATAAGTACCTGATTCAGGCATGAATTTGTTTTCAATTACCATTACATGAGAAAAACACACGCGTCCAATAAAAGAAACAATAAGATAACTTTGCCATAAAATCCTTTGGGAACTGATCAATCACTTTCCATACAACATCGATCTCATCAAGGTTTAACACAAGAATATAACAAACATAGTTTGAACATGACAGCAAACATCATCTCCTTATGTTCAAGATCATCATCCACACACTCAATGACAATATCCCCTTGAATTTTGTATTGGTAGTTTAGTTTCACAACTGTTATTATTGCAATGCTATTACCACTAAGCTCATAATACAAACAATTTTAAGCTCAAGAACTTAGGCTCACCTTCTGCCAGACATGCTTCTTGGTTTTTGGTGTTGAAAAAGAATCTTCGAGGTTCTTTTTATAGGTGTTAAAGGGTCCGGACGACGGATACGAACTGTTGGTCTGCATCCACCTTGCCCATCAAAATTGGGAACAATTCTAAGAATCATGTACTCAAACTTGAATGAGTTTGTGGAGAAGCAACTGAGAAAAAAATCGCAATTTAAAAAACCAGATAAGAAACAACCATAATTTCCTAGCAAATAAAATAAGATTTTCAACTTCCAATTCAAAATACGACAGGTGACCGTAATTTCACACATCATCAAAAATTCAACACCCAAAACATCCAATTACCTAGTATGCAGCAACATAAAAGCATAGAAAGAGAGAGAAGAAGAACTTAAAGAAGGAAACCGGGTATCAAGCTTCTTCCTCCTATCTTCTTCTTCTTCTGCCCAAACGCAAATATAGCCATTGTCCAAATCATTAATCCGAAAAAAGTACCAAATGATTTATTTAAAAATAACAAAAAGTTGACAAAGTTAAGAATTTAACAATGAGGAGTATCCATGAGACTCAAAGATAATCAAATTTTAAAGAGACCACCAACAATTGCACACATTTGCTCCTTTGATTTCTACTCATCCATGTACATGCAAATGCTTTATTCAAAACTAACAAAAAGTTAATAGATGTAAGAATTTATTGGAATGTATTAATAACAACTAACCAAACATGGGAGTCCCATTTCCCAGGCACACTGTAAAAAGTCACACCACAGTATTGCAAGCTTCTCGACCTCGTCCGCTACCAGCTCATCTTTGTTTGTTGAAAAATCCAAAGCTCATGCTATTACAAAGAATTTGGAGTCAATCCACCTCAATCATCTATTTACACTGTTTCCATATAAATTGTCAACTATACACAATGAACAAACATCCGAAATTATATACTTTGATTTTATTGCTATGAATTAATCACGAATACATGGAATTACCTTCAATAGGATGTGCATGATTTCCATCTTTCATGAACCTGAACTTGCATGTAGTGACAAAAGAGGCCCCATCTTGTGACTTTTCACAAAATCAACATGATAAAACTTCATCATTACACTGTAGGATGCGAAACATGATTTGATTAAAAAGAAGCATTGAAAATACATGGAACAAAAAGAAATTGTAAACTAATAAAAAAATTGATAACTGCGTTTTAACATAAATATTTCTCTTCGGCTCAGGTCATGACATTGCATCGGCAAAAAGTTTTAGGGCAAAATAACAGAAAGATGTCTACAAAGAACATTGCATTGGCACATGACTAATGAAAATATATCTATATGCACGATCTCAGCCTAAGGTCAAAATGCATAATTACATGACAATAATCTATACATATGTATTAAACTCACCAAAAGCATAAAAAATCGACAATAATCTATGTTGACTATATGAAGGGAAACTAAAACCACTAAGAAGATAAGAAATCTGCATCATTCTCAACAACAATCAGACATTTATGTAATGAATCCAAAATGTTAACATAATTCAATTCAAAACACAGAAAGATAATGTTCCTAGCAAAAAGGGCGTCATCAATGCTTGTTACATTCTATACAAAATTTAAAACACAACATAGGAAAAAAGTTTAACAGCATTATCCATTGGGCACATAGCAACACAATTTCGCTATGAGTACTTATAACAAACATATTGATGGCATAATCAAAGAAACATGTAGAGAAAATACGCACCTTTAAGCATTGAAAGCATACTTTGATGAGATTGATAATATCGCAAAGCCGATCTCCCATTTTGCAAGGGGGAGGAAAGAAAAAAACCAAATTGTTGGACGAAATTACAATGACGAAACATTAGAGGAAATTATGGTGTGTTCCTTTTAGAGTCGGCATTATAGTAATGCTATCCACGGGATGAAAGATGCATTGTCCATTTGTAAAAATTCTTTGAATTTTTTTTGTGCACAATTATAAAGGGATTTGCAAGGTTGTCTGAAGTATAATAGAGATCAAATTCTGGGGGATTAAAACGACCTTTCTTAAGGCAACAATAGGTCTCCTCAGTTGCAGCAAACGAAGATGCAACATGCATGAAAAATTAAAGCATCGAATTAGGTGCAAAATCAAACAATCCTCTAAAAAAAGTTCAAATTGAAGATGGCTTAATGCCAATCTTTAATGTAAGACTATGATAAAACCCAGTAATTGGAACTGAAGATGGATTAATGCCAATCTTTGATGTAAGCTTACGATAATTGGGAATGAATTGTAATCCCTTAAATATACTTGGTTACATCAATATTACTATTAAAAACTTGTTGCGTTTCTAAAATTGAATGGCAATCTGCCTGGGTACCCTCCAGGCTTATGTAAATGGATGAAATTCATGGGTAAATCCAGTTCTAGTAAATCTTCTCATTAATCAGTTTAGTAGGTAAATATTAGTGAACTTCTGACTTCCCATCATATACTATATTGAAAGGTTTTCTTGTTTTTCCTTATTTCATACATTTTCTGTAAGGTAAAGATTGTGTTGTCCATTATGGAGTGTTCCATGTACCAACGACTAACCAAAAATGAATGTTGAGAACTAACAAAACTTAATCAAAACAAAATCTACTGAATAATGGAGTGTTTTTGAAGTCGTACCAACTGAATTTATTCGTAAAATCTCATCAATATATAGATGAAAAATTGTAAGCAATTTCCTTAGAATTTTCTTATTATTGCTAAATTGTCCAACGCAAAAGGGCATTCACATTCTTTAAGTTTCTTCCCAATTCTCAGTTAGTTGAGAACAATTATAGCAAGTAGTATGGAAATATTGATTGTAAGGCTGTCATTCTCTTTAATAAGGATGTGGCTCACATCAGAACTAATGAGATATATTTGGTTTAAATGAAGAGATATTTATGTAATTCTGATACATTCATTTAATTTGAAAATGATCACCATGGCTCTTTAATACATCACCAGGAGGCCTAGCAGGGTACAAATTCATTCAGAACTAAATTTTTCCCTTCAAGATGGAAGAAAGAGATGGTTCTTCTCAGAGTTTTCATTTCTTCAATCCTTTGATGACGGGTTTCACTAAGAAGCTAGTAAAATACCACTCTCTCATTCTCTTTCATGCATTTTTGGCATATGTCTTTATGTTTTTAATTGTTTGCCTACAGGTTATCCCTAGTGCATTTGTGAAGCACGTTGTGAAAGAGAAATGTACCAAGCAGACTGCAACCCTTGGGTACTAATGGTGAATCGTGGAGTGTCGATGTCTATGAAGAGAGCATGCAAGGAAACATGTACTTCTGCGGAGACGGCTGGCTACAATTCGTGCATGAATATAACTTAGGGCCAGGATACTTCATAATATCGGAAGAGGAGGGAATGAGGAAGAGGAAAATAAGAACATATGAAAGCATTCATTTTTTGTAATCTTAGACACATAAGAATATGCCCAAGATAACCCACAATCGTAAGCATCCAATCATCAAGGCATTCATGCTACAACTTATATTAACAGAAATTATCCTATTTTGCAAGTTTTTTTCCCATCAATATAACTATTTGAAAGACAAAAGATATTTCATGACACATTGAACATAGTAAATTAGACATTAGTAGAATTTTTGATTGAACCATGCAGTCCAACTTCAAAAACACTATCTCTCATACAGGCATTTAAAACCAACAAAATTTACATATGAAGCTAGTGCCGTGTGTCCTGAAAATAAAAAATAAAATCATAGATTAGAATAGAAAAATTAGAAACGAAGATATATCTAATTACTTTGTAAAACTCACTTTTATTACCTTCATCATGTTTAAGCAGAAAACCTTTTCATCATAACATTATAAAAAGATGACGTGTCAAGCTCAATCCAAAGTGGAGAGTTAATAGGATGAGCAATAACCTAGATAAATTAAGAACATAAATTTCTAAGAAAAATGAATATATACTTGATAATATGGAAAATTTTAAATTTATACATTTATTTACCTTTTTTCGTTGGAGTGGTGGATGGCGTGCTTTCTGGAACCAAGCAAGCTCGGTAAGAACCATCTTCCACTTCTATAACAAAAAAGGTATTTGGATGGTCAATGAACAGGATATTTTGAAAAACAAAATCTAAGATTTTTATATTACCTCGGAAAAGGAGATTGCTTTGTCTTCAATGTGACTCGTCGCCGTTGCTTGTAAAGTTCTTTTAGTAATTTTCTAAAAATAATAATAATAATAATAAGTAACTAATTTTTAATGGCAAAATGGGAACGTTTGTAACAGTATGCATACCTTATCAAACCAAAATCCGATATAACCCCGTAGCCTGACATTTATGTGATTGTTTTGCAGTAACAGAACCTAAGAGAACAAAAATGTTAATGCAAACATAGTAGATAAAATATATATGTAAAATTATGATAAGAAACTTACAGTTTTTGCCAAATCTACATCATCATCTATCTATATAAAAATACAAACCAATATATTTTATGAAACAATGCATACCGAAAACTATTAAGTCATGCAATGAAATGTAGTGAAGGAAAAAATTTCTTACCCTGCCATATATGGTAATGTGTGTCCACATTTTAAAGCTTGGTAACGTATGATAATGATATAATATACCTGCATATTAGACAACAATCGATAAATAAATTTTCAAAAAGATCATTTAAACAAATAATATAAATAAAACAATGTAAAGAAAGAAAGTTAAAATACTTACATACAATTTTTAGCATACATTGGAAATCATAGTAGAACTTCTGGGTAAACGATGTTTATTGTGTTATTTATGTTGGGCTGAAGAAGGACACATACACGATCAAAAGATGTACACCTTGAAAGTGCCACATAAAGATGTCCATGACTGAAAACTGGGGTCCGCAAATCAACTCCAACGAACTTTACAGATTGTCCTTGGGCTTTATTAATCGTCATAGCATATGTCACACGGACAGGAAACTGCCTTCTTGTCATATGAAAAGGTAATTCTGTAGCCGATGGTGACAAAGATATTCTTGGAATAAACACAAAACAACCGGCTTTATCCCCATTTAAAATTTGAGCTTCAATGACACGTGATGCACATCTGACAACCATCAATCGAGTGCCATTGCAGAGCCCGTCTTTAGGTGCAATATTTCGTAATAAAATAATATGCCAACCAACCTTAAGCTCAAGTGTAAACTGTGGCAACCCAGGAGGATCCAAAGAGTTTATGTACTCAGTTGGATATCTATTTATAATGGTTGGATCGGTTTCTTCATTTTCAGACAAACTGTCTGCAGCTTGATACGTAATCTTCTGTCCCGGAAAAATATTTAATGCAGCAGCATTTATAAAAGTAACATCATCATTCCGTGCAGAAAGAATTATTCGTTCAGTAAGGTATGCCGGAGTCACAGCACCCTCAATATCAAGCTGAGGATAAATTCGAAGTATTAACTCGTTTAAATCCTTGCACCTGAATATGTTAGAAGGAAGTTCTACAACTTCTGTAGGATTTGTCCCAACCTAATACATATAGATATAATTTAAGTTTAAGGAATGTTTAAGATAAAAATAGTTCGTAAAATTGAATTAGGCTTGAAATAAAATACCTCCAAAATAAATTTTGCAAAATTTGTATTCTCAGTAGATGAGTTATTTAACCGCATATTCTGATCCAATATCAAAACTTGTACAGAGCACCATAATACAGATCGTCTCAATGAGGCACCAACAATTTCTTCTCGAACCCCCTTTGGTATGACGGGCAAGATTTGTCGGAAGTCACCACCAAGAACAACCGTAATACCACCAAACGCTCTGTTGTTATCACAGATATCTTTTAACGATCGATCCACTGCCTCAACACAGTGCCGATGTTGCATAGGTACCTCATCCCATATTATAAGTTTCGCTTTTCTGAATAATTGTGCTTGCATGGATTGCTTGCTAAAATTACAAATTGAATTATCGTGCACATCTAACGGGATACGAAATGTGGAATGTGCAGTCCGGCCTCTGCTAAGTAGCAATAATGCAATACCGGAAGACGCGATGGTGATAACTATATTTCCAAGACTACGCAACATTGTTGCTATTGCATTGTACAAAAAAGTCTTTCCAGTTCCAGCACCGCCGCTCAAGAAGAATGTAATACCTTTATTTTCAAATACGGATGAAGTAATTGCTGAATAAGCATTGCGTTGTGCATCATTGAGGCAATCAATGTCTTTTTGTGCATCCATTTGTTTCGCTTTATTTATAAGTTCCTGATGTTCATGCAACAATCTATTGCCAATAATTGCATTCCAATCTCCAGCAGGAAGTGGCATTGGTGGAAAGTCGTATAGACACTTACCGTACTCCTCAAGCAATTCATTGATAAGGAATAATCCATAATCTTCAATTTGGCCTTGAGTTGGGGTAGAAAGTGCAAATAAAGTGTGTAGTTTATGTGGAAGATCATCGCAAATGTGCATTGAAAATTCATTCCATAATGCAAGGGGGTCGATCGGCGAACATTCGATAAGAATAATACAAAACAGTCTTCGTAATTGATATCCTGTTTTCATAATGGAAGCCTCGGAAAGACATTGTCTCCACTCGGAATCATCTTCAAGAAGACCTCTTGCAATACATGTTGCTTTAAATGTAGGGTACTCGATAGTATTATATGTGCGTAAATTTTCCCACGATGTTGGCCCTTTAACAACTGTTAGTAGCAACCGTAGATAAAATCGCTCACCAGAATTAGGGGATGCAAAATACAGTCTACCTATTGCATATCCAGATTGTCTTGGAGTCCAGACCTTTGTTGACGAATGCCACACAAACTTTTGAGGAAATTCTTGATATGTGAGATCATGTGCAGATTCATGCAAAGCGCAACATGTAAAAAATTCAGTCAAAGTTGTCTTCTCGTTTTTAGCCCTTGACCTTATTGCATTTACATCTTCATCTGGGTCAAAAATAACACGGTGTTGACCTGGTAAATGAAGTATCAACCTTTGAACAGACGGAATCTCCTGATGTAAGGGATGCTCAAATATTCGCCAAGCTGCCTCAGGTGGTCCAATATATCTTGCATCAAGGTATTGTTGGATCTCATCTACTGCGCCCAACACCATTGTGGTCCGATCATGGCCTTTATAAATATACTTATGAATATACTTCACACATCTTACCCCAGCACAAACTTCTACATTAATATGGCAGTTAAATCGTCTTGAGAGATACATGTTGTACGGAACAACATCGCGGTTATCAACTTGATGCCCCCTTACAGTATATCGATGTTCATTATTACGATGACGATAAATAGGATATCCATCACGATCCATGGTTGTTGCATCTGCATAATTTCGAGGGTATTTCTTACTACATTTACCATTTTCCATACATGAAGCATTTGGATTTCGAACACCACATGGTCCATGTACCATACATTTTGACACAGTATCGAATAATGCAGGATCTTGAGCAGGATCAGGAAATTTAGCACAAACAATTCTATCCACTTGATCACATGTACGAATCTTATCTGGACCACGAAGAAAGAAAAGAGCATGCATATGTGGAAGACCCCGTTTCTGAAATTCAATTGTAAATACATGCGCTACTTTCTTTCCAAATACATTATTAACATCAATCTCCTTCATCAAAGCCTTTCTTTTTAACTCAAATACACGTGCAACTAAATCTGCCCGGTCGGTAGCCTTTTGATTGGGTAGTAGAGCCGCAGTAATTTCCGGCCACTTTGGATTTGCAGTCATGGTAAGAAAAATATCCGGGTGCTGGTTATAACGTGTGATAGCCATCGAGTCTTGAAAGATTTCAAACATGTGACGGGCACTGCCAGTGAAAGATGAGGGAAGTATCATTCGCTGTCCAATTTGGTCGCATTTGACATAGGCATCAATATCTGCAAGACC
This sequence comes from Scilla litardierei, assembly GCA_030789695.1. Lineage (NCBI taxonomy): Eukaryota > Viridiplantae > Streptophyta > Magnoliopsida > Asparagales > Asparagaceae > Scilla > Scilla litardierei. The sequence goes on along the minus strand of CM061142.1, from coordinate 437,216,308 downwards.
CTGATATAGCTCTGAGCGGAGTTTTCTTTGATTAAGTTTGATGAATGTCAAACGATGTTGCTCAGTTGCTGCCCAAGCATCAACTATGAACTCTTGGAATAATTTTCCAGCTCTCAAAATTGCAGAATACTCATTATGTCTTTCAAATAGACGGTAGCTATAAAACTCACACATGGTAAGTCGTCTATTTGAGGATTTGTTTTGAACTGGATCCCACTGCTTCAACTCAGGTTCCCATCCAAGCTGACCATCAGGAAATAATAAGACATAGTGTAATGGTAAGTATGCAGGATGAGCCTCATTAATTTGCATTAATTGATTATTTCCTCGTAGATGTAAAATAATATCTCGCATCCCGGAAGGTCGATAGCCATCTCCAGGTAAAATAACAGCAATTTCATTTACGGTTGGGAGGTTATAACGGCGACGATCCTTGTTTGAATTGTAATGGAGATATACAGGAAGATCATGACCACATAAATCTGCTTGAGATAAAACAGAATAAGCCTGACAATATAGTTGGATGAATGGGTTTATGTCCGATAGACAATTTTGAATAATTTGTAAGACATCCCTTCTCAAATGTGGATTTCTATTACTTCGTAACTGTATAGCAGAATCCGGATCATATATATATAGTTGACAATAACTTGCTGTTTGATCCAGTTGTGGCAGAAGTGATCCTGTTCGATGGCGTAATTCTCCATGAATAGTAAATATGTTCGGGCCTCTGCCAGCAATCAATCTTTGATCCATTATCGCACCAAGGCTGGTAAATGCATTAGCTGCATTATACTCCCGAGTATACTTTCGAAATGATTTGGATTGCTCACTGTCCCCATCATATAAGTCACGAAGTGCTGGAGGGGGTTCATTAAGTTTCTCCAATTTTACTTTTCCTTGCAAACAACATGTTCCAAAGTAATGTGTTGTCAAAGTTGACCTCGACAACTGTTCATCCAACCAATGTAAGGCCGAACAATGAGGGCATGGAATGTTCATTAAACCAAGATAATGTCGACCATAAGCATCCTGTGTTGACGGACCACCTCTATGATGAGTTGACCTACATACTAACATCGAAGCTGAGCGATCTTCTTGTTCAGCATGAGAAGTTGCGAATGGAGGTGTTATTTGAGGTATACTGATAGGAGTCATATATCGCGATATGTTTTGTAGTTCTTGTTCTCGTTCTCTCCTTTGACGTTGAGCTAAATACCTATCCAAAATAGCACCAACATTAAATAAAATCACATTACATTAAAGTAGATTAGATTGTATAGATAATAACCTGGTAGATGGCTCAGCATCTTGGGCAAATATAGTAGCGTTTTGCGAGACTGGGACCTCATCTTCATGTTCAACAGGAGAAGTTGGTAATGCATGAGTGCTTTGAGGTATATCAAGTATATTGTTAGGAGTCATATATTGAGTTATGTTTCCTTGTTTTTGTTCTCGATCTCGCCTTCTGCGTTGAGCTAAAGACCTATCCAAATTACACCCAAACTAATTACACTTAAAATACATGATGGTAGTATAGATTTTATGGTTAGTCGGGTGGATAATAACCTGACAGATGGTCCAGGTACTTGTCCAGAAGTCATAACGTTACGCGAGGCTGAGACAGCATCTTCTTGTTCAACCGGGGAAGTTGTCATTGCTGGTGTTATATGAGGCATATCAAGGACACTGTCAGAAGTCAGAGCGTGAGATATGTTTCGTTGTTCTTATTCACGCTCCCGATCTCGCCTTCTGCGTTGAGCTAAAGACCTATCCAAATTACACCCAAACTAATTACACTTAAAATACATAATGGTAGTATAGATTTTATGGTTAGTCGGGTGGATAATAACCTGACAGATGGTCCAGGTACTTGTCCAGAAGTCATAGCGTTACGCGAGGCTAAGACAGCATCTTCTTGTTCAACCGGGGAAGTTGTCATTGCTGGTGTTATATAAGGCATATCAAGGACACTGTCAGCAGTCAGAGCGTTAGATATGTTTCGTTGTTCTTGTTCACGCTCCCGATCTCGCCTTCTGCGTTGAGCTAAAGACCTATCCAAATTACACTCAAACTAATTACACTTAAAATACATGATAGTAGTATAGATTTTATGGTTAGTTGGGTGGATAATAACCTGACAGATGGTCCAGGTACTTGTCCAGAAGTCATAGCGTTACGCGAGGCTGAGACAACATCTTCTTGTTCAATCGGGGAAGTTGTCATTGCTGGTGTTATATGAGGCATATCAAAGACACTGTCAGAAGTCAGAGCGTGAGATATGTTTCGTTGTTCTTGTTCACACTCTCGATCTCGCCTTTTGCGTTGAGCTAAAGACCTATCCAAATTACACCCAAACTAATTACACTTAAAATACATGATAGTAGTATAGATTTTATGGTTAGTCGGGTTGATAATAACCTGACAGATGGTCCAGGTATTTGTCCAGAAGTCATAGCATTACACGAGGCTGAGACAGCATCTTCTTGTTCAACCAAGGAAATTGTCATTGCTAGTGTTATATGAGCCATATCAAGGACACTGTCAGAAGTCAGAGCGTGAGATATGTTTCGGTGTTCCTGTTCACGCTCTCGATCTCGCCTTCTGCGTTGAGCTAAAGACCTATCCAAATTACACCCAAAAATAAATACAATTAAAATACATAATAGTAGAATTGATTTTATGTTTAGTCGGGTGGATAATAACCTGACAGATGGTCCAGGTACTTGGCCAGAAATCATAGCGTTACGCGAGGCTGAGACTGCATCTTCTTGTTCAACCGGGGAAGTTGTCATTGCTGGTATTATATGAGGCATATCAATGCCACAGTTAGAAGTCAGAGCGTGAGATATGTTTCGGTGTTCTTGTTCACTCTCTCGTTCTCGCCATCTGCGTTGAGCTAAAGACCTATCCAAATTACACCCAAACTAATTACACTTATTAGTGTAATGGCCAAATAAGCTGCATCATTACATCATTACTTGGGTTATGTTGGGTTATGTTATTGGGTTAACAGTTGATTCTCTACATCAGAAATGTTATCTGGAATATGAGTTAAATTTGAGTGTAGTAGTTTTAACCCAATTACATTATCTCTACCCCTATAGGGTTGGGTTATTGGGTTATGTATAAATTTGCTATTGGGTTATGTTGTATGAATGTTATTCCAAGTAATGGCCAAGTTATTTACTGTTAACCCAATTAAACCCAATAACTGTTGACCCGAAGATCATGCAAAAGACCAATGTCAAGCAAATGTATAATGTAGGTAAAGCAAATGTCTAACTAAGCAAATAACATATTCCAGTTCCAAATAGTAGTAGGAAAAAATCGACGCATATTTGGAATTTCATCATGTCAAAAATTTATCTCAAATTTGGAAGTTCATCCAGTTCCAAATTGAACGCAAAATTGACTCAAATTTGGAAGTTCATCCAGTTCCAAAGAGCATAAGTATCAGGATTTCTAAGGTCTAACGTGCAGTTCCAAATAGCATCAGGATTTCTAATTTCAGTAGGATTTAGAAATTGAGTCTATTTAAAATTAAAGTGGTGAAAATTTTGACCTGTTTCATTAGGATCAAGTTTCAACTTCATACCTCAAGTTTGACCTGTGTGTATATTAGGTCATGATAAACCAATGCATATGAAGTTCAAAGCATTCTGAAGTTTCAAAAATACCCCAAAGTTTGAAATTTGAGTTGATTAAATCCAAAAATACATTTGAGTTGATTAAATCCAAAAATACCTCATGATAAACCAACCTGAAGTTTCAAAAATAAAAAAAGAGGAGCACATGAGCGCAATTTTAAAGCAGAACATGGAGCATAATTTTAATGAAGCACATGGATTAGTGTCCTGCTGTCATATGCATATTTTGCTAATGGAGCACATGTAACTTCATATTTGCTAATTATACTCCAGTAGCAAAATATGCATATGGAGCAATATGCATATATGCAAATTGAATTAGGGTCCTGCTATCATATGCATATTTTGTGAGTGAAGTGAATTTTGTGAATTTTGTGAATGAAGTTGATTTTAGTGAATTTTTTGAATGAATGGATGAATGAAGTGAATGAACTAAAATTTGATATAACTAAGATTCTGATAAGATTCTGAAAATTTTAGTGAATGAAGTGAATGAAGTATTTAGGATTTTAGTGAATGTATTCACAGGATTATATCAAGATATCCATTCACAGATTTGATATACAACTTTGATTTGATATCCATTCAAGATATACAACATATTAAGATTCTCAAACTGATTTTCAAAAATTAGTGAAGTGAATTTTGTGAATTTTGTGAATGAAATTGATTTTAGTGAATTTTTTGAATGAATGGATGAATGAAGTGAATGAACTAAAATTTTATATAACTAAGATTCTGATAAGATTCTGAAAATTTTAGTGAATGAAGTGAATGAAGTATTTAGGATTTTAGTGAATGTATTCACAGGATTTTATCAAGATATCCATTCACAGATATACAACATATCAAGATTCTCAAACTGATTTTCAAAAATTCACAGGATATACTTTGATTTGATATCCATTCAAGATATACAACATATCAAGATTCTCAAACTGATTTTCAAAAATTCACAGGATATCAAGATATTTGAAGTATATTCACAAAATTCTGATATACAACTCAAACTGATAAAATCAAAATTTTCATATACAACTCAATATGTGAATGAAATTCTGATATACAACTCAATCTGTGAAGTACTTCAATCAATTTACCCTACTTCAAGTTATGTTTGAAACATATTGATTGAAAATCCTGTTAAAATTTACTGAAAATCAAACATTTCAAATCCTGTCAAGATATACAACATATCAAGATTCTCAAACTGATAAAATCCTGAAAATCCTGTGAATGAAGTGATATGGATTTTTGAAAATATCCATATCAAAGATATCCATTCACAGATTTTAGTGATATGAAAATCCATATCAAGATATCCACACTGCATTCACAAAAATCCACACTGCATTCACAGATTCACAAAAATCCACACTGCATTCACAGATTCACAAAAATATATCCATTAACAGATTTTAGTGAATTCACAAACAGATTTTAGTGAATCTGTGAATGGATACAACATACCAAATTCAACCAAAGTGAATGAAGTATTTAGGATTTTAGTGAATGTATTCACAGGATTTTATCAAGATATCCATTCACAGATATACAACATATCAAGATTCTCAAACTGATTTTCAAAAATTCACATGATATACTTTGATTTGATATCCATTCAAGATATACAACATATCAAGATTCTCAAACTGATTTCCAAAAATTCACAGGATATCAAGATATTTGAAGTATATTCAAAAAATTCTGATATACAACTCAAACTGATAAAATCAAAATTTTCATATACAACTCAATATGTGAATGAAATTCTGATATACAACTCAATCTGTGAAGTACTTCAATCAATTTACCCTACTTCAAGTTATGTTTGAAACATATTGATTGAAAATCCTGTTAAAATTTACTGAAAATCAAACATTTCAAATCCTGTCAAGATATACAACATATCAAGATTCTCAAACTGATAAAATCCTGAAAGTCATGTGAATGAAGTGATATGGATTTTTGAAAATATCCATATCAAAGATATCCATTCACAGATTTTAGTGATATGAAAATCCATATCAAGATATCCACACTGCATTCACAAAAATCCACACTGCATTCACAGATTCACAAAAATCCACACTGCATTCACAGATTCACAAAAATATATCCACTCACAGATTTTAGTGAATTCACAAACAGATTTTAGTGAATCTGTGAATGGATACAACATACCAAATTCAACCAAAGTATATCCATTCACAAACAGATGTGAATCTGTGACTGCATTCACAAACATATTTTAGTGAATCCATTCACAGTTTTGATGAAAATCCACACTGAATTCACAAAAATACATATCAAGATATCCTATGAATGAAGTGATATGAAAATCCTAAAGTATATTCACAAAATTCTGATATACAACTCAAACTGATAAAATCAAAATTTTCATATACAACTCAATATGTGAATGAAATTCTGATATACAACTCAATCTGTGAAGTACTTCAATCAATTTACCCTACTTCAAGTTATGTTTGAAACATATTGATTGAAAATCCTGTTAAAATTTACTGAAAATCAAACATTTCAAATCCTGTCAAGATATACAACATATCAAGATTCTCAAACTGATAAAATCCTGAAAATCCTGTGAATGAAGTGATATGGATTTTTGAAAATATCCATATCAAAGATATCCATTCACAGATTTTAGTGATATGAAAATCCATATCAAGATATCCACACTGCATTCACAGATTCACAAAAATCCACACTGCATTCACAGATTCACAAAAATATATCCATTCACAGATTTTAGTGAATTCACAAACAGATTTTAGTGAATCTGTGAATGGATACAACATACCAAATTCAACCAAAGTATATCCATTCACAAACAGATGTGAATCTGTGACTGCATTCACAAACATATTTTAGTGAATCCATTCACAGTTTTGATGAAAATCCACACTGCATTCACAAAAATCCATATCAAGATATCCTGTGAATGAAGTGATATGAAAATCCATATCAAGATTCACAGGATATACTTTGGTTTTGATGAGTATGGAATGGCCTAATATCACATTGTGAAAATCCATATCAAACTGGAGTATTTGATATATGAAATCCATATCAAACTGGAGTTTTTGATATACAAAAATCCATATCAAACTGGAGTATTTGATATATCAAACTGGAGTATTTGATATATGGAATGGCCTAATATCACATTGATGAGTATGGAATGGTTTTGATATATGAAATTTTAGTGAATGAAGTATTTTAGTGTCCTGATAAATTCCTGAAAATCAACTAAAAGTATCATTCATCCGATGAATTATCAACTAAAATTTCATATAACTCTGAAAATTCTGATAAAATTTGATATAACTCAAATTTGGAAATTCTGAAAATTCTGATAAAATTCTAAAATCAAAAAGCATAAATCAAATATGAAAATGAGTTAGATGTCAAACATTTCAAATTTACTGAAAATGAGGTAGATGTCAAACATATTGATTGAAAATCCTGTTAAAATTTACTAAAAATCAAACATTTCAAATCCTGTCAAGATATACAACATATCAAGATTCTCAAACTGATAAAATCCTGAAAATCCTGTGAATGAAGTGATATGGATTTTTGAAAATATCCATATCAAAGATATCCATTCACAGATTTTAGTGATATGAAAATCCATATCAAGATATCCACACTGCATTCACAAAAATACACACTGCATTCACAGATTCACAAAAATCCACACTGCATTCACAGATTCACAAAAATATATCCATTCACAGATTTTAGTGAATTCACAAACAGATTTTAGTGAATCTGTGAATGGATACAACATACCAAATTCAACCAAAGTATATCCATTCACAAACAGATGTGAATCTATGACTGCATTCACAAACATATTTTAGTGAATCCATTCACAGTTTTGATGAAAATCCACACTGCATTCACAAAAATCCATATCAAGATATCCTGTGAATGAAGTGATATGAAAATCCATATCAAGATTCACAGGATATACTTTAGTTTTGATGAGTATGGAATGGCCTAATATCACATTGTGAAAATCCATATCAAACTGGAGTATTTGATATATGAAATCCATATCAAACTGGAGTTTTTGATATACAAAAATCCATATCAAACTGGAGTATTTGATATATCAAACTGTAGTATTTGATATATGGAATGGCCTAATATCACATTGATGAGTATGGAATGGTTTTGATATATGAAATTTTAGTGAATGAAGTATTTTAGTGTCCTGATAAATTCCTGAAAATCAACTAAAAGTATCATGCATCCGATGAATTATCAACTAAAATTTCATATAACTCTGAAAATTCTGATAAAATTTGATATAACTCAAATTTGGAAATTCTGAAAATTCTGATAAAATTCTAAAATCAAAAAGCATAAATCAAATAGGAAAATGAGGTAGATGTCAAACATTTCAAATTTACTGAAAATGAGGTAGATGTCAAACATATTGATTGAAAATCCTGTTAAAATTTACTGAAAATCAAACATTTCAAATCCTGTCAAGATATACAACATATCAAGATTCTCAAACTGATAAAATCCTGAAAATCCTGTGAATGAAGTGATATGGATTTTTGAAAATATCCATATCAAAGATATCCATTCACAGATTTTAGTGATATGAAAATCCATATCAAGATATCCACACTGCATTCACAAAAATACACACTGCATTCACAGATTCACAAAAATCCACACTGCATTCACAGATTCACAAAAATATATCCATTCACAGATTTTAGTGAATTCACAAACAGATTTTAGTGAATCTGTGAATGGATACAACATACCAAATTCAACCAAAGTATATCCATTCACAAACAGATGTGAATCTGTGACTGCATTCACAAACATATTTTAGTGAATCCATTCACAGTTTTGAAGAAAATCCACACTGAATTCACAAAAATCCATATCAAGATATCCTATGAATGAAGTGATATGAAAATCCTAAAGTATATTCACAAAATTCTGATATACAACTCAAACTGATAAAATCAAAATTTTCATATACAACTCAATATGTGAATGAAATTCTGATATACAACTCAATCTGTGAAGTACTTCAATCAATTTACCCTACTTCAAGTTATGTTTGAAACATATTGATTGAAAATCCTGTTAAAATTTACTGAAAATCAAACATTTCAAATCCTGTCAAGATATACAACATATCAAGATTCTCAAACTGATAAAATCCTGAAAATCCTGTGAATGAAGTAATATGGATTTTTGAAAATATCCATATCAAAGATATCCATTCACAGATTTTAGTGATATGAAAATCCATATCAAGATATCCACACTGCATTCACAGATTCACAAAAATCCACACTGCATTCACAGATTCACAAAAATATATCCATTCACAGATTTTAGTGAATTCACAAACAGATTTTAGTGAATTTGTGAATGGATACAACATACCAAATTCAACCAAAGTATATCCATTCACAAACAGATGTGAATCTGTGACTGCATTCACAAACATATTTTAGTGAATCCATTCACAGTTTTGATGAAAATCCACATTGCATTCACAAAAATCCATATCAAGATATCCTGTGAATGAAGTGATATGAAAATCCATATCAAGATTCACAGGATATACTTTGGTTTTGATGAGTATAGAATGGCCTAATATCACATTGTGAAAATCCATATCAAACTGGAGTATTTGATATATGAAATCCATATCAAACTGGAGTATTTGATATACAAAAATCCATATCAAACTGGAGTATTTGATATATCAAACTGGAGTATTTGATATATGGAATGGCCTAATTTCACATTGATGAGTATGGAATGGTTTTGATATATGAAATTTTAGTGAATGAAGTATTTTAGTGTCCTGATAAATTCCTGAAAATCAACTAAAAGTATCATTCATCCGATGAATTATCAACTAAAATTTCATATAACTCTGAAAATTCTGATAAAATTTGATATAACTCAAATTTGGAAATTCTGAAAATTCTGATAAAATTCTAAAATCAAAAAGCATAAATCAAATATGAAAATGAGGTAGATGTCAACGGGTTCCCAAAATAACTCACCGCCTGAAGTGCGTGGAGGATGAGGTTGAAGATGAGGTCTTTGCGTGGAGAGGTTGAAGATGAGGGCTTTGCTGCAGGACGTGAAGAAGGCCGTGAAGAAGATGAGGGCTTTGCGTGGTGATTTTTTGCAGGATTGGCCGTGAAGAAGATGAAGGCCGTGAAGAAGATGGCTTGATGAGGACGTGAAGAAGAAAAGGGCCCGTCTCTGAGGAGGCCATCTCTGAGGATTTTTGGAGGACGTCTCTGAGGAGGCCATCCCCGATCACATCAACCCATTTTTCCCTCCAAGATTTCCCTCCAAATTTCCACTGGGTTGTCACCGTGAAGATGAGGCCATCTCCGAGCACATCAACATTTTTGCCTCCAAGATTTCACTCCACCATTTTTTCCCTCCAAGATTTCCCTCCAATTTTCCCTCCACCATTTTTCACTGAGAAATGTTGACAGTGTGCGTGATATGAGTTGAGGTGAAAGGCCAATGAGGACAAATGTGAGGCCAAAATTTCAAAAGTTAAAAAATTATATCCTACTCAGCATATGACTGGGACAAAGCAATATGACTGGACATATGACTGGGACAAAATTCAAAAAAGGTTGTGTTTTATAGAATAGATATATATATATATATATATATATATATATATATATATGGTAAAGTGTTCCTAGGGTGACTCCTTAGATTAAATCTAAGGAGTCGCCCAAATTTTCTCCCATCTCCCACAATTTTTTTGGATTTTATTTTTCATAGGATTGTTGGTCACATCATGGATGATCAACATACCAAAAATCAAGTTATTCCAATACTTTAAAATCCCCCATCTACCCCTTGCAATTTCAACAGTCTGAAAACGTGCTGAAAAATCCATAAAGTTGCAAGGGGTAGATGTGGGATTTTAAAGTATTGGAATGACTTGATTTTTGGTATGTTGATCATCCATGATGTGACCGACAATCCTATGAAAAATAAAATCCAAAAAAATTGTGGGAGATGTGAGAAAATGGGGGCGACTCCTTAGATTTAATCTAAGGAGTCACCCTAGGAACACTTTACCCATATATATATATATATATATATATATATATATATATATATAGGAAAATTTTCAAATGAGAACATTTCGCACCGTGCGAAAATGTTTTTATCTTTTTTTTTGAAATTTTTTTTTCAAAAATTCTTTTTTCCACACTCATTATATGTTGTTATACCCCTCTCAAAAAATAATGGTTGAGAAATAATGTCATTTGACCTTCGATCAAGCCATTTCATCAAATTCGCACGTTTTGAGACCGTTAAATTTGTAACGGGTGGATGGGTGCTCTAATGCCCAACGGGTTCACCCATTATTTTCCCTGGGGTATATAATTGTATGGATTAAACATCAAAAAAAGAATTTTTGCAAAAAAAATTTCAAAAAAATAAAAAAAAGTTTTCGCACGGGCTTTCGCACGGGATTTTTCACAACCGAAGATCACTATATATATATATATATATGTATATATATGTATATATATATATATGTATATATATATATATGTATATATATATGTATGTATGTATGTATGGTAAAGTGTTCAGGTGACTCCTTAGATTAAAACTAAGGAGTCGCCCTCATTTTCCCTCATATCTCACAATTTTTTTGGATTTTATTTTTCATGGGGTTGTTTTTCACCTCATGGATGATCAACATACCAAAAATCAAGCCATTCCAATACTTTTAGAGCCCCCATCTACACCTTGCAACTTCAACAGTCTGAAAACATGCTGAAAAACAATGAAGTAGCAAGGGGTGGATGGGGGCTCTAAAAGTATTGAAATGAATTGAATTTTGGTATGTTGATCATCCATGAGGTGAACAACAACCCCATGAAAAAAAATTCCGAAAAAAAATGTGGGATATGGGGAAAATGGGGGCGACTCCTTAGATTGAATCTAAGGAGTCACCCTAGGAACACTTTACCCATATATATATATATATATATATATATATATATATATATATATATATATATATATATATACATATATATATATATACATATATATATATATATATATATATATTTTGAAAAGTAAGGTAAATATATTAAAAGTACTCAACTGTACAAATCAACGACAAGTAGAGACGTTCGCACAATAGAGAAAGGAGCGGACACAAGCGTCATCACTCTCTACTATCAGCTATGTCCTTACTAGCGTTGATCAAAAGAATTACAAACCCCCACAAAGCAAAAGAATTACAAATCAAATTTGATACACAATTGTAACCCAAAGACCACAATTAATTGCCACAGCTAGCAGCTAACTCACGGCAAGCAGCAGCATCATGTTTCTCAAGAATCCCACGCAAGCAGCAGCCGCAATATTAAACTAACCAGTGTCCAGTATCCCCCAGTTGCTAAAAGCATGGGCCTCTTTCGGCTCAAACTGAACATCCGAGTGCTTCCGCATCACAATCCGCACATCTGCTGAGAGCATTTCAAAGAGTAGAGTTTTCGGTTTACTGATGCTATCAAATATCCGCCTATTTCTCTCACCCCACAGATGCCATACCATGGCCGAGAGAACAACTTTGGCTAGCAAACTCAGCACCCCCTTCTTCTTGAACATAATTCCATAGTAACGGCCAATTGCATTGAGGGATAAGTCCGTGGGGCCGGTGATACCCAACTTAAGCATAGCACGTTTGATAATATAGGAAGAATAGTTGCAATTGAAGAAGATATGATCAATTGTCTCAAGCTTACCTTCCTCGCAAAGGCAGCAGACGGTGGGTGTGTTCAACCCCCATTTGGCCATAATATCCCGGGTTAGGAGTTTATTTTGGAAGGCCCTTAGTAGAGTGAGAGTCATTTTGGGAACAGAATTTGGATACCATATGAGCTTGTAATATGGAAACATGGAACCCTTATCTCGAATATTATCCCAAGCCTCATGATATTTGAACTGAGAGCTTGGCTTCCACTCCCAAGAGTCAAACCCATCACTTAATTTAATATTCCTAATCATAGGCAATATGTGTGAAATAGAAGGATCCTCTATCCAGCCACTACCATCCCAGTAATCACAGACCCGCTTCCTACTAACTCCACTAGGAACAACATGAAGATTCTTAAGAGGACCACAAGGCAACCAATTGTCATGCCAAAAGAGTGTCTCTGCTCCACCTCTAACTTTCCGCACAATAAGCCTCTCCGAAAAATTCCTGCATTTTAAGAGGAATTTCCAGGTACCAGATTGTAAAACAGACCCCTTAGTTTCATAAAATGACTCCACATCCTTATACTTGGTCCTCATATAGGCCGCCCATAGCCCTTCACCCTTCAGTAATCTCCAAGTTAGTTTTACTCCCGAAGCCAAATTAAGATCTGAAAGGAGTCTTAGCCCTACCCCACCTTCAGTCTTAGGTTTGCAGGTATCCCGCCAGGCCCATACCTTTGAAGTACCCCAAATGAAACTTCTACATATGGAGGTAAGTGTACGTAAGACAGTAGTTGGGATTCTGTAGACTTGCAACCAGAAGGCAATCATTCCGTAGATGACCGTTCTAACCAACTCAATTCTACCTGCAATAGATAAGACCGCCGTATTCCAACCACTCAGCCTTTTTTGCATTTATCAATCAGCCTGCTATACATATAGGTTTTTGGGTACTTAGTAGAATGTGGGAGTCCCAAGTAAGTGGTGAATGCAGTAGCCCTCTTAACTCCCAAATAATCAGCAAGTGCCTGCGGGTTTCTAACCCCTTTACTGAAGATGACAACACTTTTGTCCCAGTTGGTTTCAAGCCCTGTGAAGTTTTTGAATTCTTCCAATAAGATTTTGAGTCCAGAAAATGATCTATTATTAGCCCAACAAAACACCAGTAAATCATCAGCGAATAGTAGATGAGAGATAGGTCCCACTCGCCTCATAGGTTGGATAGTACCTAGAGTAAAGGACTTCGCCAACAACAATGAAAAGGCTTCCATGACAATTACAAACAGGAAAGGGGAAAGGGGGTCACCTTGTCTCAGACCTCTGTTTCCTTTGAAAAATCCCACCGGGGAGCCATTCACCATCACAGAGAAAGAATGCGTAGATATACATTCCTGAATCCAACTTATGAAGATTTTACCAAATCCCATCCGATGCAACATATAGTAGATAAATTCACGGTTCACGCTGTCAAAAGCCTTTCTGAGATCAAGTTTGATGCAGGCTCTGGCTCCCATCAGGTTACTGAAGTCCCTAATCTGCTCATGAGCCAATAGTGTACAATCAGATAGAAGTCTACCTTGCAGGAAAGCAGCCTGATTTGGAGACACCAAGTCATGAACAATCATCCTCAATCTGTTACAGATGATCTTGGTAATAATTTTGTAAGAAACATTACTACAAGCAATGGGCCTGTAGTCCTCAATACATGAAGCATTCGAGCCTTTAGGGACCAAGGTTAAAAATGTATGATTGACCTGACGTAATAAAGAACCTGTTCTGAAAAAGGACTGAATAGCAGCCACAACATCATTCCCAATAAGACCCCAATGGTGCTGAAAGAAAGAGCCATTGAACCCATCAGGCCCCGGAGCCTTATTAGGACCAATTTGGAAAACAGCATCTTTAATTTCATCCACAGAAACCCTTCTTTCAAGCCAAACAGCAGTTTCAGCAGTTATTTTCCTTTTCGGGGTGAGCTTGGGAAATACCTGCCAATAATGAGATTGATTGTACAACCCCTCATAGTATTGTGTAGCTTCAGCCTTCAGTTCCTCATATGACTTGCATTGGCTTCCATTAACATCCAAGAGATGCGATAAGTTGTTATAACAATGTCGAGACTTCATGGCATTGTAAAAAAATTTTGTATTATTATCCCCCAGTTCCAACCAATCCTGCCTGCTTTTCTGACGGAACATCTCTTCTTCTGTAGCCAATAGATCTGCAAGATTATTAGATAGAATGCGCTCTTGTAACTGGAGATTCCCATCAGAGTGAATAGCACTTTTGGCCGTGACCTCCCTTAACATTGCACGGCACAATGAAATCTGTGTATTATCATGAAAATGCCTGGACCAGTGCCGCAACTCTCCTTTCAATCTACGCAATTTTTGTGTGAGGATAAACATGCGAGAACACCACACCGGTTCGCTCCAAACCACATCTACAATATCATTGTATCCCGGCAAATTGACACAATGATTAAAATATTTGAAGGGCTTTGGTTCAGAGTGTACCTAAGAGTGGAGATGGACAATCATTGGTGAATGGTCACTGGTATGAGGATGTAAATACTCGCAGTAGGCATGCGGAAGCTTGTCAATCCATACAACGTTGCTCAAAGTTCTATCCAACTGGGCCGAAATTCGATCCTTCCCCACACGCTTGTTGCACCAGCTAAAGCGAGAGCCCGTGCTTTTAAGTTCCTATAGGACACAATCCCGGATGCAATCAATGAATTCATTGGTCAAGGTAGCATCTAGCCGACGACCCACTAGCTTATCTTTTGCATGTAACACACAATTAAAGTCACCTCCTACCAACCAGGGCTCATTAGTGAAGCTAGCAACACAATCCCGCAAATAGTCCCATAGTTCTCGACGTTCAGAGCTGCTATTGGAACCATACACACTGGTTAGAATAAACTCAAATCCACCTACGTTGACACACCTGACTGTTAGGTGTTGAGCAGCAGCTGAGATAAGTGATGGGCGCCACACATTATTATCATACCCAAGAAGAATTCGGCCCCCCTTTTGCAAATCAAAGTTGTGAATCATAGTCCAGTTCTTAGGCAGAACTGGTTTGATGTTAAAAGAATTTGCTTGAAGTTTAGTTTCCAGTAAAACGACAATCGATGGCTTAGTAACACGCATTCTGTCTCGCAAATCCCTACGACGCACAGCATTACTCAGACCCCTTGTATTCCAAAATAATATACTCATTGAGACAGGTTGTTATTATGCGGTTGCCTCCCTAGGCAACCCTCCTTCAGGCGAACGCTTTTACAGGTAGCAGTAGGGACCTGTGTTGTAGAACTCTGTTTCTTCATGCCTGATACACCCCGCAGAAGCTCAATTTGGTCCTCTTCCCATTCCGGGTTATCCATGACCTTAACATCTGGGATACGATCAAGATCACAAACCGGATTCGCCTCCAGGAGGGAGGCTATCTCTGCAACAGAAGTAACATGATGTTCCCCATCATTAACAGTAGCTACTGGCGAATTAACCCCCAATATTACATCACTCCTTTCTCTTTCATTGTCTATTACATTGCCTGACCCAGGCCCTGAATCAGCTATTTGTTTCTTCAACATGAATAACCATCTCATACTAGTGACTATCCTGCGCAACTTTTGTAGACATGCCTGCACAGGAATGTTGGCCATTCTTCCGCTATTAAGTTCACCTGAAGCACCCTCATGAGCAATGGAACCCTCAGGGATAGTGACCGACACAGGATCAGGGTCGTGATGAGTTGCCGTTACCTTAGTTGGACATTGGTCATCCGTGTGCCCAAAGCACACACATTTACTACACCGTGGGGGCTCCACCTCATACTTAACATCAATTGTTAGGAGAGAACCATCATCAAGCTCAATT
Source organism: Scilla litardierei (assembly GCA_030789695.1). Taxonomy (NCBI): domain Eukaryota; kingdom Viridiplantae; phylum Streptophyta; class Magnoliopsida; order Asparagales; family Asparagaceae; genus Scilla; species Scilla litardierei. The sequence goes on along the minus strand of CM061142.1, from coordinate 437,199,996 downwards.
TTTATCAATTTAGGCAAAGGCTTCTTCGACTCCACCTCTACAAGACATCTTGTGTAACTAATTCTTTCCAATTTTGAAGTAGCCCTATCCAAGCAAATAGGAACCCCAATAACTGAACCTAGAATGTTTAGAACCTCCAAGTTGAGCATATGAACTGGTATGACGTGAAGCTGAACCCAAATCGGAATGGAAGTAAGAATGTCACGATCATGGCGAATATTTGGGGTCCAACGTTTAAGAACAACGAGACGTCCGTCAAATAGCCAAGAACCCCCCTGTAAGATTCTTTCACAATCCTCCTTAGACTCGAATCTGAAGTAGAAGAAACCGTTCTCCTTACTGTAGATTTGGACTCGCTGCTTAGTCTTCCAAAGCCTCTCCTTCCAGGCATGAATCTGTCCATAGAGGGGGACTTCTCCTAGGACGTACCCAACAAGTGTGAACTCCCAAAATTTTGCCCCCTTCTCCAAATGCTCAGCAGTTACTCTTGCCACCAAAGAGCCATCATCAAGAGTCTTAGGTTGGATGAAAGACATTCCAATGGAATCACCGTATGTGCGACGTTGCGAACAAACTTCCGACCACGACAATTTTGCCGCAGACGGATCAATCTGAATTGGAACAGTCGCTCTAAGGGGCATTTTCTCAAACACCCTTCCTGCAAAAGTGTTAGAGTTGGCAGTCGGAGGTCTAACAATACCTGAAGCCAGGCTTGTAATCCGCCTTTTATCACGAGGAAAGCCCTGTAGATGAACCCTAGAAGAAGAAACCGCCGCAGCGGGCCGGCGTGCTCGTCTCCGGACTTGGTGCCATCCACCACCATCACCCAGGTTATCACCAGGTACCACGCCTGCGACCGTTACATTAGTCTTCGCCATAGCCGGAGCCCCATCGCCGGAGAGATCAGGAGGCTTTGACGGACCGGCGCCAGGATCGCCGACAAATCCCCTCCGCCAATCACGCATCGCCTAGGTTTATATATATATATATATATATATATATATATATATATATATATATATATATATATATATATATATATATATATATAGGGCAATCTTCGGGTGCGAAAAATCCCGTGCGAAAGCCGTGCGAAAACTTTTTTTTTATTTTTTTGAAATTTTTTTTTCAAAAATTCTTTTTTTGATGTTTAATCCATACAATTATATACCCCAGGGAAAATAATGGGTGAACCCGTTGGGCATTAGAGCACACATCCACCCGTTACAAATTTAACGGTCTCAAAACGTGCGAATTTGATGAAATGGCTTGATCGAAGACCAAATGACATTATTTCTCAACCATTATTTTTTGAGGGGGGGTATAACAACATATAATGAGGGTGGAAAAAAGAATTTTTGAAAAAAAAAATTTCAAAAAAAAGATAAAAACATTTTCGCACCGTGCGAAATGTTCTCATTTGAAAATTTTCCTATATATATATATATATATATATATATATATATATATATATATATATATATATATATATATATATATGTTGACTAGGATCCATTCGGATGGATCAAACATGCGGATCCATCCAAGTGGAATTTAAAGCTAGACAATGTAAATAGAAAATCCGACCATTGGATGTCATCTAACATGTCTAAACTAGCTCCAAACAAAACTTCAACTAATTTGGACATGATTTGCCCATGCATCAAGTGGTTGCAAAATCGATGTTTTTGAATAGTTATAAAATCGGCTAATTTTGCAACCACTTGATGCATGGGCAAAACATGTCCAAATTAGTTGAAATTTTGTTTGGAGCTAGTTTAGACATATTAGATGACATCCAACGGTCGGATTTTCTATTTACATTGTCTAGCTTTAAATTCCACTTGGATGGATCCACATGTTTGATCCATCCGAATGGATCCTAGTCAACATATATATATATATATATATATATATATATATATATATATATATATATATATATATATATATATATATATATATAAAGATGGATACCAATGGTCTTTTACAATCATGGTGGATACCAAATGTCCTAATACCAAAGGTCACAAGGCATATTAATAACAATTACATAATTAACTCATAACTATGATATTAAATAGTATGAAATATTGGTTGTGGAATTTAAGAGCATGAAAAATTTGGTGGGAGTTGTTAACATGCAAATCTTGGTTTAGTGAGTTTTGGGTTTTGAAATTCACATATTTCTAAATTTTCGAGTTTCGAGTAAAATTAATACAATTATAAAAATTAAAAACCCAATGAAAATGATTTTTGTCAAATTTTTCGAACTGTTATGAGTTGGGCCTAATGGGCCTATTGGGTATCCACCCACATTGAATAATATATATATGAGGCTAGAGGGTTTCCTAGCCTCAACCCTTCTCACAACACGTTATCAGCACGCTCGTCAGCTGAGCCGAACCTCTGTCGACGGACGAATCGCGACCCGAAAGGGCTTCCTTCACCAAACGTCGCTAGATCCGGCAGGTAGGATCTAGAGGTAATCATACATATCGCCTAGATCTAAAATTTTCATGCGCATGATGATGGATCTGTGATTTCCTTTATTAGATCTATTTCCTTTACATATATCTGTATGAGAAATCACATTTTAACATAAATCTCTATTTAAAAATAGTTTTTAAATCATTTTTGGATGAAAATTCAACATTTTAACGCTAAAAATCAAATCTTTACTGTAAAAACGTTGATTCAAAGATTAAAAATTGTATTTTTTACAATAAAAACTATGTTTTCCTCCGAAATCTATGAATCTAGAGGGTTTGGCACCCCTCCCCGTGCGTGCAACCCCCGGCCTGCAGCCGACATTGCACGCGCCCTGCGCGCGCCGCCTGAAGCACATACCGCCTCCCCACATGCATCGTGCCCTGCACATGCACCACCTGAAGCACGCACCGCCTCCCCACGCGCCTCGCGCCTCGCGTATGCCTGAAGCGCGCGCCGCCTCCCACGAGTGCCTCGTCAAGCGAAAAACAGTCGCCTGAACGCGCGCCTTCCGTGCGCGCGCCTGAAACGCGCGCCGCCATGAGTGCCTCATTGGGCAGCAAACTGTCGCCTACGTACGTGCCTGCCGCACGCACATCATGCCCAATGTGCGTGCCTTAAGCACGCGTCCCCCGCGTGCGCGCCTCACCGATCGGCCAGTCACCGCCCGCACGCGTGCCTCCTACTCACGCTCGTCGCCGAGAGCGCACCCTGATGCGCACGCCTCCCGCGCGAGCATCGACGTCGAACGCATGCATGCCGAGTGTGCATCGTCACCGAACGCGCGGCTCTCGCGCGCGCACCTCTCGTGCATGTGCCTCCCGCGTGTGCCTCGTCGCATTCGCTCCCCGTGCGCGCCCACTGCACATGCCGCCTCGACCAAAAGTTGCATGCGTGCGTCGCCAGACCTGCTGTCGTCCCGCGCGCGACGTCGTTCGCAGCCGTGGCAACAATACCCTAACTAGGGTTTTTCCGAAATTTTCTTTAACGGAGGCTATTTTCAGAAATTAAGTGGGATTTCTTGGTCAAATTTTTTTCCTAAATAATTCTGATTCATCATATGTGTAAATCATCATTAATCGCATTTTTTGGATTATTTGGTAATTTTTTACGTTTAATAATTATGAGAATCCTGAGACCGCTCTGTCGTTAGTCAACTAACCTAATGAGTAATGACGTTTCCACGTGGTCCAATTAATTATTGAACAAAAATATTTTATTCCATTAAAAATGCCTGTGATGTTGCATATTTTCATTGCCCATAGCATGAATTTGCGCTTAAAAATATTACATGCATGTGTAGAGAATTATATGCTTGCCGCATATTTAATGTTCTATGATCCACATTTTATTTAGCATGCTAAAATCTCTATGATATATTTTTAATGTCTATAGCATAAATATATGTCTGAGATGAAATTATTTATATACTTGCAACATATAAATAACATGTGTATACATCTTATATGTTTCAATTCATGTTAACTGAGCATACATTTTTAGCTCACATGCTTGATATTGTTTGCATGGATAATTTAGTTTCTTTCAACTATTTTATTGAGCATACCTTTTAAGCTTACAAGCTTTATATTATGTGCATGCTAAATCATTAAATGTTACATATTGCACACTTATATGCTCATCCCATGCTTATGCTCATGCTCATAATATGACATTGTTTTATGACAACTAACAATAATTTCAAAAAGTTTAACATCATATCCACTTTGAAAAATTGAACCTGAAGTTCAACTTAAATCAAAAGTCAAAACCCTTTTACTCAAATAAAATAAAAATTACCAAATGCGATGGATTATGCGAAAATCACTTATGCGATCTTTTTATAGATACACATTTTGCGGGAAATAGATCTCACAGATCTATGGTTTATATAAACAAATATTGACACCAGCAGTTTTCATAACACCGCTAAACTCTTTTAGAGTAATCTCACTTTAGAAGGTATGATTCTTGAATCTAGCTTTAATTTTAAGCGTACGCCTGAAGTCGTGGTTTAATAGATAAGTGAGAAATTATAAATTTGGTAACCACGTATTTATATCCACTTGAGCATGATTCTCTATCCACATAATACTTGAATGACTTTATAAAAATGGCCTTGAGACCATACTTGAGTTTTCAAATAGACTTTTAAAAGTCTCTCATAAATTAGAAAAGTAGAAATATAGAAACTAACTCATTTCCCTTGTATATGTCTACTTCGTAAGACTAATATTCATTCTTCCTTATAAATAACAATAAGGAAGACTGAAAACATGGGAAGTCTTGAATAAAATGAGAAATGGAAGATATAATATACCTCGACATGGAGTAAGCAATGGCAAACCAATATCAGACCAGAAGTTCTGATTAGACCCATAATGCTTTTGCAACATGAATGGGCATTAACTTATGCCATATAAAAATATATACATATCTAGTCTAAACGAAAAAATTCAAATTGACCTTATGTGTATTTAACTACTCACCGAGGACAAATAAATTTTGAAAACAAATTTAATCTGTTGTCATAACATAAATCTTACTGAGCATAATTGTATACGTATGGTTTCAAGAGCACACATCAAACTATAAAACTTGTTGCCATAACATAATTATCGGTAGTATTTTCTTGCAATATATATGTGCTTAAATGCATTATCACAGTATTTCTCATTGATGAATTTCATGCTTTTTATGCATTTTATGTTACTGCAAATGATTTGTTATCATGAATACTCCTAAAACATAAAATGAGGATGCCATGTACTCTTTGAAACTTATAAATTTCCAAAGGATATTCGTCAAAACGAAATCCCTAATGACTCAAGAAATCAATAAAGCCTGAAGCTTTGTCCCACTATGATCCGCATAATAGTCAATGTGAAGAGGTAATACTTCACAATCAGAACACAGTTCACCTATTACCGGACAAAATTAAATTGAGCATTTTAATGGACTTTCAAAAGTCCCACATAAATTCGAAAAGAGGAATTAATTTGGAACACCTGAAGTGTCCAGAATCGACCAACTTTGGAACGATGTCACCCTGGATTGATGATGCAAGACATCATTAGCCAATCCTGTAAATCTAACGAACCCAAAGATTGTTCAAAAAGGGTGAAACTTTCATTGTCCCATTCAAAAGGGGAAATGATTGTAACGGCCGGTATTTTTAGGCGAGTTTCCGATTGTGCGTGCCAGTATTTTACCCCTGTTATTCAGCTAACTTTTCGTCTGTACGTGTCGACGCGAGCGCGTCACTATTTTCGTTTTTACAGTATCGTCATTAATCGCTCATCCAGTTTACCTAAAAACTTTAATTAATTATTATTACTAATTACTTTTGTTAAATTAATAATTACATTTAACACTTTAGTAATCTTAATCATTCACCTTTAGAATCTTGTGAAAGGGAGTAAACCTAATTCGTAGGCAGATTCATTTTCCATTTCTTAGAGTCAACAAACATCATTAAATTTAATCCAAATCCCAAACCTACACACATTTAATTTGGTCTCTTCTTTTCTTTGAATAAAGAGGAGAGTAAGGGAGTCTAACACGTTTATAGCCAGCTACATCGTTTAGTTAACACAACAATTAATCGAATCATAATCACAAACCTAACAACATTAAAGTTGTCTATTGCTCGTTAGCTTATTTAGGCAACATTCATTTGCAAAATTCATCTTCTCTGCAAACCTTCCATCAACCTGCAAACAAACCCTCCATCAGACAAACCCATCTTCTTTGCCAATCTTCCATCAGCCAAACCAATCTGCAAAATTTCCCAACTTCATCAACCGTAACCTGCAAACCCAAATCTATTCCCCAAAATCAAACCAGAAACACTTGTTAACAAATTCATCAAATTCAGTCATCATCCCCCAAACCAAATCATCCAAAATCCAATCCCCAAAAACTGAAATTTGAAATCAAAAACAGAAACAAAACAAAAACTCCAGATCTGAAGTTGTGATAAACCCAAACCAAAAATCAACAAAAAACTTAATCTTCAACCCCTCATCCAAACTCCAGCCCTTATTCCCATCTCCACGTGACGCCAACACAACCCCACGCCCCGCATGCCCGTGCGCCGCCCGAGGAGCACCGCGCGCGCCGCCCAGAACCCGCCGGAGCAACTGACCGCCGGCCACCGCGCCTGTAGCCGCGCGCGCCGCCGCCTGGGTCGCTGAAGCCGCCGCCGGCCTGCTCCCCTTCCGCGCTGCGTCACTTCTCTCTGAGAGCACACCGTGAGTAGCTCTCCCCTTGACCCTAGGTACGTGAGGCCCCCTCTTTTCTTGAGTTGCTGCAGAACTTTGAATAAGAAACAAAAAAAAGAAAAGAGATGAAACGACAGAAGGGAAGAGATGAGATAACAGAGAGAGAGGGGTAGTTGGGAGTAGGCTAGCCCTTAAACAAATAGAATAGGGTATTGAGATAGACAGTTTTATTTTTTAAAAAAAGTATTTAAATCAAAAACAAAATGTGACAGTGAGTAGAAGGGTTATTAAAGATTGAATAAAGATAGAGGTGTACAGCATTGGACCTGTGAGTAATTGATAGGTTAATGAATGATATGAGGTAGGTTATTAAAGGATGAAGTTGGCAGGATGTAATAGAAATTAAATGAATAATGAAATGTCAGCCTTAGTAATAATAAAGAATAAGGAGAAAGTTAGTTTTTTTTATTAAATTATTTGTGTAAGAGTGATAGATGAAGAGATATTATTACATATTACCCTTAAGTTACTGTTAGTAAGTTATAACCATGTAATTTTGTACCCATGGTCAAACTTGTAGGTAGACTTATTTATAATTTTAACCATGTCATTTTATTAGTATTAGAATCGATATTAGTTTGTTAATTTAATTCCAGCATGTTAGCAAGTTTGTAACTGATGTTAGGGTAATAATACTAGGATCAAAAAATTAGGCGAACCCAATTCGGGCGTTATTTTAATATTGCACGTATTTCGTAATAGATCTAATTCGGTGATTTGTTTAACCAACACAGAGAATCGGAAGTGCCAACACGTATTACCCGTCCAGACGAACCCACGACAACTGATACCACCGGAAACAGGCAAGTGATACTTGCCAGTAATTATTTAGGCCATGTTTTAGGCCAATTTGTAAAATTGTGTAAAAGAGACTAGGCGGTGAAATGATAGTCGCCTAGACGCCCTATTTGATCTAGTTTGACAACGAAACTAGATCCGACACTTTACCTGCTTTCATTCATGCTGTCATATCATGTTTAATTTCAATTAACGGTACACAATTTATCTGCTCATTGCCATGTCATTGCATGCATTTTATGTTCATCGTGATTGAGTAGCACACGCTACAAATGTTATTGCTATTGAGGCTAGGCACCTGCTTTGCGGGCACAACCCTATGCCAATAACACTTCCTGGCTCGTGATCCAGAAGATGGGCGCCAGTCCATATACACGTGGAGGGGTAGGGTTAAGCGACCACTCAGCGTAGAAGTGTGCCCGTACAGCCACTTCAGCTGTAAGGCGTAAACTCTGGGCACAATGTGAAAAGTTAATGTTTCGTGAAAATCGTGAAATAGTGTTTTCGTAGTTTCTGCTACGACGTGCATGCATCATGTCATTTAAACTATTGCACTCTTTAAATGTCATTTCATATTGTTTAGAACTGCTAGTCGTTTTCTATATTTGTATCCTTGCACAAAAGTTCTCCGTTTCCCTTGGGAGACTTTTGCTGACATGTGCCCTTTTCTCTTTGGGTGTCACATGTCAGACTTTGAGACAGAGCAGGTAGCAGAGGACGAGCAGTTCGTTGACGCTGAGTTTGAGGTCACTACTGAGACCGAGTTCGAGGACACTGGTGACCAGTCCTAGACTCGTTTGGAGTTTCCCCTTAGTTGTTACCTATCCTTAGTTGCTGTTAGCACCTATCTCTATTTGTTTTGTTTGGCCATGCTTTAGGCCTATTGTTCAGACTTGTACTTTTGTGACTATTCTGTGATGTTGTAATAATTGTTGGATGTCGTTGGTGGATGTTCTTTTATCTGCTTTATTATTGTTGTTGTTTCGTCGCAATGCAAGGACCTGCGACTTTTCGAAATTTTTTTACAGACGCTTATCAGACTGCAGCTTCACAGCTCCACGTCTGAGCGGACCTCCTCACGTCTCGCCTTCCATATTAGGGAAGCGGGGCGTGACAATGATTATGAGATCATCTCCATTCACGTGGACATTGACTCTCGTCACTTCCTCAAAAGAATTTAAGATGATATATTTACTATCATCATTAACATAATAAGACCTTTAGGTCTCTTGAAAGTATTTGAGGGATAAAAGTGGACTTATCCACTCCCTACACAGGGCTGATGATTTACTTTAGAGTACTCATCAATATATCCTCTAAAATGGTCATTATCAAACCTATTATCCAACCGCGATCCAGTTTTTAATAAGCATATAGGACATGTTAATAAATGGCGGATAACACCGGGAAATCAAATAATATTTACAACCGGAATATTGTCGAACGCCCTGAAGTTTGTGTTCACACCTAAAAATGGGTAATATAAATAAATCATTAAAATGATTTAAACGGATTACTTATCCATCAAAAATCCAGTTGTAGGTGACTACATGGAAACATGCAATGACAATACAAACCATCAAAACGCCTCCTTAGAACCTATTTATATGAGCCTGATCACCTCATATAAACAGCTTCCGAGAACGCTAACGGGGGAAGCGTTTAGAATACATCTTTGTACCATGATGAGTATACATCCTCATATCACCACTATAAACCATCAAAAAGCACTCTAAACAGGGGAAGCATTTAAAACACTTCTCCTAAGATGTGCATTGATGGGCCATCATTTAAAGATTCGATGAGATCCTGAAGATCCTCCACATTCAGAATTCTTTAATTTCCCAGTATTAGGTTTAACAGAAGTATTATAATCATCCATGAGCCTGAAGCTCAATTGACCATTTCAAACATTAATACCTATGATCTGATTATCATGAATTGTGATGAGATCTTGAAGATCCACAATTATGAAACCGTTAAATATTTATCAGACATAGCTACTGACATTATAAATATTATTAAATTCACACATCACCGTTGCTAAAAATCCAGCTAGGATTGACATACCAAATATAATGGATGCAATCCACCAGTAGCTGACGTGGATGCCCTCAATGGATGAGAGGACATACCACGAGCTCCAAAGTGAGAAATAACTCGTGGAGACCCTAAAGTAATACCACTACAGGAAAGTGAACTCATCTCCATATCCTCTTCCTTTCCAGAACCTCTAGAAAAGATGAATCTGGAATAAATTGAATAATGTACGTACATGGGGAGCTGTTTGGATAAAAACACACTTGTCGACAATTACTAACATTTCATTTTGCCATTTAAATGATAAATATCGTTCCACACTTTGTTTCCTGAAGTAAACATAAAGATTGGCCAATAATGTGGAACGAGGCAATAATAAGTTGAGCTGGACTCACTTATGAAATGTGAAGTGTTTGGACCGGAAGTCCTGATATCAAAAGATATCAAACTTGTGGGCAAACCGAGTATTGTAAAAATATAAATAAATAAACTCGTATGTTATAAGCAACACGCTATAGCTTAGAGGTTTATTTCGCAGAAACCAGGAAGTAATCAAGTAAGATGAGCTTAACTCACTTACAAAGTTATTTAAACTGATGCATCAGGCTCCCTGGTCATAGTTGTGAAAACCATGCGATTAGCAAAGGAAATTTTAGGCTATGTTCCTATGGATGATGTGACAACATACCGTTACGGATTCCCCCTTATTTGCATGGATAGATTTTTGGGACATCTACCCTATGAAATTATCATCCTGAAGATGAAATTATCATCCAGAAGATGAAACCATCATCTTGAAAATAAAATCATCATCAGAAGATGAAATTATCATCAGAAGATGAACCATCATCCTGACGATGAAACCATCATCCAGGAGATGAAATTATCATCCAAAAGATGAAATTTTCATCATGAAGATGAATAATCATCATGAAGATGACACCATCATCCAGAAGATGAATTATCATCCAGAAGATGAAATTATCAATCCGAAGATGAATAACATGTGACATTAAACTTCATACGCCTGAAGTTGATGAAGAAACATGGACAATTGCTATCCATTAATACACCTACTGGTTGTATGGATGCACATTTAGTCCCTTTCCGTTCGCTGGAAGAGGGAAAGGATATCCTAGGTCCTGAAGTGCCTTACTTGAGTGTTTTTGGTACACTCCTTTATTTGGCCAACTACAAGCGACTCTAGATAGCATTGGCAGTAAATTTGTTAGCCAGATACAGGCAGCGCCTGCAGCGTACCACTGGACCAAATATATGTAGCTTCTGTGCTACCTCTAAGGGTCAAGGATTATCCTACATGTTAAATGTATTTGCAGATACAGATTACAAATCATCGCGATGACTACAACAAAGGAACGACCAACTCCTAGAGACCAGCAAAGCATGCTTCCAAGGCAACATCAATCCCACCATCCCGAGAAGCTCATCATCCAAGAAGCAAATCATGAGTATGCATAGCCAGGTCCTGCAGTACCTCGCAGATACAGTGACGACTGGGTCAGAGAAGTGGAGCTACCAACTGAGTTTGCAGACCACTCCTCTTCAGAAGAGCTCCCCCAGATTCAGTAGCTGCCATATATGAATGATATGTGTATAGATGAGCGATACCTGTATAGATGAACGATGTCTTGTACTTTGTACTTATTCTCGGAATATTGTAAGAGATTGATGTATAGTTGCCTAGGAGATCTGCAAGCCTACAGCTTGTACAGATCAGGGGGAGTCAAATGAGTATTGTATTCTTTTTCCTTGGCTATTGGTTTTTCCCACTGGGTTTTCTATATCTAAAGGTTTTAACGAGGCAACCTCATTGACTCTGGATCCAGAAGTATCCACCTCTAAATACTTCCACTAATCAGGGGAAGTTATGGAGAACTATACTCTTTCCCCTTGGTTATTGGTTTTTCCCCCTGGATTTTCCATAACTAAACGGTTTTAACGAGGCAGTTATCCCTGGCTTAGGATCTGGAAGTATCCACCCCTTATGATACTCATAAGCATTATGGATCCTGCAGTATTCATATGTTGAGCATACAACGATGGTTGGATAAGGGGAAGTGTTATGAGTTGGGCCTAATGAGCCTATTGGGTATCCACCTACATTGAATAATATATATATATATATATATATATATATATATATATATATATATATATATATATATATATATATATATATATATATATATATATATGAGGCTAGGGGTTTCCTAGCCTCAACCCTTCTCACAACACGAACCACAAAATAATCTATTTTTGCAGCTAAAACTGTTATCGGGTTTTAGGTTACGAGTTTGGTGATTTAGAGTCATTTTGACCTCGGAAAAATTCTAGACATCATTAAAATATTTAAAAATCATAGAAATATTTTTAACTTATTTAATAATATTTAAATAATATTTACATTATGGCTTACGAAAGGTTCGGACCGTCACGGATAGGAAAAACAATATCAAGATCTAATAATTTCTGACAATTTATTAGGAAGGTTCGAACCATGATACATGTGGTTCGAACTATAAACCTAGTGGTTTAAACCAAGATACTAGTAGTTCGAGCCATGTTCTTATAATATAATTGAAACATTGAATTGATGGAAAATAGATTTCCTATTAAATATGATTATTCAATGTAATATCTATGAATATCTTAATGAGATAACGAATGAAGGGGTGGGAAATGTATGACAACAAAAGATGATCTAAAATTTTTTGCCAATCAAGTGAACGCATCTTCATTTTAACATTGTGAGACCATACATATAAAAGAAAATTACTAAGTCTTGAAGGCGTGATAGTATTCTTTTTTGCTTGTGTAATTCCATATGCATTGAAGAAATTAAGCAATATTGTTTTTGTATGAGTACATTGTATTCCTTTCATCTTTCATAAGATTAAAACTATTAAGCTCTTAATTCGTCAATTCCAATAAAATTATGTCTTAAGCTAAAACTAAAAACTGTAGAAATATCATTAACATCACAAACTTGATTTGTTTAATTACTCAACAATTTCCTCCTTTTTCATGATGATAACATATCAATTTTGATAAATGATAGAAAAAACTCAATGCAAATATAGATGCATATATCAAAAATTAAATAGCTATCATTTTACATAAAGTGGAAGGTAGTTATTACTTATTACTTACATTTTGTTAATGAAAACACGTCACTCAAGCCTATAAGCAATGGTGGAGCTAGAAATTTTTGAAAGGGTGGGTGAAAAATAACATACATGGTGCACAATTATGATTTTCAAAAATATATCATAAAACAAAATAATTGATCTAGTAATTTAAGAAATCAATGATAATCAGCACATCAACAGTAGAACATATATGCCACATTTCATTTACTAGTTCCCATTATAAGATAAACTTGCTTACATACATAATTTATTAGTCTGTGTCCACGAACAAATGAACAATGTGATGATTGTTATGAGTGAGGGAGACTTATGGTCTCCCCTCCCTCGTTATCCATCATAACAGCCCACTACCATGTATTAATAGTATTCTTTTTTGCTTGGGTAATTCCATATGCATTGAAGAACTTAATCAATATTGTTTTTATAGGAGTACATTGTATTCCTTTCATCTTTCATAAGATTAAGACTATTAAGCTCTTAATTCGTCAAGCTCCAATAAAATCATGTCTTAAGCTGAAACTAAAAGCCCTAGAAATATCATTAATATCACAAACTTGATTTTTTTAATTACTCAACAATTTCCTCCTTTTTCATGAAGATAACATATCTCCAAAGGACTGTGGTCCAGAGGCATTTACCTCCGCTTCCCAGTGTGGCCACCAGGGATTGATCCCTGGTGGATGCGGAACGCGCACGCCTTTAAACAGCTTTCCGATGATAAAAACCCCTAGAAATATTATTAATATCACAACTTTGACTTTTATTAATTACTCAACAATTTCCTCTTGTTATAAACTTGGTGGCTACGGAACCCGTAGCCCTGTATTTATAGTAATAGGGTTACATAATGGGTGGATACCCAATACACAGATGGGCCTCCAAACGCCCGTATATAACACTTCCCCTTATCCATCCATTGTTGTAAGCCATAATGAGCGCTTCATGGTTCATAGAGCTTATTTGACCATGGGTGTATGGATACTTCTGGATCCTAAGTTAAGAGTTCTTGCCCTGTTAAAACCTTTGCCATGGAAAACCCAGTGGGAAAAACCAGTGGCTAAGGGAAAAGAGTACAAGTCTCTGTAACTTCCCCTGATCGATGGATATTATCAGAGGTGGATACTTCTGGATCCAAAGTTAATGTGGTTGCCTCGTTAAAACCTTTGGCTATGGAAAACCCAGTGGAAAAAACCAATAGCTAAGGGAAAAAGAGTACAACTCAACATTAACCCCCCTCCCTGAAGTGTACAAGCTTCAGGCTTGTAGATCGTTCAACTGTCTCATCCCAATCCCTAATACAAGTTTTCTAAAGGTACAGCGAGGTAAAGCTTTAGTAAATAGATCTGCCAGGTTGTTGCAAGACTGGATCTGCTGGATGTCGATCTGGTTGTCTACTTGTTGTTCATGCGTCAGAAGAGCTTGGGGAAAATGTGCTTCGTCCTATCACCCTTGATGTAGCCACCTCGTAGTTGAGTTATGTAAGCAGCATTGTCTTCGTACATGGTGGTTGGTCCAAGATCTTCCGTATTCAGGCCGGTAGTCACGAGGATGTGGTGGATGACTGATCGAAGCCAAAAGCATTCTCTGCTAGCTTCGTGGATTGCAATGAGCTCGGAGTGGTTAGATGAGATCGCTGTTGAAGTCTGCTTTATAGATCTCCATGAGATGGTTGTCCCACCGTATGTGAATATGAAGTCGTTCTGGGACTTTGCAGTGTGCGCGTCAGACCTGTATCCTGCATCTGCATAACCAACTAAGTTGGAGGATACGCCTTTCTTGAAGTATAGTCCCAGGTCCACAAATCCTTGGAGGTAGCGCAGAAGGTGCGTCACTCCGTTCCAGTGGCGCTTTGAGGGCGCTGAACTGTATCTAGCTAGTAAGTTAACTGCGAACGCTATATCGGGACGCGTGTAATTTTCCAGGTATATGAGTGCTCCAATTGCACTTAGGTAGGGTACTTCGGGAACCAGTGCTTCCTTCCCCTTTTCCAGCGGCCGGAAGGGGTCTGCATTAACATCTAATGATCTTACAACCATTGGTGTACTAAGCGGATGACATTTGTCCATAAGGAAGTTTTTAGCAACTTCTTTGTGTATGTGGATTGGTGTAACAGGATTCCTCCGCTTAGGTGTTCAATTTGTAAGCCTAGGCAGAACTTTGTTTTGCCAAGGTCTTTCATCTCAAAAGTCTGTGTGAGACTCTTAGATATCTCAGCTATCTCTTCAGGACATCCGATGATGTTTAGGTCGTCTACGTAGACGACAATAATTACGAATCCTGTTCCTTTTGCTCTTATAAAGATGCAAGGACAGAATTCATTAATTGTGAATCCTTGTTGCACAAGAAATTCACTGAGTCTGTTGTACCACATTCTTCCCGACTGTTTTAGACCATACAGTGATCTTTGGAGTTTGACAGAATAGACGTCCCAAGGTATTTCTGTCATTTTCGTCGGTAGTTTATATCCATCCGGGAGTCTCATATAGATATCCTTATCTATATTTCCATATAGGTATGCAGTCACAACATCCATGCGTTGCATATCCAGGCCTTCCTGAGTAGTTAGGCCAATAATGAAACGGAAAGTGATCGCATCCATGACCGGGGAATATGTATCATCATAGTCTATTCCTGGTCGTTGGGAAAAGCCTTGTGCAACAAGGCGCGCTTTGTAGCATACGATCTCATTATTTTCGTTTCTTTTTCTTACGAATACCCATTTATATCCCACAGGTTTAACACCCTTTGGTGTTAGGATTACAGGTCAAAAAACTTTGCGCTTCGAGAGTGAATCCAGCTCTACTCCTATTGCCTCATTCCACTTTGGCCAATCCTCTCTGCGTTTACATTCTGCTAGAGAGCGTGGATCGGTCTCATCGTCGTATTCAGTGACATGATTGGCAATAATGAGCGCGAAGTTATCATCGATGATTGTGCTTTTTCTGTCCAGTACCTCCCCAGTACGTACATAGTTTAATGATATTTCTCCTATATTTTCCTCTTCAGGGGTTTTTAGGAGGGGAGAGGTATCTGGGCTGAGCTCAGCATCCTATGGTGGTATCATTATCATTACTTCAGGATTTTTCCTCTTCCGATGGTTTTTTATCTTTGGAGCCTGGGGGTCGTCCTCTCTTTTGTTGAGGTACGGCCGCTTCTGCTGCAGGTGGACTGCATCCATCTTTGGGTATGAATCCTAGCTGACATGTTTGCAGCAGGGACGTGTGATCTGACAATCTTCTGGTTGTCAGTAAATTTGTCCGGTAAAATGTGAGCTGTATTTTGTATTTGGAGGATCTTCAGGATCTCGTCTTCACATTGCTTTGTACGCGGATCAAAATGGGATAAAGTTTTGGTATCCCATGAAATGGTCTTTGAAGCTTCTGGCTTCTCTTTGTTAATGCCTAGTTTGGGAAATGTGCTTTTGTCAAACTCACAATCTGCTAGACGTGCCTTAAAGGCGTCCCCCGTTAGGGGTTCCAGGTATCTAATGATTGATGGTGAGTCGAATCCTATGTAGATAACCAGTCGACGTTGAGGACCCATCTTGGTCCTCTGCGGTGGTGCTATGGGGACATAGACAGCGCATCCGAATATCCTCAGGTGAGAGATATCCGGTGGGTTCCCATATGCAAGTTGCATCGGAGAATAAGATTGACTTCCTGACGGTCGTAATCTTATCAGCAATGCAGCATGCAAGATGGCATGTCCCCATGCGTTCACCGGCAACTGGTATTGCATCAACAATGGACGAGCAATCCATTGTAGTCTCTTTATAAGAGATTCGGCTAACCCGTTCTTGGTGTGAACATGAGCTACAGGATGTTCAGCTTCTATGCTGGTTGCTTGGCAGTAGTCTAGAAGACTTGTGATGTGAATTCCCAAGCGTTGTCCAGACGCAATTTCTTGATCTGGTTGTTTGGGAAATGTGCCCGCAACTTTATAATTTGTGCCAGTAGCTTTGCAAAGGCTACGTTGCGGGTGGACAGGAGGCACACATACGACCATTTGGAAGATGCGTCAATCAGTACCATGTAGCACCGAAATGGGCCACTTGCGGGGTGAATAGGCCCGCAAATGTCTCCATGTATTCTCTCTAGGAAGCTTAAAGACTCTGAGTCCACCTTCAGGGGGGATGGTCTCGTAATCAATTTTCCTTTGTGACAATGGGGACAAGGAGATGCACCCATTCGAAGTAGCTTCAGGCTTTTCGAGTTAATTCCACATGATTGGGATATGATGCAATGCATCATGTTCCTTCCAGGGTGTCTGAGTCTATTGTGCCAGAGTTGGAATTTTGGTTGATTATCGCACTTCTGGTGCTCAAGTGTGTTTGCTTCCATTGCTCTTATCTTTGTATGGTAGAGACCCGACGTGAGTCCCTCAAAACACTCGACGATGGTTTTAGCACCGTTTTTATGAGTCGTTACATACAAGAATTCTCTGTTTTGCTTGTTCACCATCTCTAGGTGGTATCTGTTTAAACGGATATCTTTAAAACTTAACAGATTTCTATGAGAGCTAGGGGAGAAAAGCGCATCTTTTATTAGTAGTTGTGTTTTGTTTGAGAGCATAAAATGTGCTTCCCCTGATCCTTCAATAATTCCTGATGGACCGGAGATTGTATTCACGGTTCCATCGTATTTATGTATGCTTTGAAAAAAGCAAATATCTTGTAGGATCATGTGCGTAGAGGCACTGTCCACTAGGCATTTATTATCCATCTAATTTAAGAGAGAAAAAACATAGTAGTATAAGGCACAAAAAGATTACTAAAAATCATTCAATGTCTGAAAAATCATCCAACATGCTAGAAATTAAACAACTAGAGAGTAAATTGTTTTCAAATTACAATGCATAGCAGAAAGTAGATAACGCGTCAGTCGAGCATGTCATCATTTGAGAAGTCCTCAGCGATGAACCTGATTGGTGCCAGGTCTTCGTGTTCCACCAGGTTTGTCTCGGCTGGCTTCTGGCTAGCTTTGTACAAGTCCTAGAGGTGGCGTGAAGTCCGACAATTCCTGGACCAGTGTCCAGGCATGCCACACCTGTGGCATTTATCTTTCCAGTCTTTTCTGGGGGCAGATGTCTGGCCGTTGTCTTTTCTCTTCCACACATTTTTCTTCTTTCCCTCATGGTTGGTTCTTGGAGGGGGTCCTCTAGCCTGCTTCTTCATTGCCTTGCCCTTCTGGGGTTTGCCTTTGAAGTTGGTCCTCTTCTTCTGGGAGGAGCTGTGATGCGCTTCAGGCGCAGGAGCAGTGCTGGCAGGGCGTGAGTTATGGGTGGCCAGAAGGAGGTCTCTATTCTGCTCTGCCATCAGAAGGCATGAGTATTTCGTGAACTTTCGTTCACGATACTGTTGCATAAGTACAACATCCTTCTCGTGGAAGGATGTATACGTCTTCTCTAACATGCACTCCTCCGTCACTTTCTCACTACACAACTTCAGGCGTGAGGTGATACTGAAAAGTGTCGAGTTATGCGATAAACTTAATGTCTTGGAGACGGAGGTTCTACCATTCATATCGCGCTCGGTAAGGATAACATCTCTTTGATGTTTGTATCTATCCTCGAGGGCGGTCCATAACTCATAAGAGTCTTCCACCGTGAGGTACTCGGCCTTCAGGGTCCGATCGATATGGCGTCTAATATAGATAATTGCTTTCTCTTTATCTATGTCAAAAACCTTATCGCCTGCAGCGATGGCATGGCTCAGTCCCTGTGAGCACAGGTGGAATTTTATATCCAACTGCCAGCTCAGATAATTTTTTCCTGTAGCATCCAATACGTCAAAGTCGACGCTCGCAATTTTAACCATTATCTCTAGCATGTTAAAAATGAGTAATAATTAGATATTTATCAAGTAAAACAAATAATTATGCATTTCAAACACAGATATTTGTTGTGTGGATCGGCTAATCACCATTTTAAATAAAGTCCATACAGTCCCATAAAATTGAAAATACAACTCGGAAACCCAACTGGGGCCACTATTCTTCTGGAATAGATCTTCAGCTTCGTGGGACGTCCCCCGGTCTTGGAATTTGTACAATAATATCATCACTACATTTTCTCTCAATAAAAAGAAAAGAAAAGAATGTGAGGGAAATAATGGTGATAGCTAGCCGATCCAAAACCACAACAAATATACATACGTCGCAGAAAAATGCAGCAGGCATTTTATTACACTGCAGACAATTAATCATCACATGCAATTAATCATCACATGCATTTTATAATGGAAATGAAAATTTTTCGTTTAATAATTATTGGACCACTGGGCAACGTCATACACCGTTAGGTTAGTTGACTAAAGGCAGAGCGGTCGCAGGATCTTCCTAATTATTAAACGTATGATAATCAGATAATCCAAAAAAAATGCGATGAATAAAAAAAGGTGTGTAATGATCCAAAATTTAACGAAGAAAAATCTTAATTAAATCTGAAAAAGAATTTTGAAAAAACAAAATTTTTGTGGACAAACCCTAGTTAGGGTTTTTAGATTCGATCTGTCGTGTGATCCCGTGCAACCGGTTATGGTTTCAGTCGCGTGTGTTGCCGCTTCTGGCAACTAGGGTTTCGGACACGTGTGCGCACGGGGAGGGGGCCTTTCGCGTGCGCGTGATCTAGGGGGTTTTCGCGTGCACGGCTTCCGGCCGTGTGGCGATGAAGAAATCCACCTAGGGTTTGAAGATTTTTGGGAAAGAAGATGATAAAAACATGATTTTTATGAGAAAAAAATCTATTTTTAGTCTTCAAAACGGCGTTTTTATTGTAAAAAGTTGATTTTTATTGATAAAAACGTCGATTTTTCATTAAACGATTGATTTAGCATGCGGATTTTAGGTAAAAATTCGATCTATACTAATCAAAACATCGATCCAATCATTTGGATCTAATTAGATCTAGGGAATTAAAAACTACCTCTAGATCCTACCCGTCGGATCTAGCGACGTTCGGTGAAGGAAGCACGTTCGCGACGCGTTCGTCCGTCGTTAGAGGTTCGGCTCAGCTTCGAGCGTGCTTATAATGTGTTGTAAACTTGGTGGCTACGAAACCCGTAGTCCTGTATTTATAGTAATATGGTTACATAATGGGTGGATTCCCAATACACAGATGGGCCTCCAAAAGCCCGTTTATAACACTCCTTTTTAATGATGATAACATATCAATTTTGATAAATGAGGGAGTACACTCAAAGCAAATATAGATGCATATACCAAAAATTAAATAGTTATCATTTCACACAAAGTGTAAGGTAGTTATTACTTACATTTTGTTAATGAAAACATGTCACTCAAGCCAATAAGCAATGATGGAGCTAGAAATTTTTGCAAGAGTGGGTGAAAAATAACATACATGGTGCACAATTATGATTTTCAAAAATATATCATAAAAAAAATAATTGATCTAGTAATTTAAGAAAACAATGACAATCAGCACATCAAACGTAGAAACATATATAACACATATCATTTACTAGTTCCCATTATACGATAAACTTGCTTACATACATAATTTATCAGTCTGTGTATCCATGAACAATGTCGTGATTTCAATTTTAAACACAAACTAAATTTAAAAAATAAAAGATGATTATCATCTAAAAAAACAAATATCAATAATATCAATAAAAACATAAGCAAGAAATGTTAGAAACTATAGTTCAAAACAACGTGTTGAAGAATTTCACCAGAATATATCCCATATTATTCACTGTAATCAAAGGTAAAAATACAGCATAGAAATTGACCGCTACAACCCAACTCAAAAGTGCAATCTGATCCTTCTTCACAAGCGACAACAAGCACATACCATTACTCTTCAGTTACATCCATGAAAATAAAACAGAACAGCTTATTGATCATGAGAATGCGCCATGCTGGCTCGAAGCGTTTGCAATTGATGTTTGTCTTGCAGGAGAGACAGCATGTCCCTCGCTTATTCTACTCTTCATTATGCTCGCGTATAGCCTACAAAGGAGGGGAAATATTAAAATGTTATCCTCTGATTTTAAACACAACAATTTTAATTGTGGTGCTTGTGTGAGATATAAAAGCATGCTTACTAATTACTTTGTCGTGATGCTCTTCTTAGTGGTGATGAGGAGGGGAAGCAAACGTATAAGGTGGAACTAGTGGTTTGCTGTAGGGATGAGGTGGTGGTGGGGATTTGTATTGGTGGACGGCATGTCCGTATGGAGGTGGTGGAGACTTGTATTCATAAACCGGGGGTGGTGGGGATTTGTACTCATGAATGGGAGGTCTGGATGCAGGCGATGTGGACTTGTATTTGTGGACGGGAGGCTTGTAAGGAGGCGGTGGGGATTTGTACTTGTATACTGGAGGTTTATATGGAGGAGGTGGAGACTTGTACTTGTAGACGGGAGGAGGTGGGGACTTGTATCCATATTCAGGAGGCTTATGGAGTGGCGGTGGAGATCCATATTTGTAGTAAGGAGGCGACTTGTAGTAGGGAGGTGATGGGGACTTGTATTTGTGGACGGGAGGCTTGTAAGGGGGCGGTGGGGATTTGTACTCGTAGACCGGAGTTTTATATGGAGGGGGTGGGGACTTGTACTCGTAATAGGGAGGAGGTTGGGACTTGTACTCGTAATCAGGAGGTGGTGGGGATTTGTATCCGTCTGCATGAGGCTTATAAGGAGGTGGTGGGGATTTATATTTGTAAACAGGAGGCGACTTGTAGTAGGGAGGTGATGGGGACTTGTATTTGTGGACGTGAGGCTTGTAAGGAGGCGGTGGGGATTTGTACTCGTAGACCGGAGTTTTATATGGAGGGGGTGGGGACTTGTACTCGTAATCGGGAGGAGGTGGGGACTTGTACTCGTAATCAGGAGGTGGTGGGGATTTGTATCCGTCTGCATGAGGCTTATAAGGAGGTGGTGGGGATTTATATTTGTAAACAGGAGGCGACTTGTAGTAGGGAGGTGATGGGGACTTGTATTTGTGGACGGGAGGCTTGTAAGGAGGCGGTGGGGATTTGTACTCGTAGACCGGAGTTTTATATGGAGGGGGTGGGGACTTGTACTCGTAATCGGGAGGAGGTGGGGACTTGTACTCGTAATCAGGAGGTGGTGGGGATTTGTATCCGTCTGCATGAGGCTTATAAGGAGGTGGTGGGGATTTATATTTGTAAACAGGAGGCGACTTGTAGTAGGGAGGTGATGGAGACTTGTATTTGTGGACGGGAGGCTTGTAAGGAGGCGGTGGGGATTTGTACTCGTAGACCGGAGTTTTATATGGAGGGGGTGGGGACTTGTACTCGTAATCGGGAGGTGGTGGGGATTTGTATCCCGATACATGAGACTTATGAGGAGGTGGTGGGGATTTGTCCTCGTACGCCGGCTGAGGAGGAGGTGGTGATGTGTAGAGATGAGTGGGAGGTGGAGAAGAGTAGACAATTCTGTCTGCTCCAGTTTCAATCGGGAGAAGGGCGAGAGAAAGAGAGACTGCTGCGAGAAGAAGAGAAAGAAAAGAGGCCATTGAGAGCTTCTTCCTTCCTCTAATCCCCATTCTGAGTTGTGATTTCAGAAACATCACACCGCTTCCCTATTTATACATAACAAAACTTGATTTTTTCCAACAGATATTTACAGCAGAAAAAAGTGCTCAGTCCGTTCTTAAAAAACCTTTACCGTGTCCTTCTAGTTTCGTACAGACACAGTTGAACCTAACCCCCACCCTGAAGATGGGCACATGTTCTTTTGATTGGGGCAGTTGGTACCATGCATCAACCATTCCTTTTGTGGGAGACTCGCATACATGGAAAATATTCTCTAGTCTCCACATTAAGTATTGCTTTACTAGTCACAGGTTAAAAAGTACTGAACTCATTTAACTAACATGCAACAGTTGGCTTACTAATCACAACACAAGATTAAGAGTAACAGCATTCAGTTGACTAATATGCAACAGCTAGCTTTTTAGCCCATACATGCAAAATTTAATTACATTATGTTAAGGATGTTCTTTGTGATTGATAAAAAAACTAGCCATATCATTCATTAACAAGAAAAACCAAGCAAGATATGAACACCAATAAGAATGTCCTAATGATGATTATTTACACCTTCAGTAATCAAGTAAACAGACAGTTGACAAAGATCTCAATTCCATTAGCAATATAAAATATCCTAGCAAGTAGCTCAAAGATATAATTTGGACCAGCATCCATTTGTGTATGCACTGATGGATACGGTTAAATAATTAAGGAAAAACGATTTGACAAGCAAATTTACACTTCACGATCCAGGCAATGACGGAGCGAGGAATCCGAACTCGTCCGGGCAACAAGAGTTATTGAAAAGTAATGACATGAGTCAACATCAGGACAGTCTCTAGAAGCCCGAATCTTTAACTCCATCTTTTGAGGCGCCTGGTAGGTTTGTGATGTGAACATGTTGAAAGAGAAGACAAGAACTAAAAAAGAGATCTTCAATCTTATACTGCTTTAGAACTAGTGTTAGCTATCAGCAAGTATATCAAAAGAAAGGAAGACAAGCTGAAAATGTAAATATTCATTACAGCCAAAGTTTTCTATGGTTTCCTGAAGCATCAGCCATCTCCCACTCTTAGTAAGTGGTGGTTCAGCAGTCAATCTAGGAAAACAATTGACAGCGATGTCTGCTTTTTATTAGACGACACAATTTTTTGATCTCTTCACCTCTCTACCAGATTTGATCTTTTGATCTTCTGGAACAATTTGAAAATCTTGAATATTTTCATATGACGAAGACATAGTTCACTATCCTCTTTCCTCTTTTGTGCAAATCTTGAATCAGAAAGAGATCGGTTGTGGGCTTGAATTCGTAGGGATGCAAGATGAAAATCACTGGAACAAGTTGGGAGCACTGGAATCATGCCAGCATTTGCTAGAAGGCCTACTAACTATCAGCACAAGCTAACATGGCCCCTCCCTATTCTGCATCGTGCAAAGAATCTGCCCCCCCCCCCCCCCCCCCCCCCCCCCCCCCAATATAAAATTAATGGGTTAAATGTTATGCCCATCTTCACCCACCATCTTCCAATTTTAACTTGGAGAAACAGTGATGCATTGAGAATAAACAGGCTATATGTCCAAAAGACATGGTGTTTCAGGCCAATTTGTAGGGAAGTTGATGAGGGATAAAAACACACAACCAAAGATGGATGTGGGCCTGCTATTTCTCCAACTTTTATCATTCGGCCAATAAGACTAACACAAGAGGTAGTTGAAGCAAGTAGACATCTTTCCTATAATGTTCTCTGTGTCTTTTATCTTGTTAGCTTGTATGTTAGCCTGGTTCGTTTGTCATTTATGAGCACTCAGTAAATTCTGCTGCTCAGATGAGTCCTGACTAAGCTGAGAATTGGCACCCATTTTTATCATGCCATGCCATTTGTGTCCATTTATGGATCAGCTTGAACTACCATGTCAAAATATGCTTTCATTTATGTTATGCTTGTACTGTGATTCAAGGGATATCGGGTGCACGATGAAAGAGAAAAATTGTGATGGAAAAATTAGGGAAGAAAAGCTAAGGATTTGATAGTGTTCTAAGCCTATCATCACGGAAATCTAACGATTACCAACTCTAGGGGTGGCAAACGGGTCGGGTGGGTTCGGGTTCGGGTCGGGTCAGATTTGATCCGACCAGGATAGGGGTAAACCCTAACCCGACCCAGATTGAATCCGGGTCGGGTTCGGGTGACCCGGAAAATTTCCGGGTCGGGTTCGGGTTAACTCGTCGGTTTAATGTTTGACTTATACACAATTGCTCCTTTTACAATATCCAGCAATTTATTAAGAGCCACCGACAATTTATTAAGTGTTGTATAATTTCCAACAGCTCATCGCTTAAACCGCACTAATGACAGCAAGGAAATATAATTTACGTTACCATTTTGTTAACGAATGTAATAAAATTAGCTAAAAAGTTGTATGTAAAGGGAACTGAATCCAAGACCTCTTAAAGAAGAGGACAACAATTCAAATCGTATAAGCACAACTCCCATTGCAACTGTGTATTGTAGTTATTATATAAATTTTTATATATATAAAAAAAGTAAACCGGGTCGATTTCGGGTCATCCTGATTGACTTGCCAAACACATACCTGACCCAGATTTTATCCGGGTCGGGTCGGGTCAACCCAGATCCTACTTGACCCGGATTGGCCCCTACCCATACCCGGTTAATGATGTCGGGTTCGAATTAGGTCGGGTCTAGCTCATTTTGCCACCCTTAACCGACTCTAACGCCTTGCACATGGAGATTCTTTGGAGCTCCTGCTAGGCAACAAGCCTACTTTAAATGGCAAACAAAAATTTACAAAAATCTAATTTTTTTTCATTCAATAACTCATCATTACTTAAAAAAGAAGAATACAAAGCACTATTTATAGGTAAAATAAAAGATTAATTTGATGCATACCCAAATTCATAAATCGACTTAAATAAATACTCCTAAATAAAATACAAGATTTCCTTAGAACAGGAAACTCAAAAAAAAACTCAAACTCCTTTAAAAAGAAAACTAAAAAAGATTCAATTTCCTTTTATAAAACTCTAAAAAGACTCAAATTCTTTTATAAAGAAACCTATAAAAAATCAAATTACAAAATCTAAAAAGGATCAAATACTATAAAAATAACTTCTAAAAGACTCAAATACTAATTTGGATCCAAATTGAAATTGGGACCCCATCAATGTCCCATGTACTAGGGTTACTAAAGGAATATTGCAAACAATAATGAAATTCTCCAAACAAATTTCATCCATAGACAAATATTATTTTCCAATGAACGACACAATCTGACTATGACTTGTTCATTTGAAACTTCCGATACATGACACGATACACCTGACAACTATGTATATGTAAGGTATCAGCGTTTGTTTTAAGCAAAGATACAGACTGGAGAATAGAGAGATGCATGGAAGCTAGCTCCACCAACGCCATGAATGCTGATCCAACGATGAGAGAACTGTTATTACATAGTGCAGCGGGTGACACCATTTTATTCCGTGCGTAAAGAATGAAAACATAATAAAGTTTGCTGGTAAATTTGAACAAGTTCAACCAACAACAAGAGAGAGAGAAAAGAAGACTACTAAATAGAGAAGGATGTCAATTGCACAATCTTACCCCAGAATGTTTCAAGTAATCTTCCTTAAGGTGTCCTTTTTTTCTGGGTTCCTTGTTTAGCCTTCCGACGGTGAATCTGAAAGATCAGATGAAAAAGGCAAATGTACAATCGGTCATGCAAGTATGATTTGCAATTCGATAGGATTTACAAAAGAGGTCCACAACTAATACAACTGAACTACATGGAATTCAGTCTTACACTGAAGTGAGGTCTCGTACACTTTGTAACATGACGCATTTACATAGAATCTAGCTCTACGTTTAAATAAGAACTGTGTAAGAAATTTAAAGTGAAAGCACATGATTGAAGTCAAAACTGAAGGATGTCAGATGAGAGCGTATTCTTCCTTTTAATACTAATACATGTGTCAAACGAATCAGAACAGTGAGAAGTCCAAAACCAACTTAAGCAAAAGATGAATGCAATGCGTCACTAAGATTGAACGGATCACTATTGATTAAAGAAAATTACTTAGCATGCCCAGCAAAAGTTTTGCAGTAAGCTGATGAGCTGTTTCTAATATACATTGAACCTTCTAGCCAGAGTTTTGGTTTATAATGCTATAGGAACAATCAAACTTTATTTCATTCATCACCAAGGCTGCATTCATCCATTCTGCTGATTTCTCTGTGCCGCTTGGTATCAAAGTTTGTATATATGATGACAATGGAATGTCCCACACTCTATTTTGGCAAAATTTAACTGAAATGCATACCAACTCAAGCAAGTAAGTTCCGTAGTCTATGCCAAACCTAGACCTTCCGGCAACTCAAGAGGCAGGCAAAGACAAAACAAATATCAACTATCAGATGTTAATCATATATCACACAGGAGGCTAAAGCAGATATATATATATATCTTTCTGGATACCAAACATAAAGAAATAATCACTTGCCTAATTGAACACATTAGGTTTGGTAGTATAAACCAAGGTTAGAGAACTCGGTTTCGATCTCAGACCTTTCAAAAAATTCTGATTCCAACAAGTTCCATTAGTTTCGATGATTTTATTTTAAGTATCGGTTTCGGATTTATCTATATTTTTTACATTTGTATAGATTTTTTAAACCCAAACACATTAATTATTTAAATTTCAAAGCCAAACCCAATCCCATCATTAACTTAAAACTCAACCCAACCCAAAACACAACCAAAATATTTTAGTAGCAGCAACAGCCAGGTATGTCTTCTTCTTCTTCTTCTTCTAACTCATTCTTTTTTTTTTCAGTAGCAGCAGCAGAGCTAGAGGAAGCAGCGGCAGCAACATCCAGATAAGTTTTGTTATTCTTCTTTTTTCACATGTTCCTGCTGATGCATCCCTTTTCAGATTCTTTTGTTTCTTTTCAAAATTTAGCTTGGTCAAAACTATACAGTGTCAGCCAGTTTCGATTTAAATCAGCTGAAACTGAGAAAACACTACAGTTTCAGGCCCATTTGAGAGCGACCCGAAACAGCTGAAATCCACAGGTTTTGGGACCAACCTTAATCCTGGACCATGGTCAGAACATCAATTGAACATTTTGAAAGCTACAAACAAGTATGGACAGAATTAACCATAGTCATCGAACTGAAGGAGAAAATTGTTGCCTTAGATGTAATTGCATATTGGAAGGCACATGAGGAAAAGGCTAACCAATATATATAAGCTAAGGATCAAAGCATGCAAATTTTATATAATTACAACTCTGTAAGAAATGAAATAATGACTCAAATACAAGCAAGGAGATTCATATACATAATAGAAGTAACTACACATGAATACCAGCAAAGACAATATCAACACATAAAACAAACATGATCAAAAAATTTAACTCTTCCTTCGCTTAATTTCAGAAACAAATTCTTAATTAATCACTTAATCCAGAGAAGCTTCTAATACTTTTTTTTCAACATTATTCAGGCCCCTTACATTTCTATTCCTTTTCTTTTCCTTTCCTTTACCACATCAATCATTTCCAACACTTTTTTGAACACCCGACAAGTGCAGGCACATGACATTTTTTCTAACGAGAATACCTTTTCTAGACCTCATCGCATACTATAGGCTTTGGTTTGGGGAAAAAGAAAAAAGACCCTAAGGCAACCAATTGAAGTTCAAGCTCCATTTGTCACTGGAGTTAAAGTTGAAAACACACAGCTAATCTCCTAAAACTGAGAAATTGGGATACCCAATGTATTTAACACTTCTCAGCCAACAAAGTTCCCAGATCCATATTCAAATGGCAAAAGGCGAGAAATTAGAACTATAAACATCAATCTATGAAAAAAAAATTCAAAAACTTTCCCCGATAACAAAACTCATAAATTGAGTTCTTCCATATTTGACGTTCATCATTGTCAAAAATTTACAACATATAGAAGTTCTCTGCTTCTTGTCCTTTGCATGATGGATCATCATCTACATCACAGCAATTTGGCATCCACTTAAATATGGAGATAAAGGAAGAAAAAAGAAGTATGAAGGAGAAAGCAGAAAGAAAAAAAAGAGGAGAATTCCATTACAGAAAGGGATATTTCAGCTTAGTTAAATGAAAGGCACGATTGTCATTTCCCCATATTAAATAACACCGTTAACCTGCTATGACAGTAATAACCTTAGAAGAAAAAACCTGAGGGTTGATTGATGTTTAGAAAAATTGATGGCAGTTACATACCTTGAGTGATCATTTAAAGGGTGTTCCGAAATTAAGCCATCTTTCTTTTTCAATAGCAGTAACTGTAACTGCATACAGTCCCAGCAGTTTGTTATCTCATCACACCTCTCAAACATTTTAGGCTTCTAGAAGTTTCACCCAACTTTTACAGGCAATGTCCAATGATGCTCCAGATTTGAATATGTTTGACAAACATCAGCAATCATTAAATCATTTCATGCATAATGGCATTAGCTATGGGGCATAACTCTAGGATGCCCCACATCTTCCAAAACTGGCTGAACAAAAATTTTATTTTATCAGCAGCCTCACATCAACTCTCAATCAGTTGTGGAAAGATCCTTGCAAGGCACCAGTGAAAGAGTGACTTGCTAGTTAGAACCCGTTATCAAGGGGGCAGGTACATAGAACTATGTTGAATAAACCAAATTCATCTTTGGCATGTCTTTACAACAATAATCCAATGCCCATTTGAAATTAGAAGTAGACAGATTCCGGAAGTTGAAAATTTCACTAACGTATACATGACAGATTATAAATACCATTTTCCTTTGCATTGCAATTTTACATTTGCAGGTTTCTTCAAATCGCAGTTTACATAATATCAAAAGGTTGAACATGTTTTTCCCCTCAAACGAGAAAAGGTTAAATACTTCGCAACTTATTTACAATTCACAGGTGAGCTTAATAATCTCGAAGGTGACATGACAATCTTTGTCATCTCTTGCTTAAATATTAGCATTGCATCTCTCACTTTCCATTTTGACTTAAATGAAAACAGCAGCAAAATTCATTCAAATGATGAATATTTTTGCTCTGTATCCCAAACTTTAGCAATCAGGCAGTGGCTAACCTTGACTAGATGAAAAGATACTTGCCCATATGAGCATAATGACATCTCCCCATGTGATAGCCTAGGCTGCTGCACAGCCACAAAAGGCTTGCCATCTTCTATCATCAAACCTAAGGCCTGCACATGCTCTTTAAATCTATCCTCTATCCACATTTTTTCTTCGAACTCCCAGTGAAAGGTCATAGAAAGAATGGGCTATGGGAACAATGACTGGATGCAATGATGGCGATGTTTCAGATAACTGGTTTGCATCAATAGCGACAGTCTAGCTTGGCAGAATTTGTAGCGTGTATCTATATTGATAGAGTACACGAACGATTTTAGGGGTTAAAGGGAAATTTGGGGATGAACGGGTAGGGAATTAGGGTTCATTTGCTTCTCGCCAAAGAGTCGAGGCTTCTCATCATGCTCGTAGACATTTCTCAGTTTTGAGGAGATTTCAATTGCTCAAAAATTTCATTGTATTCAATAGTCCAATCTTCGGACCTTTATATAGGCTTTTACAATTTTCCTAACCCGATTTAGATTTCTAAAAGAAAATTAAAGTAAAATATATAAAAACAAAAAACAAAAATCCTAATCAGTTACAAAAATACAAGTCCCCATTAAATACAAAATTGAGTGCCAATTAATCACAAACATCTAATCCGACTCAAACTTCAATTAGACTCGAACCTAGCCACATCGAACTAGGGTTGGATTCGCGTCAGCTCTCTGCGTGTAGACTTTGATGCCCGCATCAACTCTCCCTGGGTGGAAAAAAACAACCCCGACAAGTGTAGGACCTAATGAATGTCATAGTACTCTAGCAAATCTGGATCTAGCCTCTGAAGCTCTGCTCTGGTAATTCAAATACGATCTGATTTTAGCTGGTATTTCCAACTCACCAAGTAACGTTAATAACCACCCGGCTTGGTTGATATTGCATGCGCATCTAATATTCGATCAATCTACTCTCTATGTGGATGTATAAGTGGTTTATTTATAGGAGATGGAATATGAGGATCACTCATCTCATTCTGGGATGGCTCAAAAATAGATCGGTGGGTATTGCTGCTGCACCCTTACAAGCCACTAAATCTTCACTATTAAAAATATTAAAAATCAAGTTTATACCATAATATGTGGGGAGATCTACGACATATGCATTCAAACCAATTTTCCTTAAGCTTTTGAACGGGCCAGCACTTCGAGCTTGCAGCTTCTTCAAGGTTTTAGGAGGAAACCTCTCAGATCTAAGTTGCACCATTACATAATCACCTTCTTTAAATTCTTTGAAGTGTTTGTGTGCATCTGTGATGGCTTTATCTTTTCATTGCTAGATTGAATTCTTATGTTGATCTCTTTCGGGCTGTTCTTTTGTGTTTATTTGGTTGTGAAAGTGGGAGATTCCACTATTCCTCCACTATTCACTCATTCTCACCCTCACTTTCACTCGTCCTGTTCTTTTGTGTTGGCTTCATTGACTGTGAAAGTTGCTGACGTGGCCACAATAAACACACAATAAAGTTGTGTGGGACCCACAAAAAATTCCAACATCCACATTCACAACCCACTTTCACCCAAAAAAACACAATACTCACTTTCACCAACACTATTCACAACTTCAACAAACACAAATTTAAACACAAAAGAACAGGCCCTTATGCAAACCATGAATGTGTTGTGCAAATAATTCAACTGACTTAGACACTCTATAATGATGCGACAAGGTAATGAGGTATATATGCTTTCTAGGTTTGTAACCATTAACTATCCAAAATGGACTCATGCCAATGGACCGATTTACTGAACGATTATATGCAAACTCGACAATAGATTATAACAAATCGTAATACCTAAGATTCTCATCCATCAGACATCTAAGAAGATTCCCTAAATTTCGATTCACTAGCTCAGTCTGGCCATCAGTCTGAGGGTGGTAAGCGGTGAAGAACTTGAGCTTAGTACCCATTTTATGACATAAGATTTTCCAAAATTAACTCATGAATTTCACATCCGTATTTGAAACAATAGTTTTGGGCAGACCATGTAAACAAACAACCTCATCAAAATAAAATTTAGCAATATGTGATGCATCAAAGGTTTTAGAACATGGGATAAAATGTGCCATCTTAGAAAATCGACCTACAACAACCAAGATGGAATCGTGTTTCTTAAGTGTGCGTGGAAGTCCTAACACGAAATCCATACTAACATCTTGCCAGTGTCAATCTAGCATATGTAAAGGTGTATAACGACCAGTATTCTACTTCCTATGCTTGACCATCTGACAGACACGACATTGCTCAACAAGTCTAGCAACATTCCTCGTAATGCTTGGCCAATAAATTGACTCTCTGCAGCCTCTATAGTCTTATCTGTCCCAAAGTATCTTGATAATCTTGTATCATGTATCTCCCAAATAATAAAGTCTCTCACAAATGTATGCGGAATACACAACTGGGTGGCCCTAAAAGGATACACATCGTGCAGAAAATAGTTATCACGCTCACGAACCATCCCATCCTGAAGGGTACTAAAGATCTCTTCAAAATTCTGACCCGATACATAATCTTCCTTAATCTTTTCGAATCTAATGACATGAACACTCATAATAGATAGTATAGCGACTCTGCGACTGAGTGCATCAACAGCCTAATTCTCAACCCATGCTTTATGATTGAGAAAAAATGTATACTCCTGAAGAAATGCAACCCAACGAGCTTGTCTAGAGTTTAGTTTCTTCTGAGAGTTAAGATATTTCAAGACCTCATGATCCAGGAATTCTTGTGGTATGAGATAATGTCTCCAATATCGTAATGCATGCACTACCGTATAGAACTCTTTGTCGTATGTAGAGTATCTGAGTTTGGCATCGCTAAGTTTCTCACTAAAGTATGTCACATGATGCCCTTCTTGGTTTCATACCCCACCTATCACTATGCATGAAGCATCGCATGCAATCACAAATACTTTCATAAAATCTAGGATGCGCATAACGAGTGTCTCAGCATACATCTCTTAATATCCCCAAACGCTCTTGTAGCAGATTTTGTCCACACAAACTCTTCTTTCTTCATGCAATCAGTGATAGGTGACATGATAGTACCAAATCCCTTTATGAATCGACGGTAGAATGTGACTAAACCATGAAAACTTCTAACTTCGTGTATATTGCGAGATTTAGGCCAATCTACTATCCTTTGGACCTTCTGGGGATCCACACACTCTCTGAGAAAACAACAAAACCTAAGAAGATGACACAATCTGTCATGAAATAACACTTCTTAATGTTCGCATAAAGGCTCTCTTTCCTTAGGATAATGCATGCCTACTGCATGTGGTCTATATCTGCTCCATAAATCGATTATATATGAGGAAGTCATCAAAGTACACGACTAAAAATTTCTCATGAATGGATATAGTACTTAAGTCATCACTCGCATGAATGTGCTAGGCGGACTCGAATCTAATGGTAGCCACTCTTAAGATCAATCTTTGAAAATATAATGACGTCAGTCATCATATCAAGCATGTCATCCAACCTAGGGTTAGGGAAATGATACTTAACCGTGATCTTAATAATGGCACGGCTATCCACACAACTCATCAACTTGCATCTTCAACTCAGTGTGCTTAGTGAGGTTCATACGATAATGAGGTAAATTCGGAATGTAGCTCTTGGGACTAAGTTTATAGCATGCTGAATATCACACATTGATAGAAGACGGTCTGAAGGTTTTCGGTTCAAGATCGATGTTATCTCTTCGGGTACATCTTCCTGACTAGTCTCACTCGCAACTAAGGCAAATAAAACTGAGTCCATGTTTACTTCTCTCTAAAGCTCCTTAGGACTAAATAATATGTAAGCTCTTCCCTTCCGTTGCCTCCTTTTCGAAAGCGGCCATCTTGGGTTGTATATGATTAAGCTTAATTTTCTTGCCTTTATGAGTGAATTAGCACGAATTCAAGCAACCAAAAATTGTGACATCCATGTCAAAAAGCTAAGGCCACTCCAAGATGATATGGCCAACATCCATAGGTAACACATCATAACAAATCTTGTCCTTATATGATCCAAACTGAATTGGGACAAGACATCCCTCCTTAATGCTAATGGTTGTCCACCCATGATATCGTGTAGGGGTTAGGATGGAGGGCTGGATGTAATCCTATGCATGTAACAAGGTTAGATAATACATTATTAATGCAACTCCCGCTATCAATAATCATCTTATTAGACATATCACCATCCTTTACAAAGGTGTGAAAGATCGTAGTATTACGTCAGTCATCGCTCTCTTTGGCTTGAGCCAGGGTGCAACGCACGATCACCAAGCCTAGGGTCTTCAGAGCAAGCGTCTGTAAGCTCTACTCGAGTGAGTATGCTCTGAATACATCCTAATTGTGCAGACTCTTCATCAGTCTCATAATCGACATCATCTAGCTCATAAACCTCCTTATTTTTTCCCATGTCATCTTCCATGGTCGTGTACCAGTAAAGTCTCAGATGGACATTGACTTACAAAGTGACCATAACCCTGACATTTATAGCATTGTATGCGTGACCAAACCCAGGAGGACTCACCAATAACTGATTTCCCTTTATCACTCGTGCTGGGTGGTGGTTTTCGGGATGATTTAGGATGCATTTGGCTCTGTGATGGTCTACTACGAGCCTGTGCCAGGCGATTAGGCTGCTCTCGAGGATCAAAACGTTTTACTACTAGAGGTCGGTGAAAACTGTCAAGGTTCTGCATAATCTCATAAGCTGATGTAATGTGTGGACCTCGCGAAGGATCAATTCCTTTTGAAGGTCAGGCCTAAGGCCAGCCATAAACCTAGATAAGGTCACACTCAAGTCTTCTGTAACAGCACATCTCAACATATATTCATCAAATTTATTGATGTATGCACAGACGGATCCGTATATAATTCATTATCCATGACAAACCCTAATTCTTCCAATTCCGCAATAGACTAATCATTGTCAAGGAGTCTGTTGAGAAATCTCGGGTTTGAAAGAATAAAATGAGATTTTTATAGATTTGAGAAAGTGGAAATACAAGATAGGAGTTTCTTTCGAGATGAAACAAACTCTCCAAGCTTTAGATCTAATAGACAAAGCTTAGTCTCACTTAGGCTAGAGATCTACTCTCTAATCTATGGCTTTCTTCTCAAAAATACGCATGAAAGAGATGAAGTTCTCCCCTAAAACATAAATAGGATAGATCTGGCCCAAATTACAAAAAACCCTCCGAAGATCCAAAACTTTGCAAAAGCGCCCAAAATCTTCACAAAAAATGTCACTGGCCTAATTAGTCAATCCACAATCCGTCCTACGCTGTCGTCTCTGGTAAGTAATGATCTCGTCATTACTCCCCCAAAAGAACCACCTTGTCCTCCGGAAATTGTTGTGCAATGACTCCTTAAGGCTCCCACGAGGTCTCATGATTTGGAAGGACTATTCACCTAATCAATACCTTTCGTGCTCCTGAACTCCCCTAGCGAACCCCCTTCGGCTCAACCAACTCCAAAAGTACATCCATGTCATCCGTCAGTATCAAGGGTAGTGACGAGGAAGAAGTATGATCTCCGATGGCCTTCTGCTACACATAAAAGACTGGGTGGATGGCCGACTCTAGTGGTAATCTCAGCAGACGCTAACTGGTTAATCCTCGCCTCCACCTCATAAGGATTAAAGTAGCAGGGTGACAACTTCTCGTTCTGCCTGTGCGCCAAGAACCGCTGTCGATAGGATCGCAACTTCAAATACACTCTGTCACCCACATCAAACTGCACATCTCTCATATGCTCATCCACCCGGTTCTTCATAAGCTGCTGGGCTCTCATCAAATGGCACCTCAACTCCTCTAACGTTCGGTCCCTCTCCTCCAGCTGCTGGTCCACCTAGAAAACTGGCGTGGACCGGTGACCATAGTGAAGCAAATGTAGAGGATCTCGCCCATACAAAACTCTAAAGGGAGTGATCAGAGCAAAAGTGTGGAAAGACGTGTTGTACCAATACTCCCACCAAGCCAGCCACCTCACCCACGATTCAAAGTCTCGGAGACAAAGCATCGCAAGTATGTCTCAACGGTCTTGTTGAGACATTTGTTCAACTGTCCGTCTGGGGGTGGTAGGCAGTGATTCTCTTTAATAGTGTTTACTGCGTCCTGAATAACTCTTTCCAGAAGTGGCTAATGTAGACATTGTCCTGATTAGTCACAATAGAGCCTGAAATCACATGCAATCTCACGATCTCCTTGATGAACGATGTCGCCACTGTCACTGCGATATAAGGGTGTCGAAGCACCACGAAATGTGCATACTTGCTGAATCTATCAACCAGCACCATGATGACAGAATACCCCTTTGACTTCGACAAGCCGTCGATAAAGGTCATAGTCACCTCCTCTCAGACCTGATCTGGGAAGGAGAAGCGCTACAGCAATCTGACAGGAGATGTCGACATGTACTTGTAGCGCTGGCAGATGTCACATTATTCCACAATTTTTGCTACATCCTTCCTTCTCAAATCCCATAAGTGTTCTCTAGCCAGGCACTGATAGGTCTAAGGACCACAGATAGGCCACCCACTGCGCTCCCATGAAACTCCTGTAGTAAGCTAGGAATATGAGCAGAACTCGGTAAAACCAGACGTCCTTTGTACAAGAGACGTTGCCCCTCCAACGAATACACTAGATGTGCTGCTTGGTCCTGTGTGCTGATCAAATCTTCGACAGACCCTCATCATCCTCAATCTCTCGGGGCAAGGTCTCCCAATCGAGTTCAACCGGCACTGACAATGCAAACAGTTGTGAATCCACCTCTCTCCATGATATACATATGTAATGCCACGCTCCCCAAGATACCCAGAATATCAAAACTTCCCAGGTGGGCTGGAGATGGGAGGGTGAGAAGAGAAATAAAGCTGAGCAGGTCACTGCGCACGTGCTAGGATAGTACCTAAAATGCTCCAAAATTCAAACATAGAGACAACACAAGACAAGGATGAACGACAACCATAACAATATCAATCATGATCAACCACAGCTTTCACATATAGAATGTTACAACACTACAAGAGACAAGGCATTACATGACTCAAGCCCAACTACTACAACACCCTCTATCTACCCTGGCCACCTCCAAAACTCAACCTCCCTGGCTACAACTATCTGGTACCTAAAAAATGGGGAGGAGCACGTCAATGTGTGCCGCAGTAGAAAAACAACTTGGATTTGGAACAATATTTTAAGGTCATCTACCACAAGACATGGCATACGAATAAAGCATGTAAACTGTAAGACATCGCATCAAAGTGAACAGCCAAGGGAACGTACCTGCGTTTTGGTGGCAGCTGCTGCAAAGAAACGTTAGTACCACAGATAATGTAAACAAATAATAGCTATAACTACAACTACATTGTAGGAAGAACAAGAGTATAGGATAGCATTCTTAATTATTGTGTCGCAAATGTAATTAGTGCAGTTTGAGACATTTTATCAATTACGTTAATTACTCTGGAAATCTGGGTATATCTTTGAATATGAGGAACTGGATTCCACCCCAAGGTGGGTCAGTAAGGAGCACCCACCAGTGGTACACGAGCACTTCCTTAACGGGACCTCTCACTCCACCCATTCCCCCGCATCGGAGTGCGATTGAGGAAAACTCCACAACATCACAACACATCGTACCCGAAACTGAGCAAGATACGATAAGCACCACAACGTACCCGAAACTGAGCAAGATACATAACACCACCACAACATAGTATAGTCCTCATATTCTACTAGTACTCAGTTTTCCCCAACCCCTTTCTAGGGAGCTCACCCGCCATGTGGCAGACCAAGACATCCACATAATTTATTAGCATTTAAGTTAAGTAAGCTAGCATGCAATATTAAGGGAATTGTATTTAAACTACATTATGGTGACATAAAGGAACAACAAGGCGAGCATGCACTGAAATTGCATTTAAACAACTTTAGAATTGCATACTAGCATGCATTGAAGGATAAGCATGCAACATAAAGGATATGAATAAAGAGAACAAGCATATCTCCCTTCATCATCACAATCGGCCCTATGCCACATTGAAACAAGCAACATCTCTTATTCATTTAACCAATTCACAACTTGGTCGAAGGCCTACACATATACATGCACATTTCATGGGTTTCATGATTTTGCCTTCATTTGGGCATTTTCACAAACACATTGTGGGCATGAAGAACACGAATATGAATTCATTGAAAAATACCTCAATTAACTTGCTTTCAGGTAACAACAATGATAAATAACAATATTAAGCATGATGCCAACAAATATAACAAGAAGGTAACATTTGCGTGCAAAATAAGAACGTTATGTCATAACACATCGGTGACAATTGATTAACTACAATTCTATTAGGAATTTGATAAAAGTAAAGTTCATCACCAAATTATGCTTCCAAATACCAAATATCAAAAAATCTAGGCAAGTGGGCTATTTATGGGGACCTTTAGCGTAATAGATGGAATTTCAATCCAGAAACAAAATATGCTACATATAAGTCAGTGAATTTCAAGCTGTTTCCATCAGATTCTGGTAAACTGATCAACATGAAAATTGTAGCTTGTAAAGCACAGATTTCGAAAATGTCCAAGTTTGTCCAATTTGGTTATCTACCGTATCCGAAAAGTGATGCACCATGAATGGTGCAGATTCTGCCAGAATTTTTATGTTACAGAAAATTAGTTATTTCTATCAACTGCAAGCATAATTAGCTTAAGTGTTCTACATGAAAGTTGTAGTACACAAGTTAGGCTTTCCAAATATAAATTTTTTAGATTTTCATTCAAACTACAATGGTCG
Organism: Scilla litardierei; assembly: GCA_030789695.1. NCBI lineage: Eukaryota > Viridiplantae > Streptophyta > Magnoliopsida > Asparagales > Asparagaceae > Scilla > Scilla litardierei. Next base: position 437,161,718 of record CM061142.1, on the reverse strand, counting down.
TAATACAGGGAACACCATACAGCAAAAGTTCAGAAATATAAAGTGGATTGTTTTTTGTTTCACAACTAGAATTTCACCATAAAATTGAATCATGCCACATAAATTTAACTATCACTACTAAATTTGACTGCAACATGAACATGATAGCAATAACCCTAAATTAGAATTTCAAAATCCAAGTAGAATCCTACCTCAAAAGCTTGGTTTTCTTCCTCCTTATTTCTTCTCCATCTTCTTCCTTCTTGCAACTAGCTTAGGTTTCCTTGGATTTAAGAAGGAAAATTAGGGTTGTTCATCAAAGGAGGAGGAGAGGTGGCTGGGAGGTGGCTGGCTTAGGTGGGAGGGAGAGGGGAAGAGAAAGAGAGGAAAAGAGAAGAAAAGAAAGGAGAAAGATAAGAGAAGAGAGAGATTCCTAGGAATTTCTACTCCTTGCCCTAGCTTATCCCATAAGCAATGCACAACCTAAAATGACCAAAATACCCTCATGACTTAGCCCCCCAACTTCTAGGCATTACAAGTTTGTCATTTCTTTACACACACTCCCCACTAATTACAAAAATGACACTAACCACAACCCTTTCAACACTAGCCTCATGCACAAACCAACTTCTAATAAGTTACAACTATGCCACTACTTTACGTACCCCCCATTTCTCTACACACACCCATCACATACTATCAAAGACCAAAATGCCCTTACTCCATCCACGTCATTACACGACTACCCCTAGCCACAGACACACCCATATCACACTATCACAACAATTGACACTACATCTACACGGATATAAAGGAATACACATGTAGGTTAACGTATAGCGCAAAATGGGGCATGACAACATCAGACGCATTGTTCTCCAACCCTGGCCAGCACTGGATCGCAAAGCTATACCCCCAATAACTTGCTCAACCACCTCTGATGCTCCTCAGTGACCATCCTCTGCTCCAAGAGTTATTTGAGGCTCCTCTGATTTGTTCTTACTATGAAACACCGACCAAGTAAATAAGGTCATCATTTCTGCACCGCTAGTACGATCGCCATCAACTTGCACTCATAGACCGACTTAAGTTAAGCTCTCGCCAAAAACACCTGGCTGAAGTAAGCCATTGGTCTGTGATCCTGCATCAGAATTGCCCCCAATCCATAGCCCGACGCGTCTGTCTCCACCATAAAAGGTCGGCTAAAGTCGGGAAGCGCTAACACCAACATGCTCATCATAGCCCTTTTCAGGGCCTCAAAAGCTCGAGTGGCCTCCTCGTCCCACTGGAAGCTGTCGTTCTTCAGCTGCTCCGTCAACGGCCAGGCAATGGTATTGTACCCTTGACGAACTTCTTGTAGAAATCCGTCAATCCCAAGAATCCTCTCCATACCCGTAGGGTGGTAGGGAGTAGACAATCAACCATAGCTGCTATCTTCAACCTGTCTACCGACACGCCCTCCGCAGAAACAACATAACCCAGATACTCCACGAACTGCTGACCGAACAAGCACTTAACCAATTGGCATAAACATGATGCTACTGCAGCTCCCGTAGCACGGTCTTCAAATTCTCCATATGTGTCTCCATGGACCGGCTATAAACTAAAATGCCGTCGAAATACACCAACGTAAACTTCCTCAAATAGGGACAGAACACCTTGTTCATAAGCACTAAAGGTGACGGAGGCATTGGTCAAGCCAAACGACATGACCAGGAACTCATAGTGGCCCTCATGTGTTTTGAAGGCCGTCTTCACCATGTCCACCTCTCATTCGGATCTGATGATGCTCGGATTTCAAGTCTATCTTCGAGAAACCCGCCGCGCCAGGTAGCTCATCCACAACTCGTCGATCACAGGAATGTGAAATTTGTCTGGCATTGTCTCCTTGTTCAAGGACATGTAATCGACACAGAATCTCCGACTTCCGTTCTTCACAAACAGCACCGAGTTAGAGAAAGGGCTCACTATTCCCCCCCACCTGAATCATCTCCGCTACCATCCTCTCAATCTCCCCCTTCTACACCTGAGTCTAGCGGTACGGCCGCACGCTAATCGGTGAGACATCCTATCGTAACACGATGGCGTGGTCCCGAGGGAGCCCACGAGGTGCCTGAAACACTCCCTCAAACCGGACTAAAACCTGCTGCATCACCGATGGAATGACCGGCTCATACCCTGCCTCATATACCGCCAGCCCGTGTAGATCTACCAAGAAGCCTCCACTTCGGCATGGTACGCCCTCGCCATGGTCTTCAAGGAAACCCTAGTTCATCATAAACTAGGTCCCCCCTGAAGTGTCACCACACTTTCTCATGCTGGAACTCCATCCTGAGTAGCGTCTAATTGGTCTTGATTTTCCCCAGGGGCTGCAGCCACCTCATACCCAAAATCACGTCCGTGCTGCCCAAGCCAAGCGGTAGAAAATCGTCTACAATCGGCATCTCCTGAAGAATCAGAATCACACATCGGTATACTCCCATGCTTCACTCTACCTGCCACGTCCACATCAGCATCCCAAAGCTTCCGGTGTCTACCAACTGCAACCCATGATGCACCACCAAACGGTTGGATATAAAATTGTGGATGGCCACACTATCAATCAACATCGCCACCTCTTGCTCTGAGATCCTCCCAATCAACTTCATAGTAGGGTTTAGAGTGAACCCTACTACGGAGTTGAGCGACACGTCCGCTACGTCCAGATGGGAATGCTCCTGCTGACCCACCACTTCTTCGTTCACCTCCAACTCCTTATCATCCTCCACTAGTAACACCTAGAGGGTGTGGTCTCAACAATGATCCCCCAGGTTATATTCTCGTCACAACAAAAACAAGACCCATTCGCCTTCTTGTTTTGTATCTCCGCCTCGGTCATGCATCGAAACTGTCCAATAGGCTGTGCACCGCTGTCCTCTCCTTGTCTGCCTGGGCCCCCTGTCTGGACCCCCGCAAGGGCCGTTGCACTCTTGGAAGTGCCTAGCTGCGGAAAGTGGACCCACCCCAAAGCTCCCTTGGCTCGTCGCTCTGCCGTGAATTTGTCATCTACCTTCTGGGCTAGCTCTATCATCTCCAACAACCCACTCGGCATCTGCTAGCAAAGCTCAGCCCGAATGTCGGGCTTAAGCCCTTTCATGAAACTCTCCATTAATGTCGCCTCAAGAATCCCCTATTGCGTCCTGAAAGTGCTTCAAATCGCATGTAATCCTTGACCGCACCATCATGCCGTAGGGCCAAAAGCCGCTCGTGCAAATCCCCTCCATGGGTGTCTCTAAAACGGTCCAACACGCAATACTTGAACTCATCACATGACCGCACTGGTTCCATTGTTGTCGCCACTGAAATAAAGACAACGCTTTCTCTTTTAAGCAAACACCCACCACCTGCAACTTTTCCAGCTCCGTCATCCAATACACCTCAAAATACCTCTCCACGTGATACACACACCGGTGTAGATCCTCTCCTTCAAAGACAGGCATCTTCAACTTCCGAAGAACTCTGTTATCGGGCCCAAACATCCCATGTCCTGCTCTTCCACTCGATTGGAATTGTTGAAATACATTTTGTGGGACTCTTCAACCTTCCCACGACACTCCTCCTACTTCATCATGGTTTCCCCAGCCACCGGTCATCCCATCTGGATCTCTGCCATCATCCGCCAAGTCCCAATGGTCACTATTGCGAACATCATACCCATGTAAGTAATCATCATTCTCCCGAGTTGGCCGTCGAGCTCCGAAAACCCCTCCATGTGCGTCACTGAGCTAAGGGACCCCAAGACTAGGTTGTCGCCTCCAGATTGTCGTCGGGGGCTAGCGGCCTTGATTTAGACCGGAACGGAGCCCCGATGCCCTGTCTGTTGTGCAGGGGGCCAGCTGGGCCCCTGCGGCTGTACAGGGGGAGTCCCGTGGCCTCCCTGTTGTGGCATTAGGGGCTCGCGAGGCCCCCCAAGAGTTCACTGGGGGGCCGTAAGGCACCTGGGAGCTCGTTGGGGCCTCGCGACCACCCACGATGTCGACGGGCCCTCACAGTGGTCCGACGGGTGTGACATGGCCCCGCGAGGTTCGGCAATGGTGTTTTGAGGCTCCACCGCTAGGGTTTTAGGGGGTGGTGGGTCTTCCCAGTCAACCGCCGGTTCCAGAAGTCCCCTCCCAAGTCGCATTGTGGGTGGCGCTGGCTTTCTATGATCTCCCTGAACATGGACTCCAAGGAGGACAACATTACATGGATGGATTCCATCTCAATTCCCAATTTTTTTATTGCTCCTATATGGTTTCGATCTTCCCAACCCTTCCCTCCAAAGCTTAAATCTTCTCCTTAGATCTCGTTGTCGTCATGATGGATCTTTACTCTAATACCAATTTGATGAGAAATCTAGGTTTTGAGAGAATGAAATGAGATTTCAATAGATTTAAGAAAATGGAAATACAAGATATGTGTTTTTCAAGAGGAAACCAACTATCCAAGCTTTAGATCCAAGAGACACAGCTTAGTCTCACTTAGGCTAGGGATCTACTCTATAATCTATAGTTTTCTTATCAAAAAATAAGAGCATGAAAGAGATGAAGTTCTCCCCCCAAAACATAAATAGGGCATATCTGGCCCAAATTATAAATTACCCCTGAAAACCCAAAATTTTGCAAATTCGCCCAAAATCTTCACAAAAATGTCCTTGGCCTAATTAGTCGATCCATGATCCATCCTGCACAGCCTCCTCTGGTAGGTGATGATCTCATCAGAGTCGCTGATGGTATGACATAGGTAAGTACTTCTCTTTCAGCTTTGCCTTCATCTCACCCCATGTACCCTACAGGTGCTCGTCTGTCCTCAACTACCATTCGCTTAACATTCTGCCAATATAATTTAGTTGGGTCCTATAAGCTTCATCTTGGCGAATCTCACTTTCCTCTCCTCTGATATAATATACCGTCCAAAGTAATGGTCCATATTAGCCATCCAATCAAAAAACATAGGGATTTACGCGGCCATAAAAATGGAGGCATCTATCTTGATACATGTAATCATACTATCATCCTGGTCACATCTATCATGGTGTGGTCTCTCTCTAGATCGTCTAGGAGGGCTAGGAGTCTTATTCGTGTGTGAACCCTCATCTGATTCTTTGTCTTATGTTCTCTAGGCATTATATATTGTCTATAATCTGATGAGACTCAGACCTGCCCTCATGAATTATGACTTTTAAGGCAACAAACTCTTTAAGGAATTCTCTCGCCTACGATGGTGAATCAGACTCTATATGGAATGTGGTATCTGATATCTGATGTGCTCTACCACTATGTGTGGGCATGCAATGTGAATAACTCTAAATGTATGACAATATGATAATAATGCTCTTTTTAGACAATATGTGAGATGCTGACAACTAATGCAGTTCATATATGATGCATGACAAATACTATGAGATCAGCTAGCCGAAATCAATTAGCAATTCCAGTTCGAGTTAGTTGCAGTGCTACAGCAGCTTCGAAGTTGCAGTGCTACAGCAGCTTCAAAAAAAAATTAATGCGGTGACGTGTAATGTGTGACTAATGTGTTGCATGTAATGTAATGATTCAAAATCTTAATACAATTATTCTTTTGCGGTTGAGCTTGTAGCTCTTCTTTTAATACTGAATTCTCCGGACTCTAGGGAATTCTAAAAGTGGATATTTGATTTTAAAAATATAATCATATTCGCAAAAAAAAGTCAGCAGCAATTGAAAGCAAAGGCTAGGAAAAACTCACAACAGATCTTCATACATGGAAGATGAACAGGTCCAAGCAAGGTAGCAGTACGTTCGTGGGTCAAGTCGTCTAGGCACTAGCGCAATCGTACTAAATTTAGACTCCAAACAATGCTGAAATCGTCACGATATTGGAGCTGCACAAAAAAATCCTCAAAATTCGACTCGAATTCCTTTAAAATTCGCAAAATCCCCTTTGATTTTGGTACTTTGGATGTATAATCGTATTTCTCTCCCTGCCATAACTTGCCACAACTTGTCGTAACTCCCTAATGTCCCACCTCAAAATCAAGAGACCAAATCAAATAATGATTGTAAAATTGCTTTAGAATTTTTGACGGTTCATACGAAGCAATCCACCCGCAAGTCTACCGGTGGTAGAGTCCCAGACAGCAGCTCGCCTACGATGGCTGCGATGAAGTCAGCGGACTTGTTCGGCAAGAGTTGCTGAGCAGCGGAAGGATTGGATGATGGCGGAGGGGGTTGAAACGATGTGAATTTGCAGGTGATGCCATGTGGGAGGGCATTGCAGATAGAAGCCTACAGCGACGAAGAGACTCGACAGAATGGGATTGGATGTGGGGCAGCGGCTGAAGAAGTTTGGGACTGTGGTGCGACAAAGATCCGTTGATTGCTTGAGGCGGTCGGGGGTGATGGTGACGACGCGTGTGTCCGGCTGTGACAGATGGGTGGGTGATCAACTGTTGTCGGCGACGGCCGAGAGATATAATTTAGATTTTTTGTTTTTGTGTTTTTTTGATTTTTTGGAGGAAATTGATGAATTTTTTGTGTGGATCAGGAAATCAGAGAGCAAATGTAGGATCTTCGGCTCTGATACCAAATTTGATGTAGCACACGAATGATTTTAGGAATTTAAGGAAAATTTGGGGATGAACGGTAGGGAATTTGGGTTCATTGCCTTCTCGACAAAGAGTCGAGGCTTCTCACCACGCTCATAGATCTTTCTCAGGTTTGAGGAGATTTCAATTGCTCAAAAAATTTCATTGTATTCAATAATCCAACATTGGGGCCTTTATATAGGCTTTTACAATTTTCCTACCCGATTCAGATTTCTAAAAGAAAAGGAAAATAAAATAAATAAAAATACAAAACTATAATCCTAATCAAATACAAAAATTTGAGTCCCAATCAAATACAAAATTGAGTCCCGATTAATTACAAAAATCTAATCCGACTCAAACTTCAATTGGACTCGATCCTAGCCACAGCAAACTAGGGCTGGATTCGTGTCGCCATCTTCACGTGTAGACTCTGCTGCCCGCATCACATATGCATCATGTAATCTTTTATCCATCTAGCATGACCATCCCGACACACTCAAAATTTTCTTTATGTTCCTTCTTTTTCATTTCATTTTACATCTCCTCTCCATGTAAATGCTAATGGAATCACCAAAAAAGAACCCATCCGTGATTTTTTTGACTGAATTTTTGGCTATGATACGAGATATGACGCAAGAAATTATTATTGGGATTTGGGGGAAGAAGAAAATTAAAGATTTGATGAATTTTTGGGCTTGCACCTCAGAAATCTGATGATCACCAGCTCACACATCTTGCACATAGAGATTTTTTGGACCACACACCCAGGCAATCAAGCCTACTCTCGCGCTTCAATGCAAAAAAATTTAATTTTTTAGAAGCACCAAATTTACACCAAATTTTCTCAAATTCTATTCTCCCATCATAATTAAAAACTTGAATATAAAGCTATATGAATCGGCTAATACAAAGACTAATTTGATTCGTAATCAAACTCCCAAATAAACTCAAATAAATACTCATAAATAAAACAAAAGAGTTCCTTCGAACATAAAACTCAAAAAAACTTAAGTTTCTTAGAAAAAATTCTAAAAAGACTCAAATTCCTTTAGAAAAAACTCTGAAAGATTGAAATTCTTTTTAAAAAATCCTAAAAGGAATCAAATAACTAAATCTAAAAGGACTCAAATCAACTCAAATACAAAAATATTAAAAAACACTAAAATACTAAAATACTAATTTGAATCCAATTTGAAACTGAATACCCATCAGTGGCTAAATCACGTTGACGATATAGGACACAATCATTTTTTTCACAGTGACTTTCTGACGGTTTCAAGCTCAGTTTGTACACGTGTATAAAATTATCAATACATAAATTTATTTCCCAACAGCAGCTGAGTAGTGAGTTACTGTTTGAACCAACTTGAAACATTCATGTTGAGGGGAAACATAAGACCTTAGATCTGTAAGTATAACTGTTTACATGTCTACTTCTCATGTTAATTTACGATCAATTATATCCAATATTTTCAGCTGAGACTGATTATAGGCCAGATTTTTTACAAAGGACCAGTAACTGTTTTGTATACAAATGAAACTATTTAAGTTTCCACTGAAACCTATTACCTTGGAAGTTAATTATTAGTCTTTCAATTCTCATATGCTTTGTTTCACAAGCTTGTGCATATAAAATGAATAGATTTCTCATAAGAATCATGTTATTTTCTAAATTTCTCCTGGATTTTTTAAATAATTCTACAATATTTTTCACACAAGAATTCCACCACCTAATTCCAAAAGATCTATGCAGTTATCATCAAATATCGACTCGTGCCTTATTCAAAAGGAACCATTTTTCGTCACAAAGAGACGAGGCTAAGAAATTCACATCAGGGTGGCTTTCTGTAAATAGTATGATAAGTAATTCTTCTTGTCTGCCGTTAATTTTCCTTCAATTTTCTTAATTTTTCAATTTAAGAAACTAAAATTTCTTAATCAACAGTCATTGATAAACTCAACAATTGGACCTGAGTAGGCCACTACTTAAGTAACAATAAAAGCAATAGCGAGCAGAACTACATTAGAGACTACTAAAAGACCTAAATAAGACACACGATTCACTTAAGTATCAAATAACAAACTAATGCTTAGGGAATAAGTGAATGAAACTAACAACTAAGAACAAAAGAAAAATAACTAGACAGAAAATGAAGTAAAATGAAAGAAATCAAATAACAAAGTATATCAAATAACTAATCTACAAATGATCAAACAGTAAAGAGCATATGAAAATATGAAGCATTAACACAACACAATGTCACAAAGTCCCAAACCCCATGTCTCAGTCTCTAATCCATACTAATCCGTCATGAAAGGTTAAATCAATCACCACATTTAAAAGGTAGAAACCAACTCTGTAGATCATAGCTAGACAAATTCATCAATTCATCATCATCAGGCTCCAAAATTCAAAACCACATCCCTCTAGATCATAGGACTCAGATCACCTTCAAACTAAACATCTCCGTCATCTGAAGTATATTGTTTGTCAGACCTGAGCAGATCCTCATCTTTGATAAGGAACTCATGAATATGCATGCCTTGCTGCCTTAATAAGGATGATGTTTGTTTCCTTTCCATATCTTTATTTTCTAGCCATATTACTCTAGACAACAGGTTGAATTTAACTTAAACCTAAATATGCCTACTTGAAAATAATCTTTTCCATTTCTTGTACGTGTATTTCAAATAATACATGATGTATTACCACTTTCATCCAAGAATGAAAGCAATATTAATGGTAGAACCTAAAATGCTGAAACATTATTCCCTCATTTCACTCCCTTGAGCATGTTCCAGTTTGGGCTCATATCTTTAGGAGTTGGCAGTTTTCGATTAGAATCCTTGTGGTCATATTTTACCCATAGTACCAATGAGATTAGAATAAAATAATTAAAGTTACAAAATATTTGAAAAAGTGGATCAATCAAAATAACCGTGAAAGTGGAAATATGCAATAAAACATTCTATGTAATAAGTTACTATTTTAAATACATGGATTTAGAATACCTTGGTAGATTTCAAACCACGGATCAGCATGAGTTTTTCCTGAAACTGAACCTAGTTCCTAAAACTCAAAAAAAATTGGGGTAGCAATGAAACATCAAGACACTTCTGAACTACTACATAAGCAAAGGCATTCTCATTCACATAATGCCTTTCAGAACCAGACATGAATATGAGACCACCAAGATTACCTTCTACTCTCCCTTTCCATCAAAGATAACTAACATAAGCAGTAATCTCTCTAATTGTTAATCTATGTGATCATGAGATTTATCTCTCGAATGCTTTGCCCACATATATCAATACAATATATACATGGGTGGTTTTTATTAACATCCGCCAACAGAGCAACTTCCATATGAAGCAAAAACTTCTAGACATGTGATACCAATGAATAAGTCAATGAACCAAACTTTTTTAAATAACTAAACATAAGCAAACTAAAAGAAAGATGATGATGAAAAAAAAGACAAGGAACTGGATGAATATTAGGATTTTTAACTCTGATACCAAACCTGATACGAAACGGAAGAGTATTAAAGATATGGTGAAAGAATTTGAGGAAGAACTAATTGATGATTTTTTTTTTCAACTATGTGATAAATTAAGTTTTAAACCTCTCACAACGGAAAGTGAAACAATCACCAACTTCGGTACCTCGTGATGGAAAATCTCTTTGGACCTTACGCCCAGTTAATTGTATACCTACTTCGTACATTTCAAGCAAACGATTTTAACGATTGCAAAGTTGACAACGTCTAAATTTATATTCAATCCCTCATAATCTATAAGTTCAATTGCACACCCAAATTTATAGGAGAAAAAACAAACTCCTTTCTAACATAATACTTAGACTCTGATAACTCAAACTCCTAAATAAAATAAAATAAAAAGTTTTTCTTTTAAAGAAAACTCGAAATATCATATAAAAGAAATACATAAAGGATTCAAATAAACGAAATAAAATGGGACCCAATGACCATAAAATCGAAATCGACTCAAACTCTAAAAAAACTAATATGAGTCCAATTGGAGTTCACATCACACCACCATACACTTCTCTGTCCATTTGAAAACGCTTGGCCAGAGATGCATATATGAATTGCTTAACCGACTTGTAGAAAGCAAGGTTTGAGAAACTTGGTTTTTGCCAATGGCAGGTGTCATTCTATTCAAAAGGTTTCCTTATAAGTTTGGAATTAGGTTTTAGTGTGTAAAAATGTATAGCATAACCAATAAACATGTCACCATCTCTAGTTATCTACATATGTTATGCCCGAGTAGCATATAATATAATCATGCAGGCGAAATAGTAATTAAATCAAATACTTTCAAGATTCAACCAGTTAACCAAAAATTAATAAGAATTCATATTAAAGCCATTAATTTATTTTAAAACTGATATCATAATCAAGGTTATATTTAAAAAGATATCTAAGTATGATAGAATAAGATATAAGATATCGAATTATAATGGACCATAGATTGATATTTTTGGATTTGATGACAATAAAGGTTGGAGCAAGATGATAATAATAATTATGAACATCATGATATTCCTATTTCTCCCTTTATCACTAAATTCTGTGTAGGTTTTCGCATATTTCGTTTAAAACTTGTCGAAACTGGCTGATGCCACATGTGGTTTGGTCCATACTTATCGAAATCAAAAACTACATGTCTGTAGTGGACTGGTTCTCAATAAACCACAAAGATATTAGTGAAACTAAGATTAAACGGGCAAAACCTTATTCCTTTATAGAAACTTGTGCTCTGCTACACTAGACGCACGACACACTTTTATAATTCTAATGGCTCACTATTAAGCATTCATTAGTTGACTAGTTGCCTATGAGATGCAACAGCCTTCAGGATCTTCTTTAATGCATATGGATAAGGACGTACCCAATCTTAGAAAGCAAGTTCGGGTGTTCGGGTTGTTAGACACTGACACTTGCCAATACTTGCCTGATATGTATTACTTTGAAAGTCGTGACCAATCTTATAAACTCAAAAGGTTGTGTTCAAGCCATGTCGTCTTTTAAATAGAAACTAAAAGTCAAGTGTCAATCAGTTTAGAGCCACAAACCTTGTCAAAAAATATAAAAATATTATTAACTAAACAAACATTATGTCAACAAAGTTTAAACAACAAAGATTAAGTGTCAATTAGATTTTGAAATCTGCTTTTTATTTTGTTACTTGATTACAAGCTATGCTTTGTCTTTGAAATCTTATATTAATTTTCTTTACGTACTTAACAGAACACATCCTAATCACTATAGGTTTTGATGTATTTTATATATATACCTATGCATGTGGGCATGGTTATAGCATCGTGTCCCCATATTATATGTTATAAGAATTTTTCGTTTCCCCGTGCCCATGTTGTGATGTGTCCAGGTTTCTTGTAGATTGGTCTATGTTGTCTAATAGCTGGAGATGTATGATGAATAGAGGGAACCGTCAATGAATGGAAAGATGAGCCATGCCCACAAAAGTGAAACCAAACCCAATAATGACTATCAACAAGCTTTTGCATCTTGCTTCAGCATTGACTTTTTGCTTTTCAGCACAAGCATGTTGAAAAGCTATTGAGCATATCATGAATTGTCCCACACCTCAAGGGGCCTTTTGGACCTAAACAAGTGCAATATCCTCTTACAGAAGCCTTGTTTCTGAACTTTTCTCCTCCCTCAGCCCCCTTTTTGACAATTGGTTATCTGCTTTCTCTCGGTTTGCTCAACCAATTACTCGGTGGCTGTGACCCTTTCCTCCTCCATTGCATTAATGCATGTGTTCACAGTCGTTTTGACATTAAGGACATTATTTGCTTCTCTATGTTCTTTTCCTTTTAAATGTATCATGTCACCGGTTTATAGGAGGTCAAGACCACCCTTTCTAAAATATAACAGTACAAAGTATGTTTTGATTGTTGTTGATATGGGATTTAAAAGAGAGTTAGATGCTCTCCTTCTTAACTCTTCAAACAGCTGCATCTTATAATGACAAGAATGGAGTTCTCATTTTGAAAAATATAGATAATTTTACCACCTTTCACCAAAGAGATAGGAAGTTTATAACTGCATTATTTTAAAATTTTTAAAGCTCCCCTTATTAACCACTGATTTGATCTGTGCACCCCAAATCCCCCCCCCCCCCCAAAAAAAACAAAAAATAAAAATAAAACAAACAAACAAACAAAACAAAAACAAAAAAACAGAGGCCCCGAACTCCACCTCCTTTTGTCAAGAAGACCTGGGTGGTCATGTATTGTAAGGGGAGATTCAGCTTACATTGATATCCAAAGGCTTAGGATTATGTCCTCAACTAATTAACCTCTTCCAATTGATTGAGGAATAATGTAGGAACTATATAAACAAATTTAAATCTGCATCCAACGCAAACCATTGAAAAAACAGTAATATAAATAATGAACTGTGTTATTAATTGGAGGCTTGATCATATTTTTTAACTTCTTCATCAGATTCTAGACTTCATTCTTTTTAACGCATCCTCGATGAAGAAGAAACTATATTACTTCAGGCATTCATTCTGAATGTCTGAACTGCTGTAGGGTAACTTAGAGTATGTCTGAACTGCTGTAGGGTCACTTCTTGCATCCACGACGAAGAAACTTTATTACAGTATGTATGAACTATTTTAGGGTCACTTACTGTGTTTTCCAACTTTCTCTCTAGGAAGTTGTTGATAATAATGAAGATCTTATGTTGCCTTAAAAGCTGCTGAGGAGATAGTCACTCACTAGGGAGATCCGCCAAGAATGATTTTAGAAGCTTAAAATTTGAGGGCAGGATACGAGTAAATGTTAGGTTTAAGTGTTTGTTTCAATAATGGCATGGGAAATTAGGCTTGAGGACAAAACCAAGGATTGGAGTTTCGGCCGATGCCCCCATTTCGTTTTGGTCTTGAAGGGTAACTAGACCAAAAACCAGTGTGAATGCTAGGTCTCGGCCAAGACTGAACGATTTTGGTAAGTTTCGACTTTAAGACAAAGAAGAATAATAGTATAGCGGAGGGGAAAAAATTGTCCAAGTAAGAAAATTAATTTTTTCTATTAAGAACCCTAAACTTCTAATAGAAATTAGAAAATTTGATCAGAGAGACCAATTTCATGATGAAATTAAAAAAATCAAAAAGAAATTTGAGTAGATCAGACCTCGTTGTCGTCATCTTTTTCAGTCGATGAGGCTTCTCGTTGTCGTCGTCTGCGTGGTTGTGGTCTTCATCTATGCGTTTATCGTCATCTTTGCTTCGAAGGGAAACCAAGATCGTGGCGGCGTGGTCAATTATTAGCTTAGGAGCTGCCTCCAAAAATTGAAGATGAACGAAGGAAGAGACGAGAGCCTCACATTTATTTAACGCGTGTGATGCATGTGCCGCATGCCGTTGGAAGAACCGAGAGCCGGAGGAGTGCGCTTGTCAAGTTACACATCATGCTAAACATGTTACATATATTTACAAGTTTGTCATTCTCTTTTAAACCATTTAATAAAAGGGAATGTCAAACTTGTACATAAACGTAAATCGTTTATCAAAATGTGTAATTTGACTAGCAGACTATTGATTATTAGTGGCTGATTGTGTTGCTATCTACCTTACACATTTTGCTAACCATATTGCATTTATTTACATGTTTGCCATCATCTTTTAGCACTGTACGAAATTGATGGCAAACATGTAAAAAGTGTAATATGTTAGCAAAATGTGTCAGGTGAATAGCAAAACTCTCCTAAATAATAGAATATATATATATTTTTAATTTGCGATAATAATATGCATTAATACTATAGTTAGTATTTGATATTAGTAATACAAATTAGATAGTATTTGATAATATTTGTTTAATACTTTAGATTTTAATGATTTGATAGTTTTAGAATACATGTTACTTGGTTACTAACTTTACTTATTTTATTAATTTAGATGTTCTAGTATTTGATTGGTATTTGTAATGTTTAGAAAAACTACCAAAACTGTTTATACGGACAAAACAAAACAAAACTCCGAAATCATCGAAACGAGTGAAACCTGACCGAAACCTAAAACTCCTGAAAGACGAAAACCGAGACCTATAATCTTGGACAAAACCAATGGGATAAAAAGGTGTCAAAGCATCAGTTTGGGTATTTATACTTGGATGAGCATTCCAGTTTGGGTATCTATGCTTGTGCAACGCCCCGCCTCCCAACGGGTGCCGCTACATTGAAACATGAGTGTGCAGGTCCCGCAGGTGCCATTGAAGTCAATGTGGAGCAGTTCAGAAAGTAAGGGGACACTCTAGACATGACCCGCTACACAGTTCTAAATAAGAAAAAAGACAGAAAAAAATAGGTAACGCAATACTGAAAAGGAAAGAGACAAGTAAAAATCTGTACTACTGCTGAAACGTAAAGGGAAGCCTGCGGGACCTGAGGTCTGACTCCTCTCAAAACCTGTACAGAAGCTCCAACTTCCCGTGCTCAGACTCCTCTGGATGATCATGTGCTTCGTACCTGGTGGGCAACAAAGGGCGCACCGCACTCAATAGAGTAGACGATATCTAGACAAAAGACAAGGAAGTAAGGATGTACAAAAGGAAACAAGACGGCCACATATATGATAGTGCTGAGCAAGAAGTAACCTGACCTGGTAATCCACAAACCCACGCCACTGAAGAGTAAGGAAGCACAAAAGGCGATGTGACAGCAGCAGAAAGGGGGCAGAAGTGAGAGGTGTTCTGAGGTGTTAAAATGAGTGCAACTACTGTAAAAATGATACTAATTAAAGTGAACCAATCATAGGCAGTGACTTATGAGGGGGTACAATAAGCATCTGGGAGCTACCTTGACCGCGAGGGTGCGACCCCGGGCAGAGTCCAAAGGTGTAAAGTATTGTACTGTAAGCTGCAAAACCTGTAAGAATTGTGGCGATGTGGCCTGTGTTGGGGCTCCAGGACCCATCAAGATGGTCGTCCCTGTCTGCCCCAGGACTCAGGACTCATCTGCATGATGGAGTCCCCCCTAACTTGGGGCTAGCAACCAAAACGATTGGTTGATGTAGATCAGGTCCCAGACGCCCACATACTCCCCAATCATAAGTTTCACCAAACCCGATGAGTCAAGCAGAAAGTAATCATTTTATTAGTTATTAGTGTCGTGGGTTCAATATTGATTAAACTACGTAGCCAGGGGGAAACTATTACAGTACCGGTAATAGTAACCTGTCAAGTCGAGAGCCAACCTCAGGATAGTCCACTAGTCATCCAGTAATCTGACAAGTCAAGAACCGATCTCAGGATAGTCCACTAGTCATCCAGTACCAATATAGTAACGTGCCATCATAAGAACATCCCAAGGCTACACAATTTAACAATATTAAACTAATCGGGTACTAATAAACTTATGAAACAACAAAAGCAAGAAACTAGCAAGTGACATGTAGCATGGATGTTCCTCATGGCAAGACATTCCAAACTGAGCTCACGCATAAAAGAAGCAACACTAACCGATTCTTGGTACGAACAAGAAACAAGAAAACATCACAATTGCTTAAATAAGGAAAGACCAGAAGTCAACTCGGATGGCGCTAGGGAGTATAGGCCAGGGGATCAGATTGGGGTCTTCTCATCACACAGTGGGGGATACCCGTACCTACGGCAAAGTCCACGGGGTTCTTAGTAAGGAATTAGAGGCTAACGACCAAATCCGTTGGGAAACGGGGCTCACAACCCAAGTAATACCACACAGAAACCCAACCAGCGAGCAAGGGACCCAACAGAACCCAAACCCGCAAGTAGAAGAAACCAGCCGAGTACAACAGCAACCCACGAAGCCAAGTCAGCAAGCAAGAGCCAAGCCAGCAAGCAAGGAGAAGCCCAAACAGCAAGTAGACGAGCCCCGACCAGCAAGCAAAGCCCCAACGACAACCCCGGGACCCCACGCAAGTAGGCGAGGGCGTCCAACCCCACGAAATAGCAATAGGGACAATAAAACCCTAATCCTACCCCCAAACCATCCTCTCCCAAAGAATCAAAATCAAAACAGCGAAAGAGGGGATAAAGTCTACCTGAATCGAAGCCGAAAATCAGAAAATTAAGAACTCAAAGCCCTCATCGAGAAACCGAGAAATCAGCCGACAATATCTTCGAAAAAAATAGAGGGGAGATACTCACAGTGCTTACAGCAAGGCGAGGGGGTTAAGTAGAGAGGCAAACCACCTCAGGTGGGCCCCAGATGACGTGCGAGGGGACAGGGGAAGCGACAAGGGCGACAAGAGCTTGTCGGGGGTCCCACGACAACGCAGGAAAGAGAAGAGAGGGAGAGGGCCCTCGGTCGAAGCCCTCGAGGTTCGTGGCGTCCGCTGCGAAGGGATTGAGGCGATGAGAGCCTCGTCGAGGGACCCACAGCACGCATGAGGGGGATAGAGAGGACGAAGGAGGGCCCGCTGCCGTCGAAGACTCCCTTGTGTCGTTGCGAGCGTGCAAAGGATGGGGGGTCTCTGCTTCGAAGGCTGCATCGAGGGAAACCCCTAAGGCCCGGGGCCTCTTCGTTGCGGCGACAGCGTCGAAGCCCTAAGGGCTTGTCGAGAGGGCCAGCGGAGCAAACGAGAGGCGAAGGGGAAAAAGAGGGAGAGAGAGAAAAAACGGGAGGGGTTATTTAAGGTCCAATGGGCCGGGCCTTCACAGCTTGAATGAGCATTCAACACTGATTAGTCCAAATACATTGATTAAAAGGCAAGAATCATGCAAGGCTTCTTCAAGCAGGAACTACTTTTTACCAAACTATTGATATGTCGTGAAATATCATCCGCATAATGGAGCAAATGAATTTAAATCAGCATAATTATATTAAACAGGTCCAATATTGTTTTTTTTGTTCCTTTTGTATTTTCTATAGCAAAACGCACATTTCTTCCATTACGCCTCTGATGCCTAGTGTACTTTACAATGAAATATACAATCTAAATGAAGTTCATATGCATAAATGAACTTGATAAAACTCGCTCCCATGTTTTTCTGATGAAACTAAAATATTAGTTGAAGTCATAAACCAAAAAACAATATACAACATTATGAGAAACTTGAATAATGTTCCCTCATAGCCCTCAAAACATCTTCTAAGATGTTTACTATGACAATATGATATGATAACAAGACATAAAGTGACCAATAAGGGATGACAGAGGATGTGCAAGATCTTCTAAGATGTTTACTAATGACAATACGATATGATAACAAGACATAAATTGACCAATAAGGGATGACAGAGGATGTGCAAGATAAAAAGTAACAATCCGTAAATCTAAAGGAATTTCTGCTATGCTATTTGAATAAAAATCATCATAAATTTTGCAACCTACCCTTTCGAACATAGTGCTCTCAAAATATACTTAGTAGGACTTGTACACTTAAAATGAATACAAATAAGTGTAGTTTCTAAGATGTCAAACATGGAACCATATGTAAAGTAGTTAATATATGAGATGAACCTCTAAAGATGCAATATGTGATGAGATGCAATAAGTGAAGAAGATAAGACCTGATGACTACTAAAATTTTTTGAACATCATATATGACTTGAGACTACTTGTTTATTTCAAAAGGTATGCATGATCCCCCCTTCAAGTCAACTACTACTAATTGGTGAACGGAAGTGATTTAAATGAGGCTATCATATTCCAAAGCGAGTTTACATGAGAATCGACTACTATTTGAATATAATTACGTTGAGTGCTTTGTGTAAAACTGCAATGTAAGACATCTACAAATAATAAAATATTTAGGTTGAGAGAAATCAATTCTCTCTAACTTTTCACCAAGATTGCCAATCTCTGATTTTTACATGATATTAGAGCTATAACCCTAACCCTAAATTTATATTAGGCTAAACTTGATTATCTTATCAACCGTAATTACCTCCACTCTGTCCTCGCTCTCTTATCGATCCCAAGTCTCATCACCACTCCAAGCTATCAACGTCTTCTTGCCTAAAATCTCATGCCATCATCACCCTTTCACCTTAGATCAGATATAACATGTGCCTCCTTAAATCAAATTTGACGACAATGTGGCTTCTCCGATC
This sequence comes from Scilla litardierei, assembly GCA_030789695.1. NCBI lineage: Eukaryota > Viridiplantae > Streptophyta > Magnoliopsida > Asparagales > Asparagaceae > Scilla > Scilla litardierei. The sequence continues at coordinate 437,143,061 of CM061142.1, read as the reverse complement.
GTGATGAATAACCACCGCCCAGATCCAAACTCTATCAACCCTCGACAGATTTTTTTTCAATCACAACAAGGCATCATCACCTAGATTCGGGCATTCTCAACCTCGACAAGGCTTCTCTAACAGCTCTCTGACCCCGATTCATGAAGATATGACAAATTGGACAATTCTCTTGCCAACACTCTAACCTTTATCGTTAACAACGAGGTATATACAGGCATTCTATGGCCTCTTCCAATGTTCTCTGGCCTCTTCCGATGCTACTCCGGTTGCCGCGATGCAGTGTTCTAAATATCGGTCCGATATCCGATATATCGGCCGTAATATCGGTTTTATCACTTAGCTGATACAATATAGGCTCATATATTGCGGTTTCCAATATTTGGGAAAATATCGGCGCAATATCGGGTTACGGCCGATATTGCAGCCGATATTGCGACCGATATATCCCTGTGAAATATCGGCCGCAATTCACAGTTTTTGAAAAATAAAGTTAGCGGTTCGGTCCACTTAAAAGTGGATCCAACCCGAGTCACTCGACCCAATCATTTACTTATAACAACGAGAGGCATCGGGATTTTTAAGAGATAATTACTGCTTTGCCCTAATTCTAATCATGACGCTCCGCTCCTCTTGTCGCTCCGCTCAGCTCCATCCGGCAAAAAATTTCGACGACAATCGATTGAGTTTCCGAAGTTTATATTTTCTTAGACACATCTATGTTTTTATTTGACATCATTTTTAGCCTCTGATATGATACTCCGATATTTAGTCAATATCCACAATATTCATATTTAACGAGAGAAGTATAACCAAGACACACTTTTATTTAAGTTAGTATAGTTTATATCTTCTTAGATACATTTATACTTGCATATGTCATCATTTTAAGCCTCCGATATAACACTCCGATATTTAGCCAATACCTCCGATATATTCCCGATATCCGCAATCCGATATCAAATTTCTTAGACCGATACGCGACCGATATCCGATATTTAGAACATTGTCACGGCAGTCTTAACCTTGTCTCCGACGACCTCGAGTCCATCCTAATCCATCTTCTTCATCGAGCTCTCTCTCTACTTTTTCTTATTATTTAAAGGACCATATTCAACAGTGACCTAATTCATTAAAAATGTAGTTTGAAAAGATAATTTACTATGAATTCTTTCTTTGATATGTTTAGTAGATCCCCAGGGAGGATCTGATTTCTTGGATGTGTTCGTTGGATCCTACGAAAGGATATTCTTTACGAGTTGTGAGGGTGTGATCTAAATAAAGTTCGATAGGTTGAAAATTATACATGTCATTATTTGGTTAAGAGAGTTGTTTGATTAGCTATGACCGGCAAGATAAAATCTAAAGTCAGATTGATAGGTTGAAAATTATACATGTCATTATTTGGTTAAGAGAGTTGTTTGATTAGCTATGACCGGCAAGATAAAATCTAAAGTCAGATCTGCGGTCAAGAGTTTGTATCTAGAAAAATAAATAATCAAAAGATGTGGCAGATGGAACCAATTCTCTGCAATTGAAAAGATTTGTTAAGAACCATATTTCTATGGGGGAAGGAGATTCACCTTACTGACGTCCATCTAAACCAGAAGACTACTGAATAGAAACGTGATAATACTAGTCTTTGTAATCAGATGATGAACATCATGTAGTTATAAGACAGGACATGGTATTACACACGATATCAGTCAAGCAACTATATGATTACCTGATAGAGCCTTATTTATAGACCAATAATCTAAATGGAACCTACGAGGTGCTATAAGAGCTTATCAAAAAAGCAAAAGGATGGTCAACCTCTTACACTGTTCCACAATGGCTACAATCGGTTGTGTGAAAAATTGAAGTTATTATTTTCAATGAGTTAAGATGTACATAAGATAAACAAGTAATGAGAACACATTTTTATGCTCAACTTCCTTGGAACTTTATCATCGGCTTATGCATTTACCAGTGTTCTAAATATCGGATATCGGTCACGTGTCGGCCTAAGAAATTTGATATAGGATTGCGGATATCGGGGATATATCAGGGATATTGACTAAATATCAGAGTATCATATCGGAGGCTTAAAAATGATAACATATGCAAGCATAAATGTATCTAAGAAGATATAAACATGCTAACTCAAAAAAAGTATGTTTTGGTTATACTTCTCTCGTTAAACATGAATATCGTGGATATTGACTAAATATCGAAGCTCAATCAACTAAAAAACCCAAAACTGAAAGGAAAAAATTCAAAAGAACTGGAAAAAATGAAAAAAATGAAAAAAGGGAACGAATACTTACCTTGATCGGAAAACCATCCCTTGCAATGATTGAACACCGAATGGCAAACCGCGATCGACTTTTGCTGGAAAATTTCGATTAACGGGGCTGAGCGAAGCGGCATGAGGAGCAGAGCGGCCCGATGGCCTCATGTTTTAACTGATGGAAATATCGGCCGCAATATCGGCCCAAACTTTAATCAACGTTAGGAGCTGAGCGGTGAGTATGGCAAACTCGCGATTTTCTCCCAAAACCCCCGCTGGCCTCATGTTTTAACTGATGGATTTGGGTCGGGTCGGATCCACTTTTCAATGGACCAACCCGCTAACCGAACTTTAAAAATAATGAATATCGGCCAATATTTCAAAAGGAAAAATCGGCCGCAATATCGGCCCAACCTCGATATATCGGCGATATTTCCCCAAATATTGAAAACCGCAATAAAACAGCCTATATCGTATCGGCCTAGTGATAATTCCGATATTGCGGCCGATATTTAGAACATTAGTATTTACACAACCACATGTGATAGGAAATTTAGTGGTCAACTCCATGTTCGAAACATGGAGCCAATTTCAAAGGATATTTCCTAATAAACCTACAACTACTTGTGCGAAGAAGATACAGAATTGTGGCAGTTAAGCTTGGCTTGTAATCACATATTTGTTAATGCTGGTTGCTAATTATTTATGCTTAATAGTAAATAGTTTTATAGCTTATTTACCAGTTACTTGTTAATTTTTATCAAATCTATTGTACTTGCCTATATTTGTATTATTTTTAGTACTTTACACTTATAAAGCATATATCTCAACTTTACTCAATAATCCAATTTTGAAGGTATGACACTCAGTAGGTTCATGTTTTGGTTTTTAAATGTTTTGGTTTTTAAAGAGATTAAAAGGATTTTGCAGTTGGGTATCGGTTAGTGAGTGAACGTAGTTTAATGCAGCTTATCAAGATATGTGTATACTCTGTACGATCTTTATATAAATGTATATCATTCATATATAGCTAGATATGTAATAAAAAATTATAGGACATGTATATTTAGCATCCGACATGAGACAATAATATTTGACAAATATCAATGATATTTCGCCAACATCCACCATCCAACATTGAATTTCTAAGGTTGACACGAAACAAACATCTAACATTTAGAACACTGACTGTATGAAGGTAAGACATACAACACATACATGTTGAGAGTTACAGAATAAAATGTCCAATTCTTAATCAGTATATTACATCTATCAAGTAGTCATGTCCAGATACATGAGTATATTCATCTGAAAGAAGCATGATAAATGTTAAATATTTCAGCAATTTCAAGATTTGATGGCTTCCTCTTCCTCTTCCGCCCTACTTCTACACATGTCAAAGTTGATGCCTTTACTGATTCTATTTTCCTTCTCAGCTCTACAAAAATGAGTAATAAATTCAAGAACCTCATATATGACTAGTAATTTTAAGTTTATTTCTCAATTAAAATCTGTTGCTTCCTTATCTGATATTATATTAACAGACGAGTCACTTTTTAGTTCATGGTGTAAAAACCACACGTATATCACCTAACATGTCACTGCTATCTGAGGACTATTTGCATGATTTCCTGTTTAGTTGGCTATCATTTAGTAAACATACAAAAGCATTTTACCATTCAATAATCTTTTTTCCTTGTCATTGTGTTTTTCAAAATATCGGAACGGTAAAATGACTAGCACAGTGTGTGAGTCTGAGGTTTATATCATCTCGATAGGGTTCATAACATTGTTGTTATCTAGTATTACATCCCCAATCGACATCCATAGTTGGTAGGAACATAATTTTTTGAATAAATTTAGTTAGTTCCTACTTGATTTTCTGTCTAGCCTAAAATCTGAGTCGTGTTAGAAAGGAAAACATCATCACATGGCATATCTTTCTAGAGTTAATAAAAGAGCAAATAAATCATTTGAACTTATTAATTCATGTGTGGGGACCATAGCCTATACAATCAAAGATTGATTTCAAATATTTTATAATTGTTGTTGATTTCTTTCGCATTGCATAGATTTAATTACATACAGATACATCTAAAGTCTTGTCCTATCTTTCATGAGCATACTAAGTATATTAAAGTCAATTATTACTTAGTTCAGAAGATGTTATGAATGAAAAAATTATGCAGACTCTTCATGTAGCCTCTGTAATCAATTGACGGCCTTGCTCACCAACTGCTTGATATGCTCATATTCAGCTTATTTGTAGAAAGATGGATACATTTGCACATATATTTTAAATGAGTTAAAAATAATTGTGAAAGATATTTTGTGTAAAACTGTGATATACAACCCCTATAAATATTAAGTATTTAAGTTAAGAGAGATCGGCCAACTCTCTCTAAACTTTCCACCAAAATTGCCCATCTTTGATTTCTACAACCATGATATTTATATCTGAAAAATCTATTAGAGAGTAATCAACTTTATATGTCCAAATGATTTCCTATGCTTACACTGAAAGATGCATATCTTCGCTAAAATATAAGCTATAACTACAAAATAAAGTGGATCAAAAGTCAAGGAAATCAGAAAGAACGTGATGAAAGGATTTCTGTCAATTGGCTATCACATTTCTAGGTTTATGTGAAAGATTTTAGTGTTTATGTAAGTTGTGGGCATTTGCACTTGTTTGTTTATTAAAAATTGAGAGTACATGTAAATGGTAAAAACAATTAAATTTTCTTTACGTGAGTAGACTAAGCCTCACAACTAATTTACAGGCTTCCTATATCAGACTCTTAGTTAGATTGAGAGTTGATGTTTTTTTGGGGGCATTAGGTAGGCTTATAATTTAATATGGACTCACATTCATATAATTTTTAATGTAGATAATTTATATTGTATACCTTCATATCTATCTATTCACACGCAATTTTTCTGTTATTTATCTAAATGTGCCTGATGATAAATGTATGGATGTAGTTTTTACAAAGAAAAAGGGGGAACTTCCAGCATCTATCTCCTTCCATCGCATTTCTACTCTCACTGATGGCTGCATATAAATAAATGTGGTAAGATTTTTTCAATTTGGACATAATTTGGTTTAGATAGAATTTTAATATATTCATGTGTGGGTCCCTCTCCCTTTCTCTTTTCTCACGTTCCCCCTCGCCCAAATCCATAACATATTTCCAATGAAAAGCATCATACAACTAGGCTTTTAATTCAAAGCAAAAGCAAATCTTAAGTTTTATGTAAAATGTTTTTACAAAATTATAAACACGCGCGAAAGTCGGTGAAATGGAGTTAATTTTAGCCAACAATCTAAATTATTTTAAAGTATTTATCAGCTTACATTTCTGAAATGATTGACCGCCTTTTCAAAAGCCTAATTAAATTGGAATTCTAGTTGCAGATGTTTTTACTTGTTGAATTGGAATTCTAATTTGATTGTTCTGCTTTATATTTTTCCCAGTGAGCCTCTATTTTATGGTCATAACTATCACAACAATATTTACTATTGCTTAAAAAGGGAGAAGAGACAATTACGAATAATTAGCTGATAAATGAATATGAATACATTTCATAAGGTTTCTTAAGGTCCAAATATAGTTAGGTTTGAAACAAGAATTTGATTAGGATCAATGTTAGTATCTATTTATTGTTGGGTCACCACCAAAGTACAAGGTTATACATCCTTAATATGCATTGCTCTAAGTTTAGCTAATTACTAAAAATACTCATGTAGAAGAAACGGAGGGGGCAAGGCTAAACAATTTGCTTCTAATAGTACTTGTAGACAAGAATACAAATTGGCTAAGTGAACAATGACTGGGTCACACTGCCTTCGAAATAGTCTCATATGCATTATTGACACCATCATGCAAGTAAAAATCTTTACCAGAACTGTCTCAGGAAGGATGATAACTCCACAGCAAACTAATAACAGGTTCTAAAGTTTTGGTCATTAGTATATTTGGATACTGTAGTATTGTACCAAATCGGTTTGAGAGGTAAAGGGTTGGATGACAGTGGTATCAATTACAATATGCAGTTGACATCTTTTCTTGTTAAACATCAACACTTATTAACATTACCTCAAAAGAAGCTTTACATATAACACATTTCAAAGACCTCACTGAAAACTGATACATACATTAGGAATCACATCACAAAACAATTAGAAACTCACTTCAGATAGAATTGAATTGCAAGCATAGATGACTGGCACTAGCATCCTAACATCAGCAGCTAAAAGAAATTTGAAATTTAGCATTACAGCATGTCATTACCAACTATGAATAAGAGACTACAGACCAAATTGGAAAACACATCACACTTAACAGCTAGGAGCAACTTGTTATTTAACTAAATGCATGCCATCCAAGAAAGAGTAGATTGACAGCCAGATTACCTTTCGGAGTCATGATTGGCAATCTAACAAACTTAAAAATGGAGCATCTGAGGAGTGATAAACCTTCAAGAAGCTCATCTATCAACATGGTACTACCCCATTTTTCCCATCCAACACCGTTTCCAGAAAAAGCTTCTTCCTCTTGCTGTATTTCTTTGCATACCGGTCAGGTGGATCACATCTGCTCATCTGGTCTGACTCTGAGGAAAATTCTCCAGCACTTATGCTAATCAAACTTTGTTTCATTTCAGAGGATTTGTCTCCAGGACCGACACCTTTCAACTTGCTTACTCTCTTATTCGTTATCCATACAGCAAGCGTGCCATTGTCTTCTGAAGAATCTTCAACCTTATCCGAAGAGCTGCCTTGCTCCTCAGTCACAACCATTTCGTCTGGACTACTGCCACCACAATCATCAGTTTCCTTCTTCAGGTCCTTCCTCTCAGACGAATCCGATTCGGCAGAAGAATTCCAAGAATCAAAAAATCCCTTATCTTCCCTACAAAATTCAACCTTTTCTAAACTTCTTGAACGTGAATTGCTATATTGAACATTCTTGGCCTCTGCAGATCGGCCCAAAATCATATTCCGTCCGCTTCTTGAGATTCTCTGTGATCCATTCATAGCCAGATGCAACTGAAGAGCCAATTCTTGATCCTTGTCAACCGGTTTGGTGTTCACAACAGCAACAGCAGCCAATGCCTCTCTTGCACGATTGGCTGCACACTTCGCAGCCTCGGCTTTCTCCAAAGCCTTCTCCTTTGCATGAGCTGCCGCATCCTCCTTCTCCTTCGCTTCTCTAATCAGTTCCTCAATCGAAACCATAGTGAAAAGTCTCCTAGGGTTCTCATTCCCAAATCTCGGTAGAGCACAACAATCCACACAAACAAAAGAATCAGGATTGAGAAGCAACGGCGAGATAAGCCGTTGCTGTGCGGGGACGCAATCAAGGTGGATCCGGCAGGCGCACTGGCGGCAGTCGAGATGGCGGCGTCCCTCCCCGGAGAAATCGGAGAAGCAGTACGAGCATTTGGCGGCGGATTTGACGAGGTGAAGGCACTCGTCGCAGAGGAGGACGATCCGCCACTCGCTGTTGAGGGGTTGGAGGCTGGTTAGGGTTTGGGGCCTGGGCGGGAAGTGGCGATCGCAGCTATGACAATTGGAGAGAGATGGAACAAGATCTTTGGGCCTCTTGCGCTTTCGAGGGTTCGGGGACCGGGATTGACGAGGAGACGAAGGGGGAGTGGTGTGCTCGCTGCTGCTGGCGGATTCTCCTTCCTCTTTCGGCTTGGCTTCCGCCATTCGACAGAGAGAAAAGAGCAATAAGTTTTTCTTTGTCCCCTCTTTACCTTAGGGTTAGGGTTTCGAAGGGTTTAGTTCTCTCTCCGTGCTCCGCAGTCCATTCCGCCGGTTACATTTCGCCGTTAATGTATGAATCCTTCCTTTCTTTGTAGTGAATTAATTTGCGCACCCAGCATTTTAGAAGGGGGCACATACCACTTATTTACAAGTATCCCGTTCAATTACCTATGTGCACATGCCACTTATTTACAAGTTCACCATTCAATTACCTAATGCGCACATACCACATATTCCTTTTTCCCACCATCTGCTCTCCCTCTACCCCACCGTCGTCGTCCCCCGCCGCCTCCAACGAGAACTTCGACCATGATTTACTAGGGTTTGGAGCGACCGGTGGGGAAGAGGGAGAGGGGAGCTGGGGAGGTCGAAAGAGTGGGGCCGGGGAGGTCAGAGGAGAGGGACAACGGAAGGGGGGAAGAGGGAGAGGGTGTAGGTGAGGTCAAAGGAGGGGGAGGTGGGTCGGGGTAGGTCGCGTAGGGAGGGGGAGGGGGTTGGAGAGGTTGGAAGATGGGGAGGAGGCTGTGGAGGTCGGAGGAGGGGCGGCATTGTCGCTTGCCACCATTCACCCTGGGGGGGAAGGAGCTAGGAGCTGGGGAGGTCCAAAGAGGGGGGACTGGGGAGGTTGTCGGATGGGGCAGCGGAGGGGGTGGGGGAAAGGGGAGAGGGTGTTGAGGAGGTTGTAGGAGGTGGAGGTGGGTCTAAGGAGGTCAGAGGAGAGGATAGTGTCGCCGCTCGTCAACGTTCGCCCTTCGAGCGGCCGTTTTACTCAGCGCACATCCAGTGACATTTTTTTTGGAAATTTGGCCTTGGGAGTGCAAGGCGAGTAATTTCAGTGGCAAGCTTGTAAATAAGTGGTATCTGCTCGGGAGTAATGGCAAACTTGTAAATAAGTTGTATGTGTGCAGAGTAAAACATTGGGTGCGCAAATCAATTCCCTTCTTAGTAATATTAGGAGTGATGCTATCACATTTGTTGAGTATATTAACATTACCAAATTTTCAAAAAAAACAAAAATTATAAATAATTTCAAAAATCAATCATTTTTTAAAATAATCATAAGAATCGACCAAGTTCGGCCACGTCAGTGACCAGGGATAACTGCGCATTGACTGTGCGAACTTCAATTTGACCAGGTTACCAACCTCGGCCAAATCGTTAGTCACGGGCTGCTTTAAAGTGGTCGAGTTTGCCAATCCCGCCCATTGTGTAGTTATGGGCTTCTGCATTGTTGAATATTGAATCACCACAATGTATGTTTTGATGAAAAGCAAACATGTCATGTGCTAATAAACTATGAGTGCATGTAGAAAGTATAAAGAAAAACAAAGGTATGAGATTTCAATCAAGGCCCAAGGAGTATAGCATTCAAAGGAATCAAGACCAGGAAAATGAAGTTTAGGTATACATAAAGATGGAATCAAAGCAACAGAGACACACACACACACACACACACACACACACACATGATGTAATTTTATTTTGTCTTGGTTAGAATGTTAAGCCTTGTTGAAACTCACACACAAGCTTTGGAAAACATAGAATAAGTTTTGAAAAGTTTTAAACTATTTTTGAAAAGATTTTCTAAGTTTTCTTGGCCCAAAGTATTGTTTTTAAAGCTAACTAGTTGACCAGAAGTGACTCATAGTCGACTAGTAATCTTGAAAAATAAGGCTTGTCAAATTGCAGTAGTAGTCGACCATAGTTCAAGATATAGTCGACTAACTCATGTCCTAGTTGAATAATTGACTAAATTGACAAATATGAAGTAGCGCATTCCGTCATAACTGCTAATAGACCAAGGTTTCTGATTAGTTGGCTGGTTGAGCTTTTAGTCGACTAATAAGTCTATTCTGGTCGACTAACTACTAGCCATTGGCCATAGGGGGATTTCTGTGAACTAGCCGTTTTGGCTGTTTTTGACAGTTTTGAGGGTTTTTTGGGATTTCATTGAACATTGTTTTTATCTATAAATGTAGATGAGTTATCTGAATTTATGCAACAATTAAGATCAATATTTTTTTGAGAAAAATCATTCTTGTGCTCAAACTCTCTCACAAAAGAAAATGTCTCATTTTGGCCTTGCTCTCAAAAGTTTTTAAACTCTTTTCTTGGTTATTTCATGATCTCTTTAGTCTTAGATTTTTATATCTTTCAAGAGATCTAAAATCCTTATAACCACCATATACACTTGTGCTTTAAAAGGCTATAGAAGTTTGTTCTTCAATTCTTCAACAAAGAGCTTGTAAGTTTCTCTATTGGCTCGTAAGAGGGAAAGTGTAACGTTACTCTCAAGTGTTTGAGAGGGTGCACAGTGAATGCGAGGTTTGTTCATCGAGTTGCAAGGTGCACTATTCTTCCCGTTTTAGAAGCTAATAGTGGAAATCCCAAGTGGGACTTGGAGACTGGATGTATGTCACGAGAGTTTGCTAAACTAGAATAATTATCTTGTGTTTTCGTCTAATTTTGTGTTGATCTCTTCTCTTGCAATCTTGTGTTCATATTTTCGCTATTTATATTTGCAAAGTGATTTGTTGATTAAGAAACAATTTGATAGCACAAATTGATTTCTTAGGCAGAAAAATAGAGATTTTATTAAGTTTAATAAAACAATATTCACCCCCTAGTGTTTTCTACTTTCCATCTCAGGTCCTAGCATCCAACAGTCGGACGTGGTTGGCACCTGCTGCTAGTAGCCCTCTTCTTCTCCGATCTCAACAACTCGCCCTCTTCTTCTCCGACCGCAACAACCCGAGATCTTATTCTTATTTCCTAAAAACACATCGTCGCTGACCTTACCAACCCTCCAAAAAAATCTTCAATCAACCGTGCACTACCAAAAATCACAGGGTTCGGCCAATCACTCACGGAGAAACCATGCACCAATCGGATCGGCTTGTTTTTCTCATTTTCCATTATCGTAAAGCTTTTCCATCCTTCTCTTTAAGGCAAAATTATAATGACATTTAAGTGAAATTTTTTATCTTAAAGTGTTCTATGAGGTATATCCATGAAATGAAATTGTAAGCAAGATAAAAAAAGTTTACTTAGAATTTCACATAGAGGTGATGTAAAATATAAATATAATTAGTGCCTAGTTATGATGTTGTTTGTACATGTTATAGCAATGACCAGTGATCGGATTTTTGTCACTTGTTATTTTGATGAAAATTTATTGATTGGTGATAATACTAACCTAATTATGTGGGGGTGGGGGGCATTAAGCCAATTATGGTTTGAAGACCGTCAATGTGCAACTAGTATATCAAATATACAAGGTCACAAAGATCGGACGGCATCTGTATTTTTCGAAACTGGTGTGCAACTAGCTAGTAACGGAGCATGTGACTACTGTTGTGATTATCTGTGATAAGGATGATATGGAAATACTCTTCAACTTGGGGGAATTTCAATGGTCAATTGAAATTTATGTAGAATAGGATACAATAATTGACACCTAAGTGTCTGACGCACATGGCACATTCGCTTGCATGCTCGATTTGGAGAATAACTCGGCAGGATTTATGTCTTATTATACAAATCAAGAGTATCATCATATAGAAAATATCACATGGTGATCTTATTACGCACACGAGGAGGAGAATATGGATGCGTAAGTATCAACAACTTGCATGTATTTCATATTTTAATGTGATATCTTTAAAATGCAACGTCGATTTTCTAAAAATTACATGTTCTCATATGTCAAAATCAGTTTGAATATTGCAAGACATGTCATTAATATTCCAGAGTACGGAGCGTAATCACCATAATCAACTTACATGCAAGGCCTATATATATTGGTGTCGATGACCAATTCATCGATTTTGATTTTAGTAGATATCTGCATACCAATAAATATAGGAGCTTTGACTTCTATGGTGTGACCGACTGATGATGGCATAAGAACACCCAATGAAGACAGTGATTGCATCGATAACGATGGTGACCATACGGTCATAAGAGAGGATAGCATGTATTATGTTGCAGAGATGAACCCAGATGGTATAACATGGATAGAAATCCAGTTGATGTAAACACATATATGGAATTTGAAGAGTCGTTAGCAGATGAAGTGGAAGAGAAGCAATGGGTCAATGCATCAGTAATGAGAAATACTCACAAAAGAAGCATGGAAGTGTTAATAATTCATAACAAAAGCAGAGTGTTCAATGTCGGTGATCAATATGATACAAAGATATTAAGGAATGAAGCATCAAGCACAATGTTTCATTCTGACCAATCAAGACGAACTCCACATACTATTCCGTGATATGTGTCTTAAATAAATATGTGTATCTTGAAACCCGAGATGAGACTAGTAGGAATTGTTCGTAATAGATTCATATAGTAGCTAGGAAAATTAAGAACCAATGAGAGGTTAAAGATAAAAAAAGTAGGTATGGAACATACATGCAATAATCATATGCTAAATACGAATCATGTTTAAGCCACATGATCTTTCATGAGTAATAAGATTATATCAATGGTGAAGACAAATCTTGATTTGACATCAGTCAAAATACAAGAGTCCATACACATCATAAAAGATAAGAATATCATATATCAAAGCATGGCGAGTTAGAGTAAAGGCATTATCAAAGATATTTGGTGATTGGGAAAATTCATTCCACAGACTCGTGCAATATTTAGCTGCCATTGTGGAAAGCACTCCTCGGACCATTTTTAAGATCACAATAGACGCTATCGGGCCAGGATTGGAACAGTTTGTAGGTGTGTTTTGGGTATTCAGATCATCAATTGAAGGATTCAAGCAGTGTACTAGGCTAAAGTATAGATGGAACTCGTTTGTATGGTATATATGCTCGGTGTTTACTTGTAGCTATAGGAATTGATGCAAATGGTGGACTTTTTCCTTTAGCCTTTGCTATTGTGTTGGCTGAAACTGAATAGAATTGGGAGTGATTTTTAAGCTGCTTATATGCATTTATACCTAATGCTAATAAACATCGAACGCTTACCTTCATTTTTTATTGAAAGAAATGAATTCCAAGAGCACTACATGATGGATGGCGGGCTCATAAACACTTAAGTATTGTCTTTGAGATATCATCGCCAATTTCAAGTCGAAAGGCTACTGAACAAATACCTTAGAAAAGAACTTTTGGTGGGCCAGTAACACATCAGACGTGCTTACATACAATGTGTTTCATGAAAAAATAAGAGAAGAGTTCTTTGCGATAGATGATTGGATTAACGAAGACTTGCATGGGCAGACATATAGGTGGGTTTTGCATGAAGACGGTGAGAAATGCTATTTTATCATGACAACAAATTACTCTAAGAGCTTCAATAAGGTGCTTAAAAGTGCTCAAGTTCTATCCATACAAGCATTAATTGCCAGAATAATTTACAGAACAAATATTTCTACCATCATCGGCTAGGATGGACAGAGGTGTACTACAAATTTCACGCCAAATACAGATGATATTCTGAGGGCACGTGTGCAAGAAGCCCAAGTTTTCTACATCATATGTTTTGCTAATTATGAATGGCAGGTGGTGAATAATAACACACTCGCTTATATCATGATGTTACAAGGCGAAAATTTCAGTTGTACATGTAATATTCCGATGCTTCAGCACATGTTATGTGCACATGTGATTGCCACAGTGTCAATATAGGAATATGGTGTAAACATATCATAATTGCTGTTTCGTTCACAATGGTAGTGTGGGAAAATATCCAAGTTCATATAGCCTCATATCACCCCCTACCCGATTGACGTTATTGGTGTTAGATCATGTAAGATAGCAACTAGCACTAGCGGGATGATAATAGTGTTTATCAAATTAAATTACTACATAAATTTTCCATCAATTAATTTGTCTAAAAATCAATTAGAGTTACCTAATTGATTCTTAATCAACTACACACTAACTTGCAAGAATAACGCATTGGAATATTAAAGACAAATGCATGTAAGATAAATTGCACTAGAGAGAACATAGAAATAACAATGCTAATACAGGAGAATTATACGGGTTCACCCTTGATGGGTTTTATGGGTCCTTAGGGCTATAAAACGACGTCCGGCTTTAGTCGGACGAACGACGAAAACATAAAAGCAGCGAAAAACCAACTTAACTATTTTAAGTCTAGCCTTAAAGAGTTAACTCCTAGCCAGAATCTCTACTATCTCGGGGTTGGGTCCGACCAACCCCTAAGGATAGATCTATCAACCTATTGCAATTATAAATGCATGTTAATAACCTACATACATTTCACTTCATTTCCGCAGAATACGAAGCATCGTTTTCAGCAACATTTCTTTTCCTTCGAAGCGATACATCGCGCAGCTTATCCTGAGTCGAACCGCATCTCGAGCTGAACCGCTCCCCGCACCGAACCATGTCTCGAGGCGAGCAACACCCTCGTCGCTGAGCCAACCACGTGCTAAAGAAAGTTTCACCTTGAGTGGATCCTCCGTCAAGACTTCAGATCCGATCCGAACTTTTTCGTAGCTTTGCTAGAGCCCGATCAAGAGTAAGGAAGAATTTTGGGAGAAAAGGGGAATTTTAATTTAAGTCTTAATCCGAGGGTGCTCAAAACTTTTTGGAGCTACTCGAATTGAAGACTTGGTATGAGTTTTAAGGAGGCGGGTAGGCCCCTATTTATATAGACGGCTGACCCCTCCTCTTTCTTAATTACCGATATGAGACTAAAACTTTTGGAGAAGAAAAATCAATTTAGTTTGCCTTTCACGGAGGCCAGACTTTGACGAATTTTCTCTCCCTCACCGTTGAGCTCCAAGAATGATGTTATACATCATTGCAAAGAGAGTTGAATGGTGAAACGCATACGAAAAAACAGTGCTCCAATCTGAGTTCGTTTGACCCCTCAAACGAGGTCTCAAAAATCGCCCAAAACATTGTTTTTCGCAAAAAACGCAACTGACTTTACTATGCATGCAACCATCGCACCAGGTGGGGCCCACCTGCAGGCCCCACCCATGTGCCATACGGGGCAGTGCACGCGCAGTGTGCGTGCATTTCTGCATCGATGCGTGTGCCAGCTGGGCGCGTGCTGGAGCCCTTATGGGCACGCGCTGGCGCCCTTATGGGCGCCAGTTTGCGATCTTGGCCCGGCCCAATTGGGCCGGGCCGGCTACAAAAAAGGGAGGTTGGCCCCTTCTTAAAGAAGGGCCACCTTTTAATAGTTTTTGGGCCCTTTTTCGATTGTAACTTGCTCATTTAGGGTATGATTTTGGATCCGTTTGAACCTGAATTTTCGCTGGGACATTCCCGACATCCATATAAGCTTTTTCCACACGTTTATTATATAAAATATGCTCGTAAACTTTTTACGACATATTCAATTACTTTTTACATCATATGCAATATTCCCACATCCTAAATATTCTAAAACTTATATCACTAACTATTTGCCACACATTAAATTCCAATTTAATATTAAAATCCATTTGCATCTAATACAAATGAACCGAGGGCATACATCCCTCAAGATATCCCACTTGCACTCAGGATCATTTATTCCGAATCCAGAAGCTAACTGCAACCTCTTTGCAATCTTGCATCAAATGCATTTTCTCCCTTATCCTACCTATTACTTGACGAAGGTCTCACTCTGTGTGAGACCCTACAACCTGACCCTATTACAGGTGTAGCTCGAAACCCTAAATGGCAGTGACCACGAGTAGCAGGTGTCGTCCATGTTTCGGTATCATAACTATGTGGTTAACTCATCGACTTGAGTATTGTCGGGTCCACCCTAATTGTGTCCGTGATGAATACCGCAGTTTTAGTCTATTTGTCAAAACTATGCCACTAATTCAATCCTAGAGTATGGTCAACTGTCAACCCCAATAGCTCGAAGTCGGTTAGTCTCCATCAATCTTTAGTCAAACATCGTTGGACCTCTTCCAACATACTCTGGCCAGAGTTTTTACTAAAGATCGAACTAACACGTGCGACACTAACTCCCCTTGACAAGGAGAACGAATCCTATCTTGGTCATTACTCTTCTCCCATGCTTCAAGTGTCACCCAACCAAAGCCATTTCAACGGAGCTTGCCTCGAGGCTAGATCAGAGATCTAAGTGACACCGTTCACGTACAGGTTCGAACAATGACCTCAAGTCTAAGGACCAACTTGTCTATCATCACTGAGAGTTATTACTAACAGATTAGTCAATGTTAACCATATGATAACTCTCGATGGGTTATTCAGTGAAATCATTCTCCAATGAGTACATGGGCCTCGTTTTCGACTTTGCCAAGTCAAACAACCATGAGATCATCGTCACCACTCCATAGTGAAGACTAAGACACAATGGTTTATCTGATGTGTCTATATCCCTTTTTCGAAACATCTAAGACTATGAACATTTATAGACCTACCCTACAATCGATCAAACACTTCTTCATGTTCGAGATCTCCATCTTGATACATGTTTGACCTCGTATTAAGTCTCAGGACTAAACCTAAGTTCTAATGAAGACTGCACTATTATTAACTTATGTAAATTCTTACCAAACAACTTGCTGTTATTTCGAACAAGAAGTTTGTAAAGATCTCCCACTTGCACTCAGGCTCATTTATCCCTGTATCTCATACCGCATTTACACATAAGTCTCTCTAGACTTCATATGGCAGAGCCTTTGTGAGTCGATCTGCTAAATCGTCTTCGGTATAGACTTAAGGGGTTCTATGTTTCTACTAGATCACAGATTTGAATCTCATCCAAATCATTTTCTTGGTCTCTTTGAATCCATAAAATTTGTCTTGACTGTATCTCATCCATCTTATCGTTTTCCATGAGAATAATTCAAAATAGTCACTAGTCATCTGCACGGTTCATAGTCATTTCTGATAAAGTGTCAAACTCTTTGACTATTTTGTCAAAACATATGTTCCGGCTCCTTGATGCGTCGCATGCCTTTTATTTGCTCCCAATGACCTTGAAAACTCTATACGTTTGTCCTTCTAAATCATAGATAGAAAACAAACATATTCCAATATTCATGGTCATCATGAGCATTGACATCGAGTCTGATCCGAACAGATCTGTATACATCTGTTGGCAAGAAAGTTTCATCATAATCCGTTTATAGGAGTTCTGATGATAACCCTTCTCAACCAGCATAACTTGTACTTCACTATTTTCCTTCTGCACCAATCTTCTGTCGTGAAAATTCACTTGCAGCCAAAGGGAACACTTCCTTTGGGAATGTCTTCTAAGTTCCATACCTTATTTACGTGCAAGAACCTTTTTCGGAGCGCATCAAACTATTTATCAGAGTCCATACTCCGAATGGATTCTTGGAAGTTTACTAGGCCATCATCAACTATTATGTTTTACTCGACTCCTTCGTCTCACGAGGCTCGAGTAACCCTGTGACTTCCTAACGATTAATTTGAGGAATATTCTATTTATAAGGTTCTAACATAACCTTATCAAGAACCTAGGCATAATTATCTGGGGCTTAACCCAGAGGGAGGATTATAACTCAGAGTCACTTTTCATGTATCACACCATGTCTAACAGAGTGCGATTCATGCTCTCTAACACATCGATGTGCTGTAAGACTTGACTTGAGAGAAGATCACATTCTCCTTTAATTACACAAGAATTACATAGTTAAGTATTCGACTCTTCGATCCAATCAGAGCAGATCAAATACTTCTGTCATTGTGTTCTCTATTTTATCAGAACTGTGTTTCATTAAGAACACGTGTCACAATAAAATAAGAACATCATATCCTAACTAATTTAGACTTGGGTCCGGATACATCTGTATGTACGAGACCATGAGTTCTCTAACTCATTCTCCCACTGTCTTAAAGAAGGAGGTTCGGCCATCATACTAAGGAGACAAGACTCACTAGTGTCTTTCGACTCATAATACGAGAGGTCAAGAGACCCCTCTTTATGTAACTTGTCAAGTCTGTTTTCTTCGGTACGGCCTAGTCAATTTTGCGATAGATATATTTTGTTACTAACTTACACATTTATGTATTAACTATTAATACAATGTTGTTATACAAAATACTCACACTTAAACATTTCTTCAGAAGTAAAGTGACGACATTCACCAAGTGTGATATGATGGGTTTTCTGGGTCCTTAGGGCAATAAAATTGACGTCCGCCTTAAGTCGAAAGGACGATGAGATCGAATAAGCAGCGGAAAAACAGATTTAAAACATTTCTGAATCAAGCCCTAAAGGGAACAAACCTAGCCAAGATCTCTACTATCCTGGGTTGGGTCCGACCAACCCCCTAAGGATAGATCTATCTAACATTTGCAATTTATAAACGCATGTTTAATTTAAACTACATACCTTTCACTTCGTTTCCGCAGAATACGAAGCGTCATTTTCAGCAACATCTCTTTGGCCACCGCGCCGCTTCTCCCAAGCCGAACCGCGTCCCGAGCCACACCTCGTCCCAAGTCGAACTGCTTCCGGAACCGCACTGCATCCTGAGGCAAGCAATACCCTTGTTATCGAGCCAACCACGTGCCAAAGAAGATTTCACCTTGAGTGGATCCTTCGTCAAGACTTCGGATCCGATCCGAGCTCCTTCGTAGCTTTGCTAGAGCCCGAACATGAGCAAGAAAGAAATTTGGGGAGAAAGAGAACATTTAATTTAAGCTCAGATCCAGGATTACTCATGTTTAATGGAGCTAATCAGATCTGGAGCTTGGGACGAGTTTCAAGGCAGGGAGTATGCCCCTATTTATATAGGCAGCTGACCACTCCCCTTCACTCCATATCCGATGTGGGACTATTAATTTTAGAGGAATAAATTAATTAAAGTTTGCCTTTCACAAAGGCCAAACTTTAGAGAATTTTTCATCCCTCACCGTTGAGCTTTGTAAGTGATACAACCTATTAAATCGAAGAGGCTTGAACGGTGAACGCGTAGGAAAAATGACACTTCATTCCGAGTCAGTTTGACCTTTCAAACGAGTGTCAAAAGTTGACCCAAAACTCAGATTTTAGCTCAAAACTAGCCGTCAAAAGGAATTGGGTTCCAAACCCTAGGGGGGCCCACCTGCTTAGCCGTGCGTACCTATTTTGTGGGGCTCGCAGTGGCCCCACCTTAAGCGCACGCTTGCACTGGCGCAGGCAGGCGGGCCCCCCGCCGGCTGCCAGCGGACGTGTGTGCTCGCTCCATTAGCGGGTGCAGGCGCCTGCCCACTTAGCGGGTGTGGGCACCATCCTAGCGAGAACCCGACCTGCAATGCCCAACTTGGGCTAAATTCATGGTTTTGGCTCTATTTCGCACGTTTGGAGTCCGAATTCGACGCGATTTAAACCTGCATTTAGACCGGGACGATCCCGTCATTCAGGTAACCATTTACATGCGTTTATTATATTAAATATGCACGTAAAAATTATACGACACATTTAATTCTCTTTTGCATCATATGCAAAATTCCCACATCCTTAATGTTCTAAACTTATATCGCAAACTCTTTGCGACTTATAAAATCCATTTGCATCAAATACAAATGAACTGAGGGCATACATTCCCCAACATGATATACATCCCATATGGCCTAATGATAACGCTTGCTTATTAGCCAATGTGCGAGACTATATTATCCTTTGTATAACAATTATTCTATACTTTTAGATACTAAACATGTCCCATTTTCAGTTCCTCCTACTATGCCTTATCTTATGATAGACCAAACTGTTAGGTATTGGTGTTTCATACCAATATTATTTTGATGATGATCACAACATTATGTTGTTGCTAATGTCTCTCATGTTTTAGTCTTATATTTATCAAATGAAGAATAACATGATTTGGAAACTAATAGCTTAGTGCAAGGATGGACATCAAGGGGAGTAATGCCAAAGCTTGGACTCAAGGGGTGCCAAAGTTTGGAGATGATGGGGAGCATCAAGGCATCAAGGATTGAAGCCATAGACTCTAAGGAAAGCAATGTAATCCATGTATTATTTCATTTATTGCTTTTCTCTCTTTGAGTCTAGGATTATATGTAATTCCTTGATAAATTGACTAACTCATACATGCACATGCATTTTCCACCATTACTGAGCCTTAGGATTATCATATAATCCATCCCAATAGGTTCACCTTGCCTTAAACTCTTACTGGAGTTTTTGGCTCTCCAACAGGCGACTGATGAAGGTCTTACAGGCGACTGGGTGATTCCAGGTGCCTATCTAGACTTCTACAGTCGACTGTTGTGCACTAGCTCAAGACAACGTTTCTTGACTCTATCTTGAGCTATTAGAGATAGACGACTGCCGTTCATTTTATAGGCACATGTCTTCCATTAGGCGCATGTACATTGTTCTACAATGCCAAAGTGCGTAACTTGCATTTTTGACATCTATCCAACTTGTGTGACAGCTGACTGATTCAGAGCTTATAGTCGCCTGTAATTCCACAGGCGTATGTACTTTGGTCATCAGTTGTCTGTATACTCAAAGTGCGTAAGTTACATTTCTCGGCTTCTTTTCTATCCCCTGCAAGAGGCGACTTACAAATGATATTCAGGCACATCCCATTGCACATGCGCATGTATAGTCTTCTACAGTCGCATGTCCTGATTCAGATTATAACCGTTTAGATTTTTATAGCCGCTGACCAGTCGACTGTCAGTTGTTCATTAGTCGATTGTCTGTACCGTAAATTGGCAAAATCTAGCCATTGCAGATTTATTCTTTTTGGCTTTTTACTTGGGTTTGAGGGTTCCTTTGGACTTCCTATATATAGGAAAGGGCTGAGTTCATTAGAACTTCTTGGTCCCTATTGTAAATCATTAGAGGTTGATTAAGCCACTCTCAAACTCTCTCATTTCCCTCTCATGAGCATTTCTCTCTTCATGCATTGAAGCTTAGCTCAAGGGAAATCATCCAAGTGCAATCAAGCTAAATCTGATGCATTTGGTCATCCTCTTCAATGCATTCATCTTCATATGAGTAAGTTAATCTCAAGGTATATGTAAGAGTCTTTTGTTTCATTTGTTTTCTTGAAACCCTAATTCTTTATGTGGGAATTTGATACTCTCTTTGTGGGAGTTAGTTACTCTCTTTGTGGGAGTTGGTTACTCTCTTTGTGGGAGTTTGGTTTCATAGTGTAGGACTAATCCTAATTCTCTGTGTGGGAGTTAGTAATTCTCTGTATGGGAATTTGACCATTGTGTAGGGTTGGTTGGGTTCTTGTGTAGGACAAAATCCTCTGTGTAAGGTATCTCTGTGTGAGATTGTATTCACTACCTTGTGTAGGATTATAATGAATATTTGGTGTGGCTGGACGTACCTAAGTTTGGGGAACCAGGGTAAAATCTTGTGATTGCATTTGGATTGATTGTGTTGATTTATTCCTCTTGCATTTATTTTTCCACATTTGCAAGTTAATTTTTAATTGCACAATTTATAGCCATTACTCTATTCTCCCCCCTCTAGAGTTTGTTGTGAGTATTGCAAGGGTAAGACGATCCTTGTATCAAAGCAAGGTTTTAACATACAATAACGATGGCATTCAACTCTATATCCGCGTCTCATGAAGAATGTCTATCAACCGTACGACCCCCGCTCTTCAACGTAACCAACTACCTAAGTTGGAAGTTCAAGCTTATGATCTACTTGGAGGGTCAAGACCTATGGGACATCACGGAGTCGCCATTTAAGAAGCCTACTACACCCGCTGCTTCAAGGACAAAGGCAAAGAAGGACTCAATCAAATTCAATGCGAGGGCTCTGAATGCATTCCATTGCGCCCTTACTTCAAATTAAGGACAAAGGCAAAGAAGGACTCAATCAAATTCAATGCGAGGGCTTTGAATGCATTCCATTGCACCCTTACTTCAAATGAGTTCAACCCCCTCTCCATGTGCAAGACGGCCAACGAAATTTGGCATACATTGGAGATTTCTCATGAAGGGACTTCGAAGGTAAATAAATCTAAACAATGTGTATTTAGATCTAAATATGAGTTGTTTAAGATGCTGTAAGGTGAAAACATCTCGGAGATGTTCACAGGATTCACAGAAATTGTGAACGCTTTGGAAGGACTTGGGAATGTGATTTTCCAAGAGGATCGAGTGGAAAAGAACCTTGACTTGCTTACATCTCAATGGGAGTCAAATGCCAACATAATTTTAGAGTCAAATGACATGTCCAAATACACCGTTGAGGAGTGCATTGAGAATCTAATGGCATATGAAGTGAAGCTTCAACATAAGAAAGAGATTCAACCAATGAAGCCCGAGAAAGAAAAGGGGGTTGCATTCCATGCCGAGAAGGAGCCAATCGAGTGGAGAAATAAATTCCATCGAGAAGCCTTGAATGAAGATGATGGAGAAGATGATGCTAGTGATGATGATTTCGTCGAGCTTGCCAACTAACTCAAGGCATTCCTCAAGAGCAAGCAATGTAAATCTTTGTCAACGTTTGTCTCCAATTCTAACAAGATTCCTACTTGTTACACTTGTAGTGGTAAAAGTCATCGCTCTACCGAATGCCCTTCCAAACACTCCAAAGATTACTACAAAGGGAAAGGGAATAAACATTGGAAAGACAAGTCCAAATTCAAGAACCAAAAGAAGGGACTTATCGGCACATTCGATGACTCGAATGAGGACTCATCAAGTGACGAAGAAGGTGAAGACAAGGAGCAAGCCCATATGTTCTTCATGGCAAAATGGGAAGAGTCTTCATCAAGCTCTAGCGAGGAGGAAAGCGATGGTGAAGAAGAGGAGGAGCCAAAGCTACCCTGTGAGGAGCTTGAGTATCGCTACAATGTGGCCTCCAACATGGCAAGTAAGTGCATCGACTCATATGCTAAATTGAAAGCAAAATTTAAGAATGCTATTAGTAGGTTGCATGCTTTAAAATCTTCTAGTGTAAACAATACTGATATGCATATTTGTGACACTAGTGAGAGAGACACTTCTCTCCCAAGTTAAGGAATTGAGCATTTCCAATGATAAATTAGTAGCTCAAAACCTTAGGTTAGAATCTCGCATTCAACAACTTACATTGAAGTGCAAAGAGGAATCCCAAAATTTAAAAGCTTTGTTCATTCTAGGGATTCACTCCACGGTTTGCTTGAAAAACAACATCCGGCAAACCATAAAGGAGGTTTGTGGTATATTCAAAATGTGGTACCCAAACCCACCTTTAATTCTTCTTTTGGTGCAAATTCAAGAAATGTTGCAAAAGTAACTAAGAAGAATCACCATACTTTCTTGTATAACAATAACACCAACAAGAAGCATGTAAATCACAAGGTGGTGAGTAATAATGAAAATCCTTCATTTTTTGCGAAGAAGCAAAATCCTCACTTAATGCATGCCAAGAAAATATTTTCTACACCTAAGCATGCCACATCCACCCCTCTTGCAAAGGCAAAATCCTTGCCTAGAAAATCCTTGAGTTTTTGGATTCCCACTAGGTGTAATGTGCTAGAGAGGGATAAATACATCAACTCACTAGATAGGGATGTGATCACCTCATGTGATTATATTTGGAAATCAAACTCCTCTTGGGTTTGGTTCCCGAATGTTTAGGTCTCTTACACATATCATATTGCATGGGTATTATGCTTAATGATTATTTTTAGCATACCCATTGTTTGTGTGATGTTTCTTGATTTTAAAAATTTTCTCAAATTTATTTTTCATGAAAATGTGGACATGGGGACTACATTGGCATACATGCATTTGTTGATCAATATTTATGTCAATGGGGGAGTTAATATGTTAAGTATGTTTAAAATTATTTTTACAACATAATTTAACTCTCATTTTGGGTTTTGATTAAGATCATAATTTACAATTGGTTATTATGTTCTTGATCTTAATCTATTGATGATGCCAACTCTTTTGATGTTATATTCTATTTTGGCAATATCATTTGTATCATTAAGCTTGATCTTTTCATATCTATGCTTTGATACACTTTAGGCCTAACGCTCCGAGTATGTTTATTTTATAATTGGTAATGAGGATTATCTTTCAATTGGTATTATCTCAATTGTTAAAGATTTTTTTATCTTTTTCTTTACAATTGGTATTAGATCCTAGAAGTCAACAATTTGACCTTTTCTATGATCTATGGGGAGCATGGGATAATGATTGATACCCACTAAAATTTTACAATTTGGTATCATACATCTCTTTATCTCTTGCTTATTATCACATCTATTAGAATATCAAGGGGGATATGTCGATGTCCACCTTTTTGACAATGACAAGGAGAGAGAGATATGCATTATGTAAATTATGTATTTCATACATATGCATTTGGGGAGAGAGATATATCTATGGGGAGAGAGATATACGTATGTTGAGAGATATGCGGGATTATGTAAATCATTCATGTGGAGAATGTTATATATATATTGCAATTGGTTTATATAATCCATGCCTATTATATGTCACCATTGTTCTTATTATTACAATTGTGTATCTCATTTTACAATTGTTGCATATAAGTAGGGGGAGCTCATTAGCATTGTGCATTATTTTCTTTATGTTTTACATAATGTGTGTCATCATCAAAAAGGGGAAGATTGTTAGGTATTGGTGTTTCATACCAATATTATTTTGATGATGCTCACAACATTATATTGTTGCTAATGTCTCTCATGTTTAATCTCATGTTTATCAAATAAAGAATAGCATGATCTGGAGATTAATAGCTTGGTGCAAGGATGGACATCAAGGGGAGCAATGCCAAAGCTTGGACTCAAGCGGTGCCAAAGCTGGGAGATGATGGGGAGCTTCAAGGCATCAATGATTGAAGCTATAGACTCTAAGGAAAGCAATGTAATCCATGAATTATTTCATTTATTGCTTTTCTCTCTTTGAGTCGATTATATGTAATGCCTTGATAGATGGACTAATTCATACATGCATATGCATTTTCCATCATTAGTGAGCCTTAGGATTATCATATAATCCATCCCGATAGGTTCACCTTGCCTTAAACTCTTACTGGAGTTTTTGGCTCTCCAAAAGGCGATTGATGAAGGTCTTACAGGAGACTGGGTGATTCTAGGCGCCTGTCTAGACTTCTACAGTCGACTGTTGTGCACTAACTCAAGTCAACGTTTCTTGACTCTATCTTGAGATATCGGAGACAAACGACTGACGTTCATTTTACAGGCGCATGTCTTCCATCAGGCGCTTGTACATTGTTCTACAATCGTCTGTATGCCAAAGTGCATACCTTGCATTTTTGGGCATATATCCACCTTGTATGACAGCTGATTGATTCAGAGCTTACAGTCGCCTGTTCTTTGGTCATCAGTCGTCTGTATACTCAAAGTGTGTAAGTTTCATTTCTCGGCTTCTTTTCCATCCCTTGCAGAAGGTGACTGACGAAGGATATTCAGGCGACTACCCATTGTACAGGTGCCTGTGTAGTCTTCTACAGTCGCTTGCCTTGGATCAGATTATAGCCATTGGGATTTTTATAGCCGTTGACCAGTCGACTGTCAGTTGTTCATCAGTCGACTGTCTGTGTCGTAAATTACCAAAATCTAGCCGTTACAGATTTATTCTTTTTGGCTTTTTACTTGGGTTTGAGGGTTCCTTTGAACTTCCTATATATAGGAGATGGACGAGTTCATTAGGACTTCTTGGTCACTATTGCAAATCATTAGAGGTTGATTAAGCCACTCTCAAACTCTCTCATTTCCCTCTCATGAGCATTTCTCTCTTTATGTATTGAAGCTTAGCTCAAGGAAAATCATCCAAGTGCAATCAAGCTAAATCTCAAGCACTTGGTCATCCTCTTCCATGCCTTCATCTTCATATAAGTAAGTTCATCTCAAGGCATATGTAAGAGTCTTTTGTTTCATTTGTTTTCTTGAAACCCTAATTCTCTTTGTGGGAATTAGATACTCTCTTTGTGGGAGTTGGTTACTCTCTTTGTGGGAGTTACTCTCTCTATGAGAGTTTGAATGGTTTTTATTCAACTATATCCTCCCACTATTTTTGCGATCATCTTTAGCCATATAGATGAATGGATATAGTTATTTAAATTGGAATAGGACCCAACCACCCTGAGCTTCACAACCTTGAGGAGACTCAACAAGCTGATTGACTCTGCAGTTAGTAGATAAACTCATTATCAATCAAATCACATGTGACTTCCTATTGGTTTTTACCCCTAGTCAATTATGATCTTGAGGAGACTCAACAAACCGTAATGACTAGTCTAGTCGATGCCTTGTTTTCATGTCTAATATTAACTTACACCGATACTCAAGGAGACCCGACACTGTTGGATCCTGTGGATGTCAAACAACACTAGAAGGGAGGGTTGAATAGTGTTGTATAAAATAAACTTTTTCGTTCTTAATAGATTAGCACAATTCAAAGCCTTCTAATGTTGCCTAAGAAGCCAAGTAGAGTGATCTATGCTTGGTTCTTAATCAACTTAATCAATCTACAAAAAATCAAGTTAGAGATAAATATCTTCGGGTAGTTGACTCCATATGAACAGTAGTCGACTCCCAGAGGGAAATTAAGCACAGCTGAGTAAATGAAATACTTAATGAAGATATAAAAAATTGTACAAAAGTATAAGAGAGAATTGCTTGCAGAGATAAATAATTGATCTTTGCAATATATTACAAATGAGTTACAAGAATAATATTCAACAAACAAATGAACAAAGAATTATAATAATAACAAAGTAAATGAGAATTGCTTGCAGCGATAAATAATCAAACGCAGATAAGCAAACGCAGACACAAGGATTTTTATCCTGATTCCCCACAACCTTGGGTACGTCCAGTCCCCGGCCAATCCGGTACGAGATTTCCACTATCTGCCTTGGCAAATACAAGCACATAACTTCACTTGTTAGGATTTCCAACAACCTAGGCTTAACCAGGATTTCCAACCACAACACCTAGACTTGTCTAGGGTTTCCAACAACAACACCCTTACAATAAAGGGCAAACATAAAGAGAAAAGCGATCTCCAACTCACTACAATTGTTTAGTGGAGATTGAATTTACACCCAAATTCTATAGCCAATAGTAATAGACAACTATGTGCATTAGTGGCTTGATAGAATAAGATTTTAGATCACACAAAGATACAAATGAAGTCTTTGTGATCTAAATCAAATGTTTTTCAAAAAATCCTTTTAAATAAAATCGGAGAATAAATAATATGGATTTTGAAAACAAATAGCCAAATAAAAAATCGATCTTCAGAAAATAATATCTCACTGAAATACAAAATCAAGAATGTAAAACAGATTTGGCTAAGAGAGAATGAGAGCTGAGAACGTTTAGAACTTTTGCGTGAGAGAATTTTGATTTCAAGAGTTGTGTTTTCTCTCTCAAAGAAATAGTCCTCTATTTATAGGTGAAAATTAAGAATTCAAAATTCAAATTCATTTGACTTTTGCCCCGAAAATCATGGGAACAATAAATTAGAGATTTGTCAAAAGTCAGGTCAAACATCGAATTTCGACAGCTGGTAGTCGACTCCCTGGGATTGGTAGTCGACTCCCAGTGTGTTTCAGGAGAAATTAATTCTCAGCTGGTAGTCGACTCCCACTCCTTGGTAGTCGACTGCCAGAGGAGTTTCTTCTGAGACACGGCTAGTAGGTCATGTAGTTAGCTCCAGGGTGTAATGGAGTTTCACTACGAAAGTGCAAAGCGACTAGCAAAAAGCTCTCAATAACTTTTGAAAATGATTTTAAAAGTATTTAAAATGTTTATCTTCGAAATCATTTGTGTGTGTAGTCTATACGTTTGGCTTTAACATAACCCTAAGAAGGACACCACTCACACACTGTAGACTAGGACACGTCTTCGGAGGCTTGATCAACTGATGATGATGTAGATGTGAGCTTCTCTTGAGCTTATGTTCCATTTAAGCTTTGAGCTTCATCATCGATCTAGCAACGGTCGTCCTTGTCTTTGCTAAGTGAGTATAGATTGCGCTTCTTTGGAGTCTGTATAAGGCTGCGTAATCTGCACATTTAATTGTAGTGTAGTTAGTACACTAAGCTTCATTTGGTGTGCTCATCATCAAAATCACTTGGGGGTGGAATTCAATTTCCATCAGACACAACAATTTGGGTTAATAACAGCCTACATCACATGTATATGGAGTCGGTTTCTAAAATAGACCATGTCATAGCTTGAGGAGACTCAACAACCATAACATGTGTCTTTTAGTCATCTAATCCAAAAACAAGGAGGGCTACGGCTAATCTTGAAGAAGATTTTTAATGTATTTGACTATATGTAACCGATGGTTTCACATAATCATAATTCGCATACTGCAGTCTAGTGAAACATGGCCAGGGATTTGGCTAGGCTAGGATCACTATCCCCAGTCGAGCTAGGGTGATCCACAACACTAATCAAAAAACGCTAGACCGGATCATGATCCATTGAAGGATACTAATTATTCATATGTGTGACATCGACTTGAAATGGCTTCTTTAAAACTAGTTAATCCTATCAACTAGTTGAATCCTAAAATTCGAAATTATTAGGATTGGTTAATAACTTTTATTAATTGCCTTATCAACTCTAAAGATTTTTCGGGTGCTATCCTAATCACGTATTAGGGATTTAAAATTCAAGTTGCAACAATTTAAAACATAGCCTTTTTTCAAAATTATTATTAGAACAATTAAAATAATAGTTAAGGAAAAAGGGCTACCTTAATCATGTATTTGGAGTTTAATTTGTTGCAACAATTTTTAAAACAAAGCATGTCCACCAAAAATTATCTTATAATTTTCTGAAAGCTTTTAATGGCTATCTTAAAAGTCTTTCTTGTATTATCACATAATAAGCAAGAATAATTTAACCATTAAACATATCAACTAAACAATTTAGCATGATAATAGATCAATTAAAATTATCTCATAAAATCAGCATGCAACTTAAAAGATTTATCTCATAAATTTAAGTTACATAAACAATTATCATATAATTATCAAGATCTAAAATTTTAAAATTATCACATGAATTTTAAAATTAGATCTAAATTTCAAAAAACCAATTTTTTCGAAAATGAAAACTTTACATGGAACGACAATTTTAATAGCTTAATGAATAACCTCCATCTTATGGAGAAACATGCTGTATCATATACATTTTATAATTGCAAAACATAAATCAAGTAGACCGGCTCTGCTACTCCTGATGGGTTTTGCGGGTCCTTAGGGCTATAAAATCGATGTTCGGCCTAATTTGGACGGATGATGAAAACATAAAAGCAACGAAAAACCAACTTAAAACTATTTTAAGTTTAGCACTAAAGAGTTAAACCCTAGCCAGAATCTCTATTATCACGGGGTTGGGTCCGACCAATCCCTAAGGATAGATCTATCAACATATTGCAATTATAAATGCATGTTAATAAACTACATACCTTTCACTTCGTTTCCACAGAATACGAAGCGTCATTTTCAACAACATTTCTTTTCCTTCGAACTGAAGCCCCACGCCACTTCTCCCAAGCCGAACCACGTCCCGTGCCGAACCACTTTCCGAACCGAACCGCGTCCCGAGGAGAGCAACACCCTCGTAGCCAAGCCAACCATGAACCAAAGAAAGTTTCACCTTGAGTGGATCCTCCGTCAAGACTTCGGATCTGATCCGAACTCCTTCGTAGCTTTGCTAGAGCCCGATCAGAAGTAAGGAAGAATTTTGGGAGAAAAAGGGAATATTAATTTAAGTCTTAATCCGAGTGTGCTTAAAACTTTTGGAGCTACTCGAATTGAAGACTTGGTATGAGTTTTAAGGAGGGGATATGCCTCTATTTATATAAGCGGTTGACCACTCCTCTTTCTCAATTACCGATGTGGGACTAAACCTTTAGAAGAAGAAAAATTAATTTAGTTTGCCTTTCATGAAGGCCAGACTTTGCGAAGAGGGATGAACGGTGAACACGTAGGAAAAAACACTGCTCCGATCCGAGTTCGTTTGACCCCTCAAACAGGTCTCAAAAATCGCCCAAAACATTGTTTTTCACAAAAACGCAACCGCCTTTACTATGCACGCAACCCTAGCACCAGGTAGGGCCCACTTGCGGGCCTTACCCATGCACCATGCGGTCAGTGCACGTGCAGCGTGCGTGCGCTTCCGCCTCGACGCACGCGCATGCCAACTGGGAACGTGCCCAGCACGCGCCCAGGCACTTGCTCGGAACGCACCTAAAGGGGTGTGTGCTAGCGCCCTTATGGGCGCCAGTTTGCGATCTTGGCCCGGCCCAATTGGGTCGGGTCGACTGCAAAAAAGGGGGGCTGGCCCTTTCTTAAAGAAGGGCCCCCTTTTAATAGTTTTAGGCCATTCTTCGATTGTAACTTATTCATTTAGGGTCGTCTGATTTGTTTGAACCTGAATTTTCACCGGGACATTCCCGACATCCATGTAACCTTTTTCCATGCTTTTATTATATAAAATATGCTCGTAAAATTTTTACGACATATTTAATTCCTTTTTGCATCATTTGCAATATTCACACACCTTAAATATTCTAAAACTTATATTGCAAACTATTTGCGACACATTAAATTTCCATTTAATATTAAAATCCATTTGCATCTAGGCATACATCCCTCAACAACCCTCAGCTAGGCTATGTCTAGGCCTAAGGCACATTAGATTTTCTTTTAATCAAACTCTTAAAGAGAGATGATTACACTTGCCTCAACTAGAGGACTTGCCATGACTTTCCACCCTGACCTATAATGAGGATTTATAGGAACACCTCTTCAACATGAGGACCTCAATTACCAGAGGCTTTTCAAGACCATAACAAATGTGGATTTCCAACAATTAAACTCCTCAACACAAATGTGCGTAAGCACAGTTACCACCACACCCTTGTGTGGATTTTACAACGTACTCTCTTTGTTAAAGCTATTGGTACACCCTTCCTATAGCATTTCAAATTAAAGCTCGTGTGAAAGTGTGACAAAGGGAAAAAAATACTATTTGATATCTAATAATAAAGATTAAGCTTTTTGAGATCAAGAGAAAGATTGGCCAAGAAAGATTACTAAAGAGGCTTTTAAAGAAGAATATTTTGGACAAGGAAGACTTTTAGCAAGAGGGCTTAAGAGGGCTTTTAAAACATAGTTTCACTTGAAAATTAAAGTCTTATTTAATTCCTCCAACGACCCTCTATATAGAGGGGACACATCTAGTTTAGAAAACTACCCAAAATGCCCATATAATGACTACAAACGGTCCCATTATATGCTAACAGTTAGTTACTAGTCTACTAGAGTTCACTCATTAGTTTACTAGCTCATCAGCTAGTCGACTCCTTGTTGAACTCTGGT
This sequence comes from Scilla litardierei, assembly GCA_030789695.1. Taxonomy (NCBI): domain Eukaryota; kingdom Viridiplantae; phylum Streptophyta; class Magnoliopsida; order Asparagales; family Asparagaceae; genus Scilla; species Scilla litardierei. The sequence goes on along the minus strand of CM061142.1, from coordinate 437,111,712 downwards.
CGATTAGTTCAATAATACCGGGAAGAGATGAAACTCTTTGCAAAAACTAGTCGACTACACTTTTGCTTCTAGTTGACTAATGCATAAGAGCTAGTGGACTAGATGCATAACTATAGTCGACTAATATCCTGATATTCTACCAGTCTGATTCTAATTTACAGCTAGTCGACTGGGTGTCTATACTAGTTGACCAATCTGATTGTTATTGTAACAACCATGTTTTTATTAGATATTATTGCGAATTTTCCTATATTTTATTTTTCAATATTTCATCTCATTTTCCTTCTCTTTTCTCTTTCATTTGCTTTGCTCTCGGCCCATCACCGACTAGCCTAGGCTGCATGGTCAACTTATAGTTGGGTTAGAGAGCTCGGCCCATTTTCCTTACCGATCTGCTTCCTAAGCGCTACTCAACCGATTGCTATTTCCTTCATCAGACCAGGCGGCCACTCTTCACCCGACAAAACCCTAACCCTATCCAAGCAGAGCCGACATCTTCTCCAAGATTTTTTCTTCAGAAACGAAAACCCTAACCGAGTTGAATTCCAGTTCTACGCCCCTAATCGGCCCTCGGATACACACACCGCAGGACACGACTGTAGTCTTATTGCAAGCGCATGGTGTAGTGGCGAGCGTGTATCGAACATGAGGAGGACTAATGACAGTACTCTATTTTGATCACTAAGCTATTGGTGGAAGAATGGTTTTGAGAATGTTGTCACAATCGTTCAATTAACAATTCAAATTTAATATAATAAAGGCGTCTAGAGCTAGGGAATCCCTACTACGGATCGTCATTTATCTTCGTGAATAGTGAATCTCAATGTTGCAAGACTTGAAATGAGATGAACTAGTCGTAACTGAATAGAGACCAAGCTCACGCTCTCGCGCTATTGCCAGTCTATAGCAACCTAGAATAGGGCCCACTCTCATGCAAACCCTAACTTAAGCCACTAGAATTAGGATTGACATCATCGTCCAATCGCTCCTCGAGCCCACTCTCGTGCAAACTCGAGTTACGATCTAGGTTGTGATAGTTCGTATTCGTCCAATCTCTTGCAAACGAATATGAGCATATATTTATAATAAAAATCCTAGTTTTGGTCCTATCTCTTGCAAACCAAGTCTAGCGGATTTCGATTATAAACCTAAATCGAATATCTAAGCCTTCCCATCTATTAGAATCCAATCTCTTGCAAACCCCAAATCGATGGAAATTCCTAGCAATCCGTAATAAATTAATCATAACCTAACCTTCTATCAATTCTAGCAACATATGAATCCATTCATCGCAATTTTAAAATCGAATCCGTAGGGTTCATCCCTATGCCCTAGAACAGCAGAACTACTCGCAATTCATCATTAAAGTAATCGAATAAATGAATGAAAATATACAGCAATTCATAGTTGGAGAAAAGCAATTCAAAAAAATGAGAAATTTCAATAAGAAGAACAAACCAGATCTCAAATCCTCAATCTCCAGCCGGGAATTACAATTAGAATTAAGCTAAAACCTAATTTCTGGTCTCCCCTAAACTAGGATGAAAACTAGCCTTAAAATACAAGCCAAAAACGGCCAGAAAATCCTGACAGATTTGACCTTGGCACAGTCCAGAACCCTAGTTCGCGATACAGGCAGACTGTGCCACTCGGCCGAGTAGAACTATCACTCGGCCGAGTGAAGACCCAAAGAAAATAGAGAAGTCGGGGGTTTTGGGGGTCTGGCGCTCTACGTTTCTCGGCTGAGTAGAGTTTATCACTCGGTCCAGTGGTCTTTCTCACTCGGCCGAGTGAGTCTTCTGCTGTGCTTCTCCAAATTCCAGAGAGTCGGCTAAAATTTCCTTTGGGAAGCTCTGACTCACTCGGGCGAGTGAAGTTCTCCACTCGGCCGAGTGGGATCATTTGCTCGGTCGAGTGGCCTTTGACTCCGGGCGCTCTCGTATCAGTTGTACTCGGCCTAGTACGTTCCTTCACTCGGCCGAGTGAGCTGTCTGCTCGGCCGAGTACCCCGTTTCTGGAGTCGCATCTCCTCCTCCTCTCTTCCTCATCGATTCTATCGAACTTCTTCTTCTTCTTCCATTTATCATCTAGTGCTGCTAGCTCCTCGATAGGGCCATAGGCGATGCTCCAGTATGCGTGCAAGTCCCTTGATCTCATTTATGCTCCCGATCGCTCCATATCTCTTGAAATTAGACAAAAACAAGAAATAGTGAAAAGAAATGCGATATCGTCGAATAATCGTGAAAAACGCGATATGGACGATCAGAATGATATGCAAACATGCAGAAAAAGGTGTAAAATAAGGAGCGATAAAAATCCACCAAGCTTACCTCTTACTCGTCCTCGAGGAAGATGAGTAAAAAGGCGAATCTGGTGGATAAAAATAAGAAAAATGGAAAGGAAGATTGAGTAGAAAACGACGAGGGAGGTGCTAGATCATTCTCTCAGGACATGGAGTTGCTTACTCAAATAGCGCATGATGAATAAAAATCATGCCAAAGATTTTTACCTCGACATCATATCATATATAAGTGCATCCAGTATAGAAACCAAGAACGTCAAAACGATATGAAATAAGAAATCATTCCAGAATTAGCTTCGTCTGAGGCATTCAAAGTGGTATACATAACCATAGATTGCACACTTTTCAATTGATCGCTTTTTGCTTAGAGTATAAGAGATATCACCCATTATAAAGCGACAAGAATAGAAAGAGATGGTATTCATGAAATGCATGCCAAATTTTCCATACATAGAATTCGTAATACTCCAAGTAATCTCCCTAAGTGTCAAAAATTACCTAGCTTAAGTCGTCATTCACATATAAGTGGTCACTCCCTCACACATCATTGGATCCTCTCCCCCAAGCTTATCTATAAGCGTGGTGGCATCAAATAAAACAATACGATTTTCCCATATTTTTTGAAGCTCCATAGGGATAAAATAAAATAAAAAGGAAGTGAAAGAAAGAAGGATGGAGGGATTGCATATATACAAGCGAACTTCTCCTTTTCTCTTTTTTTGTTTTGTTTTGTTATATATACAATAGCAATCCCAAATCAAAGATAGAAAGATATGTGTGTATTATTATTCTTTTGATTTTGGGGTAATGGAGTTTGGATTTTATAGCATGTGAAGATGCCTATATAAGATTTCCCAAGGGGAGATTTACCAATGATTTTAAGTATAGAAATGATGTTCAAGATATGTGGAGAAAGAAAAATACGCAACGCTCAGTTCACTCTTTTGTATATGCACGACAACTTTCAGCAGTGTAATGTAATCTACGGAGTTTGATTTTAGAAAGTAAACTAATCCAGTCATATACATTACAATCAACCGAGAAGTTGAGCGTACAATTTCATGCAAATAGAAGTGATAGCAGATGACAAAGCAGTACTCCAAGTTTAGGCAACCAATGCATGAAGCTTCGTGTGTTTTCTATGAAAGTATACGATATAAATTTTCAGACTCAGCTAATGCTAGAATTAGATTCACAATCACATAATAAAGATGCAGGTTACTATTCCTGAATGCATGGCGATGTATAGCATATGATATCTGAAATAAAAACGATGGCATGGCAAGAGAATATGCATATAAGAGTAAGCTAACTCCAAGTCATCGTCATAACAGAGAATTCATTTCTAGCAAAAAGGAAAATAGAAATAAGGATAAAGGAAAAATAAGAGCTAACTATACATATGCAGCGCACACAAAAATAAGAAAAGTGATGCATGAGAAAAATATGAAAAAGTGGGTTAAAATGGGTGGAAAATAAAGAAGGGTAGAAAAAAGGAAGATAAAAATGAAGAAAATAAAAAGTGCGTGAGAAACTCACTCTCTCAAGCTAAACTGCACAGTGTCCGTAATGTGCTAAGTGTGGAACAAGGACGTATATATTAGGGGCGGGTGGGTGAGGATGCATACATGATAAAAAGTGAAAATAAAAGAAAGTGGGATGGATATGCAAGTGATGAGTGCGGAATGCAAATGATGGATGAAAAGAGCACACAGATCAAGGGGTGCAATATATATGTGGGCCCAGAAATACCTCCTCACACACAAAAAGATATAAACAAAGCCCAGCAAAAAGTGACCAAAATATGTGGGCGAGAGGGTGGGTGGTGCAAAATCAGCAGCAAGAAAATCAATCACAGCAGCGGCAGAAAATACGGGAGGCATCAAGTGTGTGCCTAAGCAGGTGGTGGATCGCCAGCACCTTCCTGTGGTGGGGGCGGGGGTGGCGGGGGGTGGCGGCTGCTAAGAGATGGGACAGACTGTGGCTGGTGGAGGCTGTGGCATGCGCGTAAGAATTTGGTTCAGGGTGACCTGAATACCAGGCAGAAGGGCAATGCGCTGCTGCACAGAGCTAAAGGTTGCAGAGAGGGCCCAAAAATCTGCTCTGAGCCCACTGACGGCCCTCTCTACAACGCGGAGGTGCTGAACGAGGGTGTCGGGAGCGGGGGCAGAGGGTCGTGCAAGAGGAGGTCGGGACCGACGCACACGGCCACCGTAGACGAGTGGGGCCACTAGTTGGTGAGGGTGTGGTTCGGTGCTCGCTAAAAGTCGCTCAGCCTCTGTGGGAGGCTGAGATGCAGGAATGCTCTCAAAAGTGTGAGAACCGGCAGAAGATGAAACAATGACATAGGGCTAGAAGAGTGGAGAGGTCGTAGACACAGAAGTGGGGACAGACGTCACAACACTCTCGGTAAAAACAGTGGAAGCAGAGACAGAAGGGCCGACGACTGGGGAGGTCGTGAAATCAACAGGAAATGACTCCTCAGGTATCGAGAAATCCGGTGAGGATATGGTCTCAGCTGACGAAACAAGGGAAGGCTCGCCTCTCTCAAAAACAGCGGTGGGGCGCTCTCAAAACTCACAGAAGAAATGGATCCAGTGGTCAATGGCACAGAGGTGGTAATGGTGGTGGTGGGCTCAGTAAGGGTACTCCCGACACTGACAGAAGTGTGGACAGAAGTGACGGGAGCAGGGATCAAATCAGGTGCAGGCTGAGGGATCGGGATCTCCGGGGCCAGAGGGGGAGGATGGGATCCTGCTGAGCACCCTCGGGCTCAAGCACATACACAGTTGGGATGAGGAGGTCCATCTCTGGTCTCCAATCCCCACCTGAGGGTCCAATGTGGGTCCGAACGGGGCTCAAAAGCACCATATAATCAGCAGTAAATGGACCGTACAGCCAAACCCAGTGGTGCTGACCATGATGACGCAACATATTCATGCGGGCCATAACGTCTATAGAAAGGGAAGTGGGGCCCGTGGGTCGAAGCAAACTAGCTGGGAGGTCAACCTCGCACACAGTGTAATTCCCTGGTAGCTACTGCACAAGTACTAGAGGGGGGGTGAATAGTACTTTAAAAATAATCAAGATTCTAATTCCTAATTATTGTGCAAACACAAACAACTATGCGGAATAAGTAATAACAACAAGAACAATATCAAGGCAAACAAGCGATGTAATGGGTTCGGATCCACCCAAGTCTCCCCGACTTTTTCCCGGTGATCCTACGTCCCAGACACCCGGATCCCCTCCGGCTACTTGAGTTAGAATCCACTAACTCAAGGTTCCACTAAACAACTTCTTATAGAAACTACTACAAGATCAAACAATACAACGGTTTGATCGTGACTCTCACAAACCGGGATCACGAACTTCTCTCACAAACCGAGAGATACACTCAATATAATAAATTTAATGAAATAGAGAAATGCTTACCACAAAATCCTATGCCTTGAGATACTTACGAATTAGGGCAAGGTAGGAAGATGAGTAAGAGTGAGCACGAAACCCTAACACCACCAAGATGAACAACGCAAGATGGCTAGGGCAATGAAGATGGTCGTGATTCAACCTCTCAGTAGAATGACATCACAAGATCTCGAAAAACCTCTTTGAGAAATTAGGTCACAAAGAAGAAAAGAGAGATTTTCGTGAGAGAGAGAGATTGAAAATTGATTGTTGAATGATCGAAACTTCGATCTGAAATCCCACAGATAATAGACAAATTTCCTTGTTTGAAATGAATCAAACACATATGGAAAGAATCAAAACAGATCAAGAAAAATCGTGGAAATAAATTCTCCAACGGCTGGAAAATTAAAGCCGCTTAATCAGTCTAAGAAGGATCACTGACCGATTAGTTTGAGAACTAGTCGGTCGGTGAACCTTCTTGGATCGACTAGGTGGATGACAGAGAATTCAGTGAAGTGAGGAGGATAAACTAGTCGGTCTAAGAAGAAACATCAACCGACTAGTTTGACAACTAGTCGGTTAGTGAACCTTCTTGGACCGACTAATTGGTCAACAGTAAGAATGCCAAAATTCACAAGGATGATTAGTCGGTTCAAGAAGGATTCCCAACCGATTAGATCGTCATCTAGTCGGTTGGTCCTTCTTCATGAACGAACTAAGATGCACAGAAAGTCTTGAATCGACGCGATAAGCTAAGGAAAGACTTTCTAATGGCTTCTAAGACAATCCTAGAGATAAGATACGATATATAAGAGGATATTGAAGGCAAGTAGTATTCAAGGCTTAACATTCTAGAAGACAAAGAAAATAAACAATACACAAAGTCTTCAAAAGCTTCAATATGAAGATTCTGAATCCATCGACTTCAATAATACTCCTTGAGCTACAATGAAGCTTCAGGCACATCGTTCACGCATTCTAAAGAAGTCTTGGGACGTCGCTTTAGATCTACACAGTAATTTGGCGACGATCTTCATATCCACGCTCAAAGATAATTAGTACCCAATATTTATGTTTGTTCATCATCAAAACCAAATCAGAGGAATCAATACTTAACATTCTCCCCCTTTTTGGTGATGACAAACCAACATAAATATAAAACAATAATAATGAGATAAATGAAATTTACTTACTCCCCCCTGCATTGATGACTCGTTAGTTCCATATTAAATATTAAACATAAGCATCAAGCAGAAGAGAAAAGTATAAAACACATGATCCATTTATTGAAATATAGGATCAGAATCCATTTTTATATCTTCACTCCCCCTGAATCTAACATATGAAATTAGATTCACGGTAATTGTTTAAATTATCATTTAGCACATAGTCATGGTTAATTCTCTCCCCCTTTGGCATTATCCAAAAAGAGCGGGAGGAAGCCAACGACAACAACCATGGCCAAAAAAAAAATAAACAAGGGAGTTGAAGAAAATGACGACGGCCCAAATGGCACCAAGGAAAACACCAAAAATAAAACCAAAGTGTGCCAACGAGACCATAGTCGAAAAGAAAAATCATCAAAACCAAAATCAATTCCAAGTATTGATGAAAGGAACATACTCTCCAATATCAACATTTTTAGCAAATAGAGTGCATGGAAAACAATTCATGTTTCCATTCAAACAAAGCTATTTAGTCAATAGAATCGATGAGCGATGAAGTAAGCATCAAAGACATAAGTATAATGTGCACACTGAGACGAACGACAACATGATGTATAGATAGATAGATAGATAGATGAGCCTCCTGACGGCTCGTGGAAGTAGAAGAGGAAGAGCGAGACGACGGAGGAGGAACTGAAGGGGTGGTCCGCTGAACGTGATGCAAAGCGGCAAGAGACTTCTTGACCGCGGTCGCGTTCAAGGGAGGCCCCAAGGGACGCTGATCATCAGGAGGGAGAGGAACTCCGAAGTGACGGAAGACCAAAGTCATGAGACACGGATAAGGAATATGAGCGGCTTTGGTCGACTTCCTGATGCACTCAAATGAGTCCATCTTGTCCAAGATGATGTGAGCCCAATTTATCTCGCTCCCATCAAAGAGGGCATAGATGCGCTTCAGGAAAGGCTGGGATGGCAAGCTAGAGGAGCCGTACTTCGGGAGAAGACATGACTTCAGAATCAAATTCAGGACCCACGCATTTGGTTTGAAGGATTTAGATGGAACGCCAATCATGGCGGGAGGAATAACGTGGAACATGTCGGCCAAGAGGGACTGATCGAGATCGTGGATATTATCCACGAAGATATCTGAAGGAAGCAGACCAGAGGAGGAGACTCCAAGTATCTGCCCTAGGATCTCTGTCGTGAGGACAATGGGTGTCCCCAAAACAGTGGTCTCGATACAGTGCTTAGTATCATACTCACCCCGAACTCGATTTGCATAGAAGAGTTTGACGAGTCGTGGGTAAGGATGCGGATTCGCCTTGGGGTCATGGCGAAGATATTCAAGGAGACCGCTATAGGATAGGAGATCAGCAAGGTTAGGAAAATCAGAGAATTGAACATAGTGCTCCAGGATCACCGGGTAATGCTCGATACGATTGTAGGCGGCTAGGCACAACGGGTCATTGCGACAAAGAGTGATATCTACCCCACCAGAAGGCATGGGAGCCTTCCCCTTTGACTGACAAGAGGAGGAGGAGTAGGTGCCTTCTCGGTAGGCTTAGTCTCCATGATATAGTCATCGTCGGATTCAGAGGGCGAATTGGTAGGAGTGGGAGCATGATAGGGGCCTTCGGTCAAAATCTTTTTGGTCTTGGGGTTGGGTCTAGATTGGGTGATAGATTTAGAGGGAGCCGCCTTCTTCTCCTTGAGGGGAGGCGAAGAAGATGATGGAGAAGTAGGCGTTGAAGGGGGCGGTCGAGCGGATTTGGTGTGGGTTTGGGTGGATTAGGGTTGGATAGAGGATCTATGGTCATGGGATAGGGAGCGGTAGGACGGATTGGGATACGAGTTCTCGCCATAAGCTTGAATCGAGACAGCACAAAATCACACGAAATCGAAGGAAATCAGGCGAAATCGAACCCTAAATACGGAGAGAAAGTAAGAGGAGATACCCTAGGAAGGAGGAGATCGACTCTGGAGGAAGAGAGGAGACTGGCGGTGACTCGTTGCGGCCAGAGAAGGCGAAGGTCGATGGAGGAGGGAGTGCGGATCGACGGATTAGGTTTTTAGGAGAGAGGGCGCACCAATTAGAATGATTTCTAATCGGTGCGGAGGGAGGCTAATCGATTTAAGTCGGGCCAAGGTTCTAAATGCCCTTGCCTATTTAGTCGGTCTCAGTTCAATAGCTGACCGACTAAAATGAAATCTAGTCGGTCGGCAAATGAACTTGGACCGACTAAAAGGCAGACAGTAAGTTAGACAAAAAATAAGGCACGAATTAGTCGGTCTGAGTGCAATGCCTAACCGACTAGAAAAGAAACTAGTCGTTCAAGAGATGAACTGGGACCGACTAATAGAGTTCAAAAAAAATTGAGAATTAGAAATTTGAGTTCTCTCCAAAGAACTCTTGGACACACCAACAAAACACTCTCATATGAACTTATCCTACCCCATAAAACCATAAAATCATAAATACATCGCGCAAATCGTAAAACCAAGCATAACTCCAGCATTAAAATGAGAAAATCACAGCAGATACAACAGGAGTAATGAATATCATTATGATGCAAGATCACATATAAAGGATGAGTCCTAAATCTCGGATTCACCCATAATCCCCAATTCTCGACGTAACTGCACAAAGGTATCTTCCTTGAGTGCTTTCGTGAAAATACCGATGATTTGCTTCTGGGTTTCAACGTACACTAAAATGATGTCCTTTTTAGCTACATGATCATCTAGGAAATGGTGACAGACATCTATGTTTTTGGTACGGGAGTGGTGTACCGGATTCTTAGAGAGACATATTGCACTTAGGTTGTCTACCATGATAGGGCAAGTATCACAGTTTATACCAAAGTCTTTAAGTATGTGTCTCATCCAAAGAACCTGTGCACATGCAGCACCGGCGGCAATATATTCCGCCTCGGTGGTAGAAAGTGATACGGAATTCTGCTTCTTGGAAAACCAAGAGACAAGAGAATTTCCTATAAAATGGCAAGTGCCACTAGTACTTTTCCTGTCGGATTTGCATCCAGCATAATCTGCATCACTATATGAGATTAACTCATATGTGCTAGACTTTAGATAGAATAATCCGTACTCGAGTGTGTGTGACTTAAATAACAGAAAATAAGTTTAACCGCTATTAAGTGTGATTCCTTAGGTTGTGAGTGATACCTAGCACAAACACATACGGCGAACATTATATCAGGCCTACTGGCAGTAAGATATAATAAACTACCTATCATACCTCGATCTAGACGAATGTCTACATCTTTGCCGCCCGTATCTTTATCCAGGTGTGTTGTGGTGCTCATTGGAGTCTTCTTGCTAGAAGCATTCTCCATTCCAAATCGCTTTAGCAGCTCCATCGTGTACTTGGTTTGGTGGATGAAGATTCCATCGTTCATTTGGCGGATTTGGGGTCCTAAGAAATATTTGAGCTCACCCTTGTGGCTCATCTCAAATTGGTCCTTCATAACATTAGAAAACTCTTCGCAAAGAGTGAAGTTAGTAGCACCGAAAATGATATCATCTACGTAAATTTGAACTAAAATAATGTCATGATTTGCATACTTAACAAAAAGCGTTGAATCAACCTCACCCATTTTGAAACCCAAATCCAAAAGAAAGTTCTTTAGGCAATCATACCAAGCTCTAGGAGCTTGTCTCAAACCATAAAATGCTTTCTTAAGTTTGAAAATGTGATTTGGAAAATTTTCATTTATAATACCTGGAGGTTGAGAAACATAAACTTCCTCAACGACATCTCTGTTTAAAAACGCACTTTTTACGTCCATTTGAAAAAGTTTGAAATCTTTATGGCATGTAAATGACAATAACAACCTAATAGATTCTAATCTAGCTACATGTGTAAAAGATTCCTCGAAATCTATACCTTCCTCTTGCCTGTAGCCTTGAGCAACTAACCGAGCTTTGTTTCGGATAACGTTTTGGTTCTCGTCTGTCTTGTTCTTGAAAATCCACTTCGTTCTTATAACGTTGTGGTTCTTCGAAGGCAATAGAACTAGTTCCCAGACCTCATTCCTCTCAAACTGAATGAGTTCCTCTTCCATGGCTAGGATCCAAGAACTATCTTTGCACGCCTTGTTGATGTTCTTTGGCTCCACTGAAGAGACAAAGGCACAGTGAGCGAAGAAGTTGACTTGAGATCTTGTTTTGACACCATCTTATATGTTGCCAATGACTTGCTCATGGGGATGGTCACAGACTGTTTGAAGCTGTCTGGGAACACCCTGGTCACTAGGGACATTCTCAAAAGAGTCATTAGTAGGGTTAGTTTCAACAGAATCAATAGGATCAGATTTACCAATATAGTCACTAACTACTTCCATAGAATCATCATCATCGATAATTCTAGGAGGGACAAAATTTTCATTAAATGAAACATGAAGTGATTCCTCAATCGTTGAGGTTCTTTTGTTGTATATCCAGTACTCTTTGCTACGGGAGGAATATCCAACAAATATCCCCTCATCGGATCTTGGATCAAATTTGTCCAAACTACCATACGTGTTCTTGATAAAACATTTTGCACCAAAAACTCTAAAATGTTTAACTTGAGGCAACCTACCAAACAACAATTCATAACAAGTTTGTTTGATGCCGGGCTTCAAGAGTATCCTATTAAACACATAGCAAGCGGTATGTACCGCTTCTGCCCAAAATTGATGGCCAAGTTGGCTATCATCAAGCATAGTGCGAGCACATTCCACTAGCGTCCTATTCTTTCTCTCAACAACACCATTTTGAGGAGGTGCGCGAGGGAAAGAAAAGGTGTGAGTAATACCAACTTCATCACAGAAATTTGAGAAAGACTCGTTCTCAAATTTCCCTCCATGATCACTACGGATAGTGACAATGGTGGTTCCAATGAGATTTTGTACTTTCTTAACAAATACTGTGAAGTTTTCAAAAGCATCATTTTTATTAATTAAAGTAAATACCCAAGTAAATCTAGAAAAGTCATCAACGATGACAAGTCCATATCGAGCATGTCCTAATGAAGCAACTCTAGTTGGCCCAACAAGATCTAGATGTAAAAGCTCGAGAGGCCGTTTAGAGGATATACGTTTCTTAGGTTTGAATGACGATTTTGGAAGTTTGCCTCGTTGACACGAGTCACAAAAGCTTTTCTTTTGAAAGGCAAGCTTAGGGAATCCTTTTATAGAATTTAGCTTGGATAGTTTGAAAAGTGTTCCAAAGTTCGCATGACCAAAACGTCGATGCCATACGTGTTGTTCACTTGTGTTGGCAATGAGACATTGTTCATGTGAATTTGGAATATCTAGGATATATATGTCCTTATGGCGTGTGCCAGAGAACAACACATTATTATTATCCTTTCTTAAAATATGGCACATTCCTTTCTCAAAGCTAACTTTGTAACCCTTGTCACAAAGTTGACTTATGGAGATTAGATTGTGATTTAAGCATTTAACAAGGTAAACATCACTTATAAGGGGTTTAGAGGGGTTACCAACTTTTCCAACACCGATGATGGTTCCGCTCTCGTTGCCTCCAAAGACCACTCGGTTTCCATTTTCAATGGGCACCACTTCGGATAACAACTGAGCTTTACCAGTCATGTGTTTTGAGCACCCACTATCAAGTATCCGCCCATCCTTGGAGCCAAATTTTGATTTGCTACTCCTTTTCTTTTTCTTGAGTACCTGAAGATAAAAATATCATATCATGGTACCCAAGGTCATTGGGTCATAAGAGATTAGACCTTTGGAAGCCAAGTCCAATTGGACTTAGACTTCCCAACATAGTCATCATTGTGCACAACATTCATGAAATAAGAATTAATATAAACATTCATGAAATAAGAATTAATATATGCTTGTTTCTCATGCATGCTTGTGTCCTTCGGGCCCCAAATAGTGAATTTCTTGGGAGCCCTTTTCCTATTGGGAATTTGTTGATTTCTACGTGGTGCATGTGTTCTATGAGGAAGTGGCCTAGTGTATGCATGAGGTGGATAAGCATAGGGCACATGATGAAGTGGTGGTGGTAACATATGGTACGGTGCATGATGGTAATCATTCATATAGTAGTGATGTGGGTGAACATAAGCATGTGGGGTAACACGTGCGTGAGTGGGTCTCACTTGGTGTGCACGTGCTCGTGGACGTGGAGCATAGAAATCATCATACGTGTGAACAGGTGGAGTAGAAGGCGTGTTCCTACGTGGCATAGTATTGGTGTACATAAATGCATGACCCTTCTTTGGAGGTCCACCCAAAGTGGGTTTCTTTCCAAAAGGGGGTGTGTACTTAGTGGAAGTACCATTGGTAGATGAACTACCCATGGGGTGTTTACTCCCACTAGTTGAGGCATCGGAGGATGGCCTTACAAAGGTGGTGGAGGATTTGGATGAATTTTCCTTTTTATACCCCAAACCAATACGATGATTGGCTGGAAGTAAGTCATTCAGAATATTATCCAAACGGTCCTTCCCTTTGTTGAATTTCTCAATTCGGCCTATTGTGGACTCATATTTCTCAGTGAGAGAAAGTATAGTAGTATCCAAAGTGGACACTTATGTAGTGAGTTCACAAACACGGGACTTGAGATTCTCATTCTCAATACTCAAAGTTGAGTTTCGAGAAATCAAATCCTCTATCTTGTGTTTCTCCGAATCCTTAAGGTTAACATGTTCAAGTTGAGATTTGAGATTTACAATCTCAGTTCTCAAGGCTTCAACAACGGTGTCATTGTTGGTGATGATAGGCTTAGGTGTGGTTTGAAGACTAGTTAACTCATCTTTGATCTTAGTATACATATTTACCAGTTTAGAATATTTAGAGCAAATTTGTTCATTAGCTAATCTTAGGTCATCCATAGTTACCTCTTCACCTTCATCCTCGCTTTCATCTGAAGCGATGTCTTGATCATGTTGCTCTCTTGCCATGAAGCACATGTGTGCTTGCTCCACTTGTTCATCATCTGACTCTCCACTTGAAGAGTCCTCTTCCGAATCGGTGAATGTGCCGACAAGCCCTTTCTTGTACTCCTTCTTGTACTTCGTGACTTGTCGAACTTAGGTGCCTTCCACTTCTCCTTTTGTTTGTTGAGAGGACAATCTACCTTGATGTGTCTTGGCTTATTGCACTTGAAACACAAAGGAGCAGACGCATTAGTAGAACTAGCTTTAGATTTATTCTTAAAGTTACCTTTTCGGAAGAACCGGTTGAACTTCTTTGCCATGAAGGACAAAGATTCCATGTCCAACTCAGAGTCCGAATCTTCACTATTGGTAGGTGTGGTAGGGGCGGCCTTGAAAGCAATCGCCTTCTTTTTCGGCTCTTCTTGCTTCAAGAACGCCTTCATCTTGTCCTGCATCTTGACCTTGCTGTCCTTTCGTACCTCATAAGACATTAAAGTACCCATTAGTTGAACAACAGTGTATTTGGACATGTCGTTACCTTCCTTGATAGCGTAGGTTCGCTTTTCCCAACTTGAAGGAAGTCCGTTAATGATCTTTGCGACTTTCTCTTCTTGGGTATAGGTCTTCCCAAGGGCTTCCAACTCGTTGGTTATATCCACGAAGCGAGCATAGTACTCCTTGATCCTTTCACCCTGTTCCATGTGAAACAACTCGAATTCTTTGTTAGCAACAGTGAGTTTGGAGTGTTTTACCCTGCTCGTTCCTTCGTGCAAGATTAGGAGTTGGTTCCAAATCTGATATGCACTCTTACAGGTGCATATCTTGTTGAAGTCTTCAGGCTCCAGTGCACATTGTAAGTCATTCATTGCCTTGGCATTGTTCACCTCCGCGGCGACCTCCGCGGCAGTCCACTTCGTGAAGTCTTCTTCATTGGGCTCAACATACTCCGTCAATGTGGCTCTCCAGAGTGATGCACTCCGGAGGAAAGTTTTCATCCGGCATTTCCAGTACCCATAGTTGGTACCGTTGAAGTGAGGAGGCCTAGTTGAGGAGTGTCCTTCCATCACTGAAGGGGCTCCTTCACGATTCTTGAAGGTGTTGTAGTCGGAAGGTGGTCGAACGGCCTTGTTGTCGTTGTTTGTCATAGTTATGAACTTGGCTCTGATATCAAATGTAATTCCTGTAGGATCCTGCCAAAACAGAGTTAGGATCGATAAATAAAGTTGAGACTTACGCTTGCGTATGCGGCATGGTAGTCTCGGAACTTTGCCTTCGGATTCGCCACGACGGATCGAGTCTTCTCACGAACGGAGTAAGGCTACTAAATCCACAATCTAAATCTCTACTTTAGATTAAGAACTTGGATAGAGGGAGAGGAAATATTTCGGCAGAGCTTCGCTAGAATGAAGATGCATGCATGAATGCCATGCAAAAGTGTCAGGAAAATGGCTACCCTTGGGTCTTATTTATAGCCCCCAAGGTAGTTATTTTAGGGTAAATTGTTCCTTTGGAACAATTTAACTAAGGTGTACCATGGTACATGGTACATTATAAGCTTAAGTTGTACCATATGCATGGTACAACATAAGCTTAAGATATTCCCCCTTTATTAGCCATATGTCGCATGCACTTATGCATATATAATGCGACTTTCCTACTCATCCAGAGATCCTCTCCGCAAGGGAACAGATTCCCTTTGCATACGACTTCGTGTACGCGACGTTCGAGGTCCGTATTCCCTCGTACATCCCCTACAAGGGTGTACTAACGTCTTCCATATCCAACATCTCCCACTCACACTTGAGGGGATTGTAAGAGAACGTCTTTCTCTTAGTTCTTTCATCTATCATACCGAGAAATAGACCGTGCGACCGTCATGCGCGTAGAGTCTGTTGTTGTGCACTTGTTAGAGATACACAACGACCTCGAAGGTGCAAAGTTGAGTAGTTCAACGCATGCTTTACCCTAGATTATTTCTTCACATTTCTTATACTTTATATTCAACAATTGAATCCCATCTGGATCACAATTGGCTGGCCAGCTTTGAATCATTAAAGTCAAAATGCGAATTTGAAATCAATCTTCCTCTTCTTGCGAACCTTCTGATCTTGACTTGATTCGCTTTTCTAACGTGCCCCGCCGAGCTGAATTATCATAGCCCATTAGCAACACGCTAAGATAGCGATCATCTCGTCAAATCTAAAGGAACCAATTGGAGTCCTTGAGGGTAAGAGTTAAGACCCGTATGGCCTTTGAGTCTCACATAATAGCAAACACTATTGCTACTAACTCAGTGGTCGAAATGCATACGTGGTATAAACACGCATTACAACATCACTCCTTTCCCAGGGAGAGTATGTCTTAATGATGTTGTACGGATGAAAAGATCAGACACCACAGTGCCTATCCTTTTGAGTCCCCTTACTACTCGTGAAAATATTCACGGACTCTCATCCTGCATAAGACAGATAAGATTTAAAAAATCCTTTGAGATCTCTTTCAAATATCCGTGTGATACAGATCTCAGATCTTTTGTAAGCATCCATATGATGCAGATCTTTCATTCGACTATGTTGTTTAAGTCATGACTCTAAATCATTTGTCTAATGATTTTGACTTTAAACTAGTCTCATCTCTATCTTATCCTTCTGATAAGATAAGGCGGTTGCTCATGTGAGAGAGCCAACCTTAATCTGTCCGACATACACACAATAAAATAGCTGAGACTTAAACACAAATGTATAAAATCATTTGTAAGAAACTTGAATGCAATATATAAAAGAACTTCTTTCTTTTATTAAACTTTGATCTTCTATAGACATGGGAAATATTACAAGATACAGCTCAGCACCTACGCATTCCCATAGATGATAAGTGTTTGTAGTACACATCTCTGGGGATCGCCTTAGTAAGGGGATCCGCTATCATCTCATGCGTGGATATGTATCCTATGTCTACTTCCTTCCGTTTGTCATAGTCCTTCGTAAACTTGAATTGAATGTCAATGTGTTTGGTCTTACAATGAAATTTAGGATCTTTGACGTAGGCAATCGATGCTTGACTATCACTGTATATAGGAACAATGCTTGAGTCAGTGGCATTTGTTAGCCTGTCTAAGAATTTCCTAAGCCAAACAGCTTCTTGGACCGCCATGCTGAATGCTACGAATTCGGCTTCCATGGTTGATAGGGCGATGCAGGTTTGCTTCTTGCTGCTCCAGGATATTGCACCATTCCCGAGCAAGTAAACAAATCCTGAGGTAGATCTTCGCTCGTCGAGATCACCCGCCCAATCAGCATCGGTATAGCCTTCGAGTCTCAAGGTATTGCCTTGATAGCATAATGCATAGTCCGCAGTCCCTTTGAGGTATCTTAATATCCTCTTCACCGCTTTCCAGTGTGCCTGTCCTGGGTTGGATTGGTAACGGCTTACCATACCAACAGCATAGCAAATGTCAGGTCTGGTACACATCATGGCATACATCAGACTCCCGACAGAACTGGAGTATGGAACCTTTTCCATAGCTTTCTTTTCTTTTGGATCTTTGGGACACATTTCCAAACATAGACCCTCGCCTTTGCTTATTGGAGTATCAATTGGCTTGCAGTCCTGCATATTAAACCGTTCTAAAACTTTCTTTATATATGTCTCTTGAGAGAGAGAAAGAAGTTTCTTGGAACGATTTCTTGAGATCTTAACCCCAAGGATATATGCAGCTTCACCCATGTCTTTCATCTCAAAGACGGATGAAAGCCAAGCTTTGATATCCATGATAAGACGCTTATCATTTCTGGCTATAAGTATGTCATCTACATAAAGAGACATAATTACATACTTGTTTTTAATCCTCTTAATATATACGCAGTTGTCTTCGTCGAGCATGGAGAAACCATACGACAAAACGACTTCTTGAAAGCGCATATACCACTGCCTTGAGGATTGTTTAAGACCATATATGGATTTACGAAGTTTGCAAACCTTATGTTTGTTTTCTTCTTGTACGAACCCGTTTGGTTGTTCCATGTAGATCTCCTCATCTAGTTCTCCGTTAAGAAAAGCAGTCTTTACATCCATCTGATGTAACTCGAGGTCCAAACAAGCCACCATTGCCAGAATTAAGCGAATGGAGGTAAAACGCACGACAGGAGAGAAAGTCTCTTCGTAGTCTATTCCTTCCTGTTGCGTGAAACCTTTCGCAACAAGGCGAGCTTTATATTTCTCGATGGAGCCATCAGCCTTATGCTTGATTTTGAGAACCCACTTGTTCCCAATGGCTCTACGTCCCTTAGGTAAATCAAC
Source organism: Scilla litardierei (assembly GCA_030789695.1). Taxonomy (NCBI): domain Eukaryota; kingdom Viridiplantae; phylum Streptophyta; class Magnoliopsida; order Asparagales; family Asparagaceae; genus Scilla; species Scilla litardierei. Next base: position 437,093,615 of record CM061142.1, on the reverse strand, counting down.
CAAGTCCCAGACTTGGTTTGTTTTCATGGATTGAAGTTCTTCTTCCATTGCCGCTATCTATTTATCTTTAGCAGGGCATGTGACGGCCTGTTTGAAATTTGCAGGTTCGTCATCATCTTGTAGTAATGTCATGAATGTTTGAGGAAATTCATCCTCAAATCTCAGAGGTGTTAGCCTCGTTCGATTACTACGTCTTGTTTGAGTTTGATCACTCCCACTTGGAATGACATCACTCCCACTTGGAATAACATCACTCCCACTCGGAATAGGATTGGTATCGTTCGTATCATTCATTGGTGAAGTTTGAAACGTATTTTCTTCTTCACCAAGAATTCTCCCACTCGAACGTTCCGATCCTTCTTGATCCCAAGTCTCAAACAAGGATAAGTCTTGACTTATCTCACCCTGTCTTGGAAACTCATTTTCCAAGAAGACAACATCCCTCGAATCGAATTCTATTAGACCCCCATTGTCCTCTTGACCGACGAAAACATATCCTTTGGAGTTTTCAGCGTATCGGATGAAGATACACTTCCTCCCACGTGGCCCAAGTTTGCCATATTTGTGAGAGGATAAATGTGCATAAGAGGCACAACCCCAAGGTTTTAGAATGCTTAAGTCTGGAGTTCTATTGTTCCACAACTCATAAGGAGTAGAACTTACCGACTTCGAGGGTACACGGTTTAAGATGAATGCTGCCGTCAATAATGCATCACCCCAAAAGGTGATGGGCAAATTTGCCTGAGACATCATTGATCGGACCATTTCCATCAATGTCCTATTTCTTCTTTCCGCAACACCGTTTTGTTGCGGAGTGTAAGGCATAGTTATTTGATGAACTATGCCTTTTTCATCACAGAGTTCCTTAAAACTCGTTGATTGATATTCCCCACCTCGATCGGTTCGCAAGACCTTTATCTTACGATCTAGTTGATTTTCCACTAAACTCATATAGTTTTTGAAGCAAGATAAAGCTTCATGTTTGTGGGAAATCAAATAAATATGACCGAAACGAGTGAAGTCATCAATGAAAGTGATGAAATAGGACTTCCCGCGTCTTGTCTTAACATTCATTGGACCGCAAATGTCCGAATGGATAAGCTGTAATGGAACTTCGGCCCTTGTGCCAGTTCCAAACGGCTTGCGACAAGTTTTCCCTACAAGACAATGTTCGCAAGTTGACATTTCAACTTTTGAAACATTAGATAGCAAGCCACTTTTGGCAAGTCTATCCATTCTAGTTGGTCCAATATGACCAAGTCTTGCATGCCAACAAATGATCTCAGATTCAGAGTTAGAAGCATTTGTCAAATGGAAACTTTCATTAATGGAAGAAGAATCATCATACATTGTATTTAAAACAATTAATCCATTACAAACATTACCCGATCCAATTAAAGAACTATTACAAACAAGGTCAACCTTCTGTTTATAGAACCTCCATTCATAATCTAAAGACATTAACATGACCACGGATAAGATATTTCTTCTAATATCTGGAGCAAAGAGGACGTCGTGCAATAATAAAGTCCGGCCGTTGTCGAGAACTAGCTTGCATGTTCCGACGCCTTTGACTTCAACACATGTGTTGTTGCCGACGTATATCCACATTGTTCCTTGAGTTATCTTTCGATACTCTACGAAGAACCTTCTGTCCTTCGCTACGTGGTCTGTGGCCCCTGAATCAATCAACCAAAAATAGTTAGATTCAGCAAGAAACATGGAACTAGAAACACATATGTAACTAGCCCTACAAGTTACCTTATCACTTCCATCCGTACACGTACGGGCGAAGTGACCGTACTTGTTGCACTTAAAGCACTTGATCTTCTTCAAGTTTTTCTTCTTTGAGTTCACATTCTTTTGCCACTTTTTGTTCTTAGTCTTCTTTGAGGTTTTCGGTTCTTGCTTTCGTTCGTTCACAAACCTTAAGCGTTTATTCTTCCGCTTATTTCCTCCATGTGAGGAACTAGCGGCCATGTGCACTTCTGCACTTGGTTTTGCGGCTTGAATCCGCTCTTCCTCGAGTTCGAGGTGTTTCGACACATCGCTTAAAGTTTTAATGCACTCATTATGAGTAAGGTGCATTTTCATGTTATCCCAGCTATCTGGGAGTGAACGAATGACTGCTTGGATCTGCTGTTCGTCAGACAGCGTAACACCCACATCCTTTAATTCAGATATGAGATTCGCCATGTGGTGGAGATGCTTTTTCATAGAATGATCTCGCCGCATCTTGTACGAATCAAATTGAATATTTAAGGAGCGGAGTTTGGTAACCGAAGTTCCACCAAACTTTATCTCTAGCTCAGACCATATGTCTTTGGCTAGGTCGAATTCCCGAAATAGACGCATTATGTCATTGTCCATTGCGGACAGTAACGTAATACGTGCTATTTTGTTCTTTCGAGTCCAAGTATCATAAGCTTCCTGGTCCCTCTTGTGTTGGGCCGTATTGCCCAACTCAGGTTCTTCCATTATGTTTTGGAGTGTTTCGAGCACATCTTGCTCCTCCAAAACATATTGGATTTTTATTGACCAAAGTTTATAATTGTCGCCGTTGAGCTTTTCACCTTTGTTAAGCTCTGCGACAATGTTCTTAGAAGCGGTAGACATATTCGATTCAAAAAACTGCAAAGAAAATGAAAAAAACACGATCAAAATTCTATGCATACAGTTTCGATTCTTTAAACACTTGATAAGTTCCTTGGATGCGTTGAAATGTTACTCTAGAATCGAGAAGTTCACTACGTTCCCAACTACCATCTAGAAGTAACTTTCAAAGTATCCCTCTTAATTATCTCAAGTAAAAAGAAATCAGAAATAATACCCGTATGGTATTAGCAGCGGAAAAATACTTTGAAAAACATATCTTTCAAAATGGAATAGGTGAGAGTTTGCGCAAAGAATTTTAGCGCAACAATTGCCAAGCCACGAGACCTATTCTACACACCCATGGGTTAGATAACCATGGCCGGATCGTGGTAGGACTTGGAATTCTAAATTGCGTTATCCTGATTTAAGGACGGGACATAACCTATTTGAAAACATCTTTGTCAAAAATTTGAAATACATTGGCTAATCTCCGTAGAGTAGAGCACAATGTCACAAGTACATTGTCTAATCTCCGTAGAGTAGAGCACAATGACATGGCTAATCTCGCATGAAGTAGAGCACTATGGCTAATCTTCAAGGAGTAGAGCCCAATGAAAAACTTCATTAAAACGTTAACCCCGTATGAACTAGTCGGCACTGTGGTTAGCCCCGCATGGACTAATCGGCACATTCGAGTTTGACCAAGGCCTTTTGTTACCCCGTATGGGTCAGTTGGCAAGTTTGCAATCAACCCAGACCTTCTGTCGGATTGGTCGACCAAAAACACCAAATTGGTCGACCAATTTCTGGTCTGCAACTTCTTCCCGGCCAGGGCCTCTGCCCTGGCCGAGGCTTGGCCAAGGGCCGGCCAGGGCCTCTGCCCTGGCCGGCCAGGGGCCCTGGCCCCTCGGCCAGGGCCTCTGCCAGGGCTGGCCAGGCCCTGGCCGAGGCCAGGGCACCGGCCCTGGCCTCTGCCAGGGCCGGCCAGGCCGGCCTGGCCTTGGCCGGCCACTGCCGGTCATGGCCAAGGCCATTTGGCATTGGCCGGCCATGTCCCCTTTGGCCATGGCCGGCCACCCCCTTTGAATGGGGTTGCCGCACACTCTCCTCCCCCTTGATGGGGTGGTCGCCGGTGGTTATTGGCCGTAGCCAACCCCCTCCGCTTGGGGAGGGGGGGGTGCATGGCCTTCATAGCCCATTTGGCCATGGTGCACATGCACCAAATTTCATCTTCTCCGATGGAGATAACTACCATCATCTTCCTCGATGAAGCACCCGTTCGTCGAGAAATTAGTTATTTTCTAATAGCCGTGTGCCAAAAATGAAAAATAACATACTACGTGAACGGTCGGTTCTTCCCGTCACGGAGAGTTCCTACCATACCCGTAATGATAGGAGACCCTAACGTGAAAAGAACAACCGCTGCGTTCTCTCCGTCACAAAGCGTTCCTACCATATCCGTAATGGTAGGAGACCCATTCGTGAAAAAGACAACGACTCGTTCATAGTTTCGACGGACGGCGGTTTGACCGGGGCGAACCCTTCTGGCTCTGATACCAATGTAGGATCCTGCCAAAACAGAGTTAGGATCGATAAATAAAGTTGAGACTTACGCTTACGTATGCGGCACTGTAGTCTCGGAACTTTGCCTTCGGATTCGCCACGACGGATCGATTCTTCTCACGAACGGAGTAAGGCTACTAAATCCACAATCTAAATCTCTACTTTAGATTAAGAACTTGGATAGAGGGAGAGGAAATATTTCGGTAGAGCTTCGCTAGAATGAAGATGCATGCATGAATGCCATGCAAAAGTGTCAGGAAAATGGCTACCCTTGGGTCTTATTTATAGCCCCCAAGGTAGTTATTTTAGGGTAAATTGTTCCTTTGGAACAATTTAACTAAGGTGTACCATGGTACATGGAACATTATAAGCTTAAGTTGTACCATATGCATGGTACAACATAAGCTTAAGATATTCCCCCTTTATTAGCCATATGTCGCATGCACTTATGCATATATAATGCGACTTTCCTACTCATCCAGAGATCCTCTCCGCAAGGGAACAGATTCCCTTTGCGTACGACTTCGTGTACGCGACGTTCGAGGTCCGTATTCCCTCGTACATCCCCTACAAGGGTGTACTAACGTCTTCCATATCCAACAATTCCCTGGTAGCTACTGCACAAGTACTAGAGGGGGGTGAATAGTACTTTAAAAATAATCAAGATTCTAATTCCTAATTATTGTGCAAACACAAACAACTATGCGGAATAAGTAATAACAACAAGAACAATATCAATGCAAACAAGCGATGTAATGGGTTCAGATCCACCCAAGTCTCCCTGACTTGTTCCCGGTGATCCTACGTCCCAGACACCCGGATCCCCGCCGGCTACTTGAGTTAGAATCCACTAACTCAAGGTTCCACTAAACAACTTCTTGTAGAAACTACTACAAGATCAAACAATACAACGGTTTGATCGTGACTCCCACAAACCGGGATCACAAACTTCTCTCACAAACCGAGAGATAAACTGAATATAATAAATTTAATGAAATAGAGAAATGCTTACCACAAAATCCTATGCCTTGAGATACTTACGAATTAGGGCAATGTAGGAAGATGAGTAAGAGTGAGCACAAAACCCTAGCACCACCAAGATGAACAGTGTGAGATGGTTAGGGCAATGAAGATGGTTGTGATTCAACCTCTCAGTAGAATGACATCACAAGATCTCGAAAAACCTCTTTGAGAAATTAGGTCACAAAGAAGAAAAGAGAGATTTTCGTGAGAGAGAGAGAGAGAGAGAGAGAGAGAGAGAGAGAGAGAGAGAGAGAGAGAGAGAGAGAGAGAGAGAGAGAGAGAGAGAGAGAGAGAGAGAGAGAGAGAGAGAGAGAGCTTGAAAATTGATTGTTGAATGATCGAAACTTCGATCTGAAATCCCACAGATAATAGACAAATTTCCTTGTTTGAAACGAATCAAACACATATGGAAAGAATCAAAACAGATCAAGAAAAATCGTGGAAATAAATTCTCCAACGGTTGGAAAATTAAAGCTGCTTAATCGGTCTAAGAAGGATCACTGACCGATTAGTTTGAGAACTAGTCGGTCGGTGAACCTTCTTGGACCGACTAGATGGATGACAGAGAATTCAGTGAAGTGAGGAGGATAAACTAGTCGGTCAAAGAAGAAACATCAACCGATTAGTTTGACAACTAGTCGGTCGGTGAACCTTCTTGGACCGACTAATTGGTCAACAGTAAGAATGCCAAAATTCACAAAGATGATTAGTCAGTTCAAGAAGGATTCCCAACCGATTAGATCGTCATCTAGTCGGTTGGTCCTTCTTCATGAACCAACTAAGATGCACAGAAAGTCTTGAATCGACGCGATAAGCTAAGGAAAGACTTTCTAATGGCTTCTAAGACAATCCTAGAGATAAGATACGATATATAAGAGGATATTGAAGGCAAGTAGTACTCAAGGCTTAACATTCTAGAAGACAAAGAAAATAAACAATACACACAGTCTTCAAAAGCTTCAATATGAAGATTCTGAATCCATCGACTTCAATAATACTCCTTGAGCTTCAATGAAGCTTCAGGCACATTGTTCACGCACTCTAAAGAAGTCTTGGGACGTCGCTTTAGATCTACACAGTAATTTGGCGACGATCTTCATATCTGCGCTCAAAGATAATTAGTACCCAATATTTATGTTTGTTCATCATCAAAACCAAATCAGGGGAATCAATACTCAACACATAAGAGCTAGCAGGGTGATCTGACCACCACAACAGATCACCGTCCTGGCGGTGACAGAGGAAACGATGCGGTCTAGATACCAGCTAGCAATATCTATCTGAACGACGGGGACTAAGACGTCCGTGTCGCCCTCAAAGGCTCTCTCTCTAGTCATCGCGTAGAGCATATAGAGCTCAGGCGTAGACATCGTCCTAGGCTCATACCTCGCAAGAAAAGTGGTCGCCATAAGGCGCTGAGCAATACGGAGGCATGGGTGGACGATAGAGGAGGCCTTGGCCCGGCTAGGGTCAAAAGCAAGTGGTGATCCCGTGATCAGTGTCCAGAATGCATGATGATCAAAGGAAGGAGGGGTGTGGTGTGTTGGACCAAAAGCGCGGTCGGGGACTGGGACAGGGGGCCAATGGAAATAGGCTCGGAGCATATCGAGAGTAATCTTACACTCACTATCCATCAGAAGAAACGTGCAAACCCCTGGAGTCCTATGAATAGAACTCAGGACTTCGAGGGTCGGTCAGACACCGAAAGGAAATCACGCCAGCCCACGTTATCATATAACTGGAGGAGCCCCTGGAATTCCCTTAGGCACTCAAAATTAGCAATGTGCACAAACCTAGAGGGTACGATCGATCGATGGGCGATTTTGTCAAATCTGGCGCGGTGTGCGTCATCTCTGAAAGTGATCCCCGTCGCGTCGAAAGCCGGGGTGGGCTGTGCTGGTGGGGGTGGGATGGGTGCAGTAAAAGGCGTGAATGTAGGTGGTGGTGGGCTAGGAGGCAGGGAGTCTGCTCTAGCGGAAGAAGAACCAGTGTCACCGGACTTCTTCCGCTTGGCAGCAGATTCTCGGGCACGTGACCTAGTGCGTGGAGGCATGGTGATGCCCATCAATGTGGCAACTATCGTGAAGTGCTTAAAATAAGGAAAGAGTATACCAAAGCATGATGCGACTCCGAGTGAGCAATTTGAGCAATAAGGTGCCTCCCCAGAAGCTCTGGATCAGCCCTCGATCTCCCCCAAGCTATCCTGAAACATAAAATCAGTTGATTAGCAATGAATATCGAAAAATTTAGCGGAAAATCAAGAGAAATAGATGTGAATATGGTTTCATTTCGATTCGGGGTGGAATAGGGCTTACGAAATGGGAAAAAGGAGGAAAAAGGGAAATTTGGGGCTAAAAGGGGTCAGCCGGCGGTGAGGGAAGCGGCGACGGCGGGGTCGGCGACATGGGTCGCGCCACTCGGGCGTGGATGGTGGCAGCTCGGGCGAGGGAGAATGGTGCTCGGGCGATTGGGAGGAATGCTCGGGCTACTTTAAATCGATTTGGGGATTTTGATTTTGGGGCCGCGAGCGCTTGATTATATAGTGTAAGTCACTCGGTCGAGTGGTGGTTACCACTCGGCCAAGTGGCCTCTGTTTCGAAAATTTTAAAAATTTTCAAATATGTTCCGGCTCGGCCGAGTGGAACTATCACTCGGCTGAGTAGACAGAAGTCACTCGGCTGAGTGGCTAGGCCACTCAGAGCTTTTCAAGTGCTGAAAGTGTCAGGTTACTCGGTCGAGTGACAAAGTAACTCGACCGAGTGGCATGTAATTAATAGAGAGGAGTTTTTCGAAACTTCCCTGAGCAGTACCCTACTCGGCCGAGTAGTGTTTTCACTCGGCCAAGTAAAATCACTCGGCCGAGTGGGCTGCTGTTTTCAGCTCCAACTCTCTATTTTTGCTCCACTTTCTGATTTTCTTTTTCCCGTCAGTTTCTTCCTCCTCTTGGCGTTTGAGCGCATCCCTGGAGTGCTTCCCATCGCCGTGGTCATCCCCCATTCATATGGTCTCCTATTCTCTTTTTCCTGAAATGAAAAGTGTTGTCAGTTGTCAGGTTTTTCTTCGTCAATTGACTCTAAACACTAATACAAATCTAAAACAAAAAATGAAAATAAAATTCAACTAAAAAGTGAGATAGAACCGTTGGGTTGCCTCCCGACAGGCGCTCGTTTAAGGTCTTGAGCTCGACCCCTTAAGATTCACGATTAAAGGTCGATGTTTGGCACATAGGAGATGCACGCGTCGAACTTGTCAGGAAGGCCGCTTGGGTTCAATTGTTGATTTTCTTCGGTGTTCCACGGCTGCCCTTCATCATGGGTAGTAGTGGGGTTGCCTCTCCCAAGCTTGAGCTCTTGGCGTCCTTTTTCTTGATCGGCGGTGAAGATTTGTTTTCCGATGGAGCTTTCTTCATGTGCTTCGCCGTAGAGAGCTTGCATAGCTCTCTAATCTTAATGACTTCAGCATTGTCCTTTTCTTCGTCCATAGGAGGATCCGGTGGGTCTCCCATCATTTCACCACCCTTAGTAGTTGGGACTTCTTCAAGGTCATCATCATGCTTGGCTCCTATGGCAAATGGCATTGCGTCGTCAATGACCTCCTCGAGGAGGTCCACGTAATCCACTTCCTCTTGCCAAGTTATATGCTTCATCGCTTTCAGAATGTGGAGCTCAACCTCAAAATTGCCGACGTTGAAGGACAAGGTTCCTTCTCTCACATCTACAATCACTCCGGCGGTGGCTAGGAAAGGGCGTCCAAGTATCAGTGACGTATCACCCTCTTCCTTAATGTCCATCACCACGAAGTTGCATGGCAAGCAAAGTCCACCCGGTACTTGCAGTGGTATGTTTTCAGTGATCCCCACTGGCCTAGTGATTCGCCCATCGGCAATTATTATCTTCATGTCCGTGGCCTTGAGGTCGGTCCCCACATTCAGTTTCTTGAACATCGTGAGAGGCATGAGGCTCATGCTTGCCCCCAAATCTACTAGAGATTTCTGAAGTGGGACTCCTCTGCGTGTGCAAGGAATTTGGAAACTACCGGGATCTTTGAATTTGGTCAGCGCCTTTTCCTTTTTGGTAAACCATGTACTTTACTCGGCGAGCATGACCCTTTCCTTTCGCTTTTTTCCCGCGATCAAATCCTTGAGAAACTTTGCATAAGATGGGATTTCAACGATTGCATCTGTAACGACTGCTTTTCATGTATCTGAATTTATTATAATATAATATATGTTTTGGTGGATTTTCTCCTCTTGTGTGGTTTTCGACTCCGTAACTTTCGTTTTCGATCGATTCGTCGTATTTTCTCGATTCTTCCTTAGGATCGTCGATTTCGAAGTACGTCGTTTGTGACGGGCTTCATAACGGTCATATCTAACTGTTAGATCAAGCCTAGGAGTCTTAGGATTCGATCCCGGGGCTTCGCGCTCCGTATCGGAACTTTTGGTGCTCATTAGCCGGTATGAGAAGGGGCACCGACCGACTAGATGATGATCCAGTCGGTCGGCAATCCTTCTTGGACCGACTAGTGAGCTTTCTAAATTTTCTCAGGAGTTACTGTTTATCGTTAGTCGGTCTAAGAAGAGTTGTTGACCGACTAGGTTGCAAACTAGTCGGTCGGCAGTGCTTCTTGAACCGACTAACACATCATCTAAATTTTACTATCAATACTGTTCATTTCTTAGTCGGTCTAAGTTCATCTTTCGACCGACTAGTTGTTAAACTAGTCGGTTAAGTTTTGTACTCAGACCGACTAACTCTTGGTTCTACTGTACAGTCGAGTTTCTGTTTGCTCTTAGTCGGTCTAAGAACGTTCATCGACCGACTAGATTCTAAACTAGTCGGTCAGTACTTGTTCATGGACCGACTAAATCTAAATCCTATTTTTGTTCAGGAGTTACTGTTTACACTTAGTTGGTCTGCGTTGGTCGACTGACCGACTAGTTGCCAAACTAGTCGGTCAGTGGTTGTTCTTTGACCGACTAGTCTGTGTTAAAACCCTAATTTCTGGGCAGCCGCCAGCCCAACCTATTTATACCCAACCCAATCGTTTTCTTCTTCTCCAACACGACCCTAAGCCCTAGTTTCTTCCCCTCTAAGCCCCCATCTTCCTCCAAGCTTCAATCCTTCATTCCAAGCCCTAAATCCATCATCCAATCCGTCCATTCACCCTATCTACCTCTCACCATCCCCAAAATCTCACCAAAAATCTCATCAAACCCCAAAATCCCCAAAACCCTAGTTTTCCCAAACTTCTCCATTAGCTTCCAGATCTGGTCCTAGGGTTCCCCGGAGTGTTTCTTCCGCCTCCTCTTGGTAAGAAATCGATCTACCGTTGTTTTCATGTCCTATTGTAATTTTTATGAAACCCTAATAAAATACTTGTGTTTTGATGATTGTTCCCCATAACAGCGATTCCCCGTAGGCTAGAGTCCGCGGAACGAACTTTTGTAACCGTCATCCCCGGTGATAGGCAAGTGAAACTTGCATCTCTTGATTTAGGCCATGTCTTAGGCCATTTCCCTTGCTTTAGCGTAAAAGAGACTAAACGGTGAAAGGATAGCCGTTTAGACGCCATTGACCTAGCTTGACAACGAAGCTTGGTCCGTCACCCTCCTCATGCTCATATGTCACGTTTAAATTCCATTAACGGTACGCAATTATCTGTTCATGGCATTGCATAGTGATTATTTATCGTGATTGCGTAGCACACGCTACAATCCCATGTTTCCTGGCTCGTGTTCCAGAAGCGAGCCCTGTAGTTGGAAACCCCAACGCTCGAATGTCAACACACACTTATTTTCCTGGCTCGTGACCAGAAGCGAGCATAATGAGTTGGAAACCCCAACGCTCGTCACATGTGGGTGGGGTAAGAGATAAGCGGACTGAGCCCGAGTGGCTTGATCAGCCACTCCGGCCAGCAGGTGAAATCTCTAGTGTTTCAGTGTTGATAGTGATAGAGATAAACGAGCTGGCCAGTAAGTGGACTCTCTATGCACTAAGTGATAAGTGTTAAGCGATAAGTGTTAAGTGATAAGTGATAAGTGATAATTGATTAGTGATTAGTGAATTGGTAGCTTTTGCTACACCGTGCATGCTTGTCACTCTTTCAAACTGTTGCATCATATTCAACAGTCATGCCATTGTTTAACAATTAAATGCTAGGTTGTTAGTCACTTTCAGTTTCCTTGCCCAAGTCTTTTAGACTTGTTGACATGTGCCCCTCTCTCTTTTGGGTGACGCATGTTAGACCTTGAGCCTGAGTTGCCAGCTGAGGGTGAGGTGTTTGCGGACGCCGAGCTTGAGCCCGTGTTGGCCGGGGAGTACATGGACACTGGGGACCAGTCCTAGTGTCTTCGTTGTGTTTACTTTTGTTAGACAGTTGTTTTGTTATCGGTGCGTGGCACCTATACTTATTTATGTCGTTGCTTTTGCTTGGCCTTGTTCTGGGCCCTTAGACTCTTTCCTTTAGCCTGGTGGCTTCTCTGTGATGTTGAATACTTTGTGGACAATTGTGGGATTGGTATTTTATATCTGTCTCATATTATTATTATTATTGTTGTTGTTTCGTTTGCGATTACAGGGACCTGCTTTTACTAAATTGACGCTTATCGGGTTTAGGGCTTCACCGCTCCACTCCCGTGCGGACCTTTTCACGTCTTGCCTCCATTTTAGGGAAGCGGGTCGTGACAGGTTTTAGTGGTGGCCCATGCAGGTCCTCTGTAACTGCAAATTATCGGGATAACGATAATAATGCAAGATTGTCCAACAAATAATTTCGACCTCTGAGCCCTAAGCTATGAGTCTAATTGTTTCGTTTTCTGCGTCATTAGATGGCAGGAAGGCAGATCACCCGTGGGGGTGGTAGTGGTGCGCCCCCTCATGACGAGGAGCCTGAGCGGGAGCCCACTAATGGGGAGATGATGAGGATGATGTTGCAGATGATGCAGGTTCAGCAGGGTGTGCTTCTGCAGGTGCAGAATGCTCCGGTGACTCGAGCTGCTCGGGTGGTGGAAGCCCCTCGCCCTGAGCCCGGGGTGAAGCAGTTCAGAGAGCTGGGACCTGCATATTTTGATGGAACCGAAGGTCCCCTAGCTGCTGATGAGTGGATGAGGAATATTGAGGACAATCTGAAGATGTCCAAGGTCAACGAAGTTAGTTGGGTTGACTTGGCGAAGCGCCAGCTGAAGGATAACGCCAGGAATTGGTGGGATGCTGAGGAAAAGATGTTGGTAGAGCCGATCGTCTGGGCTACCTTCAAGGCCAGATTTGATGGTGAGTTCTTCCCGAAGGCTACCAGGGAAGAGATGCTGCAGCGTTTTATCGATCTGAAGCAGGGGAACTCATCGGTGGACATGTACCACCAGGAGTTCATGAGGCTAAGTCGGTTTGCACCAAAGATGGTGCAGGACGCTGAAGAGCGAGCTCAGAGGTTTCTGCAGGGGCTTGCTTCAGAGCTCCAGAGCTTTGTGACCTCTTCTGACCGGGAATCTTATCAGAAGGTTTTGGTCGCTGCCAAGAGGCAGGAGCTGCTTGTGAACCAGAGGAAGGGGTCTATTGTTGGTGCTGTGAAGAGGCCTGTGGAGCAGGTGAGGGGTGTGGTTAGACCTGGATTCAGGCCGAACCCGCCTGTTCAGTTTAAGAGGCCAGGAGGGCCCGTTCGGAGGACTTGCAATTTCTGTGGCAAGGAGGGCCATATCAAGGAATCATGTAGGAAGTTCTTGGGGCAATGTATTATCTGTGGAGATCCCGCCCATGCTATCCGGGAGTGCCCGAGGTTGAGGCAACCTTGGAGGACACCTATTGCTGCCCCGCCGTTGCAGCATAGAGCCCCGGTGCCCGCTGGTCGTGGGGTGCCCCTCGTCCCGCAGGGGCAGGCTTTTCGGCAGGCTGCTCCGCCGAGGAGGCAGGCATTTCTGATGACCGAGGAGGAGGTTTTGGCCATGGATGAGGTCATTGCAGGTAACTTTCGATCTAGATTGTTCCTTCCTTAATTAATTGATTGTTAAATTATGTGAATGCTTGTGTATGGTGTTGCTAGAATAAGATTTGATCGATTAGACTGTTTGTTAGGTGTGGTTTTGGTTTGCACGTTCCCTGCCCGAGTCCTCTTTGACTCAGGTGCGTCGATGTGCATTTTGGCCCAGAGCTTCATGGAGAAGCATTCCTTGTCGACGTCCCCTCTCTCCAGGAGTTGGAACATCGTTACAGGGAATGGAGTAGTCACGGTGCATCGTGGGTGCAGTCCTTGCTCTGTGGTGGTTTGTGGACATGAGCTTTATGCTGATTTTATTGTCCACAACATCACCAACTACGATGCGGTCTTTGGGATGGATTGGCTTGCGAGCTTCTATGCTACGATAGACTGCAGGAGGAAGAAGGTGGTGTTCGAGATTCCCGGACATCCAGTATTTGAGTTCAGTCGTGGTAGCAGTTCGCTTGGTCCTGTCAGATTTCGGGCCAGGCCGGTGGAGGCTGTAGCTATGCAGATGGAATTGGAGTGGCCAGCTGTGGTGCGTGACTTTGGCGACGTCTTCCCCGAGGAGATGTCTGGTTTGCCGCCTGATCGAGCTCTGGAATTTTCTATAGATCTCGTTCCAGGTGCGCAGCCGATTTCGAAGGTGCCGTATCGTATGGCACCTGCAGAATTGGAAGAGTTGCGGAAGCAGTTGGATGAGCTGTTGCTGAAGGGTTATATTAATCCTAGTGTGTCTCCGTGGGGAGCACCGGTGTTGCTGGTTAAGAAGAAGGATGGTTCGCGTCGCATGTGCGTGGACTATCGGGGATTGAATGCGGTAACCATTAAGAATAAATACCCGTTGCCTCGCATCGATGATATTTTTGATCAGCTTGGATGTTCGAGGGTGTTTTCTAAATTGGATTTGAGGAGTGGTTACCATCAGTTGAAGGTGAAGAGGGATGATGTTCCGAAGACAGCGTTCAGGACGAAGTATGGACATTATGAGTTTGTGGTTATGCCTTTCGGCGTAACTAACGCGCCCGCAGTTTTCATGAATCTGATGAACTTGATTTTCTACGACTTTTTGGATAAGTTTGTCGTTATCTTTATCGACGACATTCTGATCTATTCGAAGTCAGAGGAAGAGCATGCATCGCACTTGAGGACGGTATTGGAAATTTTGAGGAAGCATCGTTTGTATGCTAAGTTTTCGAAGTGCGAGTTTTGGCTGGATCGAGTTGCTTTTCTGAGGCATGTGGTGACTGGAGATGGAATTTCTGTGGATCCCGAGAAGATTAGGGCCATCAGGGAGTGGCCTGTTCCGTCGTCTGCGTCTGAGATTCGGAGTTTCCTTGGACTTGCTGGTTACTACCGGCGTTTCATTAAGGACCTTTCTCGTATTGCTAAGCCGATGACCAGGTTGACGCGGAAGGATGTTGCTTATGTTTGGTCGGGTGATTGCGAGAGTGCTTTTGGTATTCTGAAGGAGAGGTTGACGAGTGCCCCTGTTCTTGTCGTGCCTGACCGCAGCGGTGGATTTGAGATCTTTTGCGATGCTTCTGGCAAGGGTCTTGGTTGCGTGTTGCATCAGCACGGGCATGTTGTGGCGTATGCGTCTCGTCAGCTTAAGGTTCATGAGAAGAATTATCCGACGCATGATTTGGAGTTGGCTGCCATTGTGTTTGCTCTTAAGATTTGGAGGCACTTCTTGTTGAGTGAGGAAGTGAAAATCTTCACCGATCACAAAAGCTTGAAGTATATTTTCACTCAGAAGGAGCTCAACATGCGACAGCGTCGATGGTTGGAGCTTATGGCGGATTATGAGATTGATTTGCAGTATCACCCTGGCAAGGTGAATGTGGTTCCAGATGCTTTGAGTAGGCTTCCAGCGGTGATGATTTTGACCACGCAGTGGGGATTGCAGCAGGATTTTTGCGAGTCTGGAGTGGAGATTGTTCTTCCTGGAGAGGCTTCTTCGTTGATGTACATGCAGGTACAGTCGACGATCGTGGATCGGATTAAGGCCGGCCAGGCTGAGGATCCGAAGTTGGTAAGGATTCGGGAGATGGTGGAAGCCGGTCTGCAGACTGACTTTTTGATTCATGAGGATGGCTCGCTGAGGTTTGGAGCCAGGTTGTGTGTGCCAGCTGGGGATATCAGGGAGGAGCTGATGGTGGAGGCACACAGTTCGCCGTATTCTGTGCATCCTGGTGGTACCAAGATGTACCAGGATCTTCGTCTGAATTATTGGTGGCATGGTATGAAGAGGAGCGTGGCTCGGAGTGTAGCCAAGTGCTTGGTTTGCCAGCAAGTGAAGGCGGAGCATCAGCGTTCGGCCGGGTTGCTACAACCGCTTCCGATTCCGGAGTGGAAGTGGCAGCACATCACTATGGATTTCGTGACTGGACTACCTCGGAGTCCGAAGCAGAATGACGCGATTTGGGTGATCGTAGATCGATTGACCAAATCTGCGTACTTTATTCCGTTCCGAGTGGGACAGTCCACTGAGGCGCTAGCAAGGAGATATATGGATGAAGTTGTGCGACTTCATGGAGTCCCCGTGAGTATCGTGTCTGACAGAGACACGAGGTTCACATCTCAGTTTTGGCAGAGTTTGCAGAAGAGCTTGGGTACGCGTCTGAGTTTCAGCACGGCGTACCATCCGCAGACAGATGGCCAGTCCGAGAGGACGATTCAGATTTTGGAAGACATGCTGAGGGCGTGCATGTTGGATTTCAAGGGTTCGTGGGAGGACCATCTACATCTGGTAGAGTTTTCCTACAACAACAGCTTCCAGGCGAGTATTGGCATGGCGCCTTTCGCCGCTCTTTATGGGAGGAAATGTCGATCGCCATTGAGTTGGGATGACGTTGGTGATCGGGAGTTGTTGGGGCCTGAGATGATCGTGGAGGCCGTGGATATCGTCAGGAATATTCGGGAGAGGTTGAGGATTGCTCAGGACCGTTTTAAGCATTGGGCGGATGCTAAACGTCGTCCTTTGGAGTTTCAGCCGGGCGACCATGTGTTCTTGAAGATTTCCCCGAATCGTGGTGTGATTCGTTTTGGGAAGCGTGGGAAGTTGAGCCCGCGATACATTGGACCATTTGACGTTTTGGAGAGGGTTGGCGAGGTAGCTTATCGCTTGGCCTTGCCGCCATCTTTGGAAGGAGTTCACAATGTTTTCCATGTGTCGCAGCTTCGTCGATACATTAGCGACCCATCTCATGCCGTGGATTTCTCGGAGATCGCCGTTCGCTCAGATTTGACGTATGACCAGCATCCAGTGCAGATTCTAGACAGGCGTCAGAAGTCACTTCGAAACAAGGTCGTCGATCTTGTTAGAGTGATGTGGCGGCACGGTTCGCCGGGAGAGTCTACTTGGGAGAGAGAAGATGAGATGCGGGAGCGCTACCCACTCTTGTTTCCGGACTCGTGAGTATTTGGGAATTCCGAGGACAGAATTTTTCTTAAGTTGGGGAGGATGTAACGACTGCTTTTCATGTATCTGAATTTATTATAATATAATATATGTTTTGGTGGATTTTCTCCTCTTGTGTGGTTTTCGACTCCGTAACTTTCGTTTTCGATCGATTCGTCGTATTTTCTCGATTCTTCCTTAGGATCATCGATTTCGAAGTACGTCGTTTGTGACGGGCTTCATAACGGTCATATCTAACTGTTAGATCAAGCCTAGGAGTCTTAGGATTCGATCCCGGGGCTTCGCGCTCCGTATCGGAACTTTTGGTGCTCATTAGCCGGTATGAGAAGGGGCACCGACCGACTAGATGACGATCCAGTCGGTCGGCAATCCTTCTTGGACCGACTAGTGAGCTTTCTAAATTTTCTCAGGAGTTACTGTTTATCGTTAGTCGGTCTAAGAAGAGTTGTTGACCGACTAGGTTGCAAACTAGTCGGTCGGCAGTGCTTCTTGAACCGACTAACACATCATCTAAATTTTACTATCAATACTGTTCATTTCTTAGTCGGTCTAAGTTCATCTTTCGACCGACTAGTTTAACAACTAGTCGGTTAAGTTTTGTACTCAGACCGACTAACTCTTGGTTCTACTGTACAGTCGAGTTACTGTTTGCTCTTAGTCGGTCTAAGAACGTTCATCGACCGACTAGATTCTAAACTAGTCGGTCAGTACTTGTTCATGGACCGACTAACTCTAAATCCTATTTTCGTTCAGGAGTTACTGTTTACACTTAGTCGGTCTGCGTTGGTCGACCGACCGACTAGTTGCCAAACTAGTCGGTCAGTGGTTGTTCTTTGACCGACTAGTCTGTGTTAAAACCCTAATTTTTGGGCAGCCGCCAGGCCAACCTATTTATACCCAACCCAATCGTTTTCTTCTTCTCCAACACGACCCTAAGCCCTAGTTTCTTCCCCTCTAAGCCCCCATCTTCCTCCAAGCTTCAATCCTTCATTCCAAGCCCTAAATCCATCATCCAATCCGTCCATTCACCCTATCTACCTCTCACCATCCCCAAAATCTCACCAAAAATCTCATCAAACCCCAAAATCCCCAAAACCCTAGTTTTCCCAAACTTCTCCATTAGCTTCCAGATCTGGTCCTAGGGTTCCCCGGAGTGTTTCTTCCGCCTCCTCTTGGTAAGAAATCGATCTACCGTTGTTTTCATGTCCTATTGTAATTTTTATGAAACCCTAATAAAATACTTGTGTTTTGATGATTGTTCCCCATAACAGCGATTCCCCGTAGGCTAGCGTCCGCGGAACGAACTTTTGTAACCGTCATCCCCTGTGATAGGCAAGTGAAACTTGCATCTCTTGATTTAGGCCATGTCTTAGGCCATTTCCCTTGCTTTAGCGTAAAAGAGACTAAACGGTGAAAGGATAGCCGTTTAGACGCCATTGACCTAGCTTGACAACGAAGCTTGGTCCGTCACCCTCCTCATGCTCATATGTCACATTTAAATTCCATTAACGGTACGCAATTATCTGTTCATGGCATTGCATAGTGATTATTTATCGTGATTGCGTAGCACACGCTACAATCCCATGTTTCCTGGCTCGTGTTCCAGAAGCGAGCCCTGTAGTTGGAAACCCCAACGCTCGAATGTCAACACACACTTATTTTCCTGGCTCGTGACCAGAAGCGAGCATAATGAGTTGGAAACCCCAACGCTCGTCACATGTGGGTGGGGTAAGAGATAAGCGGACTGAGCCCGAGTGGCTTGATCAGCCACTCTGGCCAGCAGGTGAAATCTCTAGTGTTTCAGTGTTGATAGTGATAGAGATAAACGAGCTGGCCAGTAAGTGGACTCTCTATGCACTAAGTGATAAGTGTTAAGTGATAAGTGTTAAGTGATAAGTGATAAGTGATAAGTGATTAGTGATTAGTGATTAGTGAATTGGTAGCTTTTGCTACACCGTGCTTGCTTGTCACTCTTTCAAACTGTTGCATCATATTCAACTGTCAAGCCATTGTTTAACAATTAAATGCTAGGTTGTTAGTCACTTTCAGTTTCCTTGCCCAAGTCTTTTAGACTTGCTGACATGTGCCCCTCTCTCTTTTGGGTGACGCATGTTAGACCTTGAGCCTGAGTTGCCAGCTGAGGGTGAGGTGTTTGCGGACGCCGAGCTTGAGCCCGTGTTGGCCGGGGAGTACGTGGACACTGGGGACCAGTCCTAGTGTCTTCGTTGTGTTTACTTTTGTTAGACAGTTGTTTTGTTATCGGTGCGTGGCACCTATACTTATTTATGTCGTTGCTTTTGCTTGGCCTTGTTCTGGGCCCTTAGACTCTTTCCTTTAGCCTGGTGGCTTCTCTGTGATGTTGAATACTTTGTGGACAATTGTGGGATTGGTATTTTATATCTGTCTCATATTATTATTATTATTGTTGTTGTTTCGTTTGCGATTACAGGGACCTGCTTTTACTAAATTGACGCCTATTGGGTTTGGGGCTTCACCGCTCCACTCCCGTGCGGACCTTTTCACGTCTCGCCTCCATTTTAGGGAAGCGGGTCGTGACAGCATCTAAGAACGGGATGTTCAAGCTCACCCCTTGCAAGTACTCCAGAAATTTAACGAGCCTCTTCTCAATCTTTGCCTTTGCCAACCGTTGTGGGAATGGTACCGGTGGCATATAAGTTCGCTCCTCTCGTGGCTTTTCTACTTCAGATTTTTCACTATTGCTCGCCACTTTTGGGTCCTCCTCTTCATTGACCGGCTCCTTCTCAACCGAAATTTCCCCCTCGGTTCCTTTGCTTGAGTCATGGTGGGAGTAGTGTCCTTTCCACCTCTTGTAGTTACCGCCACTACCACATTGATGTGGCCAGTGTTGCCCCGTGGGTTTTGTTCCGGTTGAGCCGACAATTGTTGATTGGTCTTATTAAGTAATGTGAGTTGCTCCGCCAACTGTGCCACGACGGTGTTAAGGGAGTCCTGTTGGGCTATCCATCTTGCGTTAATCTTCTTTTGTTCGGCCATGAATTCTTCAATCTTTACTTCGTGGTCTAACCTTGGCGGCGCTAGTGGCAGGTTGGGTGCCCTGCACCCTTGATTGTATCCCGGGGTTCTATAGGGACCCGCTTATTGTCTCGGTGGATAGTTTTGTTGGTGGGGTAGCCTCTGTTGATACTATGGTTGTTGCGGAGGCCGGGCATGTTTTTGTTGCGGTAGGGGTTGCTGCTGTGGTGGAGTCAAGGCTCCATCATTGTTGGCATATGAAAATCTGGAGTGACCCCTTGTAGCCGGGTTCATCCAATAACCGCTACTACCCGCAACATATTGAGCTTGCTCCATAGCTCCATCTCCTTGCTCCCCTCCAACGAACATAATCTGGCTTTGATCCTGCCAGTCGCTCATGCTTCCTCCGGGTGCGGACGCGTTGGAAGCTCCATGTGGCTCGCTAACCAACTTTTCCAATCTCTCTACGGCTTTATGAAGGGAATCAAATTTTGTAGAAAGTTCCGCCACCGCTTTTGCCTCATAGATGCTAGCCAGCTTTAAGGACGACGAGGAGTGTCCCCTCTCATTGGCCTACTATTGATTATTCGAGGCCATCTCCTCAAGTAAAGTCGTAGCATCATCCGGTGTCTTTGCCAAAATGGCTCCATTGGCGGTTGCTTCAATAATCTGTTTGGTACTCGGTTGCAACCCCTTGTAGAAGCTATGCACTAACTCCCATGGCTCAATGCTATGGTGGGGGCATTGGTGTTGGAGGTCCTTAAAGCGCTCCCATGCCTCATATAAAGTCTCCCGAGGGCCTTGTTTGAAAGACATCAAGGCGCTTCGTATCTTCATAATCTTGGATGGCGGATAGAACTTGTTGACAAATGCGCTCGCTAGCTCATCCCAAGTGGTGAAGATTCCCTTGGCTTGTGTCCTCAGCCAATACAAAGCCTTATCACGAAGAGTAAATGGGAAGAGGCGCAGTCGAATAGCATCTGTCGGCATGCCATGCATCTGGAAAGTAGTGCACTTTGCCAAGAACAATTGCAAATGGTAGTGTGGGTTTTCTTGCGGGTTCACATGGAATGGGTCTTGTTGCATCAACACTAAGAGTCCTGTCTTCAAGTCAAAGTTCTTGTCGGCGGCCAACTCCGGCATGACTATAGAAGAGGTGGTAGACATGGTTTTGGACCGTAGCCTATCTCGGATGGAGACAAGCCTAGCCATACGTTGCGCTAGCTCCTCTGGTGTTTCTGGCACGACCATTTGAATTTCATCTATAGCAAATCTCCTCTCAGCTCTAAGCCTCCTTGCCGTACGCTCGATCTCCGGGTCAAATAATATTTCTCCTTGGGGAGCCTTCGATCCAGTGTACATGCACAGAAAAAGAGAGTCTAGATAGAATTGTTAGAACAATAGAGGAATAAAAGAGTGAAAATAATAAAATAAAAAGGGAAATATCTAAGTAAAGAAAATAAAATACCGTCGCCTCCCCGGCAACGGTGCCAAAAACTTGATCGGCCCCCGGATACACACACCAGGGGCACGACTGTAGTCTTACCGCAAGCACACGGTGTAGTGGCGAGTAGGTATCGAACACGAGGAGGACTAATGACAGTACTCTATTTTGATCACTAAGCTATTGGTGGAAGAATGGTTTTGAGAATGTTATCACAATCGTTCAATTAACAATTCAAATTTAATATAATAAAGGCATCTAGAGCTAGGGAATCCCTACTACGGATCGTCATTTATCTTCGTGAATAGTGAATCTCAATGTTGCAAGACTTGAAATGAGATGAACTAGTCGTAACTGAATAGAGAACCAAGCTCGCGCTCTCGCGCTATTGCCAGTCTATAGCAACCTAGAATAGGGCCCACTCTCGTGCAAACCCTAACCTAAGCCACTAGAATTAGGATCGACATCATCGTCCAATCGTCTCGTGCAAACTCGAGTTACGATCTAGGTTGTGATAGTTCGTATTCGACTAATCTCTTGCAAACGAATATGTGCATAGGTTTATAATAAAAATCTTAGCTTTGGTCCAATCTCTTGCAAACCAAGTCTAGCGGATTTCGATTATAAACCTAAATCGAATATCTAAGCCTTCCCATCGATTAGAATCCAATCTCTTGCAAACCCCAAATTGGTGGAAATTCCTAGCTATTTATAATAAGTTAATCACAACCTAACCTTCTATCAATTCTAGCAACATATGAATCCATTCATTGCAATTTTAAAATCGAATCCGTAGGGTTCATCCCCATGCCCTAAAATAGCAGAACTACTCGCAATTCATCATAAAAGTAACAGAATAAATGAATGAAAACATATAGTAATTCATAGTTGGAGAAAAGCAATTCACAAAAATGAGAAATTTCAATAGGAAGAACAAACCAGATCTCAAATCCTCAATCTCCAGCTGGGAATTACAATTAGAATTAAGCTAAAACCTAATTTCTGGTCTCCCCTTAAACCAGGATGAAAACTAGCCTTAAATACAAGCCAAAAACGGCCAAAAAATCCTGACAGATTTGCCCCAGGTGCAGCCCAGAACCCTAGTTCGCGATACAGGTAGACTGCGCCACTCGGCCGAGTAGAACTATCACTCAGTCGAGTGACAGACCCAAAGAAAATAGAGAAGTCGGGGGTTTTGGGGGTCTGGTGCTCTGCGTTTCTCGGCCGAGTAGAGTTTATCACTCGGTCGAGTGGACTTTCTCACTCGGCCGAGTGAGTCTTTTGCTGTGCTTCTCCAAATTCCAGAGAGTCGGCTAAAATTTCCTTTGGGAAGCTCTGACTCACTCGGGCGAGTGAAGTTCTCCACTCAGTCGAGTGGGATCATTTGCTCGGTCGAGTGGCCTTTGACTCCGGGCGCTCTCGTATCAGTTGTACTCGACCGAGTACGTTCCTTCACTCGGCCGAGTGACCTCTCTGCTCGGCCGAGTACCCCATTTCTGGAGTCTCATCTTCTCCTCCTCGCTTCCTCATCGATTCTATCGAACTTCTTCTTCTTCCACTTATCATCTAGCACTGCTAGCTCATCGATAGGGCCATAAGTGATGCTCGGGTATTCGTGCAAGTCCCTTAATCTCATTTATTCTCCCGATCGCTCCATATCTCCTGAAATCCGACAAAAATAAGAAATAGTGAAAAGCAACGCGACATCGTCGAATAATCGTGAAAAACGCGATATAGGCAATCAAAATGATATGCAAACATGCAGAAAAAAGGTGTAAAATAAGGAACGATTACCCCCCTCATGCGTTATTTGCTTTATTTATATCTAATGTTATTTTTTCTACGGTTTATGTGAACAAACTCTTCCACTTTTGAAAATTCTGATTGGATCAATGACTACTTAGAGAATTCAAAGCATTCTTTGGACTTCCTTGGATCTTCTTCCCTACAGCCATCTTCGGTGAACGGTAGACCTTGTTTTCCATAGCTCTCCGTTATTTCATTTTCATGCATAGTTATTATTATTGTAAAGTTTAGTTAATAACTTTCATAGATAACTTTCATAGCTCTCGGATCGATTGGACTTGAACTTTTTGAACTTGAACATTAGTTATTTAATGTTATAAAGGACATGATGATTCATACGAAGTACTTTGAGGGACTTGTCTCTCTGAAGACCTAGTTATGACACCTCTTAGATCTGGCGATCCTTGCCGACGATCTATATACCCTTGTCTCTTAGATTTGATGCCATATGTACTGTTTAGATGTCTGGTTTCAGCCAACCTCTGGCTCGACCGTGACCGTGGTTTAGGACTTTCAATATGAGATCTGGTTTATGTTGGTAGCTGACCTATCCCATACATGTGAGTGACCTAACTGCTATAAGTGATTTGATCTGTTTGGCATATTGTTGTCACCGACCTGATGGTTATTGACGTGTGCCCCGGCTTGCTATCCGCAAATGGCCGGGGACCCGCAAGGGGTTTAGAAATTTGTAACCGCAAGCGCACGGTGTTGTAGTGTGGCTTGGGGGTCGAACACAGGGAGGCTAGGATGTGCTTGTGTCAAGGAGGACCAAAATCACCCCGTGGGCGAGCTAGCCCGAATCGGTTGATGGTTTGTCACGAAAAGGGAAGAAGGGTATGAACAATAAGAAAATAAACCCGGGACTTTGGTTTCCACTCCGACGAGAGACTCTCGCCGATACGGCCTACGGGTATGGATAGCGATCGGAATTAGGGTCTAATGGTGGGACGTTGCCTCTGAAAGTGGTACCGGCATCCCATGGGCCCGATATTCCGGTCGGTGCCCAGGATGATACACCGGACTTCCCAGATTCGATCAGTGGGCACTCCCGTGTCCATTAACACTGATCGATTCCGGGAGCACTAAGCCCGCAACGATAACTCCCAACGTCTCATCCTACCGCTCCCGCGTGCTAGGATTCGGCGTCTACGCTAGGGGCGTGAGCTATGGCTAGGGAGTCAACCGCCAAGTTTATTCCCCCTTGGCCCAACGGTCAAAGGCGGTCTTTTTTCCATCGATGACAATGAAACACCCCGCGTAACCGTTAGATTCCTAATCCCTATCGATTTCCTAACCCTATGGACGCATCGGGAAGAGCCCCCGAAGGGGTTTCCACCAAAATCCCAGATTTGGGAACTACTCACAAAAATTCATTAAAAAGCGATCTAAATAAAAATTAACCGTTGGAATCATAAGCAGACGATTGGAATGCGGAAGTAATAGAGTAATTAAGACAATACTAAAATTTTAGAAAGATCCGACAACTTACAAAAGAACAGTAATTACAGCCGTCACAATGGGAGAAAACAGTAAAAACTAGCAGTCCCTCGTTTCTGGAACCCTAGGGGTTCTATTTATAGACTCTCGCATCAACCGATCGGTTGACAAGTCAACCGATCGGTTGACAAGTCAACCGATCGGTTGATCCGTTACAAAATAATAACAGAAAACGGCGAGCTTTCACCCGGTCATATGAACCGGTCGGGTGAGTTCTTGGAGTGACCGGTTGGATCTTGGCGCCATCGGGTGAAGCGATCGGTTGGGTGCCCGTGTCTTCAGCTCCTCAGCATCAGCTACAGATGAACCGATCGGGTAAGAGTCACCCGATCGGTTGGAATTTTGCTCGAAAAGACAGAGAGCAGGCCCCCGCTGAACCGGTCTGTGAACCGGTCGGGTGACTTCAACATGAGCTCCGGCTGAGACCGGGTGGTGCACGCGTGCATCACCCGATCAGTTGGAGAAGACCAACCGACCGGGTGAGGGGCTGAAAGATGTATTCTTTGACGTTTGACCCCCTGGATCACGCGTGACTCCTCCCGTTGCTCCGGGGACTTGAGATATCGTCGTTAAACGTCCCCTACGCGGTCAATCTCCTGCAAACATGGAGAAACAAAGAAAAGTGAAAGAAAACGAGAAAATACGAAAAAACGAATAAAAGACGGCGAAAAACACGGAGAAACACAAAAGAAAACGTGCGTGAATATATGAAATATAAACGCACGTCAAAATCCCCCAAGCTGAACTCTTCCTCGTCCTCGAGGAAGACGAGTGAGAGTAGGAGCTCGGAGGGAAAAAAATAGAGAGGAAGAAAGAAAAAGAAAACTCTATATCCTAGATCGCCCGTCAGAGCCCACAAAATCAAAAACGACACACCAAGCAAGCAAACGTCAAATCACACCACTAAACCTAGGAAAACGAGTCCAAATAAGTGTCGTGGGCCCACGCGGTGAAGCGCGAGTGAGTGCGGTCGTGTGCTAGCAAATGGTGTCGCTTTCTACAATGTGCCATGAGCTCATATACGCAAATCCAGGAAATGACCCAAATACCGATTTGAATTTGAAATTGCGGTGAATATTAGTTCAAGCATGCATGAGAAGAGTATAAGAAGTGAAACGTATCATGCGTCGGGGACTCCACAACTAGGGTTAAGGAAATCACGCCACTTTAGCCTAGATACTAGCTAAAAAGTTCCTAAGCTAAGTGTTTTCGAAAACGATGGGGGTTGAGATGATGTGGAGTAGAACACTCGGTGCAAATTCTCGCCTTCCCTTTATTCTCAGCAAGTAGGAAAATATTCACAGGGGAATTTTTTTGGGTTTTGGGTATTTGTATATTTTTTTGGCTTTTTGGCTATACAAAATTTTTCTTTTCTTTTCTTTTTGGGTTTTTCTTTTCTTTTCTCTTTTTTTGGATTTTTGGGTTTTTGGCTATACACATGTGTACTCTCCCAAGTGGGAGAACGGTACACGACGAGTGGATTTGCACCAAGTAAAACAAAAAAGAAGTCGAAATCTAAACACTTGGGCAAAGGAAACTATTCTCGCTAAATAGAGCATAGGCTAAATGGGTTATCATAGTCCTTAATTGTGGAATCCCGACGCATGCGAATTGAAATATACGATATAAATATAGCATGCATATAGTAGAAGCAAATACCGCATATTCAAATCGAAGCATGATAATCTAGGGGTCATTCCTGGACAGGTATATAAAGTAAAATCACCAAGTAGAAGCACATCAAATAGCTAGGCACGACGCACGACTCACAAAAAAGCTAAGTGGACCTACGATGCGTGAAATGCAAGAGGACTCGAAATCCTAGGGTCAGTGAGTGTGATTATTGATGCCATGCTAGGTGTGTGTGATTTCATGGCGATTCATCATAGGGTTCATTTCTAGGAGTACGAGATAAAAAGAAGAAAAAATAAAAAACACGATGAAAACGACACAAAAACGAAAAAGAAAGACTCAAATGACGCACACAGTGCGACTCCCCCAAGCTGAAGCTTGCATTGCCCTCAATGCAATATGAGTGAGTACGGGAGGGCAATGAAGATGGGGGGGAAATACGCACTGACACAAAAAGAAATGAAAGCAAGAAAAACACAGAGATGAAATTGAAAATAAAGAAAGATCAAAATCAAAATCAAACGAAACGAAAATAAAAATAAAACCACACGACACGACACTCAAAATGGGAAAAACAAGCACACACACAAAAAAGAGAGAAACAACAAAACACGACAACACACGAAAGTAGACGTCCCCCAAGCTAGACCGGACAGTGCTAGCAAAATGATATGATCAGGAAATGCAGAGATATGCAAGGGGGAGTCAATCGGATTCGTTGGTACTGGAATGGTAGGGGGAGGGGGAGGAGGGTGGGGAATAGTGAATGAAAGAATCTTCAGAGGAAGAGGAGGGTGTGCCTATGGGGGAAGGAGGGGCGACAGGCTGGAGCACAGGAGGATCGATGTGCACCGGGGGGCTGTGGTGGAGAAAGATCGTACCAGGCGGGCCGACAGTTGGGTGCCAATCGGGAGGATCCAAGGGTGGTAGATGCACTAATGGAGAATACCAAGGATCGGGGTAAAACTCCCAAGGTAGATGAGATGGGGGGTAGGGTAGCCGCAAAGGGGCCAAAGGTGGTAGAATCGCGAAAGGTTCGCAGGCGGGGCTATAGAGGTAGACATCACGGTCTTCACCGAAGGGAGTGAGCATATTGATATCGATCAAGTAATCGCGATCAATACGGCTACATCCGGGCAAAATAGGGAGGTCGGGTGGCACTCTCAAAACGCAGCTGACAATAAGAGTGATCATCCCACCACAACAGATGGATCCAGAGAGACGCAGCTAACGGCAAAAATTTCGTGGACGATCCAATGAGCGGCGTTAATGGGCATAGGGATGTGCCCAAGGATCCTGTCATCGGACATGGCATATAGAAAGAAGAGCTCATCCCTGGATACAGTGGACACATCCACGCGGGCAAAAACAGTGTTGGCAAGGATACAATGGGCGAGGCGGTAACACGGGTGAATAATGTAGGAGGCAGGAGCCTCGGGTGGAAAGGTGGTGTACCGGGTAAATCGTTGCCAAACACCATCAGCCCGAAATTGAGAGTAGATGTCAGTTTGATCGTGGGTGGAATGTTCAGTATTAAGATCGGGGTGACGGAGATTGAGGATATTGTTCAACTCGATGAAACCCAGAGAAAAGTCGCAGTTGAAAGCGCGGAAGGAGAAACCCCAATCAAACAACTCGAGGGAACTAAGGAATTCAAGCGTGAGATTTTTGTGTGTGTGAGCATGGATGTGAGAGAGGGTATGGCACCCGATACAGTTGAAAATTCTGGCGACGCCGTTCGAAAGCCCTAGAGCTTCGAGTGTGGGGCGATCGGCGAAGAGTGTAGGTCTCATCGGGCGATGAAGTAGTGCTCGCAAATGGTCAGACTGCTCTTCCGTAGAAGGGTTTATGCCAAGGAAAGAGGGGGAAAAGGGGCCGTAGAGCGGATCACGGCGCGAAGATGATGCAATCTCTTTCCCCTTCTTAGACATGGCGACTATGTGGTTGGTGAAAATGAAAGTGGGGGCGAGCCTACGATGAATATAGAGCAAGTGAAGCAGGTACAACACCAGTTTAGGATATCACAGATAAAGTAAGAGATGTGTAGAGTGGAAGAGTGTTACCCATCCTCGTAGCAAGATTAAGCTCCCGGGGGACTCGCGTAGTAGGAGGAAACAATTCAGGAAGCCGCCGCTCGCTGATCCGACAAGAAACAGATTTTTGAAAATTTTGGGGCTAAGGTTAGGGTTTGGATGTTTGATGATGGAATGTCGACGATGGCGAGGTGGCGGGGGTGGGGAAGTATGGGAGTGAGTGGGGATGAGGGTTTAGGGGCAGTATGTAGGGTGGAGGAGGTCGATTCGACAGTTGGAGGGCGTGAAATCGCGTGAAGGGGATTTTCGGGGTCGGGTGGCGGTCACCGTGCAGTGGGGGTATTTATAGGGGCAAAAATGAACCGATCGGGTGAGTTCTCACCCGATCGGGTAGGCAAATTTCGAAAGTTCCTGTCGGCCAACAGCGACAGGCGAACCGGTCGGTTGACTTGTCAACCGATCGGTTGGCCGCCTCCCAAATTTTTCCCGAGAATTGAGGGCTGCTCACCCGGTCGCCTCAATCGATCGCGCTAGAACTCAACCGATCGGTTGGTATTCCCCAAAAATTTTCCGAGAGCTCTCCCCAGATCACCCGGTCTGTCACCTGGTCTCTCCATTCTTCAATCGATCGATTCATTTGGGGACAGTTGCGGCTTGTATCTGATACATTCCAACCGATCGGGTGAGAACTCACCCGATCGGTTGAGGCCTTGTTTTCTGCAAAACCCAAGAATCGCCTGAGTTTCTTCACGGAAGTTGTTTCGGCTGGATTTATTTATAAAAATAGAGAAAAATAAAGTAGAGAAAATCCTGAAAAAACGAAGCATAAGTTTAGAACATGGGTTGTCTCCCATGAAGCGCTTTCGTTTAACGTCGTTAAGCTCGACGCCTCTAGCGGTGGTCAATTAGGATCCGGGGGGGTTAGAGGAAGAGTTGTCGCTCGTCGGGGATCCGTCTAGAGAGAATTCTGGTTCTCCAACTGCATAGTGTTTCAGACGCTATCCGTTGACTTTAAACGGCTCATCCCTTCCCATTATCTCAATAGCCCCATGCGGGAAAACCTTGGTGACGCGGAACGGTCCCGACCATCTTGACTTGAGTTTTCCAGAAAAGAGCTTTAGCATTGAGTTGAACAGGAGAACTACGTCCCCTTCTTTGAATTCCCTCTTCAAGATTCGCTTATCGTGCCACCGCTTCAGCTTCTCCTTGTAGATCTTGGCGTTCTCATAGGCATTGAGCCGGATTTCGTCGAGCTCATTGAGTTGTAACTGCCGGTGGACTCCTAGCTTCTTGGTGTCGAAGTTCAGATTCTTCACTGCCCAATATGCCTTATAATCCAATTCCACAGGAAGATGGCAAGCTTTCCCATAGACAAGCCGGTAGGGAGTTGTGCCGATAGGAGTTTTAAATGCCGTCCTGTAGGCCCAAAGCGCGTCAGGAAGCTTTGATGACCAGTCCTTTCTAGAGTTCGCCACCGTCTTTTCTAGTATGCTTTTAATCTCCCGGTTAGAGACTTCCGCCTGACCGCTGGTCTGCGGGTGGTAGGCACGCCCCACCCGGTGTTGTACCCCGTATTTTTTTAAGAGGGCCTCGAATTTCTTCTCTATAAAGTGGCTCCCTCCGTCACTGATCAGGACACGAGGTACACCGAACCGCGGGAAGATGTTGCTTTTAAAGAACTTGGCCACCACTCTGGAATCGTTGGTTGGACTGGCTATCACTTCAACCCATTTCGACACGTAGTCTACAGCCACCAAGATATACTAGTTCCCCTAGGAGGAAGGGAACGGTCCCATAAAGTCCACTCCCCATACATCGAAGATTTCTATCTCCAGGATGTAGTGTTGATGCATCTCATTCCTTTTGGAGATATTCCCAGCTCTTTGGCATTTATCGCAGGCTTGGACATAAACATGTGTGTCCTTGAAGAGTGTAGGCCAGTAGAATCCGCTTTGGAGAATTTTTGCGGTGGTCTTGTAGGTGCTCGCGTGCCCCCCCCCGCATTGCTGCCCATGGCAGTGGGAAATGATGGAAGTCGCCTCAGTTTCAGGGATGCATCTTCGTATCACCCCATCATTGCAGGTTTTGTATAGGTGGGGGTCATCCCAATAAAATTTGCGGACCTCATGGAAAAACTTCTTCTTCTGCTGAAAGCTCACGTTGTGGGGAACGATGGCACAATCCAGATAATTTGCGATGTCGGCGTACCAGGGGGTCCAGGAGGAAGAGACAGAGAAGAGATGCTCGTCAGGGAGTGAATCATCGATCGGTGTAGCATTTAAATCGAGAGTGGGCATCCTGGACAGGTGATCGGCAACAACATTCTCCGCCCCCTTCTTGTCTCTGATTTCCAGGTCGAATTCCTGGAGGAGGAGAATCCATCTAATGAGTCGTGGCTTAGCTTCTTTCTTGTTCAATAGGTATTTAAGAGCCGCGTGATCCGTGTGCACGATCACCTTGGCGCCAACGAGGTATTGTCGGAACTTATCCATGGCGTAGATCACCGCGAGTAATTCCTTTTCCGTGGTAGTGTAATTTCTTTGGGTGGCATCAAGGGTTTTGCTCGTGTAATATATGACATGAAGATTTTTATCCTTCCTCTGCCCCAAGACGGCACTAACCGCATAATCACTAGCATCACACATCAGCTCAAAGGGTAGTTTCCAGTTTGGTGGCTGTATTATGGGCGCGGAAATCAAAGCTTGCTTCAAAGTGCGGAAGGCCTACATACACTCCTCGCTGAAGACGAAAGGTATGTCCTTCACGAGAAGTTGGGTCAGAGGCCTGGAAATCTTCGAGAAGTCTTTTATGAAGCGTCGATAGAATCCCGCGTGTCCTAAGAAACCATGGACTCCTCGAAGATTGTGCGGTGGTGGAAGTTTTTCAATCACTTCAACTTTAGCCTTATCAACCTCGATTCCCCTCAAAGAGATGATGTGTCCCAGCACAACCCCCTCTTGGACCATGAAGTGGCACCTCTCCCAGTTTAGGACTAGTCCCTTCTCCTGACATCTCTCCAGGACCTTAGTCAGATTACTGAGGCACGAGTCAAATTTAGTTCCATAGACGGAGAAGTCGTCCATGAAAACCTCCATGATGTCTTGGGAGTAGTCGGAGAAGATAGCAGACATGAGTCTTTGGAATGTAGCAGGGGCGTTACAAAGTCCGAACGGCATTCTTCTATAGGCATACGTCCCGAATGGGCAAGTGAAAGTCGTCTTCTCCTGATCATCGTTATGAATAGGGATCTGAAGAAATCCTGAATACCCGTCCATGAAACAGAAATAATTATGCTTCGCCAGTCTCTCGAGCATCTGGTCAATAAAGGGGAGAGGGTAATGATCCTTCCTCATAGCTTTGTTCAGCTTTCTATAGTCAATGCACATCCTGTACCCCGTGACGGTCCTCGTTGGTATTAGCTCGTTCTTTTCATTGCGAACCATCGTCATTCCTCCTTTCTTGGGTACGACGTGCATCGGGCTAACCCAGCGACTATCGGAGATAGGGTATATAATACCGGTATGTAGAAGCCTAACAATCTCTTTCTTTACAACTTCCATCATTATGGGATTCAACCTCCGCTGTGGCTCAATCAAGGAGGCTTGCTCATCTTCAAGCAGAATTCTGTGTGAGCAGAGGCCTAAGCTAACCCCTTTTAAATCCTCAATTGCATATCCGAAAACCCCTTTAAATCTTTTTAAAACACCAAGAAGTTTGGTCATTTGGTCTTCGGGCAGTGAAGAGTTGACTATGACTGGAAGGGTCGAGCTAGCTCCCAAATATTCATATTTAAGCCCCAGCGGTAATTCTTTCATCTCAACTTCTTGAGGCCCCGATGCATACTTCTCAAGCTGAGCATCCTCAAGGGAGAGGAGTTCTTCGTGGATTTCTCGGAAGTCAGCATTCGGAATCTCACCCTCGGCCGTGGCTCCGCAAGGCAAAGTTTCGCAAGGTATAGTGGGAACGATCAAGGGAGGCACCAGGTCTCTTCCAAGCTCATAATAATTGTCCGGGAAGAGGGCTCGTAGGTGAAAACAGGTTTCAATCATCGATGATTCCCCATAGCTATTTCTAGTTTCCTCATTGTCCAAAGACCGGGGATGCACAATAGAAGTCTGCAAGGGATAAATTGATCCCTGTCCAGCGTAGCCTACAAACCCGGTTGGATGGCTCTCCTGACAAAACTCCGCGGACAACTCTTCTTCTCTACAGTCGGGACCATGGTTGTCGATATCCGCCACTTCACCGTGAGGAAGGAGAGTTGCCATGGCAAGGTGCTCCTGCGCATCTCGATATCTCCTCTGACTTTCCACGGCGGCAGACAGGAGGGATAGTATATTCGAAGTATTCAGTGATTCTGCTAAGCTCTGCGCTAAACAGCGGATATGGTGAGAGTGATCCCAGATGTCTCCTGAAACTGCATGCAACATCCTCGCCATGGGGCCAGGATCTTATACGAAAGGAGAGAGAGAGAACTGCACAAGTGGTAAACACGTCAAAAGCACGGGTTGCATAAACGGGAACCGCGAGTTGCGATGGAAGCACGGCGATTCAGTCAATTAGCACTATACAATTACTATCCACAGTATGTCCAAGTGAAATTGAAAAGTGTAGAGTGCGAAAATTATCACGAGGTAGGGATAATAGCTAGACACTAGGGTTTAAGAGATCCTAAAATAACAAGCACGTTGCCTCCCCGACAACGGCGCCATAAACTTGACGTGTGCCCCGGCTTGCTATCCGCAAATGGCCGGGGGACCCGCGAGGGGTTTAGAAATTTGTAACCGCAAGCGCACGGTGTTGTAGTGTGGCTTGGGGGTCGAACACAGGGAGGCTAGGATGTGCTTGTGTCAAGGAGGACAAAAATCACCCCGTGGGCGAGCTAGCCCGAATCGGTTGATGGTTTGTCACGAAAAGGGAAGAAGGGTATGAACAATAAGAAAATAAACCCGGGACTTTGGTTTCCACTCCGACGAGAGACTCTCACCGATACGGCCTACGGGTATGGATAGCGATCGGAATTAGGGTCTAATGGTGGGACGTTGCCTCTGAAAGTGGTACCGGCATCCCATGGGCCCGATATTCCGGTCGGTGCCCAGGATGAAACACCGGACTTCCCGGATTCGATTAGTGGGCACTCCCGTGTCCATTAACACTGATCGATTCCGGG
Source organism: Scilla litardierei (assembly GCA_030789695.1). NCBI lineage: Eukaryota > Viridiplantae > Streptophyta > Magnoliopsida > Asparagales > Asparagaceae > Scilla > Scilla litardierei. The sequence goes on along the minus strand of CM061142.1, from coordinate 437,060,460 downwards.
AGCACTAAGCTCGCAACGATAACTCCCAACGTCTCATCCTGCCGCTCCCGCGTGCTAGGATTCGGCGTCTACGCTAGGGGCATGAGCTATGGCTAGGGAGTCAACCGCCAAGTTTATTCCCCCTTGGCCCAACGGTCAAAGGCGGTCTTTTTCCCGCCGATGACAATGAAACACCCCGCGTAACCGTTAGATTCCTAATCCCTATCGATTTCCTAACCCTATGGACGCATCGGGAAGAGCCCCCGAAGGGGTTTCCACCAAAATCCCAGATTTGGGAACTACTCACAAAAATTCATTAAAAAGCGATCTAAATAAAAATTAACCGTTCGAATCATAATCAGACGATTGGAATGCGGAAGTAATAGAGTAATTAAGACAATACTAAAATTTTAGAAAGATCCGACAACTTACAAAAGAACAGTAATTACAGCCGTCACAATGGGAGAAAACAGTAAAAACTAGCAGCCCCCCCGTTTCTGGAACCCCAGGGGTTCTATTTATAGACTCTCGCATCAACCGATCGGTTGACAAGTCAACCGATCGGTTGATCCGTTACAAAATAATAACAGAAAACGGCGAGCTTTCACCCGGTCATATGAACCGGTCGGGTGAGTTCTTGGAGTGACCGGTTGGATCTTGGCGCCATCGGGTGAAGCGATCGGTTGGGTGCCCGTGTCTTCAGCTCCTCAGCATCAGCTACAGATGAACCGATCGGGTAAGAGTCACCCGATCGGTTGGAATTTTGCTCGAAAAGACAGAGAACAGGCCCCCGCTGAACCTGTCTGTGAACCGGTCGGGTGACTTCAACATGAGCTCCGGCTGAGACCGGGTGGTGCACGCGTGCATCACCCGATCGTTGGAGAAGACCAACCGACCGGGTGAGGGGCTGAAAGATGTATTCTTTGACGTTTGACCCCCTGGATCACGCGTGACTCCTCCCATTGATCCGGGGACTTGAGATATCGTCGTTAAACGTCCCCTACGCGGTCAATCTCCTGCAAACATGGAGAAACAAAGAAAAGTGAATGAAAACGAGAAAATACGAAAAAACGAATAAAAGACGGCGAAAAACACGGAGAAACACAAAAGAAAACGTGCGTGAATATATGAAATATAAACGCACGTCAGTTATATTCGACCTGATTCGTTTAAGGTCGATCCAACTTATTGATGCCATCCCACCTAATTGTTATATCGACCCAAACTGTTGGTAGTAGTCAACCTGACCTATTACTATCAACATATATATGTCATGGCTCATCGACTTGATTTATCGATACCAATGTGACCAACCATTGTTTCTGAACCATCCTGTACATTCTGACCCGACCTATTATTATTGCTAACCTAACGGTTATTATCACCTAGAACTATCATTAGTTGTAGAACAGTCATTGCTTGTCGACTTAATCTGTCTACAGACCCTTACCAAAGTTGCTGACCCCACATCTTCTTTTTACCGACCTGTTGTGCTTAACGATCTTTTCTAAGCTGTCGATCTGCCTTTGTGTTACAGACCTACACCGAGTTACCAATCTATTTCATGTCCGACCTATTTCATATGCTTTGCTTATCCACCTGATATGTATACTCTAACTACAACGAATTCTGCTATGCTTTTCGACCTGTACAGTGTGCCAGCCATGAATCTAACCCCGAACTATGTTTTTCCTTAATTTTTAAATGATTGTTTTTAGCTCTGCAATACTTGATATTGTTTGTTAAAGATCTGTTTTAGTGTACTAAATAGCTAAAAAGTAACTGATAGATGAACTATTTTACATCAGATATAGACCGAACTGTCAAGACAACAACTAAGTTATGTAGATGAGCTCATACAAAAAATGACATTGTTATCAAACAATTGAATTACTGAACTGATTAATGTGAACACCGAACTGTTGAGCACGACTCTATCTACATGACTTATGAGGATAGAAAGACGAAATAATGGAATAGACCAAGTTAGAATGTATTGAACCGAACTATTAAACTGGGACTGGACTGAACAGAATTGACACATTGGGGGTTTGTGAACTCATATTCAAAAGATGACGGTAGCAACTTGTAACGGCCTGTTTTCCTAGTCGTGTTTGACTGTTGTGTGCAAATGATTTTACTGCGTTCATTCAGTTCTTTTCGTCCAAGCGGTCCTTCGTCCGCACGTCGACGCGAGCGCGTCGCTATTTTCGGTTTTACCGTAGCGTGATCGTAATTATTTTTAAATTTCTAATTAGCTAATTACTTTTAGTTTAGAGTTAATTACTAATTAACTATTTGCTACTACACGATTTTAATTACTTTTAACAAAAGTTAACTTCTAATTAACTTATTGCTTTTAACTAAATTATTTTTACTAATTACTTTTCCTAAAGTTATATTACCAATTTACTTTACCCTGTTACTTTTATCCTAACCCAATTAAATCCCACCGAAAGATGTTGGTGAGATCCAACATCTGTAATCAAGTCTCCTGCCATCAACAACTTCAATTTAAGCTGTTCCCTTCACTTCTCCTTTCTTAAACACCATAGCAGCATCCCACAGAAACAGACGGTAACATCATCAACCCAGCAACCTCCTACACCAACATCACCGTCGCCACCACCTCCATTGCCACCACCAAATCGATCACCACCATCTCCATACAACCCAACATCTCCTCCACAAATCAGCCATCCACCCCATTACAACCCAAAAATCAAAACAAACCAAGATTACAAATCACGAAATCTGAAATCAAATCAACAAATCACAGATCAACCCTCCCAAATCTCGTCGTCGATCGCCTCGGAGCCGCCCGACCTCCGAGCTGCGCCCTCGTGCCGCCGCTCCCAATCGCCTGTGCCAATCCCCAAAGCGCGCCACCGCCCGCCGCCCGGATCCGCCTCAAATCGCCGCCGCCCTGTCCCGTCCGTCGTCGCGGATCGTGACGCCGCAAAGCGCGCCACCGCCGGCGCAGGCTCCCGCCTCCGATCCGCACCCCCGAGCCCCTCGATCGCCGTACGCCGCCTCCGCCTTCGAGTCGTCGCCGCCCAGATCGGCGATCGCCGCCTGCCCCCGCCCCGTGTCGAAGCCGCCGCCCTCGATCACGCCGCCGCCTACCCGAAGCCGTCCATCGCACCGCCGTCCGACCTCGCAATCGATCGCCCTGCGCTCGAGAGAAACGAAAAGGAAAAAAAGAAGAAGAAGAAGAAGAAGAAGAATGAAAACGAGAAGTGGGGAGAAACAGAGGGAGAGATGAAGAAGAGGGGGATTATAAACGTGAGTTTTATTAAAGTTATAATAATAATAATAATAATTATTAACTATTAAGTTATTATTATGAAAATTAATTAGTTAAATTATTATTAGCTTTAGCTCCTTTATAAAGTTTTACTGTGAAGTCTTGTTAAATTATTATTATTAAGTTTTATAAAATTATCATTATAAAGTTTTATAAGTTGAGTTAAATTAGTGTTAACGAAATATTAGTTCTCTTGTTATATCAGGTTAAGTTTGTTAGTAATAAATCAAGTTAAGTTAGCTAGTAATAACTAAACTACCACACTAGTTAAGTTGTTAACAAATTCCGTTTAATAGCAATCAAGTAAATGGTTAATTTTAGTGAGTCTGTTAAAATATTTTAACTGGATGTTGACCATTAAACTGATATCACTAGCCTATTTGACGCAGATTAAACGTGCCCGCGTCACCACCGCCTGGACACCCACACCCGCGTCAAGGCAAGTATTTATTGTAATTAAACTTGGGACAACTACTTAAATTAGTGTAACATACCATTTTAACATACTCTTAACTCACATGTTTGTAGATGAACGTTTTAGCATTTTAAGAGTAACTTTCTTTACTGGTTATTAAATTGAACCCAAACAGAACAGAAGGTGTGTCACGACCCTCGGAAACATGTGTAGAATGAATTGCAAACCTGGTCTTTAAAACTTAGCATCAAACCTGGTTTCAAGATGTTTGCCAAATTCTATTAGCCGGAAATTATGTTTCACTTTACTTATTGCTCTTTTTACTTAACGGGACTGCTATTGCCTTTCGCATGTTAACAAGATAAACAAATTTGGAAAAGAGGAGTATGTTACTACACATATGTGATAACCGTCGACTACAGACGGGACGAAACCATCGACTACAGATGGGGTGAAACTCAATCAGTAAATAAACATACACAAAAAGCCGAGTTGGCTACTCCCGTCAGGTCATGTGTGACTAGTCTGGCTCGTGTTCCAGTAGGGTCACATATGACTAGTCTGGCTCGTGTTCCAGTATACGGCGGTACACTTTGGGTGGGGTTGGTTCATTGCAGTAGGGTTTGTGAGTGTGTCTCGAACACGATTACGGCCCCTCCGGTGGAGGCAGCCAATGTGCGGAGCGTCACGGTAAAACCACCGGTGATAAGGTGTATCGAGAACATTTCACCTACCCAGGCATGGACTTATCACAAGCACAAACAATCAAATACTCAACATACAACTGTTTTACCTTACTTTTAACTGCAAAAATATCCATGCATGCTCGTACTTTACTTTTCTGCACTTATCACTTATAACTGTGTACTAACGCTCTTTTGTCATCTTATAATTGTTCCTCATTTCATTACTTTAAATATCTTGCCGAGCTTATCGCTGACATATATTTCAATGTGTTATGAAATATATGTTAGGTTCAGAGACAGAGTACCGTGAGGACCCTACCTTTGAGGATCCCACTTTAGAGGTGGACCCCACTGACCAGAACTACGAAGACACTGAGATCCTCCCTGCAGAAGACTAAAGCAGGACATTTATATTTCAGTTTATAATTTGTATTATTATTTTCAAGTGTGTTTGCTTTCAGCAGATTGTACGGCCATGATAGGCCTTAATTGTTTGTGTGTTTACTTTGGACGCTGGTATTGTATTGTAATAAATATTTGTGCTGTTTCTGAGAAATTCGCGTGCAGGGACCTGCCTTCGCTAAAATTACGCTTATTGTGCTTAAGTCAAAGAAGGGAGAAAAAAAATAAGTACCTCTTCTTTGCTTTAAGCACAAGCGGACCCGCTCGCGTCCTCGCCCCCAAGTATACTGGGAAGCGGGGCGTGACAGGTTTTAGTGGTGGCACACGCAGGTCTCCTCTTGCTTTCTGCGAGACACTTCAGAAATGGTATAAATAGTATTACTAACCAGATCGTTCGGAGAAACTAGTACACAAATATTTACTTTGTTTATTTTCAGCATGGCAGGCCAACCCAACACTGGTAATGGAAATGGTGACGCCTACAACGAGATCGTAGGACTCGTAAGAGAAATGATGGAACTCCAAACTCGATTACTCTCTGCTCTTAGTCGTTTCACTCCACATCTGGTCAGAGATCCTGAAGACCAAGCGTTCCAGTCCAGTCAAGGTTTAATCTACAACGCCCATGCGCCAAGGACATCTGTCGATCTAACACTCGATGAGGAAATGCTTGGAGCAGCATGTAACTACGAAGGTGTAGATAAACTTCGAGAGACAGCCCAAGTTGGAAGGAGTAAGCATCCTGAGGAACCAATAAGAGACGCTCTAGGACCACCACAAACTGCACTGTTTAAAAGGTCCGCACCTCCAGTCAACAACCGATATCAGATGAAGTGCCACCATTGTAACCGACAAGGGCATGTCAAGAAGGATTGTCGGGTGCTGCTGAGGCAATGCCTGATATGCGGAGCATCTGAACACGCTACCAGAGACTGCACTCGCCGCACCAAAAAGCCAACAACTACTCAGCATGGACCACCTCTGGCTCCACAACAGGAGGCTCATGAACCGGTGAGGCAGAACCAGCCGAGATGCCAGATCTTCACCATGACAGCCGCGGAGGCTGAGTCGGACGGACAAGTGATTTCAGGTATTACTTAAACCCTTCTTTTATAGTGCTTATATTACATGCATGAGTTACTTTTTATCTTTTGGCGAAGATATTTCCTATGTACTAGGTGTTGTATTGATAGCCTCTCATCCAGCCCTATCTCTTTTTATTCGGGAGCCACTCACTGCTTTATATCCCGAGGATTTGTAGAGAAACATTCTATCCATGTTGACCCTCTACCAAATCGCTTGAGCATCACTACTACGAGTGGGGTAGTGATGACTTCTACTGGTTGTCGATCTTGCCCCATAATGATTTGTGGACACGAGATGTTCGCAGACTTTATGATAGTCGACATGTCCAACTTCGATGCGATATTCGGCATGGATTGGTTAGGAAATTTCTACGCTATTATCGATTGTCACAACAAGAAAGTAGTGTTTGAAATCCCAGATCATCCTGTGTTTGAATTCATGAGCGGAGACCGTTCACTTGGACCTATCAATGTAGTGCCCTGTGGTAGCTACTGCACACGTACTAGAGGGGGGGGGGTGAATAGTACTTAAAATAATCAAGATAGTTATTCCTAATTATTGTGCAAGAAACAAACGACAAAGCGGAATTAAACAACTATCAACAAGAATTAAAACATACGCAAACAAACAATATTACTGGGTTCGGATCCACCCAAGTCTCCCCGACTTGTTCCCGGTGATCCTACGTCCCAACCACCCGGATCCCCTCCGGATACTTGAGTTAGCAACCCTAACTGAAGATTTCCACTAAACCCACTTGTGGAAACTCCACAAGTGCAATCGACCTACAATCGATTCCGGTGAATCCCACAACCCGGGATCACTCAAACTCTCACAACCGAGAGTGTACAACAATTCAATGAAATGAAATGAAATAAACTCTTACCTTACAAAATCCTATGCCTTGAGTATACTTACCAAATTAGGGCAATGATGGATTTTGAGGAGAGAATGTCACCAAACCGAATCTCCACCAATAAGATCAGCGATCGAAGGCTAGGATGGAGGATGGTGACTTTGGATCAAGCTCTAGGCTTGGAAGGCTCACAATGGAGAGAATCTCTCTTGAGGAAATGGCTCAAAGAGTTGAGGGAGAGATTCTTGTGAGGAAGAGAAAGCTTTAGAATGGAGTTGAATAGCTTCTCTTAGGTTTCTTCAAATCTCTAAAATGGCAGCCTTGAAAAACTTATGAAAGAGCTCCTCCAACTATATATAGGATAGAGGAGAGAGGGAGAGAAAATCGTTTCAAGAAAAGCTCCAACGGCTCTATTCTGAACCAGACTAGTCGGTCAAAGAAGGATCACTGACCGACTAGTTCATCAACTAGTCGGTCGGTGATACAACGTAGACCGACTAACGGTTGAACAGCCAAAAGGTCGAAGTACAGGCAAAGACAACTAGTCGGTCTAAGAAGACTTGCCGACCGACTAGTTTCATAACTAGTCGGTCGGTGAATGATCTTTGACCGACTAACGTCGAAATAGAATAGGCTGACTTCAAGTTGACTTAGTCGGTTTAAGAACAAATGCTGACCGACTAGTTTCTCAACTAGTCGGTCGGTAAACGTTCTTTGACCGACTAACTCGAAACAGTAGCTCAGGCTGAAAATGACTGTACACAACTAGTCGGTCTGAGAAGGACTCCTGACCGACTAGATCGTCATCTAGTCGATCGGTGACTCTTCTTTGACCGACTAACTGTAGTCATGGAAAGAGCTGAATATAGAGAAAGCAAACTAGTCGGTTCATGTAGAGTTGCCGACCGACTAGATCGTCATCTAGTCGGTTGGTGACTCTTCTTGAACCAACTAACATGCACAAGAAACCGAGGGAAGAAGCGATAGGCTTCGGAAAAGTTTCTAATGGCTTCTATGAATATCCTAGCTCTAAGATATGAGCGAAATGAAGTATATAATGTAAGTCCTACTCAAGGCTTAACATTCTAATCTATGAAGCTAGAAGACTATAAAATAAACCTTACGAGCCGTCTTCAAAGCTTCAATCTTCATCCCTCTTGACTTCCATATTGCTCCTTGAGCTTCAACGAAGCTCCAGGCACATGATCACGCGTATTGAGAAGTCTTGAGGCGTCGCTTTTGATGTTCGTAGTATTTTGGCGACGAGCTCCATAACTGCGCTCACAAATAAGTTAGTATACATTATTTATGTTTGCTCATCATCCAAAACCAAATCCGGGGAATCAAATCACAACATTCTCCCCCTTTTTGGTGATGACAAACCAACATAAATAATAATCAATAATAATGATTCAATTGAAATTTACTTACTCCCCCTGCATTGATGACACGTTAGTTCCATATTCAATAATAATCATATTGATCAAGCAGCGAGGGAAGATATGAAATATGAACCACATATTGACATATAGGATCTAAATCCATTTTATATCTTTACTCCCCCTGAATCTAACACATCAAATTAGATTCTTGGTAAATTCCTTTGAATTATTAATTAGCACATTGTCATTATTATATCTCTCCCCCTTTGGCATTAGCAAAAAGAGCGGGAGGAGACAAAACCAATGGCTAAAAATAACGCATGGGAGTCGAAGAATACGACCAAGGCCCAAAATAACAAATGCAAAGCGTGTCAAGGAGACCAAAGTCGAAAACCGGAAACCGAAATCATCAAATCATCGGCGAAAATCGGAAAACGAAATCACCAAGCTATAGGCGAAAATCGAAATACGAAATCATCAAGCCATAGGCGAAATACGAAATACCAAATCATCTAGCCATAGGCGAAAATCGAAAACCGAAATCATAAAATCATCGGCGAAAATCGGAAAACGAAATCACCAAGCCATAGGCGAAAAACGAAATCCGAAATCATCAAAACTCAAATCGATTTTACTCATTGAGTTTTGGAACATACTCTCCAAAATCAATAGAATGCATGGAAAACAATTCTATGTTTCCATAGAAAGATTTCTATTAAATCCATAAAATCGTCGAACGACGAAATCAACATCAGAGACAAAAATAATCCGATGTGCATACCAAATGTAGCATGCAAGAATATTATGCCAAAAATAGATAGAACATCATATAACAATGGCATACACTAATCTAGCATACCAAATGAAGCAAAATGATACCAATCGTACTATATTCTACCAATGGATACCAATATGAATCAAAAGTATGAACATACTTACAACATTAAGCTCCCCCTACTTTGGTGCATCATTCAAGCACCATCAACTCAAATCGAATGAAAAACCTTGCAAATCACGTAGTTGGTAGGGTTGGTATCTCATGGTGGATTTAACCTAGAGAATATCATTTTGGTATCCAAAAATATTTTTGGATCCTATGGGTTAGGCAATAAATTTAGCTAACCAAATTCAAATTAAATGTAACCCATACAAACCACAATTGCTTTGGTACCCATAAAATGAAATTAAACTTATGGTACCAAGCAATGAAGGGTCAAAGGAAACTAACCCTTCGGAAACCAAGTCCAAGAGGAACTTGATTTCCCAACATAATCATCATTCAAGATAACATCATTAATAAACGATTTCACATACAAATTCTTATTATGCATGCTTGTGTTCTTCGGACCCCAAATGGTGTAAGTCTTGGGAGTCCTAATCCTATTGGGAACATGCATATGTTGTTGGTTTCTATGTGATGCATGTCGTGGGTAAGCATATGGAATTCGATGCAATGGTGCATGATGATAATTATTCATATGAGAATGAGGATGAACATAGGAATGTGGAGGAACACGTGCATGAGTGTGTCTCACATGGTGTGCACGTGCTCGTGGATGCGGAGCATAAAAATCATCATTTGTGCTAACATGTGGGGTAGGTTGTGTGTTCCTACGTGGCATGGTATACATGTAAGCATGACCCTTCTTTGGAGGTCCACCCAAAGTGGGTTTCTTTCCAAAAGGGGGCGTGTTCCTAGCGGAAGCACCATTGGTAGAAGATCTACCCATGACGTGTTTACTTCCACTAGTAGAAGCATCGGAAGATGGCCTAACAAAGGTGGCGGACGATTTGGATGACTCTCCCAACTTATACCCCAAACCAATGTGATGATTGGCCGGAAGTAAGTCATTTAGGATATCATCCAACTTGCCCTTACCTTTGTTGAATTCATGAATTCGGCCTAATGTGCTCTCATGCTTCTCGGTGAGAGAATGCAAAGAAGCATCCAAAGTGGACACTTGCGATGCGAGAGCACAAACACGTGACTTGAGATTTTTATTCTCAATACTCAAAGTTGAGATTTGAGACGTCAACTCCGCTATCACATGTTCATCCGAATCCTCGATATGAACATGCTCAAGTTGAGACTTGAGATTTTCAATCTCATTTCTCAACCCATCAACAACGGTGTCGTTGTTGACGATGAAAGGCTTAGGCGAGTTTTTAAGACTATCTAATTCATTTTTAGTCTTCATAAACTTAGTAGCCATATTAGAAAATTTATTCCATAGTTGTTCATTGGCTATTCTAAGTTCATCATTGGTTACCTCTTCGCCTTCATCCTCGCTTCCATCCTCGCTTTCATCGGAGGAAGTCTCTTCATCACGATCCTCTCTTCCCATGAAGCACGTGTGTGCATTCTCCACTCTTTCATCGTCTGACTCTCCACTTGAGGAGTCGGAGTCGGTGAAGGTACCTACAAGTCCTTTCTTGTGCTTTCTCGACTTGTCGTGCTTGGATGCCTTCCACTTCCCCTTATGTTTGTAGAGAGGACAATCCGGCTTGATATGTCCTGGCTTGTTGCATTTGTAACACACGGGAGTAGAAACATTAGTCGAAATAAATTTAGATTTACGATTCAACTTACCTTGTCGGAAGAATCGGATGAATTTCCTTGCCATATTGGCCAATGCTTCCATGTCCAATTCTTCGTCCTCTTCTTCTTCCGAATCTTCATCATCGGTAGATGGAGCGGCCTTGAATGCAATTGTCTTTTTCTTTGGCTCGTCTTGCTTCAAGTACGCCTTCATCTTTTCCTTCATCCGGATCTTACTCTCCTTGCGTACCTCATAAGACAACAAGGTACCCATTAGTTGTACGACGGTATATTTATTCATGTCATTACCTTCCTCGATGGCGTAGGTACGCTTCTCCCAACAAGAAGGAAATCCATCGATTATCTTCGAGACTTTCTCCTTTTGGGTGTAGGTCTTCCCAAGAGCTTCCAAGTCGTTTGAAATATCCACGAAGCGAGCGTAATATTCCTTCATGGTTTCGCCCTGCTCCATATGAAACAACTCAAATTCTTTATTAGCAACGACGAGTTTAGAATATTTTACCGTACTCGATCCTTCGTGCAATATGAGGAGTTGGTTCCATATTTGATATGCACTCTTACATGTGCATATCTTGTTGAAATCCTCGGGCTCCAACGCACAATTCAAGGCATTCATTGCCTTGGCATTGGCTACTTCCGCGGCGACCTCCGCGGGTGTCCACTTCGCGAAATTTTCTTCGGAAGGCTCGATATACTCCGTCATGGTAGCTCTCCATAGTGAAGCGCTCCGGAGGAAAATTTGCATCCGGCATTTCCAGTACCCGTAGTTGGTACCGTTGAAGTGTGGAGGCCTGACGGAGGATAGTCCTTCCATAACTGAAGAAGCTCCATCGCGGTTCTTGAAGACGTTGTAGTCGTTGTTCGTCATAGCTTTGAACTTGTAGCTTTAACCTTGGCTCTGATACCAATTGTAGTGCCCTGTGGTAGCTACTGCACACGTACTAGAGGGGGGGGGGGGTGAATAGTACTTAAAATAATCAAGATAGTTATTCCTAATTATTGTGCAAGAAACAAACGACAAAGCGGAATTAAACAACTATCAACAAGAATTAAAACATACGCAAACAAACAATATTACTGGGTTCGGATCCACCCAAGTCTCCCCGACTTGTTCCCGGTGATCCTACGTCCCAACCACCCGGATCCCCTCCGGATACTTGAGTTAGCAACCCTAACTCAAGATTTCCACTAAACCCACTTGCGGAAACTCCACAAGTGCAATCGACCTACAATCGATTCCGGTGAATCCCACAACCCGGGATCACTCAAACTCTCACAACCGAGAGTGTACAACAATTCAATGAAATGAAATGAAATAAACTCTTACCTTACAAAATCCTATGCCTTGAGTATACTTACCAAATTAGGGCAATGATGGATTTTGAGGAGAGAATGTCACCAAACCGAATCTTCACCAATAAGATCAGCGATCGAAGGCTAGGATGGAGGATGGTGACTTTGGATCAAGCTCTAGGCTTGGAAGGCTCACAATGGAGAGAATCTCTCTTGAGGAAATGGCTCAAAGAGTTGAGGGAGAGATTCTTGTGAGGAAGAGAAAGCTTTAGAATGGAGTTGAATAGCTTCTCTTAGGTTTCTTCAAATCTCTAAAATGGCAGCCTTGAAAAACTTATGAAAGAGCCCCTCCAACTATATATAGGATAGAGGAGAGAGGGAGAGAAAATCGTTTCAAGAAAAGCTCCAACGGCTCTATTCTGAACCAGACTAGTCGGTCAAAGAAGGATCACTGACCGACTAGTTCATCAACTAGTCGGTCGGTGATACAACGTAGACTGACTAACGGTTGAACAGCCAAAAGGTCGAAGTACAGGCAAAGACAACTAGTCGGTCTAAGAAGACTTGCCGACCGACTAGTTTCATAACTAGTCGGTCGGTGAATGATCTTTGACCGACTAACGTCGAAATAGAATAGGCTGACTTCAAGTTGACTTAGTCGGTTTAAGAACAAATGCTGACCGACTAGTTTCTCAACTAGTCGGTCGGTAAACGTTCTTTGACCGACTAACTCGAAACAGTAGCTCAGGCTGAAAATGACTGTACACAACTAGTCGGTCTGAGAAGGACTCCTGACCGACTAGATCGTCATCTAGTCGATCGGTGACTCTTCTTTGACCGACTAACTGTAGTCATGGAAAGAGCTGAATATAGAGAAAGCAAACTAGTCGGTTCATGTAGAGTTGCCGACCGACTAGATCGTCATCTAGTCGGTTGGTGACTCTTCTTGAACCAACTAACATGCACAAGAAACCGAGGGAAGAAGCGATAGGCTTCGGAAAAGTTTCTAATGGCTTCTATGAATATCCTAGCTCTAAGATATGAGCGAAATGAAGTATATAATGTAAGTCCTACTCAAGGCTTAACATTCTAATCTATGAAGCTAGAAGACTATAAAATAAACCTTACGAGCCGTCTTCAAAGCTTCAATCTTCATCCCTCTTGACTTCCATATTGCTCCTTGAGCTTCAACGAAGCTCCAGGCACATGATCACGCGTATTGAGAAGTCTTGAGGCGTCGCTTTTGATGTTCGTAGTATTTTGGCGACGAGCTCCATAACTGCGCTCACAAATAAGTTAGTATACATTATTTATGTTTGCTCATCATCCAAAACCAAATCCGGGGAATCAAATCACAACAATCAAGTCTCGGGCCAAGCCGAACAAACTAATCATTGCATCGATGCAAGTTGAGCCCGAGAAACCTAGAGTGGTTCGAGACTTTGCGGACGTATTTCCTGACGATATTTCGGAATTACCGCCTGATCAAACTCTGGAATTTATCGCATGGCTCCTGTTGAACTAGAGGAACTTCGGAAACAACTCGATGACCTGTTGCAGAAGGGATTGATTCATCCCAGAGTATCTCCTTGGAGTGCACCAGTTCTTTTGGTCAAGAAGAAGGATGGTGCTGGAGATCCTGAGACGAGTCAAACATGACGTGCAAGCGTAGGCTGTTGCGTCTTTTCATCTTCTTGAGCTCGTATTTCTGTTCTAACACTACCTTCATCTTATACCCAGCTTTTCCATGGGTTTGAATTCCTTTCCCACCTACCACCTCCCCCTCATTATTGCATTTTTGTCTTCATTCTCCTCCTCGAGCCACGTTTCCGCCTAACCTAACCTAACCTACCCTACCCTATCATGACTTTCGGCACCCTCTTTAAACCCTCACCCATTTTTTTAAACCCCATCTCCTTCCTCACCAAGCCATCCCACGGTTCCCCCTTCGCCCCAATATCACCTCCACCTCGCCCCTCTCGCCCGAGCTCCTCCGGCCTCACCCGAAACCCCGCCAGCTCCGCTCCATCCCGGAGGCCCCTGCCACGTCTCGCAGTCGCAGCAGTCGCAGCCCTCGCCGCTGCGGATCAACAGCTGCCGAGGGCCCCTCGACATTCTGTTTTGGGATTCTTGGCCTTAGCGACAGCCCTCGCCGCCGCCCTCACTATTGCCGTGTGGTCGGAATATTGGGAACCCGCCGCTCTTGGTATTATTTGGAGCTCCTTTTTCTAGTTCTTCCCTCTCGAGTTGCCCCGCTTCGATTCCATCTTAGGGCCGCTCCTTTGTGTCTGTTGGTTCGTGAGTTTTTGGTCATTGAATTGCTTAGGACTGATGGTGATAACCGTAGATGTCGACCAATGGTATTGGCAAGCAGTATCATTGGGATGAAGTATTGTCTTGCTTTTGGCCTTAGGTGTTGAAATTGGATGTCGGTTCTGTACTCGGATTTGGGAGACGGCTATAATGTTGACTTCTTGTTGGATGTTATTGATATTGTTGGAAGAAGTGGTAGCGATGATCTTGACCCTTGAGAATTGGCCTTTTGTTTACCTTTTGTGTCGATCTGGATATTGGCTTGTAATTTGGTAGCATAGAAGATGAGTCCTTCGTGTTCGGCTGGTTAAGTTGTAACAGCGCAGATGCTTTTGGTTAGTCCTCGCGTTGTTGTATGTTATGACGATGATTTACATGATTGAGACCAGGTAGTCATCATTTATATGAGTTGAAAATTTTAGACGTTATGTTCATCTTTTTGGTGTGTTTCAAATAGCTTGCTACTGACTTATCACCTCAGGTTCCAAGTTCGAACAGATGTCATCATCATCATAACTATCATTTTCAAGTAATGCCACTAATTTATTTTTCGGCTACTAGATTAATCGGAAGTAACCATGGTGATGATGCTAGGTTTCGAAACTAGTTACGGAAACTGCGGTGATATCAATAGTATGTATTTATGTATTCATCATTTGCTTTCTTGATGCGATGATATCACATTATATTTCATGCTATTAACAACTTATTTTTCTATGTTGTGGTCGTTCGTTGAGCCTTCCTCTCGATCGTTTAAATTGCTTAGGCAATTCTCTTAATTCCGAGGACGGAATTATTTTAAGGAGAGTAGGATGTAACGGCCTGTTTTCCTAGTCGTGTTTGACTGTTGTGTGCAAATGATTTTACTGCGTTCATTCAGTTCTTTTCGTCCGAGCGGTCCTTCGTCCGCACGTCGACGCGAGCGCGTCGCTATTTTCGGTTTTACCGTAGCGTGATCGTAATTATTTTTAAATTTCTAATTAGCTAATTACTTTTAGTTTAGAGTTAATTACTAATTAACTATTTGCTACTACACGATTTTAATTACTTTTAACAAAAGTTAACTTCTAATTAATTTTTACTAAGTACTTTTCCTAAAGTTATATTACCAATTTACTTTACCCTGTTACTTTTATCCTAACCCAATTAAATCCCACCGAAAGATGTTGGTGAGATCCAACATCTGTAATCAAGTCTCCTGCCATCAACAACTTCAATTTAAGCTGTTCCCTTCACTTCTCCTTTCTTAAACACCATAGCAGCATCCCACAGAAACAGACGGTAACATCATCAACCCAGCAACCTCCTACACCAACATCACCGTCGCCACCACCTCCATTGCCACCACCAAATCGATCACCACCATCTCCATACAACCCAACATCTCCTCCACAAATCAGCCATCCACCCCATTACAACCCAAAAATCAAAACAAACCAAGATTACAAATCACGAAATCTGAAATCAAATCAACAAATCACAGATCAACCCTCCCAAATCTCGTCGTCGATCGCCTCGGAGCCGCCCGACCTCCGAGCTGCGCCCTCGTGCCGCCGCTCCCAATCGCCTGTGCCAATCCCCAAAGCGCGCCACCGCCCGCCGCCCGGATCCGCCTCAAATCGCAGCCGCCCTGTCCCGTCCGTCGTCGCGTATCGTGACGCCGCAAAGCACGCCACCGCCGACGCAGGCTCCCGCCTCCGATCCGCACCCTCGAGCCCCTCGATCGCCGTACGCCGCCTCCGCCTTCAAGTCGCCGCCGCCCAGATCGGCGATCGCCGCCTGCCCCCGCCCCGTGTCGAAGCCGCCGCCCTCGATCACGCCGCCGCCTACCCGAAGCCGTCCATCGCACCGCCGTCCGACCTCGCAATCGATCGCCCTGCGCTCGAGAGAAACGAAAAGGAAAAAAAGAAGAAGAAGAAGAAGAAGAAGAATGAAAACGAGAAGTGGGGAGAAACAGAGGGAGAGATGAAGAAGAGGGGGATTATAAACGTGAGTTTTATTAAAGTTATAATAATAATAATAATAATTATTAACTATTAAGTTATTATTATGAAAATTAATTAGTTAAATTATTATTAGCTTTAGCTCCTTTATAAAGTTTTACTGTGAAGTCTTGTTAAATTATTATTATTAAGTTTTATAAAATTATCATTATAAAGTTTTATAAGTTGAGTTAAATTAGTGTTAACGAAATATTAGTTCTCTTGTTATATCAGGTTAAGTTTGTTAGTAATAAATCAAGTTAAGTTAGCTAGTAATAACTAAACTACCACACTAGTTAAGTTGTTAACAAATTCCGTTTAATAGCAATCAAGTAAATGGTTAATTTTAGTGAGTCTGTTAAAATATTTTAACTGGATGTTGACCATTAAACTGATATCACTAGCCTATTTGACGCAGATTAAACGTGCCCGCGTCACCACCGCCTGGACACCCACACCCGCGTCAAGGCAAGTATTTATTGTAATTAAACTTGGGACAACTACTTAAATTAGTGTAACATACCATTTTAACATACTCTTAACTCACATGTTTGTAGATGAACGTTTTAGCATTTTAAGAGTAACTTTCTTTACTGGTTATTAAATTGAACCCAAACGGAACAGAAGGTGTGTCACGACCCTCGGAAACATGTGTAGAATGAATTGCAAACCTGGTCTTTAAAACTTAGCATCAAACCTGGTTTCAAGATGTTTGCCAAATTCTATTAGCCGGAAATTATGTTTCACTTTACTTATTGCTCTTTTTACTTAACGGGACTGCTATTGCCTTTCGCATGTTAACAAGATAAACAAATTTGGAAAAGAGGAGTATGTTACTACACATATGTGATAACCGTCGACTACAGACGGGGCGAAACCATCGACTACAGATGGGGTGAAACTCAATCAGTAAATAAACATACACAAAAAGCCGAGTTGGCTACTCCCGTCAGGTCATGTGTGACTAGTCTGGCTCGTGTTCCAGTAGGGTCACATATGACTAGTCTGGCTCGTGTTCCAGTATACGGCGGTATACTTTGGGTGGGGTTGGTTCATTGCAGTAGGGTTTGTGAGTGTGTCTCGAACACGATTACGGCCCCTCCGGTGGAGGCAACCAATGTGCGGAGCGTCACGGTAAAACCACCGGTGATAAGGTGTATCGAGAACATTTCACCTACCCAGGCATGGACTTATCACAAGCACAAACAATCAAATACTCAACATACAACTGTTTTACCTTACTTTTAACTGCAAAAATATCCATGCATGCTCGTACTTTACTTTTCTGCACTTATCACTTATAACTGTGTACTAACGCTCTTTTGTCATCTTATAATTGTTCCTCATTTCATTACTTTAAATATCTTGCCGAGCTTATCGCTGACATATATTTCAATGTGTTATGAAATATATGTTAGGTTCAGAGACAGAGTACCGTGAGGACCCTACCTTTGAGGATCCCACTTTAGAGGTGGACCCCACTGACCAGAACTACGAAGACACTGAGATCCTCCCTGCAGAAGACTAAAGCAGGACATTTATATTTCAGTTTATAATTTGTATTATTATTTTCAAGTGTGTTTGCTTTCAGCAGATTGTACGGCCATGATAGGCCTTAATTGTTTGTGTGTTTACTTTGGACGCTGGTATTGTATTGTAATAAATATTTGTGCTGTTTCTGAGAAATTCACGTGCTGGGACCTGCCTTCGCTAAAATTACGCTTATTGTGCTTAAGTCAAAGAAGGGAGAAAAAAAAATAAGTACCTCTTCTTTGCTTTAAGCACAAGCGGACCCGCTCGCGTCCTCGCCCCCAAGTATACTGGGAAGCGGGGCGTGACACAACTAGGCCATGCTTTTGATTGACTTGATCGATCACTACTGAACTTGCTGGGTCCCCTTACTGAACTCGTTTAGACCATGGCCCGGGTGAGCTCGCCCATGGTACGGGGTGGTTTTCAGATTGTTCGTCACTCTTTTCCTTATGCGTTATAACAATAAAATGTTAAGTCAACAAGGAGCTGATGCACAGTAACCAATGTTTAATTTTAAGGAATTTGAGATCGAATAGTTAGATCACATAGTTAGATCTAGCTCTCTTCACTTGTTTGTGTTTAGACTGTGACTTATTTTATGTTTGTATGATTATGACTTAACTGAGCACTTTGGTAAATATCGTCTACATCATTGTTTTGATATTGTGGTTTTCTACAGGTGATGAGCTAGCTTACGAGGAGGCTCTAGTGTACAAGGAGACTGATTTTCCCATGGAGAACGCGAAGCTCTGATTTACTAGGAGAGTTTAGTTTACTTTTTATGTTCTTTTATATGGTTAGAGTGAGAGAGATGTTTATTTACTGTTTCAGCACTTGATTTATGTACCTCTTTGAACGATGGATAATTGAATAATGGCATTTTTAGCATTTCTAGCTTTTCTCTCTATTCTGATTTCACTGGTACCTACAAGACCTGCACAATTATAGATTCTGCAATGGCATCCGTTCATGGAGTGTTACAGGATTTGGTGTCCCATGCAGGTCCCCCACAATCACCTCATGAACAGTATAACACAAATTGAAAATATGTATAAAACACTTAGTCAACTGACATCCTTCTTTGAAACATAGAATGTCTGAAGCACGCCCTCATCACAGACGTGCTATTGGGAGCAATGCAATCATCATCGATGAAAATGTGGCAGTTGAGCATGGTGATTTGAGTTGATCTGGCACTCTCCATAATATTGATAAAAACACCAACAACCCCAACGACAATATTGACAACATCAATGACAACAATAACAACACTGGCAATAAAACCGATGAATAAACTTTACATAACAACCACATTTTTGACCAGACTCTATGGAAGATGATCTAGGCCATATAACTGGAGTCCAGGTATGAAGGAGTTCGACAATTTCGATCACTATGCCCGCTGATCTTGAAAGTAACATATGACCCTTTTGCAGCTGAAGAGTGGCTATGTTGCACCGTCGATATGCTGAGAACTGCACTGATTGCACCAGACTCATGGGTGGATATGGCTAATCTGTAACTAACTTAGGATGCCAGAGCATGGTGGGATACTGAATAAGATCGACTGGTTCAGCCGATCACATGGGAGACCTTCAAGGAGATCTTCAATATGCTATACTTTTCGTCGAAGGCAAAGAGGGAGCTTTGGTCACAATTTATGAACATGAGGTAGGGCTCCATGACAGTGGAGCTGTATAACATTGAGTTCTCTAGGCTCAGTAGGTGCATATCCCGTATAGGGAGTTGATCTATATGATGTATTGTATTCTGTTAACAAATTGTTTTTTAAGGTTTGCTAACAATATGGTGTCTGATCCATGGGACCTAGCACAGTGCTTCCAGGAAGGTCTGAACATCAAGATCCAAGAATAGATAGTTGGACTTAAGCTGAAGACCCATATAGATTTACTTTCAGTCGCTCGGGACTACGAATATGTGCAAATGAAGGTAGAATGAGAGCGACATGTGACATACCCTCTGAGACGACCACCTCTGGTTACTAAAAATTAGGCCCTCCAGTCAGTGCAGCAGATGTAATTCAAGATGTTGACCATACATCAGACATAATAGCGCCAAGACCAGACTGTATTCCACTACTGCAACAAGGCAGGGCACATGAAGTCTGAGTGGTGATATCTCCTGAACCAATGCCGAAACTGTAGAGCGAATGATCACACCGCCAGGGACTGCCCATTGAGAGGATAGAGACCATCGACTCCAATACAGAAGACAACACTGGTTACAGCATCGGCTACAGCACCAGTAGGAAACACTCAGTGTTGACCCCCACCGCAACAGAGAGGAGTCCAGCAGGCACGATCCCTAGCTCCACCACCCAGGTTCCAAACTTTCACTATGACGACAGAGGAGGACGACGATACGAGCCAAGTCATCATAGATACGACTTTAAAGTTTAATTTCAGATTGCTATGTTGCATGATGTATGCTTAGAATTATTTTTCACGACTGTAGGTATCGTGTTAGTAGCCAATAGACCTACCCTTGCACTTTTTGATTTGGGAGCTTCCATTGTTTCTTGGCGGCACGTTTTGTCAACCAGCACACTATTTCAATTTTACCACTCTCTTCTAGATGGGATATCCAAACGGGCAGCGATGTGTTGAAGACAATTAGCATATATCATGATTGCACCATCATGATTTTTAGACGAGAGCTCTACACCGACTTATTAGTGATCAAGATATCAAGCTTTGCTGTCATGTTTGGGATGGACTGGCTAGGGACCTTTCACGCCACAATTAATTACCGATGCATGCGAGTAGTGTTCAAGATCCTGAATCACTTGAGTTTCAAGTTTGTCAGCATGAGCAGATCAGAAGGACCCGTCGAGTATATGGCCGGATTCGCAGACACTATATTGACTTCTATGGATGCTGCACCAGGGAGACCAGAGTTAGTGCAAGAGTTTCTGGATGTATTCCCAGATGATCTTACATGGTTACCTTTGGATCGGTCTGTGGAGTTCGTGATTGAGTTAGTGCTCGAAGCTCAACCTTACTCTAGAACTCCTTATCGTATGGTGCCGACCGAATTAGAAGAAGTCCCGACTCAGCCGAACGACATTTTGCATAAAGTTTGGATACGATCCAGTACATCATTTTGGACTACACCGATACTATTGTTGAATAAGAAGGATGGATCCAGGCATATATGCATGGACTACATGGAATTAAACAAAATAATATGGAAGAATAAGTACATGCTTCCATGCATTGACGACTTATTTGACTAGCTTGGGAGATCGAGCCTCTCCTCGAAGTTGGATTTGAGGAGTGGATACCATTAGTTAAAGGTTATACAGGAGGACATTCACAAGATGGCCTTCAGTATTAGTTATAGACAGTACTAGTTCCTGGTGATGCTATTTGGTGTGACCAATGTGCTAATGGTATCATAAGCCTCATGACCAAGTAACGAGTATCTAGATAAATTTATGCTGGTTTATCTAGATGACATATTGGTGTATTCGAGGAAAGCCTAAGAGCACACATCACATTTGAGGATTGTCATAGCAACATTAAGGCGACATCAGCTATTAGCTAAGTATGCCAAGTGCAAGTTTTGGTTGAACGAGATGGGTTTTCTAGGTCATATGGTATCAGGAGAAGGCATTCCAATGGACCAAGAGAAGGTAACTATCATTCAGAAGTGGCCAGCTCCTAAGACCGTCCAGAGATTTGGAGTTTTCTAAGCTTAGCTAGTTATTTAGCAGATTCATCCAGGATTTCTCCAAGATTACGGAGCCCATGACCCGATTGACAAGGAAGGACGTGATGTACGTATAGTTGAGGGATTGTGATGAAGCATTTCAAGATTTGAAGAGAAGAATGACTATTGTGCAAGTGCTTACAATTCCAGACCAGACGAGATGATTTGAGGTTTTCTACGATGCGTTCGGTGTTAGGTATTGGTGTTTTAGACCAATATTGTTTTGCTGATGATCACATCATTAAGTTGTTGCTAATTACTCTCAAAGTTTTTAGTCTCATGTTTAATAATGGAAGAATACCGTTTTAGAGACTAAAAGCTTGGTGCAAGGATGGACATCAAGAGGAGCATTGCCAAAGCTTGAAACTTGATGAAAGAAAGCTCATCAAGTGGTGCCAAATCTTGGAAGATGATGGAGAGATCAAGGCTACTCATGCTTGAGGACTTAGACTCTAGGTGAAGCAAATTGTAATTCATGTAATTCCTATTACTTGCTTTCTCTTTTTGAGTCTAGGAATTTGTAATGCCTTGATTAGATGGTCTCATTCATTCATGCATATGCATCAACCATCTTAGAGAACCTTAGGATAATCATAGAATCCAACCCAAATAGGTTTCCCATGCCATGAACTCTTATTGGAGTCTCTGGCCTTCCTTCAGGTGCCTGCTGAAGGCAGGACATGTGACTGGTGGTTCACCAGGCACCTGGCCCGCTTTCTATCAGCGTCTGATCTACAGCTCAAGCCAATATTTTCTTGACTCTTACTTGAGCTTTTGGTGCAGGCAACTGCAGTACAAAAGACAGGCACCTACCAACCATCAGGCGCCTGGACATTGTTCATCAGTCTTCTATGTGCCAAAGTGCGTAACTTGTCAATTTTACGCATCACTCCATCTTGTGTGTCAGTCGACTGATGTAGAGTTTATAATTGCCGATCAATCCTCAGGCGCCTGGAGTTTGTTCACCAGTCACCTAAATGCACAAGTGCGTAAGTTGACATTTCTCAGCTCTATTCCATCCCATGTGAAAGTCGCCTCACGAAGTCTTTATAGACATCTGCACAGTTGTACAGGCACCTCTGTAGTCTTCTACAGTCGCCTGTCCTGGCTCATATTATAGCCGTTGGTGAAAATCTAGCCGTTGATTAGTCGCCTGACCTTTGTTCTATATGAGACTGTCCAAGCCGATTTCTGCCAAAATCTAGCCGTTGCAGAATTCTTTCTTTTTGCTTTTTTGCTTGGGTTTGAGTGGGTTTCTTGGCTTCATATATATAGGAGATGGGTTAGTTCTATTAGAACTCTTGGAAAAGCTTGATGAACATTGAATATCATAGAGAATCAATAAGCCACTCATAATTCTCTTATTTCCCTCTCTTGAGCACATTCCTCTTCATGCATTGAAGCTAGATCATAGGAAAATCCACCAAGTGCAATCAAAGCTCATCTCAACACTTGGAGATCCTCTTTAATCCTTGCATTCAACATTCAGTAAGTTCATCTCATCAAGGCATATGTAAGAGTCTATTTATTTCATCTTTGTGATTGAAATCCTAACTCTCATTGTGCGAGTTAGTTATTCTCATTGTGGGAGCTAGTTACTCTCTTTGTGGGAGTTAGTTTCTCTTTGGGGGTTCAAATCCCTTGTGTGGGGGTATCCCTTATGTAGGGATTGTATTCACTACCTTGTGTAGGATCATAGTGAATATTGGTGTAGCTGTATGTATACACGTTGGGAAACCAGGGTAAAATCTCTTGTGTTTGCGTTTGCTTGATTACGTGTATTAATTTCCTATTGCACTTATTATTCCGCATTTGAAGGTTTAATTTTTAATTACACAATTATTACCATTACACTATTCAACCCCTTCTAGCTTGTGTTGTTAGTATTGCAAGGTAGACTGTCTTTATAATTGGTATCAGTGCAAGGTTGGAGCATACAAACAACGATGGCATTCAATACTTTATCCATGTCTTAAGAAGAAGGTCTATCAACCGTTCGACCCCCGCTCTTCAACAGAATAAATTATCCAAGTTGGAAGATCAAAATGATGATCTACTTGGAGGGTAAAGCCTATGGGACGTCACTGAGTGTCCTTTTGTGAAGCATACTACTCCCGCGGCTACATGGACAAAGGCGAAGAAGGATTCAATCAAATCCAATGCAAGGACAATGAACACATTTCATTGTGCCATCACTCATAATGAGTTCAACCGCATCTTCGTGTGCAAATCAGCCAACGAGATTTGGCATACCATGGAGATTTCTCCTGAAGGGACGTCAAAGGTAAAGAAATCTAAACAACGTGTGTTTAGATCTAATGAAGGAGAGAGCATCTCACAAATGTTCACAAGGTTCACAGATATTGTGAACACTTTGGAAGGACTTGGGAAGGTGATTTCTCAAGAGCATTGAGTGGAGAAGATCCTTGACTCTTTTACACCTAAATGGGAGTCAAAGGCCAACAGTATTTGAGAGTCAAATGACATGTCCAAATACACCGTTTAGGAGTGCATTGGGAACCACATGGCGTATGAAGTAAAGAGTTAACATATGAAGGAGATTCAACCATCCAAGCCCGAGAAGTCAGAGAAGTAAAAGGGGATTGCATTCCATGCCGAGAAGAAGCCAATCAAATGGAGAAAGAAATTTCATCAACAAGCCTCAAGTGAAGAAGATGGAGAGGATGTGGCTAGTGATGATGAAATCAAAGAGCTTACCAAGCAACTAAGAGCATTCTTAAAGGACAAGTAAGGTAAGTCTTTGTCAAAGTTTGTCTCTATATCTAACAAGATTCCTACTTGTTACAATTGCAGTGGTAAAGGTCATCGCTCTACCGAATGTCCTTCCAAAACCTCCAAAGAATCTTACAAAGGGAAAGGAAAGAAATATTGAAAAGGTAACTCCAAATACAAGAACAAGAAAAAGGGTCTTGTTGGTACGTTTGATGACTCAAGTGAGGACTCATCAAATGAAGAAGAAGAAGATAACAAGGAGGTAGCCCACATGTGCTTCACGGCATTGGATGATCTCTCTTCAAGATCAAGTAATGAAGGGTTGGACGCTTGGCTCAACCACAATGAAGAAGTGTGCTTTAAGGCTAATGGGGAAGGTTCTTCATCAAGCTCTAGCGAGGAGGAAGGCAAAAATGAGGATGATGAAGACGAGGAGAAACCAAAGCTATCTTATGAGGAGCTTGAATATCAATATAACGTGATCTCCAATGGGGCAAGTAAATGCATCAACTCTTACTCTAAATTAAAAGCAAAATTTGTTGATGTTAAGAGTAGGTTGCATGAATTAGAATCTACTAGTGTAAATAATAATGCGTTGCATATTTGTGACACTAAGGAGAAAGACACACTTCTCTCTCAAGTTAATGATTTGAGCATTTCAAATGAAAAATTGCTAGCTCAAAATCTTAGCTTAGAGTCTCGCATTCAACAACTAACGTTGAAATGCGAAGAGGAATCCTAAAAGCTCATAAGCTTTGTGCATTCTAGGGTTTCACTCCACGGTTTGTTGGAAAAACAACATTCAACAAACCATAGAGGAGGTTTGTGATATATTCCAAGAGTGGTCACCAAACCCACCTCTAATTCTTTTTATGGTGCAAAATCAAAATATATTACTAAAGCACCTAAGAAGAATAACCATACTTTCTTGTATATCAATAACCCTAACAAGAAGCATGTAAATCACAAGGTGATGAGTGAAAAATGAAAATTCTTCATTTTTGCTAAGAAGCAAACCCCTCATTCTTTGCACGCCATGAAATATTTTTCTACACCTACGAATGCCACATCCACCCCTCTTGCAAAGACAAAACTATTGCCTAGGAAATCCTTAAGCATTTGGATTCCCACTAAAGTTAGTGTGCAAGAGAGGGATAGTTATATCAACTCTTTAGTTAGTGACGTGATCACCTCATATGATTACATTAGGAAATCAAACTCTTCTTGGGTTTGGTTACCTAATATTTAGATCTCACACACATGTGCATATTGCATGGGTATTTTGCTTTTATTTCTATATCTTAGCATACACATTGAGTGTGTGTGATGTTACATGATTTTGAAATTATTTTCAAATTATTTTTCATGAAAATGGGACCTTGGGGATTTCATTGTCATACATGCATTTGTTGATCCATGTGTATGACAATGAGGGAGTTAGTATGTTACATATGTTTAAAACTTTTTTAAAACATATTTTAACTTTCATTTTGGGTTATTTTGAGATCATTCTTACATTATTTACAATTGGTTATTGTGGTCTCAAACTCAACTCATTGGTGTGGCCAACAATTTTCATGCTATATTTTCTCCTAGAAATATCATTTGTATCAATGATGCTTGATCCTTCTATATCCCTGCATTGATACAATTTAGGCCAATGGCTCCAATTATTACTTACAATGGTAAAGAATTTTACAATTGGTATTAGATCATATGAGTCAACATTTGGATCTTTTCTATAATCTAGGGGAGCATGAGATAGTGATTGATACCCTTTTAAGTTTTCAATTAGGTGATTTCAACATAATATTACATTATTTTTCCCTCATTGAACCCCAATTTGTGCATACATAAGTGCTAAAAGAGCTCTAGTATAGTTATAATCAGAAAATCATATAATATCAGAGCTTAATCTCATAATTTGCACAAATATTAATTTTTATGAACTAATTTGTACTTCTTCATATTTTTCAGAGTAGAGCTCGAGCCCACAATTCCAACGGCTGTTCATTCAGATTTTTCGGAGCTTGGGAGCATTTTCTGCAAATTTTGGAAGCAAACAGTTCAAAGAAAAAAGAATAAATTAAAAAAATTAAAAACATGATCCGTCGCTGCATTTTCTTTGAGAAAATAAAAAAAAGAAATAAAGGAATAAAAAGAAGCCCAGCAGGCCGGCCCAAATACCACCAATTTGCAACTCTTCAGCTTATTTGCATGAGCAGAAGCCAAAGAGACGGAAAATGAAGAGGCATGCGAATTTATTTTCAAATAAAGAGTAGAAAATGAAGAGGCCAAGATTTGAATGGTTTCATAGAATTTATTCTAAAATAAAGAATGGAAAATGAAGAGTCATGGAATTTATTCTAAGATAAAGAGTGGAAAATGAAGAGTCATGAAATTTATTCTCAAATAAAGCGTGGGGAAATGAAGAGCCAAGCACTATAAACCTCTTGCAATTCTAAGCCTATAAAAGGAAGGGAGATCTTCATCTTATGGCATTCCATTTTTATCCAATTGTAGTCCATTCTATAGCTAAAATAGAGAGGTTGTTGAGGGGCTCTTGGTGGGCATGGAGGCAAGGAACTTGGAGGAGATTGGAGAAGAAAACGGGAAAAGAAGAAAGGACTCATTTGTAGCAACATTTGATGATCTCTTTCCTTTGTCTTAGCTTTTCATTTGTACTTAATTGGGTTGTATGGATTTGATAATGATTTATATGAAGTTAGTATTGTTTATCCATATGAATTGCTAAATTTCTTTGCTTGGGTTGTGATTTGATATGGAACTTTGTTCACATGTTGAGTTGAGTTCATTTGGATTGAAATATTTGTTATGTGGCTTAAATTTAAGTTTCTAATTTAACTCTTATATGAATCCAAAAGATTATATTAGAGAACCGATCATCCTAAAAGGATGAGTTTGATCTTCTCAAAAAGAAGTATCAACTTAATTTCCATGAGACCTAATTCTTGAGCCACTACACTATCCCATCATTTTAACTCCCAAAAGGATATCCCCGACGACGCTTCCCCAAAAGGGACGTCATTGAGTCATAAAGAACCATAGCCAGTGACCGCTACCACTTCCAATTATGACCCTAAAAGGGATCCGCAATTGAATCACATTTCACACTTGCTTTCACCTTCAAAAGAGTATTTTCCGATGGTGCATCCCCAAAAGGGACATCACTGAGTTGTAGGGTTATATTCTCACACTTAACATTGATCCTAACAAACCCACAATCCATGCACTCCTCCTCCTTGACACTTGCCTATCCAATCCTCCACCCCTCATTTTCATAGAGTAGTTTGATTCATTTTACCACACATACTTTCCTCCACCACATCTTTGTTAGTAGTTGGATTTTCTCACACCCTTAGCTATTTTAGCTATTTGCTAGTCTCTAGCAAATTATGCGATAAATTCGGATTAAATTTAAAACATGTACCAAACTCAGGATATTATCATGGCATACTCCAAAAGTTATTTCCAAAGGATTTCAAAGCCAATATACACATTGTATGAAAATGAACAACGTATGACATTCTCCTCAATCTAATTCAAAGAAAAGTAAAGTAGTAAGCATTGTATGCATTTGTTAGGACATATCACAAAGCATATCATAGTTTTCAACCTTCAATGAAATGGCCAATACGAAAAAAATTTCTTCTAAGTAGTGGGAGTTTGAGATTGCATCACTCATGTTTTTTTATTCCCTCATTTATTCATCATTTTTTCTCGTATATACCTATTACCAGGAATATATACATTTTTCTTTTTCGTTTTTTTCGTTTTTTCTCTCTCGGATATACCCTATTACCAGGAGTATATATATTTTTCGTTCTTTCTTTTTTTAACATAACCTGTCAATTCATAAACCCACTCTTTAGGGAAAAAACAAAGCATAAACAAATGGCCAAAATCATATCCAATAAAAAACTAAACCATTCATCCCAACTCATGCAGTTACTTACACCAAACTTTTTCCAAATTATTTCAAGGGGAGTATCACGGCATATAGACTAATTTCATACATGGAATATTAACATTTGAATCCATATGGAAAAGAAATTAAAACATGCCAATCAAACATTCATAAGCTTGATACCAAAATAACAATCCGAAAATTGCATGGAGTTAACCATTTAAGGACAAAGCAAAAAAAGGCATATGAGAAGGCAACCAAAAGATATGCTCAAAGATGAATGGATGATGATGAATGATTTTTTTTAATTATTAAAAAAAACCATAAACTAGCAAACTAGCATCCAACTTCATAATACCCCCAACTAAAAATAAACTTTGTCCTCAAAGTGTGAAGGGAAACTAGATTTATTAAAACGATGCTAGATGATAAAAAAAGAAAGAAAACCTGCGAAAGCAAACTAATTTTATTTTTTTATTTACACGAAAGGAAGAAATACACCTTAGCAAATGGTGGATCCCGAATATGTAATGGGGGAGGAAGCTGCTCGATCATATCCTTGCGATCCTCCGCCAATATTCTTCCTCCACGCTTAGCACTAGCGACCACCAACACAATCCCCAGCATCTCCATTAGATATACATATTTGTCCTGTATGAGACGGATTATGTTAGTAAATGTGGGACTCATATGGTTTTTAATGAAAACATCCCAAATATAGTCATAAAAAATGATTAAAAGAACTTAACGTATAAGGATGACTACTCCCTGAAAAAGGTGCACCAATCTCAGTATGATATGCAACCACTGGGGAGAGGAGTGAAAGATGCTGGAATAAAACTGGAGGGGAACACACTCCAAGCTCCATTACAATGATCTCTGAACTCGTGTCCTTAACTACATCTTCCTCATACTCATCCAAAACTGTATGCTCGTCCTCTCCATCTCTGCACACATCACCACTAGGAAGCTTTGACGGCTCCATCATCAAATCCTTAGGAGTCTCAACCAATGTCTGAATCCTCACTCAGGGACTCTAGACGCTCCCAAGCATCCTCAGGTGTGTACTCCATGAAAGCTCCATTGTCCAACATCTCCATGAAAATTTGTGCCTCCTTTTGTAGCCCCTCGTAGAAGAACTGGAAGAGAACATCAACCATGTACCCATGATGTGGATAGCCATTAACTGCATCTGTGAACCTCCTCTAGGCCTGAAAGAAGGATTCACCATCGGGCTGTGCAAACATGGCAATTTTGAGCTTCAATAACCTGTCCTTGTGCAAAGAAGATGAAGGTGCATCATATCGAAATTTTGTGCCATGAAAGTCCATCACAAATTTTTTTTAAAGAAAAAAATGACTCTAAAAGTGCAAAATAAAGAAATAAAGAGACTCAACACTAAAGAAGGAAGTACTACACCCAAGGTCTCCAAAACCAAGCAAAAATGTGAAATGCAAAAACCGTTGTTCTCCGGCAACAGCACCGAATTGATTCAATTGAAATTGTGCATAATCCAAATAGGGTGCACACGACCTCCCCCTGAAGTGAAAGGGTGTCGAAGCAATATAAAATAACCTGGTGAGCCCAGAGTCGAACTTAGGGACAAATTGTCTCGCATTCACAGAGTCGATCAAAGATAGCTAAGGGTGTGAGAACATCTAACTACTAACAAAGATGTGGTGGAGGAAAGTATGTGTGGTAAAATGTATCAAACTACTCTATGAAAATGAGGGATGGAGGATTGGATAGGCAAGTGTCAAGGAGGAGGAGTGCATGGATCGTGGGTTTGTTAGGATCAATGTTAAGTGTGAGAATATAACCATACAACTCAATGATGTCCCTTTTGGGGATGCACCATCGGAAAATACTCTTTTGGAGGTGAAAGCAAGTGTGAAATGTGATTCAATCGTGGATCCCTTTTGGGGTCACAATTGGAAGTGGTAGCAGTCACGGGCTATGGTTCTTTTGACTCAATGACGTCCATTTTGGGGAAGCGTCATTGGGGATAGCCTTTTGGGAGTTAAAATGATGGGATAATGTAGTGGCTCAAGAATTAGGTCTCATGGAAATTAAGTTGATATTTCTTTTTGAGAAGATCAAACTCATCCTTTTGGGATGATCGGTTCTCTAATATAATCTTTTGGATTCATATAAGAGTTAAATTAGAAACTTAAATTTAAGCCACATAACAAATAATTCAATCCAAATGAACCCAACTCAACACGTGAACAAAGTTCAATAGCAAATCACAATCCAAGCAAAGAAATTTAGCAATTCATATGGATAAACAATACTAACTTCTTATAAATCATTATCAAATTCATACAAACCAATTAAGTACAAATGAAAAGCTAAGACAAAGGAAAGAGATGACCAAATGTTGCTACAAATGAGTCCGTTCTTCTTTTTCCTTTTTCTTCTCCAATCTCCTCCAAGTTCCTTGCCTCCATGCCCACCAAGAGCCCCTCAACAACCTCTCTATTTTAGCTATAGAATGGACTACAATTGGATAAAAATGGAACGCCATAAGATGAAGATCTCCCTTCCTTTTATAGGCTTAGAATTGCAAGAGGTTTATAGTGCTTGGCTCTTCATTTTCCCACGCTTTATTTGAGAATAAATTCCATGACTCTTCATTTTCCACTCTTTATTTTAGAATAAATTCCATGACTCTTCATTTTCCATTCTTTATTTTAGAATAAATTCCATGAAACCATTCAAATCTTGGCCTCTTCCTTTTCTACTCTTTATTTGAAAATAAATTCTCATGTCACTTCATTTTCCGTGTCTTTGGCTTCTGGTCATGCAAATAAGCTGAAGAGTCGCAAATTGGTGGAATTTGGGCCGGCCTGCTGGGCTTCTTTTTATTTCTTTATTTCATGTTTTTTTATTTTCTCAAAGAAAATGCAGCCATGGCCCATGTTTTTATTTTTTAAATATATTCTTTTTTTTTGAACTGTTTTGCTTCCAAAATTTGTAGAAAATTCTACCGAGCTCCGAAAAATCTGAATGAACAGCCGTTGGAATCATGGATTCGAGCTCTACTCCTAAAAAATATGAAGAAGCGCAAATTAGTTTATAAAAATTAATATTTGTGCAAACTATGAGATTAAGCTATAATATTATATGATTTTCTGATTATAACTATACTAGAGCTCTTTTAGCACTTATGTTTGCACAAATTGGGGTTTAATGAGGGAAAAATAATGTAATATTATGCTGAAATCACACCTCCAACTAGCTATTTGCTAGTCACTAGCAAATTATGCGATAAATTCAGATTAAATTAAAAACATGTACCAAACTCAGGATATTATCACGGCCTACTCCAAAAATTATTTCCAAATGATTTCAAAGCCAATATACACATTGTATGAAAATGAACAACATATGACATTCTCCTCAATCTAATTAAAAGAAAAGTAAAGTAGTAAGCATTATATGCATTTGTTAGGACATATCACAACTTATATCATAGTTTTCAACCTTCAATGGAATGGCCAATACGAAAAAATTTCTTCTAAGTAGTGGGAGTTTGAGATTGCATCACCATGTTTTTTATTCCCTCATTTATTCATCATTTTTTTCTCGTATATACCATATTACCAGGAATATATAAATTTTTCTTTTTTGTTTTTTTTCTTTTTTTCTCTCTTGTATATACCCTATTACCATGAGTATATATATTTTTCTTTCTTTCTTTTTTTAACATAAGCTGTCAATTCATAAACCCACTCTTTAGGAAAAAAACAAAGCATAAACAAATGGCCAAAATCCTATCCAATCAAAAACTAAACCATTTATCCCAACTCATGCAATTACTTACACCAAACTTTTCCCAAATTATTTCAAGGAGAGTATCACGACATATAGACTAGTTTCATACATGACATATTAACATTTGAATCCATATGGAAAAGAAATTAAAACATGCCAATCAAACATTCATAAGCTTGATACCAAAATAACAATCCGAAAAATTGCATGGACTTAACCTTTTAGGGACAAAGCAAAAAAAAGGCATAGGAGAAGGCAACCAAAAGATATGCTCAAAGATGAATGGATGATGATGAATGATTTTTTTTAATTATTAAAAAAACCATAAACTAGCAAACTAGCATCCAACTTCATTAGGTATCAAACATCTCTTAATCGCTTGGTTTTTGTCACATTTCTAATGGGATTCAATGACAAATTTCTTGTATGTTGTATCCACCTTTTTGACAATAACAAGAGGGAGAGAGATATGGATTATGTAAATCATTCATACACATATATGGGGAGAGAGATATACATATGTGGGGGAAGGATATGAGAGATATATGGTTTATATAATCCTTACATATTATATGTCACACTTGATTTGAAGCTTTATCGGTTTATTTATTTTTGATTGGTGCATATAAGTAGGGGGATCTCATTAGCATTGTGCTTTATTTGTTTATATTTTAAATAATGTGTGTCATCATCAAAAGGGGGGAGAATATTAGGTATTGGTGTTTTAGACCAATATTGTTTTGAGTATGATCACAAAATTATGTTGTTGCTAATGACTCTCAATATTTTTAGTCTCATGTTTAACAATTTAAGAATAACATTTTGGAGACTAAAAGCTTGGTGCAAGGATGGACATCAAGAGGAGCATTGTCAAAGCTTGGAACTTGATGAAAGGAAGCTCATCAAGTGGTGCCAAAGCTTGGAAGATGATAGGGAAATCAAGGCTACTCATGCTTGAGGACTTAGACTCTAGGAAAAACAAATTGTAATCCATGTAATTCTATTACTTATTTTTCTCTTTTTAAGTTTAGGAATTTGTAATGCTTTGATTAGATGGTCTCATTCATCATGCATATGCATCAACCATCTTAGAGAACCTTAGGATCATCATAGAATCCAACCCAATAGGTTCAACATGCCATGAACTCTTATTGGAGTCTCTGGCCTTCATTCAGGCGCCTGCTTAAGGCATGACATATGATTGGTGATTCACCAGGCGCCTGGCCATCTTTCTACAAGTGGCTAATCTGCACAGCTCAAGTCAATATTTTCTTGACTCTTACTTGAGCTTTTGGTGCAGGCAACTGAGTACAAAAGACAGGCGCCTGCCAACCATTAGGCACCTGCCAACCATCGGGCGCCTGGACATTGTTCATCAGTCACATACGTAAGGACCGTCTACCTTGCAATACTAACAATAAACACTCTAGAGGGGGTGTGGGGTGAATAGAGTAATGACAATAATTTTGCAATAAAAAATTAAGCTTGAAAATACGGAATTATAAGTGCAAGAGGAATTTAATCTACTCAATTAAACATACACAAACACAAGAGATTTTACTCTGGTTTCCCAACTTGGGTACATCCAGCCACACCAATATTCACTATGATCCTCACAAGGTAGTGAATACAATCCCTACACAAGAGATACCCTACACAAGATATTTGTCCTTCACAATGTCTCAACCTACCATACACACGGGTCTAACTCCCACACATAGAGAAACTAACTCCCACACAGAGAATTAGGGTTATCCTACACAAGGACACAATCACCATTACACAAGGGTTAAACTCCCACAAAAAGAGTAACTAACTCCCATAAAGAGAGTTAGGGCTTCACTTCACAAAGATGAAATAAATAATCTTACATATGCCTTGATGAGATGAACTTATGCAATAATGAATGCAAGGCATGGAAGAGGATCTCCAAGTGTTGAGATGAGCTTTGATGCACTTATAGGATTTTCCTTAAGCTAGCTTCTATTCATGAAGAGGATTTTAAAGCTCTAAGGGGGAAATGAGAGAAATGGGAGTGACTTAATGAATATCTATGATATTCAATATGAATTAAGTGTTCCAAGAGTTCTTATAGAACTAAGCTCACTCATATATATAGGAAGCCACAAAACCCCCATAAAACTCAAGCAAAAAGCCAAAAGAGAAAATATGCAACGGCTAGAATCTGGCATTTTACGGCTCGAATAAGCGCCTGATGAACAACGGACATGCGACTGATCAACTGTCAGATTATTCCCAATGGTTATAATCTGAGCATGGACATGCGACTGTAGAAGACTTCATAGGTGCATGTACCACTGTGCAGGCGCCTATAAAGGCTTCAGCAGGCAACTGCCAGGAGGGATGGAAAGGAGCTGAGAAATGTCAACTTATGCACTTGTGCATACAGACGATTGATGAACAAAGTCCAGGGGTCTGAAGATCAACAGGCGATTGCAAACTCTACGTCAGTCGATTGTCACACAAGATAGATTGAAGCACAGAGTTGACAAGTTACGCACTTCGGCACACATGCGACTTCTGAGCAATTGTCAGGTGTCTGATGGTTGACATGCACATGTCTTTTGTACTTCAGTTGCATGCACCAAAAGCTCAAGATAGAGCCAAGGAAATCTAACTTAAGCTGTATATAACAACCGACTGTAGAAGGATGGCCAGGCACCTGGTGATCACCAATCGCATGTCCTGCCTTCATCAGGCGCCTGTTGGAAGACCAGAGACTCCAATAAGAGTTCATAGCATGAGAAACCTATTAGGTTGGATTCTATGAAGATCCTAAGGTTCTATAAGATGGTTAATGCATATGCATGAATGAGTGACCATCTATCAAGGCATTACAAAGACCTAGACTTAAAAAGAGAAAAGCAAGTAATAAAATATTACATGGATTACAATTTGCTTCTCCTAGTGTTTAAGCCTTCAAGCTTGAGTAGCCTTGATATTCCTATCATCTTCTAGGCTTAGGCACCACTTGATATGCTTCCTTTCATCAAGCTCCAAGCTTTGACAATGCTCCACTTGATGTCCATTCTTTCATCAAGCTCTTAGTCTCCAAAATGGTATTCTTCAATAGATAAACATGAGACTAAAACATTAAGAGTCATTAGCAACAACATAATGTTGTGATCATCATCAAAATATTATTGGTCTAAAACACCAATACCTAACAGCCTATGTGCCAAAGTGCATAACTTGTCAATTTTGTGCATCACTCCATCTTGTGTGTCAGTCGATTGATGTAGAGTTTACAGTCGTTGGTCTTTCTCAGGCGCCTGGACTTTGTTCATCAGTCACCTGAATGCACAAGTGCGTAAGCTGACATTTCTCAGCTCCATTCCTTCCCATGTGACAGTCGCTTGACGAAGTCTTTACAGGCGTCTGTACAGTTGTACAGGCACCTGTGTAGTCTTCTACAGTCGCCTGTCCTGGCTCATATTATAGCCATTGGTGAAAATCTAGCCATTGATCAGCCGGCTGACCTTTGTTCTACAGGAGCCTGTCCAATCCGATTTCTACCAAAATCTAGCCGTTGCAGTTTCTTTCTTTTGGCTTTTTTGCTTGGGCTTGAGTGGTTTTCTTGGCTTTCTATATATAGGAGATGGGTAGGTTCTATTAGAACTTTTGGAAAAGCTTGATCAACAATGAATATCATAGAGAATCAATAAGCCACTCCTAATTATCTTATTTCCCTCTCTTGATCACATTCTCTTTATGCATTGAAGCTAGCTCATAGGAAAATCCTCCAAGTGCAATCAAAGCGCATCTCAACGCTGGGAGATCCTCTTCCATGCCTTGCATTCAACATTGAGCAAGTTCATCTCATCAAGGCATATGTAAGAGTCTATTTATTTCATCTTTGTGATTGAAACCCTAACTCTCTTTGTGAGAGTTAGTTACTCTCTTTGTGGGAGTTTGTAACTGTTGAGGGATGTATCCCCTCAGTTCATTTGTATTTGATGCAAATAGATTTTAATATTAAAGATGTGGATTATTGCATATGATGAAATATAAAATAATATATATATATATTGTAAAATGCTTACAAATATATTTTATAAGGCATAGACATGAAGAGGATTTTACTGTGAAAGTCACGGGAAAAACCGCGCTCAAATTGGAGTCCAAACGACCCCAGAAAATCTATTTAAAGGGGGGTTTAAATAGTAATCAAAAGGCCCAATGAGAAACAGTCCAAATGTTTTTTAAGAAATTAAAAAAAACAAGGGGCCCCGAAATGTGGGCGCCGAAATATGGGGCCCAAAATATCAGGCGCCCATAAATGGGTGCCCAATAACCTGGAGCCCAAATGGGCACCAGGAGCGCCCAAAACTAAAAAAAGGGCGCCCAAAAAGGGTGCCCTGGCCCCTGACAGAAGGCACTGACACGCGCCCGGGCTGAGGGCGGGTGCCAGCCAGCCTAGCTTGGGCTGCGCATGCACCAGGGCCTGTAGGGCCCACTCGGTGGGCCACACAGTGGGGGTTCGGAACCCTAGGCTTACTCGTTGCTGGCGGCTGATTTTTAAGTGAAAATATGCTTTTAGGCTGATCTTTGTACACACGTTTGAGGGGTCAAACGAAGTCGAAATTGAGCACCGTTTATTTTTATGCGTTCACCATTCAATGCTCTTCGATTTGATAGGTTGTATCAATTATGAAGCTCAACGGTGAGGGATGAACAATTCGCTAAAGATTGTCTTTGTGAAAGGCAAGCTTTAGTTAATTTTTCCAACTCCATATCTTTAGTCCCAAATCAGATATGATGAGAAGGGGAGGGGTCAGCCGCCTATATAAATTGGGGCATACTCTCTCCATGAAAATCACACCAAGTCTCTAAATCTGAGAAGCTACCAAAAGTTTGAAGCACACTCGGATTAAGACTTAAATTAATTATTCACTCTCTCCCTAAAATTCTTCCTTACTCCTGATCAGGCTCTAGCAAAGCTACGAAGGAGTTCGGATCGGATCCGAAATCTTGATAGAGGATCCACTAAAGGTGAA
This sequence comes from Scilla litardierei, assembly GCA_030789695.1. NCBI lineage: Eukaryota > Viridiplantae > Streptophyta > Magnoliopsida > Asparagales > Asparagaceae > Scilla > Scilla litardierei. Next base: position 437,023,478 of record CM061142.1, on the reverse strand, counting down.
ACCTTCTTCAATGGGTGGTTGGATCGACGACAAGGGTGTTGCTCACCTCGGGACGCGGTGCGGTTCGACTCGGGACAAGATGCTGCTTAGGATGCGGTTTGGCTCGGGAGAAGCGGAACGGGGGCCAAAGAAATGTTGCTGAAAATGACGATTCGTATTCTGCGGAAACGAAGTGAAAGGTATGTAGTTTAATTAAACATGCGTTTTATAATTGCAAATAGGTTGATAGATCTATCATTATGAGTTGATCAGACCCAACCCTGGATAGTAGAGATCTTGGCCAGGGTTATTCTCTTTAGGGTTTGATTTAAAATAGTTTTAAATCTGTTTTTCCGATGCAATTTATGCTTTCGTTGTCCGACCGACTTTGGCCGGACGTCGATTTTATTGCCCTAAGGACCCAGAAAACCAAACATTGGTATCAAAGCATAATCTACATGATCTATTTTTGCAATTAGAAAATTATATGTGATACATCATGTTTTCTCCATCAGATGGCAGTTTTATTTAAAGTGTGAAATTGTCGTTTTCATGTGACATTTTATTTTCGAAAATTGTTTTTGAAAATTAGATTTAATTTTAAAATCATGTGATTATTTTAATAATTTAATATTTAAAAATTATGTGATAATTTTAATGTAACTTAAACTTATAAGATAAAATTTAAGTTGCATGTTTAGCAAAAATTTATGAGATAATTTTATTTGCTAAGTTGTCATGCTAAAATGTTTAGATGATAAAATTTTTAATGGTTATATAATGTTTCTTGTTAATTATGTGATAATACAAGAAGAACTGTTAGGTTAGCCATTAAAAACTTTAAGAAAATTGTATGATAATTTTTGAAGGACATGCTATGATTTAAACTTGTTTAAATACCTAATACATGATTAGGATAGCATCCTTAAAATCCTTATAGTTGATAAGGACATTAATAAAAGTTATTAACCAATCCTAATAATCGAATTTTAGGATTCAACTAGTTGATAGGATTAACTAGTCTTAATGAAGCCAATTCTAATCGAACGGGACACATATGAATAATATGTTTTCTTCAATGGACCATGATATATTCTAATGTTTTTTGACTAGTGTTATGGATCACCCTAGCTCGACTTGGGATAGTGATCCTGGCCTAGCCAAATTCCTAGCCGTGTTCTGCTGGACCGCAAGGATGCGAATTATGGTTATGTGACATCGTCGATCATTTCTAGTCAATTACGTTATAAATCTTCTTCAAGGTTAGTAGTAGCCCTCCTTACTTTTGGACGTTGGGAACCAGGGATTTCATGTTATAGTTGTTGAGTCAACTCAAGCTATAACATGACTATCTTTTGGGAACCAATTCCATTAAACATGTGATGTAGTTCGACTTAACCCAAACCGCCGTGTCGTGAACAAACCGAGTGCCAGTGTAAGTTAAGATTGGACAAGAAAGTAAGGGTTTGACTAGGCTAGTCTTTATGATTTGTTGAGCCAACTCAAGGTCATAACTGACTAGGGGTAAAAACTTATAAGGGAATCACATTCGATGTGATTGATGAAGAGTCGTCTACCGATCACAGAGTTAAGCAACTTGTTGAGCCAACTCAAGGTTGTGAGACTCAGGGTGGTGAGGGTCCCTTTCCCACTAAATATTATTATTCGTTCATCTATATGGCTTAAGATGATCACTAAAATAGTGGGAGGATATAGTTGAATAAAAATCCATTTTAACTATATTTGAATATATGCTAAACTAGGATAGCTCTATGTTTCACCAGATGGAATCCAAGACATAATATCCTAAAGGAAAATGTAAATTGGTCAAGATGATTATTTACGGAATATCAACTCAAATCAAGTTTGATAGTCTAAACCAGGCTCTCAATGACCTTAAAATGTCCTTACTAGCATAAGCTTATGGACATTGATTTCCTTGAGTTCTGTGTCCAACAAAATAAAAGCACACTACACGTCGCTCGCCTCTATGAGGGGCAGCTTGAACATACTGATGTTCAAAGCAAGTTTCTTCATACAATTTGTTGAGTCAACTCAAGGTTGTATGGAAAACTGTTTCGATCTACAAGATTTGAAACTTCGATCAAACTGTTTGAATCGAGGGTGAGTACACGAGCGGTGCAAGACCATGTATCCAAATCAGATCTTGTGTCAAGCAACTTGTTGAGTCAACCAAGGTTGTGAAGCTCAAGTGTTTGGATACGTAAGGTGCTTGCACAACTAATAATTTTGTTGGGAAAGTATTGTCTAAATGTGATTTAGAACAGAGAAGGCAATGAAGAAAGTCGGTTGAGAAAGAAAGTTTTGACTATGATAAGAAAAGGCAAAAGTAGGAGGAACTGAAAATATGACATTTGATGTCACGATTTCAGGAAGATTGTTATACAAAAGGAGAACACATACTGGCGAATGTCATCACTTTACTTCTGAAGCAATGTCTTCGTGTGAAATGTTTTGTATAATGATATTGTATTAAATGTTAATACACAAATGCACAAGTTATAGAAACTTTATCTATGGCAAAATAGGCTAGGCCGTACCGATGAGAACAAACTTGACAAGTTACATAAAGAGAGTTTTGATCTCTCATATTATAAGTCGAAAGACACTTGTAAGTCTTGTCTCAAAGGTATAATTGCCTAACACCTTCTGTAAGACAGTAGGAGAATGAGTTGGAGAACTCACGGTCTTGTACATACGGATGTATTCAGACCAAGTCTAAATTAGCCTAGATAAGTTAAACTTATTTTATTATGACACGTGTTCTTGATGAAACATAAGTCTGATAAAATAGAGTACACAATAACGGAAGTATTTGAACTGCTTCGATCAGATTGAAGAGTTGAATACTTAGCTATATAATTCTTGCGTAATTAAAAGAAAATGTGATTTTCTCTTAGATCAAGTCTCTTAACACATCGATGTGTTGGAGAGCATGAATCACACTTGGTTAGACATGGTGCGATACATGGCAAGTGACTCTGAGTTACAATCCTCCCCATGGGTTAAGTCCATATAGTAATGCCTAGGTTCTTGATAAGGTTCTGTGATGACCTTATCAAAATGATATTCCTCAAATTAATCGTTAGGAAGTTAAAGGATTACTCGAGTCTCGTGAGGCAAAAAGTCGAGTAAGACATCATAGTTGATGATGGCCTAGACAACTTTCGAGATGTCATTCGGAGTAGTGACTCTTCGAAATGGCTTGACGCAATCCGAAAAAGGTCTGTGCACGTAAATAAAGTATGGAATTTAGTTTATGTGCCCAAGGAAAGTGTTCCTTTGGCTGCAAGTGAATCTTCTAGTTAAGAAGATTGGTGCAGAAGGAAAAGAGTGAAGTACAACTTGTATTGGTTAAGAACGGTTATCATCCGAACTCCTATAAACGGATTATGATGAAACATTCTTGCCAATGACTCTGTACAGATCTATTCGGATCAGACTCAATGTAAATGCTCACGATGACCATGAAAACTGGAATATATATGTTTTCTAAATATGATTTAGAAAAACAAACTTATAGAGTTTTCAAAGTCAGTGGGAGCAAATAAAAGGCATGTGAGGCATCCAGGAGCTGGAATATATGGATTGACAAAGTGGTCAACGAGTTTGACACTTTATCAAAAATGATTATGAACCGTGCAGTTGACCGGTAACTAAGTAGGACTATTATCGTAAGGTACGATGAGCTGGATGAGATCTAGTCAAATTAAATATTATAGATTCCAAGAGACCAAGGAAATTATTTGGATGTGATTCAAATGTATGGTCTAACATGAACATAAAAACACCTTAAGTCTATAACTAAAGTCGGTTTAGCAGATTTACTCACGAAGGCTCTATAACATAAAGTCTATAGAGACTTTATATGTAAATGCGGTATGAGATACCGGGATAAATGGGCCTGAGTGCAAGTCAAAGATGTTGGGAGATAGGTTTGCCCTCGAACCCAAGGCTATTTATCTCTGTGTAAGTGTACAAACATCTTGTTCAAAATTACAGTAAGCTGTATGGTAAGAATTTATCTAAGTTAATAATAATGTAGTCGATATTAGAACTTAGGTAAAGTCGTAAGACTTAATGCGAGGTTAAACAAGTATCGAAATAGGATTTCGATCATGGAGAATTGTTTAACCGTTTGTAGCATAAGTCTAAAATTGTTCGTGGTCATAGATGTTTCGAGAAAAGGATATCAAAACATCGGATAGACCATTGTGTTTTTGTCTTCACCATGGAGTGGTGACGATGATCTCATAGTCGTTTGACTTGGCGAAGTCGGAGACGAGACATATGTGCGCATTGGAGAATGCGTTCACAGAACGGCCCAACGAGAGTTATCACATGGTCAACATAACTAATTTGTCAATGATAACTCTCTGTGATGATAGGTTAATTGGTCCTTAGACTTGAGGTCATTATACGAACCTGTAGTGAAGGTGTCACTTAGATTTTCGACCTAGCTTCGAGGCAAGGCCTATCGAAAGGTCTTTGGTTGGGTGACACTTGAAGCGTGCGAGGAGAGTAATGACCAAGAGAGAATTCGTCTCTTCCATTATGGGGAGTTAGTGTTGCATGTGTTGATTCGGTCTTTAGTGAAGAAATATGGCCAAAGTATGTTGGAAGAAGTACAACATTATTTGACTAAAGATTGATGGAAACTAACCAAATTCAAGCTATTGTGGTTGACAGTTTGACCGTACCCTAGGCTTGACTAGGCGACATAGTTTTGACGAGGGGACTAAAACTGTGGTATTCATCACGGACACAATCAGAGTGGTCCTGACAATACTCATGTCAATGAGTTAACCACATAATTATGATACCGAAACAGGGATGGCACCTGCTACTCATGGTTACTACCGTCTGGGGTTTCGAGCCCCACATGTAGTAGGGTCATGCTGTAGGGTCTCACACAGAATGAGACCTTCGTCAAGTAATAGGTAGAATTAAGGGAGATAATACATTGGATGTTTGAGAATTAATTAAGTCGCAAAGAGTTTGCGATATAAGTCCAAAACATTAAACTGCAAAGAGGTTGCAGATAGCTTCTGCATTCGGGATAAATGATTCTGAGTGCAAGTGGGAGATGTTGAGGGATGTATGCCCTTAGTTCATTTGTATTTGATGCAAATGGATTTTAATATTATAGATGTGGATTATTGCATATAATGCAATATAAAATAAAATATATATATTGTAAAATGTTTACAAATATATTTTATAAAGGCATAGAACTGAAGAGGATTTTCCTGTGAAAGTCACGGGAAAAACCACACTCAAATCAGAGTCCAAACGGGCCCAGAAAATCTATTTAAAAGGGGTTTTAAATAGTAATCAAAAGGCCCAATGAGAAACAGTCCAAATGTTTTTTAAGAAATTAAAAAAAACAAGGGGGCCCGAAATGTGGGCGCCCAAATATGGGGCCCAAAAGATCAGGCGCCCATAAATGGGCACACAATAACCTGGCGCTCAAATGGGCGCCAGAAGTGCCCAAAACTCAAAAAGGGAGCCCAAAAGGGTACCCTGGTCCCTGACAGCGGGCGCTGGCACACGCCCGCTCGGGTGCATGCTTGGCACGCACCCAGGCTGGGGTACATGCCAGCCATCCCAGCTTGGGCTACGCACGCGCCAGGGCCTGTAGGGCCCACTCGGTGGGCCCCACAGTGGGGGTTCGGAACCCTAGGCTTACTCATTGTTGGCAGCTGATTTTTGAGTGAAAATATGCTTTTAGGCTGATCTTTGGACACACGTTTGAGGGGTCAACCGAAGTCAAAATTGAGTGCCGTTTGTTTCTATGCAGTCACCGTTCAGTGCTCTTCGATTTGATAGGTTGTATCAATTATGAAGCTTAATGGTGAGGGAGGAACAATTCACTAAAGATTGTCTTTGTGAAAGGCGAGCTTTAGTTATTTTTTCTCACTCCATATCTTTAGTCCCACATCGGATATGATGAGAAGGGGAGGGGTCAGCCGCCTATATAAATAGGGGCCTACTCTCTCCTTAAAAATTGCATCAAGTCTCTAAATCCGAGAAGCTCCCAAAAGTTTGGAGCACACTTGGATTAAGACTTAAATTAATTATTCACTTTCTCCCTAAAATTCTTCCTTACTCCTGATCGGGCTCTGGCAAAGCTACAAAGGAGTTTGGACCGGATCCGAAATCTTGACAGAGGATACACTCAAGGTGAAATCTTCTTCGACGCATGGTTGGCTCGCTGACAAGGCTGTTGCTCGCCTCAGGATGCGGTGCGGCTTGAGACGAGGTGCGGCTCGGGACGCGGTTCGGCTCGGGAGAAGCGGCTCGGGGCCAAAGAAATGTTGCTAAAAACGACGCTTTGTATTCTATGGAAACAAAGTGAAAGGTATGCAGTTTAATTAAACATGCATTTATAATTGCAATTAGGTTGATAGATCTATCCTTAGGGGTTGGTCGGACCCAACCCCGGGATAGTAGATATCTTGGCTAGGGTTGTTCTCTTTAGGGCTAGATTTAAAATAGTTTTAAATCTGTTTCCACTACAATTTATGCTTTCTTCGTCCGACCGACTTAGGCCGGACGTCGATTTTATTGCCCTAAGGACCCAGAAAACCCAACAGTAACTCTCTTTGTGGGAGTTCAAATCCCTTATGTAGGGTATCCCTTGTGTAGGGTATCTCTTGTGTAGGGATTGTATTCACTACCTTGTGTTGGATCATAGTGAATATTGGTGTGGCTGGATGAACCCAAGTTGGGAAACCAGTGTAAAATCTCTTGTGTTTGCATTTGCTTGATTGTGTGTATTAATTTCATCTTGCACTTATTATTCCGTATTTGCAGGTTTAATTTTTTATTACACAATTATTTCCCTTACACTATTCACCCGCACTCTACTCTGTGTGTTGTTTGTATTGCACGGTAGACGGTCTTTACATTCTGTAGAGGTCTTGGATGTGTAATTCATCAACATGGACGGGCAGTAGCCTATGCATTAAGGCAACAAAAGTATCATGAGAGTAACTATCCTACACATGACTTAGAGCTAGAGGCCGTCATATTTCCCTCGAATATGTGGATGCATTTCCTATTGGAGAGCATGTGAAGGTCTTCACGGATCATAAGAGCTTGAAGTACATCTTCATTTATAAGGACCTTAATGTGCGACATCGGAAATGGATCGAGTTAATGGCAGACTATGACATTGATCTTCAGTACAACACTGGAAAGTTTAATGTTGTATATGATGCATTGAGTCGTCTTTCAATGGTGCTTACTGCTTACCTCAAAATGTTACACTCCCATGCACAAGAGGTCAGACAAGTACTAAAATCTGGTGAGTCTGGAGTCATATTCCATGAGGAGACTGTGGCATAAATCATAACTAAAATCAGTTTAAAGCAAATAATCAATGAGGGAATTTCCACTTCCTAGAGATGATTGAATTGTTTTAGACAGTGAGTTAAACTAAAGTGATCAACCTAAGATCAATTGCATATGAGTGGAATGGTGTGAAATCAAGATTAGAGGCATGTATGTGATGTGGATTCATTAGGGTGAGTACATAGCATAATTTGATTTCCATAGCTATAACACAATGATGCTTCTTTTAGATTAATATCACCGGATGATCCATTTGGGATTAAGCTCAATTTATAATGGAACTATTGGTAGATGATGGATCTCATGTTAATAAAGATGATCAATCCTTGTGGGATGATCCTGTTGGAACCTGAGATGGCAAAGAGAACGGGGGGTGGGGGTGGGGTTGAATAGTGTTTTCGCAAAATAAAACTTTATCTATAGAATTCTCTATAAGATTAATATAGAATTACCTAGTATCAATATTAATCAACAAATACTTGCAATAATAAAGATAAACGACGGAATATAAATGCAAGTGAATAAATAACAATCGCAAACACAAAGTTTTTTATCCTGGTTCCCCACAACCTGGTATGTCCAGTCCCCAAATCTCTGTCGAACTTTAATCCACTATTTTTCGGTAAATAGTACAAATCACCTCACCTTCAATGATGAATTTCCATTGCCTCCCAAACCAAGGTCTTTTATAAACACCTTGACTACAACTAGAGTTTACTCACCACCTAGCCTCCAACTAGGATTTTACACCCCTCACCTACAATTAGGAAATCCCTCTTACAAATACCCAAGTAAGAGATACTTACAACCTTTTGAAGATTTACAAATACATATAGCCACTTGATGAAGCCCTTGTGCATGTGATTGCTATATGAGTGGATTGATCTTAAAAATGAATATCTTTTAGAAGCTTGAGAGATCAGAAATAAACTTGGTTTAAATCTCATTAAAATATAACTTCAAAACAGAGATTACACTAGTTTTAATGAAATCACAAAATTCTTATAGCCAATTTATATATGTGTGAATATCATGGCTAAAAGAAATTGAAATCTTTTTAATTAAATAAAATATTGAATGTAAAACATAAACTTGATCAAAAGAAATAACTTAAAATTGATTCTCTAAAATAGTAGCACTTGGGCTTTATAGAGATAATATTCAAGAATTGGCCTTTGAAAAAATATAAGTAAGAAAACGCAATGATCAAAAATGAAAACTTGAAGTTTGAATCTTTAAAATAAAAGGTATAAGCTTTGCAGATCAAATCAAGTTAGTGTTAGGCCAATAAAATAAATAAAATTAGCAAAGAATTTTCAGCACAAAAATTAGAACAAGGCCTAAGAAGACTTTCAAAAAAATGAGAGCGCTTTTGAGAACTTTTGAGTAATATAATTATTTTGAATCATATGAACTTTTATATAAAAACCTTTGAAATCATAGCTATTTATAGAGGAAAAAATAGCACAAAATTTGCTTAAAATCAGCTCAAAAAGTCAACTCCAATGGTTAGTAACTGCTAGTTAATTTAAAATCAAACTTTCCTTAAAAGCTGAAAGTTGACCCAGAAAGTAGGTTATTTGCCCAAATAGTCGGCTATCTACCCAGATAGACGGATATTCCAAGAAATAGTTAGCTATTTCAGAACCTGAGAATTCTAGGTAAAAATATGACTGCAAATAGTCAGCTATCTTTTTCAGATAGTCGGCTCTTTTCTGAAACTTGAGTTTTTCTACATAAAAATACTTTAAAAATATTTATAATTAATTATATACTAATTTAAAATATTTTAAGACATTTTAAAATATTTTAAAATCATTTTTGAGATATTCTAAGTGTGTGTGGGCTTTAGTAAGAGCTTTAACATTCTAAAATCTTACACCAAGTCAAAATTCTAATTCTTCAATGTCTTGGTCATTTGTCTTGGCTTAATTGAGCTTTTGTTCTCCAGTGTCCTTGACAATGGTTTACCACACTTGCTCCTAGCTTTTATATCTTGGATCCATGCTTCATGTTTATATGCTTGTGTGCCTTTTTTTGATTAAGTTTCTCCATATGCTTCATTACATATATTCAAAATATAATTCCTAGATACAATTTTAATGAAAGCATTAATACCATAATATGTTGCTCATCATCAAAATAACCACGTGGTGGAGACTCAATACTCAACATTCTCCCCCCTTCCCCCCTTTGATGATGAGAACATATTGCATAAAAACATAAAAACAATAAAGACTATGCAATGAAAATGTGTGCATATCATATTCTCCCCCCTTGGCATCATTAAAAAGGTAAAACAAATTAAATATAAATCCCCAAAAAAATTTCCCATACATGTCTCTCTCTAGGAGTGTATGTGAATCAATATCAACATGGGTAATATGCCAAGAGAAATATATCAAGTGCACAAAAAATATCTTATGCGACAAAGCTATAACACCAAGTGTAAAAAATACCCTTTTTAATAGAAGAAAATTTTCTTACACAGGCTCCCCCCCCCCGAAAATTTGCATCATTGAAGTTGGGTCTACTCTTTAATAAATTCATATATCTTGAGATTCATTGGGAGCTCCTCTACTAATCCTTTATAACTTTGGTACCTGAAAATCAAACAAACAATTTTGGTGCCCTTCCTTTGTGGGTCCATGGGATTAGTCATAAAAATATAAATAGCAACCAATATGGAACCAAACCCATTTGGATTTTGATTTTCCATAAGAAAATCTATAAACTCTACAAAAATGAACATTGGTCATAAAACTAGAAATGTAATTGTCTTTCATTTGGACGCATCCAATTTTGGGAATCCAAACTTTGACATATCCATTTTTAGTTTTAGGAACTCTAGCTTGATGATGAAAAATCCGAACGTTTTGAGTAGTCACATTGTAACCTAAGCCATTTTTGCTAGTTGATAGTCTTTGTGAGCTACATTATTAACCACGTCCTCGTGCTTTGCCTTAATGGTGGTCATGTTCTTTTCTATGTCTCTAAACCTATTTACTAGGTCTTTATATTTTAGACTAAGTAATATATTCTTTTCTTTTTGATCTTTATTCTTACTAGTCAATTTTAAGTTATCTTCCCTAATCTTTTCTAGCTCAAGGTTAGGAGAATTAGTTCCACAAGCTTTATGCTTCTTTTTGAGAGTTAAAATCTCTCTAAGCGTTTCCTCATATTTAGCATAAAGTCTATGAAACTCCTCCTCATAATCAATGTCCTCAGCATCTCTACTATCACTATCACTAGAGTTAAAGTTAGAATTTAACTTGGGATCTCCACGTGCCATGAAGCACATATCTGACTTCTCATTCCTTTTGTTTGCTTCTCCTTCACTTTTGGATGATGATGAGCTATCAGAATCCTCATCATCATCACTTCTATTCCAAGCTACAAAAGCTTTTCTAGTTGGCCTTTTGACCTTGTAAGACTTCATTCTCTTGTCTCTGTTTTTCTTTAGTGGACACTCCTTCTTCATGTGATAGGACATATTACGTTCATAGCAAATAAGTTCGTTAGTAGAATTAAACTTTCGATTTTGAGACTTACATGCTTTGATGAGTTTCTTGAATCCTTTGGAGATGAGTGACATTTGTTTCTCCATTTCATCTTTCACTTCATCATCGGACTCTTCCATATCTGATGTGGCTTTGAATGCGATGTTCTTCTTCTTTTCACCGTACTCCTTGGTCTTTCTCTCTTGTAATTGGAGTTCATACACCATTAGATTGTCGATGAGCTCCTCCAAGGTTAGCTTTGAAGTGTCATTGCCCTCTACAATGGCTGAAGCTTTGGATTTCCATTAGGGAGTGAGAGATCTAAGAATCTTGCACACGTAATCCTCTTGTATGTACTTCTATCCTAATCTGCAAGTGTGTTGACGATCTTCGTAAACCGCGTATAGATCTTCGTTATGCTCTCGTCCTTCTTCATCATAAATTGTTTGTACATACCAACATAAAGAGAAGATTTTGATGATTTAACTTTTTGGTTGCCTTCATGTGTTACCTCAAGGATTTTCCATATTTGGTGTGCGGAGGTAGCCATGGAGATGCAGTTGTACTCTGTTGTGTCAAGGCCGCAATATAGAATGGACATTGCCTTGGCATTTAGAGACACTTTGCCCGTCTCCTTGTTGGTCCACTTTTCTTCCTTAAGAGTGTGTGCTTCAAATGGATTCTCCACCATCTTCTACAGCTCATAGGAGATAGAGAGAAGGTACATTTGCATCCGATTATTCCAAGCTCCATAATTTGATCCGTTGAGAAGTGGTGGTTGGTTGCTTGATTAACCTTCGGGGGAACAATCAGTTGACACCATCTATAACCTCGCTTTGATACCAAGTGTTAGCACCTTGCAAGTTGCAAGTGAGATTTTCCAAGATAATAATATTGCAAAGTCTGAGACATAATGTAACTGCACTCCATGCATATGCTAGAAGACAAAATGAAGACCAGAAAACTGAGGCTGCTAAATGAAGACCATGTGCTTGTGATTGCTATAGGAGTGAATTGATCTAAAAAAATGAAAATCGTTTAGAAGCTTGAGAGATCAAAAATAAAATTGGTTTGCATCTCATTAAAATATAACTCCAAAACAGAGATTAAAACAAGTTTTAATGAAATCACAAAATTCTTATAGCCAATATATGTGTGTGAATATCGTGACTAAAAGAAATTGAAATCCTTTTTATCAAATAAAATATTGAATGTAAAACATAAACTTGATCAAAAAAAATAAATTGAAATTGATTCTCCAAAATTTTAGCACTTGGGCTTTATAGAGATAATATTTAAGACTTGATTTTTTAAAGAATATAAGTGAGAAAACACAAAGATCAAAAATGAAAACTTGAAGTTTAAATCTTTAAAATAAAAGGTATAAGCTTTGGAGATCAGATCAAGTTAGTGGTAGGCCAATAAAATAAATAAAATTAGTAAAGAATTTTCAGCACAAAAATTAGAACAAGGCCTAAGAAAATTTTGAAAAAAATGAGAGAGATTTGAGAACTTTTGAGCAATATAATGATTTTGAATCATATGGATTTTTTATATAAAAACCTTTGAAATCATAGCTATTTATAGAGAAAAAATAGCCCAAAATCAGTTAAAAATCAGCTCAAAAAGTCAACTCCAACGGCTAGTAACGACTTAAATCAAAACTTTCCTTAAAACCTGAAAGTTGACCCAAATAGCAGGCTATTTGCCCATATAGTCGGCTATTCGAAGAAATATTCGACTATTTCAAAACCCAAGAGTTCTAGGTAAAAATCTGACTGCAGATAGTCGGCTATCTATTTCAGATAGACGACTATTTCCTGAAACTTGAGTTTTTCTACATAAAAATACTTTGAAAATATTTATAATTAATTATATACTTATTTAAAACATTTTAAGACATTTTAAACTCATATTAAAATCATTTTTGAGATATTCTAAGTGCGTGCGGGCTTTATTAAGAGCTTTAACATTCTAAAATCTTACACCAAGCCAAAATTCTAATTCTTCAATGTCTTGGTCATTTGTCTTGGCTTCATTGAGCTTTTGTTCTCCAATGCCCTTAAGAATGGTTTACCACACTTGCTCCTAGCTTTCATATCTTAGATCCATGCTTCATGCTTATATGCTTGTGTGCCTTTTTTTGATTAATCTTCTCCGTATGCTTCATCACCTATATTCAAAATATAATTCCTACACACAATATTAATGAAAGCATTAGTACCATAATATGTTGCTCATCATCAAAATAACCATGGGGTGAAGAGTCAATATCCAACAGATCCAACCCCCTAACATTAATCTCGTGGATTAACAAAAGAGAGAAGTAAAGTAGAGGAACCATCATCCAATCTATAATTACATCGATGCAAAAAGAAATCACAAGTCTAGCATAGACATTGCCTTAATTTCACCACATCACACAATACAAATGATCTAGCCAATCATGATAGATGAGACAACAAAAATCAATAAAGAAGGCATCATCTCAACAATCAAGAGAACTAGAAAATCAAGTATAAGGATAGAGTTTATGATTTTATCGCCAAATTCCCCAAATACAGGCCCCAGATCAGGATTTCTCCCCTTCTTCTTCCTCACACAGGAGGAGAACCCCGAAAAAAGATTAAGAGTAATGAAAAGCATAACCTAGATCTAATGAGGAGCGGATTTTATAATTCCAACCACCATTTGATTCTAATGCCTTAGATCTAGGATCAATGGATAAGAATTCATAGGTCCCCTATTAGGTTTTGGGCAAAATCCATTGCAAATTGGGCGAGAACTGTTACAGGAATCGACAGATTAATCGCATCAGACGTCTGGTGTTGACCTACCAGGCGTCTGGCTGCTTGGGCATTATTGCTTGAAGAGATCCTCGGCCAGACGTCTAAAATTATCTGGTCAGGCGTCTGGGGATTGGTAGCTTGGTCATTTAACAGCTTGCAGCCAGACTTCTCATGTAGATGTGCTAGGCATCTGGGGCTTGGTCGGGCATCGTGGTCTTGGGCTACAGACGTTTGGTGGCCACTTCCTCAACTTTGATCTTTCTGTTTTATTTTTGCACCGACTGTTAAATCATCTGGAGTTCTCTTTCCTGGCGGCTGAATAGTGGACCAGATACCTGAGAAGACACTTGGCGTATCTGAAAATTAAAACACCAGGTGTCAGCTTTGGCCAGACATCTGGTGGCTTATTGCCAAATGTCTGGTCCTGTCTTGTCATCATGGGTTATTGATCTAACTTTGGGAATTTAATCATGATGTAAAACTTTATTAATTTCCTACAGTTCCACTATAATATGATGAACTCTAGAATGTAATTGATGGTCAGAATATGCATCATTTAGAGTTCAATTAGCACAAGAACATATGGAAAATCATATGAAATCAATGTGTAAAATATACAATATTATGTGCTAATCACTTACCCTTATGACTCAGTGGAGACTTTAGCAGGAGATTAGAGCGATGTAGATTGATGTGGTTTTACTAGGATTGACTTCCTTATTGGTGAACCTTTAGATACAGTCCACATTAGTAGACATGATCAAGGCTGCACATGCAGATGATACGAAACTTCAAAAGATCAGAGAGTTGGTGATAACCGGACAAAGTTTGGAGTTTCAGATACATGAAGATGAGGTTTGGCAACAGACTTTGCATAACTTCTGGCGATATCAGAGAGGATTTTTTGCAGGAATTACATAGTTTGCATTATTCTATTCATCCAGGTAGAACTAAGATGTACGAGAGTCTAAGGTAACACTAATGGTGGCACATGATGAAGAGGAGTGTTGCGCGAAGTGTGGCTAAGTGTATTGTGTACCAATAGGTAAATGCTAAATACCAACGAGTTGCAGGATTGCTACAGCCTCTGCCTATTCCCGAGTGGAAATGACAACACATCACGATGGAATTCATGATCGATCTACCCAAAAGCAAGAAGCAGGACAATGCTATTTGGGTGATTGTAGATCGACTGTCAAAGTCATCACTTTTCCTACCTTTCAGAGTTAGTCAGTCTACATAGTTTCTTGCCAAGAGATTACATGGAAGAGATCATGAGGTTACACAGGGTTCCTGTGAGCATAGTTTTAGATAGGGACAATCGATTCATATCTCACTTCTAGATGATCTTGTATATGAATTTGGGCACTCACTATACCACTTACCACCTTTAGACGGGTGGACATTCGGAGCGTACGATTCAGATCTCGAAAGATATGCTGTGAGCTTGTATGTTAGACTTCAAGGGATCATGGGAAGATCAATTACACTTGTGGAGTTTACGTACAACAACAGTGATCAGGAGAGCATTGGGATGGCCCCGTTTATGGCATTATACGCGAGGA
Source organism: Scilla litardierei (assembly GCA_030789695.1). Taxonomy (NCBI): domain Eukaryota; kingdom Viridiplantae; phylum Streptophyta; class Magnoliopsida; order Asparagales; family Asparagaceae; genus Scilla; species Scilla litardierei. Next base: position 437,008,268 of record CM061142.1, on the reverse strand, counting down.
AGTGTATATCGCCTTTGAGCTGGGATGATATTGGTGACCAGGAGTTGATGAGACAAGAGATGATAGTATAGACGGTTGATGTGGTATGTACGATTAGAGAGAGACTGCAGTTGGCACAAGACAGGTACACGCATTGGACAGATCCAAAGCTTCGACATCTGGAGTTCCAACTAGGATGCAAGGTCCTTTTAAATATTTCACTGAATCATAAATTGATTCGTTTTGGTCGACGAGGCAAGCTGAGTCCTTGCTACATTGGACCCTTTGATGTGCTTGAGCAAGTGGGAGAAGTGTCTTACAAGATTGCACTACCTCCATCATTAGAAGGAGTGCATAATGTATTTCACACATCTCAGTTATGAAAGTACGTGGGAGATCCAGCGCATGTGGTCGACCATTCAGAGATGACAATTTGTTCAGATTTGACTTACGAGCAGTAACCAGTGGAGATCATCAATCAATGGAAGAAGACTTTGAGGAACAAGACTGTCAACTTGGTAAGAGTGTTGTGGCATCAGAACACGTCAGGAGAGTCCATTTGGGAATGAGAAGAAGAGATGAAGGAATGCTACCTCTACCTATTTGAGAGTCTTATTTCTTTTGATTTCTAAGGATGGAAATTTTGTAAGGGAGGATGTAACGACCATGTTTTTATTAGATATTATTGGGAACTTTCATATATTTTATTTTCCAATATTTCATCTCATTTCCCTTCTCTTTTCTCATATGTTTGCTCTACTCTTGGCCTAGCACCGAGCAGACTAGGCCGCATGGCCGACTTATAGCTGGGTTAAGAGCTCGGCCCAGTTGCTTTACTGATCCGCTTTCCAAGTGCTACCAGACCCAATCATGGTTTCCTTCATCAGATCGGATGTCCACTCTTCGCCCGACAAAACCCTAAGCCTATCCAAGCTGCGCCAGTCGTATTCTCCGAGCTTTTCACTTCAGAAAAAATGTAATTGAATTGAATTCCAATTCTATCCCCTCATACGTTATTTTCTCTATTTATATCCATCATTAGTTTTTCTAGGGTTTATCGAACAAACTCTTCATCTTCTCAAAATTCTGATTGGATTGACAGCTACTTGGATCGACAGCTACTTGAAGAATACGAAGCATTCTTTGGATTTTCTTGGATCTTCTTCCTTACGACCATCTTCGATGAACGGTAGACCTTGTGTCACGCCCCGATCTCCATAATACAGAGACACGTAGCCTAACGAGGACGCCGTAGTATTCATATGCAGGACTTCAAGTCCTTAATGTACAAATACTACTAGGCATTAATTGTGATTAATTAAAACAAGTACACAGGCTACTGCAATACACCGGAATAGTACAAAAGAGTAAACTACACAAAGTAAAGTACCATGCACCAACGAAATTTAAATCTGCAAGTACTGAAAAGAAATACTGAACTACATCATATACACCAGAAGAACATCATACATACCCCGAGCTATACACGTGTATAAGTACAAAAGTGGGGTACAACCAAAAAGAAGACCCCAACCCTAAAAAAGAAACCAAAAAGGGTCCACACCCAGTATAACACACTCCCTAGTCTATCCCAGAGAAGTTTAGGTGGACAAGGTCTTCATCAGACTCCATCGGTATCTGAGAAGATGGAAAAGTTTGCTAAACACGAGTCTGCTCTGGCGTCTCTCCCTCAAAACCTGTAACACAAATGAGACACATCAACACGTAACCCAGTAGGAAACCTAACTAAACTAGGAAGGACCCAGTTTTAGAACCGAACTACCTATCTAAAGTGGTGGTCTACAGAAGTAAATGGACCACAAAACATGCACACATAAACATCTCATAACATTCTGCACTAAAGTAAATGAAAGAACATATCACATGAGATGGAGAATTTATAGATTCATGACAGTTACATTAAGGTTATCAATTTGATAGTTTGGGAACCATTTTAAATTACAGGACACTTAAGGAGCTGGACTTCACCTAGGATAGGTGAACAGTGGTACCCAAACAACGACACGAGCACTGTAGATGCCTCTTGCAACTTCCACTGTTAGAAGTGAGACAACCCGTGGGTTTTTGGCAAAAACGGAGGAAACCATTAATTACCTCATGGTGCATCATGAGTACACCTATGGGCCTCTCTAACTCGACCCACTCCTCATGCCGGCTGTCGGGAGCACGAGTGAGACTACAATTCTATGTCCACTCCTTAACGCCCACTTTTTACATGTGTTCCTCCCAAACCCACGTCTAGAGTCTCACCCATTTCTGAAAGGATTGAGGGATCCAGACTAATTACGCTCATCTCACTCTTAAATTCCATACTTCTTGATTCTTTCATTTTAGTGGTTTCAATACCACTTTCACATTTCATATTTCCTCTCTCATTTAGTATTTCATTTCATTCTTTCATTTTACATCAACACATCAGAAATTCCAGATAGAATTTGAAATTACTTTCTAAATGAAAATTGTTTATCATCAAATTCTACTTCTAAACACCAAATATTAGAAAATTGACATGTCTCAGTGAATTATTATAAGCTGTAACGTAAAAGATACACAATCTTGCAGAAATATTAACATCATGCATAAAGAACAGTGAATTACTACCAGTTCTTAACAGATTAGGAAAAATTCCCAACATGACAATTATAGCTTGTGAAGTGTAGATATTCAAAATGTCCAAGAACACAAGGTTTGCACATCTACATTACCATTTAGAGCTAAAACAGTGAATATGTGTAAAAACTGACAAAATTGCTATCTTGCAGTCTACCACCATTTAAGCCTAATTGCAGTTGCATTTAGCAAAAATGAGAAACATGAAAGTTGTCACGTGTTTTATAAGCTTTCCAGCTATATTTTTTCAGAATTTAATTCCATCTACAGTGTCTTCTATACATGAATGAAATTACTGCAAAATAGCAGGAAAATGGACCTAGGATTAACATCATTCTACACTCTAACCATGCACAAAAATAGCAATCTTAACTAAATACCAATCCTAAAATTAGAGCCTGACTAGAGAAGCTAGAGAATCCTACCTCCAATTAGTCCTTCTTTGAAATTCTTTCGCCCTTCTTCTCCTTGAAGGCCCCTAGCTTTCTCTCCTTAAGCTCTTTCTTCTTCAAATATTTGGCTATGATGAACTTGTTTTTTTGGGTCTTGGTGATGAGAGGTTGTAGTAGTCTGAAGTTTGTTATGGAGAGTTTTGATGGATGTTTGATTTGGTGGTGGAAGAGAAGGAGAAGTGGTGGTGTTTGGGTGGAGCTAAGGGAGGAGGAGATGGTGGTTTGGTGGAGCAAAGGGAAGAGCAAGGGGGAGGAGGCCGGCCACAATGGGAAGAGGCACAAGCATTAGATTTTTTCTCTCTCTATTTTTTGATTTTCCTTTAATTTCTCCCTTTTATTTTTCTTAACATCCTCATCATCACCTTAAATTACTCTTAGCATGCCACCTAGCTAGGGTTAGGTGGGAATCATCTTGTTAATGACAACTCATGCCATGATGTGTCTCATTTAGGGCTTTTTGGGATTTTGTTTTTCTAATAATTACAATATACACACCATAAAACAATATACCTTCTTATTACTAGTATTTTATCCAATTACTCCTGTTGCAGGTCAGGTCTGCCTAACAATGAAATTTGTAGTTAATGGAAATCACAGGTACAATGATTACAAGTTTTGGGTTGATGGCAAGGTTAGCACGACTCAGAATAAGCTTCGGGAGTGAAGAATCCAAGGTTGCCTGAAGATCGCCCAAGGTCGTTGTCTCCCGGTAGCTGAGGTGAGCTTCCTATGACGATAGCAACTTGTCAAAAAGGCGGGGTTGGCTATCAGTCCGTAGCCTTTCCGATGCTTAAGTCAGTGGGTGACTCGAAAGAAGTGTGTCGGACACGCTTGGCGATCTTAAAGCAGATCGGTGAAGCGTGGCGAGCTTGTGAGGAAGGCACAGATATATAGGAGATATCCGACAGTGAATATTGAAAAAGAGTTAGAGATTTCGACTGATCAACCCCCTCTATGGAGGCAGGAGGGGGTATTTATAGAGCTGAGAGTCGATTGCTTGCTGTCCCATCAGATGTCAAGTCTGCTTAGCTGGAGGAGAAGTGCTAGGTCGACGGGGCATGTCAGAGATATTTAAGCATTAATGGTGTTAGACACATTAATGAGACGCGATGGGCGACCGTTAGTTCTCACCCTTTACCTCTGGCATTAATGGAGGGTAGGTGGCCCTACGTCATCCTATCAGAGATATTTATGCCGGGCCGCCCTGGGATGAGTCAAGCTCGATGACCAAGCTCGGCGTCCTTGGACTGTCTGTCTGTGCTTCCTGTTGGAGAGAAGGAGAGCTTCTTCCTTGCATGGAGAGCATATTGATCGGTGAGGAAAGATTCTTCAGTTGGCCTGGGGGCCGAGATAGTCGTACGGCGAGGCGAACTTCTTCAGTTGGCCTTAGGGGCGAGCTCGTCGTACAACGAGGCGAGCTTCCCGGGATAGAGGTGATCTTCCGTTCAGGCTAGTACCCCTTTCGAGTGGTTGAAGAGCTGTTTGCTTGGGCTTCTAGTGTACGTGGGCCTTAATTCCATGGGCCAGCCATAAGGCCGTAACAATTGCCCCCGTCATTCGAGCTCGAATCGGCAAGCCCGGCTCAGCTCGGATGATGTGTCGCACATGCATCAATTGGGAGCTGGTCGGAGGCATTTAATTCGATCTGACTATCGAATCTCAAAAGTCATGATAGCGATTCGGCGATGGGGATAATTTGAGGCATCCATCAGCTCAGAAAGTGACGCGTGGCTGACGTGATTGGGGGAGAATTCGAGGTGCCGGCCTAATTCCGCTCAGATCTCACCACTTGGCCCACGTTTGACGGCTCAGATCACCTGACTCTTCCTATAAAAAGAAACGGAGGGGCAGCGGGAGAGGGCTTCCACTCGAATTTTTGAAACTTCGACTTCCCCCCTTCGTTGCAGAGAGCAGCTGCCGTCGACTGCCATCGTCCATTTGAAAACCATCGGAGCTCCGGCCATCTTCCCTGTTTTAGGTACTCTTTCGAACCATCCGATGCCGTCGTCTTCTTCTTCTGCTTCAAATCCTCATGTCGAATAGTACTTCGGTGAGATTGGTGGGGGGTAGTGTCACCGAATCAGAACCGGTGGCATTGGAGGCACTGTCAATGTCTTGGCCGGAATAGCGGGAGGGAGATACGGCAGTTGAGCATGCCGACGCTTTGTCGTCAGGGATCAAGAGGGACCCTAAGAAAGGAAAGGCGACCAAGTCGGTCGCCAATGCTGCCAAGGTTGCTAGCGGCGACATAGTCACGACCGCGGTTCCTGCTGAAATCCAGGCCCAGATTTCTCAACTGCTACCCTCTACTATCCCTGAGATCCTCTCCAAGTTCATCCGGCCCCCCTACATAGTTCGCCTCCCCAAACTCAGCGAGCGGGTCTGCTCCCCAAGGGATAACAGAGTCGGCATATACTACCCGACCTTCGTCTTGGGGCTCCGCTTCCCGCTCCATCCCTTCCTCCTTCTTGTTCTCCACTTCGTTGAATTTCTCCTCTTTCAATTACCGAACTCTATCAGCTCGATGGTCGGCTTTCTTGTCCTTTGCTTCGCCAGCTACATCAGCCTGATGCTGCTGCTCTTTCAATACTTCTTTGAGGCGAAGAGGAATGGGGTGTACTACTACGTCTGCGCAAGGAGATGTCAGCCTCTCGTCCTCGTGCTACCGGACAAAGTGAGGGACTAGAAGGAGAGTTTTGTTTTCGTCTCGACTCCGGCAGACTTGGCTCTAAGGTCGAATTGGGAGACTCTGAATCTCTCAGTGAATGCCGAAGTGGTTCTTGAGGGGAGCAACCTTGAGAGCGCCAAAATCCTGGAGGAGATCCCCAGGGAGAGTAGGGTTTTAAAGGAGCTGATTAAGGACGAGCCGCTCGCCCAGCACATCTGTGTCGAAGGTACTTCGAGCTTAGTGACCCACTTCTGATATGTTCACCCTGATCTGTTTTCTTTTTGCAGGCGCGACCATGAGTCTGTCAATGGAAGAGGTCATGAGAATGGCGAGGGAGGCGTCGTCCAAGCAGCCGTCGACCAAGGGCAAGTGTCACGCCCCGCTTCCCAAAAAGGTCGGAGGCGAAGCGTGACAAGGCCCGCTTAGGCCAGGGCAAAGAGCCCAGACCCAATAAGCGTCTGTGATATTCCAAACAAAGGCAACAGGTCCCTGCAAGTTAGTACGGAAACAACAAAGTATTGAAAAGAGATATCATTTCATTTTATTCCAAATAAAACATCCAAAAGTACTGAGAGTCTAAAACGCCCGAAGGCTACAACTGCAAAAAAGAAACTACTGGTGCAAGCACCCAACCTAAACAAGGAAACAACAGGTGCTACCCACCTAATCTAAACTGGAACAGAAATCTGGATCAGCAACAAGAGGCCTCTAACTCTGGTCCTCCTCCGGGTCGTACTCCGGATCAACGTCCTCCGGCTCTCCGTCAGCTGGCAAGTCCGCCTCGTCGACGTACTCTGGCTCAACACCTGACGTACAGCACCAAAAGAAGGAACTGTACGTCAGGTCAGGTCTACAAAAAGGGTTAGACCAAACTGCAAGTGTATCAACTTTTTAGACAACGTTTTACTGGTTGATTAGCATGCTGGGGTTACAACAAGTACAAGAGAAGTAACGTAGCAGGAAAGTAAAGCGCAACAAGTAGTAGTTGTAGCGTGTGCTACCAACTACGGGACTAGCCTACAGGTGTCAGGACAAGACGTGACGTGACGGGAGCAAGGCAGGACAAGACAAGTGAGACACGAAAAGGGTTCACGCCTTACGGTTCGAGGGGGATCAGACCCTCTTGCCGTGCGCATGCTCAACCCAACCCCAAACCCCAAGACAAGACAAGACAAGACACCAGTACAAGGGATCACTCGCTCTAGCTTGGCGAGTGCCCTATTGCCCGCAGGCTGAGAATCGGTACAAGGGATCACTCTCTCTAACTTGGAGAGTGCCCTATTGCCCTCGGGCTGTGTATCAGTACAAGGGATCACTCTCTCTAACTTGGAGAGTGCCCTATTGCCCGCAGGCTGTGAATCAGTACAAGGGATCACTCGGCGAGTGCCCTATTGCCCAGCGGGCTGTGCAAGACGGGACGTGACGTGACACGACAGGAAGGGTTATTCTAGGGTGTCCACACACACGCACACACATGATAGCCCTATGATGTCAAAAATTGTTGTTGTCGGGCTCAGACTTCGTCGTCAAGTCTGAGCCGTCAGGAGTCGTCCCGGACGCTATCATTTCACGTCCGGTTCTATTTGTTCACAGTTAACAGTTCTAACCAACTAAGGCCTAAGCACGGCCAAAAGTGCAAGTGGATACACTTGCCTGCGATGGCGAGTGTGTCGTCCTCTCGAAGCGTCCCGTCCAAGCGTCTCGTCCGCGGAAGTCCATCTGAAACAGTCACGGCGACGGTGTCAGGTTGCGATTTTAGAAATTCCTATTAGGTTTCGTTTCTAGGTTTTCGGGACTATCCTATTCGTCAAAAAGTCACTTTTTGATGTATCCACCTAATCGACGATCTATCCTATGTGCACAGTCAAATTAGTCCGTTCGTCGATTTTCTATGTTCGTACAACATTTTACAGGAGTTGTAAATTAAATTTAGTTCAAGTTGACGGTTTTTAGTTTAGGGTTCAGTCAGCTATCGTGGGGGTTTCTACGAGTTTCGGGGACCAACCTGAACCGGAGTTTGCTGTTGATTGGATGTCGGGTCTGATCGGAGAACTCCTCGGCTTCAGATCCTGGTCCTCGCACGTCTCTCCAAAAGTTCGAACTTGCAACGAAGGCCTACAACGTGTCGCAACGTCGTAGACGGCAAATCCGCGAAGTGGCACGTCCAAGTGGGGCCCACAACAGTGCTAGGGGTCCAAGGGGGGCCCACAACACCTCAGGAGCACTTGGGGGGCCCACCACAGAAGTTGGTGTGGGAGAAACCCACTTGCGACGAAGTTCTGTCGGTCGTTCTCCTTCGGTGCGAGGGTTTCTCTCGGTCAGACCGAGAGAAGCTCTTGGTCGTGCACTGGCGATGCGGGGGGGGGGGGGGGGGGCTCGGGCACAGCGTCGGTGCGAGGGAATTTGTCGGTCAGACCGACAGATCCCGTCGGTCGTGCGCTGCGGGTGCGGGTGAAGCGGCGGTGCGATGCAGCGGGGCGGCCTCTCGGTCAGACCGACAAGGCGGGTCGGTCTGGCGCTGGCGATGCGGAGCGGAGCGGTGCGGGCGGCTGTGCGGAGAAATCCCTCGGTCAGACCGAGAGAGAGCTTCGGTCGGAGCGGGCGACAGCGGGGGGGGGGGGGGGGGGGGGGCGATGCAGCGGGCGCTGCAAGCGGCGATGCGGGGGCTTGCTCCGGTCGTTCACGGGGATTTGCGGGGGAGAGCTCCGGTCGTGCACGTTGCGATCGTCGCAACGTTGCGACGAAGCTTTGGAAGAGGAAACGGCGGCTAGGGTTTTGAGCAATGACGAAATAACTTTGCCTAGGGCTAACTTAAATAGTTTAGAGCTAGGGTTAGGGTTAGGGTTCGGAAAAACTTTATTAAAATAATTTAAAATAATTAATTTAGTTAAAATTACTCTCCTCTCCCTCACGCGAAATGGGTGCGGCCAAAAATTCTAAATTTTTGCCTAAAAATTCTTTAATACGTTATTATAATATAGGAATTTTATTGTAATTAAAACTCTTATAAAAATAGGTTTTAAAATTATTTAAAGCTTTCAAAAAAATAGAAAATAGGTCAAATTAAGTCCAAAAATTATAAAATAATTATGAGGTGTTCTAGATGACTAAAGAAAGATAGTGGAGAAGACAGATCTAAATTTCGATGTCGAGAGACGAAACTAAAATTCGTAACGTCTCGCATCAAAACAGAAAGTCGCGACGTCACGTCAATTAAAATAGCGTCGCTGAAGAACGACTCGAGATATGTTGTTACAAAGTTATTCCACAATCTAATACTTCCAGAGGCGATCACGTCGATATATCACTCAATAATATTCAAAATCAAATAAAGTCAAAAATAAACACGTGCATAAGCAAGAGCACGTGCACAAAGAAAGTACGATCGGAAACCGACTGTTACATCCTCCCCAACTTAGAAATGATTCCGCCCTCGGAATCAACATCAAGCATTGCTGGGAAAAAGATGCGGGAAGCGCTCTCTCATATCATCCTCACGTTCCCAGGTGGACTCTCCAGGCGATCCGTGACGACACATCACTCTCACCAGGTCGACTATCTTATTCCTCAACTGCTTCTGTCGACGGTCCAAGATCTGCACAGGCTGCTGGTCATATGTCAGGTCCGGTCGAACCGTAATCTCCGAGAAATCGACCGTGTGCGACGGATCATTGACGTACCGACGTAGCTGAGATACGTGGAATACGTCGTGAACACCCTCCAAAGATGGTGGCAGAGCAAGGCGATAGGCCACTGCTCCCACACGCTCTAGCACGTCAAATGGCCCAATATGCCTCGGACTCAGCTTTCCCTTCTTCCCAAAACGAATAACTCCGCGGTTCGGAGAAATCTTCAGGAAGACGTGATCTCCAGGCTGGAACTCCTAAGGTCTCCTCTTGGCATCTGCCCAATGCTTGAAGCGATCCTGTGCAACTCTAAGCTTCTCCCTGATGTCCCTCACGACATCCACAGCTTCAACTATCATCTCCGGACCCAACAGCTCCCGATCTCCGATGTCATCCCAGCTCAGTGGCGATCGACATTTCCTTCCATATAAGGCAGCAAACGGCGCCATGCCAATGCTCTCCTGGTAGCTGTTGTTATATGAAAACTCCACCAAGTGAAGATGGTCCTCCCATGATCCCTTCAAATCGAGCGCACAAGCTCGCAGCATATCCTCCAGAATCTGAATAGTCCTCTCGGACTGGCCATCAGTCTGCGGGTGGTACGCCATGCTGAAACTCAGACTGGTACCCAAATGCTCCTGCAGACTTCTGTGTCTCGGTCAGACACAATGCTCACAGGGACTCCATGTAAGCGTACAATCTCCTGCACGTATACGGTCTACGTCACGACTATTTCAAAGCGAAAATCAGAATAGAAGTAAAAGTAGAACGGAACTTTACCTCCAGATATTTCCTCGCCAAAACTTCCGTAGACTGGCCCACTCGGAAAGGGATAAAGTGCGCAGACTTGGTCAACCGATCCACGATCACCCAAACTACGTCGTTCTGCCTCGGGGTTCGAGGTAAACCAGTCACGAAGTCCATCGTAATATGTTGCCACTTCCACTCTGGAATGGGAAGCGGTTGCAGCAACCCAGCAGTACGATGGTGCTCAGCCTTCACCTGTTGGCATATCAAACACTTGGCAATGCTCCGTGCCACACTCCTCTTCATGCCAATCCACCAATAATTCAGACGGAGGTCCTTATACATCTTGGTGCCTCCAGGATGTATAGAATATGGCGAGCTATGAGCCTCGCTCAACAGCTCCTCGCGAACATCACCTACAGTTACACAGAGTCTACTGCCGTACCGCAGCGAACCATCCTCATGAATCACGAACTCCGTCCGTAGTCCAGCTTCAACCTGCCTCCTGATCCTCTGCAGCTTCGGATCTCCTGCCTGTGCTGCCTTGATCCGATCTACGATCGTGGACTGAATCTGCAAATTCATAAACGAATGAACCACACCAGGTAGGACAACCTCCAAACCCATCTCCCTCAGCTCCTGCTGAATCCTCCAGTCTGCTGCAAGCATCATCGCAGTAGGAAGTCTACTCAAGGCATCCGGCACTACGTTCACCTTCCCCGGATGATACTGCAAATCAATCTCGTAGTCAGCCATGAGCTCTAACCATCGCCTCTGACGCATGTTGAGCTCCTTCTGCGTAAAGATGTACTTCAAGCTCTTGTGATCGGTGAAAATCTTCACACTCTCACCTAGCAAGAAGTGCCTCCAAATCTTTAGTGCAAAAATCACTGCTGCCAACTCCAGATCGTGCGTCGGGTAATTCTTCTCATGAGTCCTCAACTGACGAGAAGCGTACGCGACCACATGGCCATGCTGATGCAAGACGCATCCCAGGCCCTTCCCTGAAGCATCACAATAAACTTCGAAGCCTCCGCTTCGATCCGGTACTGCCAACACCGGTGCCGTGGTCAATCTCGCCTTCAAGATACTGAAGGCCTCCTCACAAGCATCTGACCAAATAAACTCCTCGTCCTTCCTCGTCAGCTTCGTCATCGGCTCTGCAATCTTCGAGAAATCTTTGATGAACTGCCGATAATAGCCTGCTAAACCAAGGAAGCTTCTGATGTCGGACGCTGACTGCGGAGTCGGCCAATCTCTGACTGCTCTAACCTTCTCCGGATCCACAGATATGCCATCACCGGACACCACGTGTCCCAGGAATGCGACTCTGTCCAGCCAGAACTCGCACTTGCTATACTTGGCATAAAGCTTATGTCTCCTCAGCGTCTCCAGCACTGTCCTCAGATGACAGCTGTGCTCCTCCTCAGACTTCGAATAAATAAGAATGTCATCAATGAAGATGACAACAAACTTGTCCAGGAAGTCATATAATATTAAATTCATCAAATTCATGAACACAGCCGGAGCATTGGTCACGCCAAACGGCATGACCACGAACTCATAATGTCCGTACTTTGTCCGGAAAGCCGTCTTCTGAACATCGTCCTTCTTTACCTTCAACTGGTGGTATCCACTCCTCAAGTCCAACTTCGAGAAGACTCTCGAACCTCCAAGCTGGTCAAAGATATCGTCGATGCGCGACATCGGATACTTATTCTTTACGGTGACAGCATTCAATCCTCGATAGTCCACGCACATCCTGCGGGACCTATCCTTCTTCTTTACAAGCAAAACAGGTGCACCCCACGGTGACACACTAGGGTGGATGAAACCCTTCTGCAGCAACTCATCCAACTGCTTCCGCAGCTCCTCGAGCTCAGCGGGGGCCATACGGTACGACGCCTTCGATATCGGTTGTGCTCCCGGCATAAGATCAATTCCAAACTCTAAAGCTCTGTCGGGTGGCAAACCTGAGATATCCTCTGGGAAGACGTCGTCGAAGTTTCTGACGACTGCTGGTCTCTCGATCTCCATCTCCATCTGCATGGCTGTCACAATCGGTACCTCCCGCTTGGCCCGAAATTTGATGGGCCCAAGCGACTCATCCCTGCTGCGGAACTCGAACTCCGGATGACCTGGAATCCGGAACACCACCCTCTTGCTGTGACAGTCAATCGAGGCATGGAAATCTCCCAACCAATCGATGCCAAGAACGACATCGAAATGAGGCAGATCGTGGACAATGAAATCTGCAAAGAGCTCGTGTCCACTGATCACTAAAGGAATCGATCGACATCCCAAATTTACCGTCACCACTCCGTTCCCTGTGGTAATGTCCCAACACTTAGGGAGTGTATGGATGGGGATAGAGTGCTTTGTTGCAAACCTCCGGGATATGATGCACATAGATGCACCGGAGTCGAACAAAGCCAAGGCTGGGTGAGAGGACACTAGAATGGTGCCTAAGATATAAGGGGACTATGGTCAAATCAAACTATTCTAACAACAAGTCAACCAAGCAACACAAATAATAAGATCTAAACTATGAAATGAAAAACTAGGATCAAGAGTTACCTGCTATAACTCCATCCAGCTCCTCAGTCTCAACAGCAGTCATGGTATACGCCGGCCTCTGGGGCTGTGCTGCTCTCTGGTACATCTGCCTTCGTGGCGGCAAAGGTGGTCCACGAGCAGCAGGTCCTCGCTGAACTGGAGCAGGCGCTCTCATCTGCAACGGGGCTGGCGCTCCAACTACGGCATGACGAGTTCTAGGGCAATCCTTCGCAGCATGCGAAGCATCTCCACAAATTAAGCATAGCCCCATCCTCTTCCTGCAGGTGGCCTGAACGTGTCCAGGCTTTCCGCAAAAGTGGCACGGGCCCTTGCCCTGAATCTGAACTGGTGCTCCAGGCCTCTTGAATGGTACTGTCTGAACTGGCCTCATCGCCGGCCTAGCAGGTGGCCGGTACTGCTCCATAGGACGCTTCCCCTTATCAGCTGGAGGGTCAGGTAGGAGCGAAATAAGCTCATGATTCTTCGCAGCATCCAGCACCTCCCTCATAGTCGTGAAACTCGCCGAAGACATAGAAGCCTGAATCTTCGGACGCAGTCCCTGACGAAAGCGATCAGCTCACTTCTCCTCCTTCTTCACCATGTGCGGAGCAAAGCGGCTCAGCATCTCAAACTCCGCCTCGTACTCCTCGACGGTCATGTTCTCCTGCTTCAGATCTATAAACCTACTCAGCAGCTCCCTCCTAGCAGACTTGGTGAAGTACTTATCCTTGAACATAGACCTGAAGGTCTTCCATCCCACTGGCTTCTCAAGACGCCTCTCCTCGATGCGCCACCAGTTCCTCGCATTCTCCGTCAGCTACATCTTTGCTATCTCCACACGGGTATCATCAGGAATCTTCGCAGCAACTAACTTTTCCTCCGTGCTCTGGATCCACTCGTCAGCAGCTAAGGGTCCCTCCTTCCCCGAAAATGTCTTTGGCTGGAGCTCGTTGAACTGCTTCACTCTTGGAGCAGCTCGAGGGGCAGATGGTGGTGGTGGTGCAACTGGAACAGCCTGGGCAGTACGCTGGGACTGCTGAACCAACTGATGCTGAACATCCAGCATCTCCCTCATCACACCCAGAAACTGACGGAAGTCTCCGCTCTGGTCCTCCGGAACTCCATCGCCTAAGTTCCCCGATCGGGTAACACGTCGTCCGGCCATCCTATTGACAGAAACACAGAGGTTAGACTCGTACAATTATTGGATGATAATAAAATGAATTCCAATACTTCGATTGTTCCGTATTCACAGAAGTAGGGGACCTGCATGGGCCACCACTAAAACCTGTCACGCCCCGCTTCCCAAAAAGGTCGGAGGCGAAGCGTGACAAGGCCCGCTTAGGCCAGGGCAAAGAGCCCAGACCCAATAAGCGTCTGTGATATTCCAAACAAAGGCAACAGGTCCCTGTAAGTTAGTACAGAAACAACAAAGTATTGAAAAGAGATATCATTTCATTTTATTCCAAATAAAACATCCAAAAGTACTGAGAGTCTAAAACGCCCGAAGGCTACAACTGCAGAAAAGAAACTACTGGTGCAAGCACCCAACCTAAACAAGTAAACAACAGGTGCTACCCACCCAATCTAAACTGGAACAGAAATCTGGATCAGCAACAAGAGGCCTCTAACTCTGGTCCTCCTCCGGGTCGTACTCCGGATCAACGTCCTCCGGCTCTCCGTCAGCTGGCAAGTCCGCCTCATCGACGTACTCTGGCTCAACACCTGACGTACAACACCAAAAGAAGGAACTGTACGTCAGGTCAGGTCTACAAAAAGGGTTAGACCAAACTGCAAGTGTATCAACTTTTTAGACAACGTTTTACTGGTTGATTAGCATGCTGGGGTTACAACAAGTACAAGAGAAGTAACGTAGCAGGAAAGTAAAGCGCAACAAGTAGTAGTTGTAGCGTGTGCTACCAACTACGGGACTAGCCTACAGGTGTCAGGACAAGACGTGACGTGACGGAAGCAAGGCAGGACAAGACAAGTGAGACACGAAAAGGGTTCACGCCTTACGGTTCGAGGGGGATCAGACCCTCTTGCCGTGCGCACGCTCGACCCAACCCCAAACCCCATGACAAGACAAGACAAGACACCAGTACAAGGGATCACTCGCTCTAGCTTGGCGAGTGCCCTATTGCCCGCAGGCTGAGAATCAGTACAAGGGATCACTCTCTCTAACTTGGAGAGTGCCCTATTGCCCTCGGGCTGTGTATCAGTACAAGGGATCACTCTCTCTAACTTGGAGAGTGCCCTATTGCCCGCAGGCTGTGAATCAGTACAAGGGATCACTCGGCGAGTGCCCTATTACCCAGCGGGCTGTGCAAGACGGGACGTGACGTGACACGACAGGAAGGGTTATTCTAGGGTGTCCACACACACGCACACACATGATAGCCCTATGATGTCAAAAATTGTTGTTGTTGGGCTCAGACTTCGTCGTCAAGTCTGAGCCGTCAGGAGTCGTCCCGGACGCTATCATTTCACGTCCGGTTCTATTTGTTCACAGTTAACAGTTCTAACCAACTAAGGCCTAAGCACGGCCAAAAGTGCAAGTGGATACACTTGCCTGCGATGGCGAGTGTGTCGTCCTCTCGAAGCGTCCCGTCCAAGCGTCTCGTCCGCGGAAGTCCGTCTGAAACAGTCACGGCGACGGTGTCAGGTCGCGATTTTAGAAATTCCTATTAGGTTTCGTTTCTAGGTTTTCGGGACTATCCTATTTGTCAAAAAGTCACTTTTTGATGTATCCACCTAATCGACGATCTATCCTATGTGCACAGTCAAATTAGTTCGTTCGTCGATTTTCTATGTTCGTACTACGTTTTACAAGAGCTGAAAATTAAATTTAGTTCAAGTTGCCGGTTTTTAGTTTAGGGTTCAGTCAGCTATCGTGGGGGTTTCTACGAGTTTCGGGGACCAACCTGAACCGGAGTTTGCTGTTGATTGGATGTCGGGTCTGATCGGAGAACTCCTTGGCTTCAGATCCTGGTCCTCACACGTCTCTCCAAAAGTTCGAACTTGCGACGAAGGCCTACGACGTGTCGCAACGTCGTAGACGGCAAATCCGCGAAGTGGCACGTCCAAGTGGGGCCCACAGCAGTGCTAGGGGTCCAAGGGGGGCCCACAACACCTCAGGAGCACTTGGGGGGCCCACCACAGAAGTTGGTGTGGGAGAAACCCACTTGCGACGAAGTTCTGTCGATCGTTCTCCTTCGGTGCGAGGGTTTCTCTCGGTCAGACCGAGAGAAGCTCTCGGTCGTGCACTGGCGATGCGGGGGGGGGGGGGGGGGGGGGGGGGGGGGCTTGGGCACAGCGTCGGTGCGAGGGAATTTGTCGGTCAGACCGACAGATCCCGTCGGTCGTGCGCTGCGGGTGCGGGTGAAGCGGCGGTGCGATGCAGCGGGGCGGCCTCTCGGTCAGACCGACAAGGCTGGTCGGTCTGGCGCTGGCGATGCGGTGCGGTGCGGTGCGGGCGGCTGTGCGGAGAAATCCCTCGGTCAGACCGAGAGAGAGCTTCGGTCGGAGCGGGCGATAGCGGGGGGGGGGGGGGGGGGGGGGGGGGGGGGGGCGATGCAGCGGGCGCTGCAAGAGGTGATGCGGGGGCTTGCTCCGGTCGTTCACGGGGATTTGCGGGGGAGAGCTCCGGTCGTGCACGTTGCGATCGTCGCAACGTTACGACGAAGCTTTGGAAGAGGAAACGGCGGCTAGGGTTTTGAGCAATGACGAAATAACTTTGCCTAGGGCTAACTTAAATGGTTTAGAGCTAGGGTTAGGGTTAGGGTTCGGAAAAACTTTATTAAAATAATTTAAAATAATTAATTTAGTTAAAATTACTCTCCTCTCCCTCACGCGAAATGGGTGCGGCCAAAAATTCTAAAATTTTGCCTAAAAATTCTTTAATACGTTATTATAATATAGGAATTTTATTGTAATTAAAAATTTTATAAAAATAGGTTTTAAAATTATTTAAAGCTTTCAAAAAAATAGAAAATAGGTCAAATTAAGTCCAAAAATTATAAAATAATTATGGGGTGTTCTAGATGACTAAAGAAAGATAGTGGAGAAGACGGATCTAAATTTCGATGTCGAGAGACGAAACTAAAATTCGTAACGTCTCGCATCAAAACAGAAAGTCGCGACGTCACGTCAATTAAAATAGCGTCGCTGAAGAACGACTCGAGATATGTTGTTACAAAGTTATTCCACAATCTAATACTTCCAGAGGCGATCACGTTGATATATCACTCAATAATATTCAAAATCAAATAAAGTCAAAAATAAACACGTGAACAATCAAGAGCACGTGCACAAAGAAAGTACGATCGGAAACCGACCGTTACAGCAAGGGAAAGCAGCCCATACCCAGGAGCTTGACACCGGCTTGGCAGAAGCAAAGCCAAGCGGTCGCCACCGATCAGGCCGAGAAAGAGGAGCGCAGCAAGAAACAAAGGAAAGAGCCCGCGGTGGCCGTTCACACTTCCCGCACAAGCGAGGCGGCGTTGGGGGATTCATCATCTCGACCTGACTGAGCTTGAGGCCGACCTCGTAGCTGCTGGGTCGTGGGACCGGCTGATGGCCGTTGTCCCTTCAGTTCGGTCGCCCCTCTGCACCCTCTGCTTTTTCCGGCAACAAGCCGGGCTCCTGCTGTGCGCTGGCCCTATGGGTGCACACCATCCGGGCTGGAGAAGCCGGCCCCTCCTAGCTGTGAAGCGACACTTATGACCTTCAAGTCGTGCAAGGAGGAGCTCCTCGCCCTCTCTCCAAAGAAGTTCATCACACCACACTACCCGATGGGTGATTGAACCGAAAAACGCGCAAGGAGCACGCCTTCCACTCCCTAGTGTAGGAGCGTCAATGTAATATAAATTTATAACCGGTGAGTACCGGGTCGGATCACAGGGATAAGTCGTTCTACAGTCGCAAAATTAATCGATAAAGAAAGGTAAAGCGTGAGACAACCGCCTCGCTAATGATGGAAAAGTGTGAGAAAATGTGGGGTGAATCTACCTTCCTAGCCTACGCACTAAGGGTGGAGAGCCGAATCGACAAGCAACGAGGAGGACTCATGTGGTGTGTATGTGAGTGAGGTCGTGGGCATGTGGATTCATCCCAAATATAACTCAATTGATCTCCCGGCTAAGGGACGATCAATCGGAGGATGCGACATTTCATCGAACATGTGGGGTGCAATAAGTAATGAATGAAACTCAAGAGCAATTAACATTAAGCACAATAGAGAGGGTTCACTAGGATGAGCCTCTCTTTGGATTTTCCACTAGGGGTTCCAATAAACAACCCGAACTCAAAGTATCTTTCACAAATTAAAGATTAAAATCATGCTAGAGATTAAAATCATAACCCAACAACAACAACAAGCACAACACAACCACACAAGCAAGATTTAGAAATTCATGATGAAAAAGAGAAGTTTTTACTCAAAACTATCATCCAATTACAACACAAAATCTAAATCAAAATACACAAGAGAATAGAAAAATTTCACCCAAGTGTCACTCCAAGATGAGATCTCCCACTCTCAAGTGCCCCTCCAAGCTCCTTAAGCTTCATCAACCTCCCCCATGGCCTCCAAACCCTAGAACTTTTAGAGAAAAATGAAGATTGGGGCTGAAAAACAGCCCTAAATTCGCATAAAAACCCATTCACAGCTTAACGGGTCTGGAATTAAGTCTAACGGGTCGGATTCTGGCCCAAACCCGCAAGCAATGCCCAAAGAAGCAGAAAATTTCAGTAACGTCACCCTGTCTTGCGAAAATTATAGAAAAATCATCCGACCTCGAAATGACTAGTTCCAGGCAGCGATGGAAACATAACAAAGTGTACTATGACTAAAAATATCATTATACCGGAATATACACTAAAATAATAGCAGAATTCTGCATAAGAGGGGAATAGCAGACCAGAATTTCAGCACCGTCACCATGTCTTGCAAAAATTCAAGAAAAATCATCCGACCTCGGAATGACTTGTTCCCAACGGCGATGGAACTATAACAAAGTTTAATACGATTGAAAAATATCATTAAGCCGGAATATGCACTGGAATGATAGCAGAATTCTGCACAAGAGGGGAATAGCAGACCAAAATTTCAGCACGTCACCATGTCTTCCAAAAAATGCAGTAAATTGCTCTGACCTCCAAAAGTTCTGGAAAAATATGCGTTGGAATCAGGACTTCACGAATTTCAACTGACTAAGATAAAAATGCTAATAAGCTGTAAAAATTGTGTTTTTTACATTTATAAACAATAAGCTCCAAATTTAAGAGATATCGAAAATATGTATGAAATGAAGCTAAGATATGATTAATACATGCACAAAAAGCACCGAAATGGGGGATAAATTTACAATATTTATCCCGAATTAGTGGGCATCCACGAGTCGGTCTTTGAGGAGGCCAGGGTAGCAGCCCACCTGGCGGAGAATAGCACTCTGTCGAGGGACAGAGAGTCCTTGGTCAATGTGGACACCGAACGCCTCTGCGGTATGGCCATCTGGCACAACATGCGAGTTCATCGCCCATTCTGTTCACTTTGTCGATCTTCCTTCTAATCAGTTGTGCTCACTCTTTTGGTTCCATTTGTAGACAATGGCCACCCTGGTGTTCCTCCAGCCACACACGTCGGTGGCGGGCAAGGCCGAGTCCGACCTGGCGAGGAAAGTGGCCGAGCTCAAGGCGTCCGAGGCAAAGTTGAAGGATGTCATCGAAAAGCTGACGAAAGTTCGGGGGTATTACCAGACCCAGAAGGACGAGACCGCCAAGCTGGACAAGGCCGTTGGGGAGCTGGAGGAGAGGGTCCGTGACGAGGAAGCCCAGAGGTTCGCTGACGAGAAGCTACTGTTCTCGGAGAAAGAGGTGGCCGTGGCAAAGATCATCGAGCTGGAGTAGCGGAATGCTGAGCTGGAGCAACGGAACACTGAGTTGGCGAAGATCGACCTGAGCAAGGTCAGGGCTCAGGCCGTCCTCTCGTATCAACCAACGAGCTCGTCCCTGCCCTGTCAGCCATAAGGGCTGAGGCTATGATGACGGTCTGGAGGCCGGCCTCAAGAGGGCCAAGGCGAGGTTAGGGAGTGACCGACGCATCGTTTATGATTAGGGCGCTGTGTCGTTTTACCGCAAGTGCACGGTTAGTGTAGGGTGCAGGTATATCGAACACAGGGAGGAGGATGGCTTGAAGGCTACTAGCCTCGCCTAGGTTGTGTGAGAGCTACGCGGATGATATGAGTGGGTAGTGTAGGAATAAAGGAAAGAAATGAAAAATACAAGAAATGAATCCCCTCTAACACGGGCTAGAGCACTCATGACACATGGCTTCAACTCGACCCAGGGTGAGACATTGCCCCAAAAGGTGGTACCTAGTGCCCCATGGGCCAGATATTCCGGTCAGTGCCCAGGATGATACGCTAGGTCCACCCAGTTTCGGATGATGGGTATTTCCATGACCAACACCGCCCGCAACCGGGAGCATTAAGGCCATAATGATAGCTCCCAACATTTCATCCAAGCCGTTCCCATGCGCAAGGACTCAATGTCAACGCTGGGGGTGCGAGCTGTGGCTAGGGGATCAAACTCCCGTTTTATTTCCCCTTGGCCCGACGGTCAAAGGTGGTCTTTCTCCCGCCAGTGACAATAAAACGCCCCCACGTAACATTAATGGCCAAATAGGTCGAATGTGATTTCTAGCAATACATCAAAGCGGATCTTACTGGGACAAGCATCCAAAGCACAACCCCCAACACATCTAGTGTGTTTCCATACGAGTTGGTCTCAGATTGCTAGACATCCCCATTGACACATTCCATCAAACACATGCCATGCAATCAAGTCAAATGAAATATCCCAAGCATCAATCTTACTCTAACCCATATTAGGGTTCATTAAGAACTACTCAATGATGAAGAACATGATAGCAAGCAATAATAAATCCAAACACGCATTCATCATCAAGCTTATTAAAAATAACACAAAGCAAATGAAATAAGAAAAGAAATACTCATCTTGCAATTGAATCCATCAATCCATTACAAGATTTATTCAAATAGAAAACCTAATCTAACCTAATCTAATGCTCCCATGGAAGGGGCAGAAAGCTGCTGAAAAAATAGAGGAGAACTCCCTTTAAGTCGTGCAACATCCCATATATATAGGCCCCACAAAAACCCTAATGGTTCGGGTCCAAAAACCCAATAAAACCACAGAAAAAGTGCCACCCGATCGGTTGGAAGTTCCACCGATCGGGTGAGAGCTCTTGAAAATCTTCACCTGATCGCTGAACCGATCGGGTGAGTCGTCGGGTCGTGAGCTGGAAAGCTTCGGCTACCAGTGAACCGACCGCTTGATAAGTCAACCGATCGGGTGGAGTTTATGCTCAAAAACCTGAGAGTTCTGTCACACCCGACCGATCACTGAACCGATCGGTTGGGATTTGCCTCATCCTTGCTTCTCCTCAGGTCTGATATGTGTGCATGAACCATCGGGTCGATCTGTCCACCCGATCGGTTGAAGCTCCAAAACATCAAATCCTCGTCTTTAGCCATCGGAGCTTTCTCGTATAAGCGCGCTTTGGTCCCGACATGCATGGTTGACTCCAGAAGACACCGAAATGCCGACATTTACCTGAAACACAAACAATACACCCAATAGTCAATATGAACCAAAATGTGATATATACAACATGGAATGGGATGAAATGCATATGAAAACATGATAAAGAGCGTGTGCAAAAGGTGAAATATGAACACGCGTCAGGGAGGCTCTACCCCTACCTAGAGATTGACTTTGCCCGCCTATCAGCGGCCTATGATGATGATGCAGAGGCTTCTCTTGCTGCCGAGGTCGAGGTGGCAGAGATTCCGGTCGGAGGCGACCAGGGAGGCGACCAGGCGGACTCCCAGGTCCCAGAGGGCGGCGATCAAGGGAGTGTCGACTGAGTTGAGGCACCATAGGCTTGTGGGGCGTCGATGTATGGCCGGCTTTGAGGCCGAGCTTGGGGTCTTCTTCTTTTGTTTTAAACCTGTAGTGTGAATATTTAAATAAAATGAAATTGAAATTTTTGGCTTACTATCGTTGTTGTTTGTTTGCCTTATTTGTTTTGCGACTTGTGTCTTTGTATATGTATGCCCCTAACATTCTAGCATGTACAAGCTTAAGGTCGAGGATAAGTGGAATGTTATGGAGTCACATTTGCGCTCCAGAGGTCGTAGAGAGGGGGGGTGCAGATGGGCTGAAGCCAACCCCGCGGCCTCTGTTGGTGGACGAGCTGCCCCCGAGGTCTTTGAGAGGGCGGGTATTTGGTCGTCGCTGACCCCACAGCCTTCGTAATCGGGCAGGTATTGGGCCTTCGCTGACCCCGCATGTTCGCTTTGGTTTTGGTGGCGGGCTGCCGAGAGGGGGTGCAGGTGGGCCCATGCCAACCCCATGGTCTCTGTTGGTTGGAGAGCTGCCCATGAGGTCTTTAAGAGGGAGGGTATTTGGCCGTCGCCGACCCTGCATCCTCTGTAATCAGGCAGGTATTGGGCCGTCGTCGACCCTACATGTCCGCTCCGGTTTTGGTGGTGAGCTTCCGAGAGGGGGGTGCAGGTGGGCCGAAGCCAACCCCGCGGCCTTTTTTGGTGGGCGAGCTGCCCCGAAGGTCTTTGAGAGCACGGGTATTGGGCCGTCGCCGACCCTGCATCCTCTGTAATCGGGCGGGTATTTGTTGGATATGGACGACATGTATACACCCATGAGGGGATGTATGAGGGTCTATAGACCTCGGATGTCACGTACATGAAAGCATGTACGAAGGGAACCTTTTCATGTGTGAACAGGACCACTCGATAAGTGGAAAAAGTCACATTATAAGTGCATAAAGGCACTTGATAAGTGCATGAAGAAGAGGATAAGCAAGGGTGTTAATATAAGCTAATAAGCTTATATGTAGTTATTTCCTACAATAACTACCCCTAAAGCCTATAAATAGGACCCAAGGGTAAGGCATTTAAGGCTAATCCTTCATGCCATAAGTTTGCATAAGGCAATCTTCTTTCCTCTACTCCCTTCCATTAAATTTCTTCATCCAAGTAGAGATTTAGACGGTGAAACGCTGCTTCGATCCTCTGTGACGAAGTACCGACCGTTGTGGCGAATCCAAGGGTAAAGTTCAGAGATTACAGTGAAGCATACGCTAACGTAAGTCTCTTCTCTCTTTCGATCCTCCATCATCGCGTGATGGGATCCTACATTGGTATCAAAGCCATACGGGTTCGCTCCGGTCTCACCGATGAATGACGCGTTGTCTCTTTCACGAATGAGTTTCCTTCCATTATGGATATGGTAGGAGCGCATCGTGACGGAGAGAACGCAAAAGCTGTTATTTTCACGTTAGGGTCTTTTGTCATTACGGATATGTCAGGAACTCTCCGTAACGGGAAGAACTGACCATTCATCTCGCCAAACTCGCACTCCTCATAGATGCTTGGTCTCCATTCAATAGGGAATGTGAACTCTCTTCATGCAGAGCGTGAAGTTTGCGGTCTTGAAGGTGTATTATTTTTTTGACACACGGCCATTAAAACATAACCACTTTCTCGATGAACGGGTGTCTCATCGGAGAAGAAGGTAGTTTCAAAACTTCTCATCGGAGAAGATGAACACGTATCTCTTTGGTGCATGATGCACCTCCCTCCCCAAAGGGGAAGGGGTTGGCTTTGGCCAATGATAACCAAGACCACCACCCCATAGGGGGGGTGTGCGACCGGACTGGCCGGCCGGTCGGACTCCTAGGAGGCCGGCCGGCCGGCCACCCTGGCCGGCCAGGGCCAGGCCCTGGCTAGCCCTGGCCATTGCCAGGGCAGAGGCCGGCCCTGGCCGAGGCCAGGGCCTGGCCGGAGGAGCCCTGGCCTTCGGCCAGGGCCTGGCCGAGGCCAGCCCTGGCATCGGCCAGGGCCAGGCCAAGGAGGCCGGCCTCGACTTCAAAGGGGGGGAGGGGGCTTGCATGGCCTGCCCCTACGGGGCCGGTAGCGGTTGAATGCGGTAAAACCCCTGCAGAGGGAATCCGGCCTTGGCACGGCCACGGCTCGACCCTGGCAATGGCCGGGGCAGGCCACTGCCTTCCGCTGCAAAAATACGTTTTCAAAATACGTTTTCAAAAACGCTTTTCTGCTGCAAGTACTATAAGAGTACTATTGTTTGATAAGTGATGGGGAAATATTGAAAGTTGTTCTAGATGGTGATTGGCATCAAAATGACCTTTCCGATTCTAGAGCAACATCTTTAATATTTTTCGAAAGTAACTTATCAAATGAAAACTTTATGCAATGTTTTTGATCAAACTTGTTTTATGTCTTTTGCAGCATTTTAAAACTAAAATGTCTTCCGCTACTAAGAACATCATCGCTGAGTTAAACAAAGGTGAAAAACTCAACGGCGATAATTACAAACTATGGTCCATGAAGATACACTATGTTCTAGAGGAGCAAGATGTGCTCGAAACTCTGAAGAACATAATGATTGAATCTGAGTTAGGCACTACGGCCCAACACAGAAGAGACAAGGAAGCTTTCGATGCTTGGTCTCGGAAGAACAAAATTGCTCGCATTACATTGCTGTCAAGTATGACAGACGACATAATGCGAATCTTCCGAGAATATGACCTAGCTATGGACATATGGTCCAAGCTAGAGGAGAAGTTTAGTGGCACCTCGGTGACCAAACTTTGCTCTTTAACTATAAAATTCGATTCGTACAAAAAGCGTCGAGATCATTCCATGGGAATGCATCTGCGACATATGGCGAATCTTATTTCAGAGTTAAAGGATGCAGGTCATATGATCACTGATGAGCAACAAATTCAAGCGGTCATACGTTCCTTACCAATCGATTGGGACAACATGAAGATGCATCTCACTCATAATGAGAGCATCAAGAACTTCAACGATGTTTTTAAGCACCTCGAGTTAGAGGAAGAGCGGCTTGCGGCCGCCAAGCCAAGTGCAGAAGTGCACATGGTTGCTAATTCCTCACACGGGGGAAAGAAACGTAAACATCACTCGAAGTTTGCTCATGACCAGCAAAAGCAACCAATGTCTACCAAGAAACCCAAACAGAAGGGTGGGAACAAGAAATGGCACAAGAAGAAAGACTTGAAGAGGATCAAGTGCTTCAAGTGCAACAAGTTAGGTCACTATGCCCGTTCATGTACGGATGGAGGTGACAAGGTAACTTGTAATAATACTAGTTACATATGTGTTTCTAGTTCAATATTTTTTGTAGAATCTAATCCTTTTTGGATAATTGATTCAGGTGCCACCGACCACATAGCAAGAGACAGACGGTCCTTCGTGGAGTATCACCGGATACCCCAAGGAACGAAGTGGATATATGTAGGAAACAACACACGTGTTGAAGTGAAAGGCGTTGGGACGTGCAAGCTCGTCTTGGACAACGGCCGCACTATCTTACTACATGATGTTCTCTTCACTCCGGATATTCGAAGGAATATAATATCTGTGGTCGTCTTAATGGGTCTTGGTTATAGTTGGTTCTTTCATGATTATAATGTGGATTTGTCTTGTAATAATTCTGTAATTGGTTCTGGGTATGTTTTTAAAGGATTCATTGTATTAAATACGATGTACGATTGCTTGAATTTTAATGAAAATTTCCTTGTTACAAATTCTTCGATTTATGAATCGGATGTAATTTGTTGGCACGCAAGGCTTGGTCACATTGGACCAACACGTATGGATAGACTTGCCAAACGTGGCCTTCTATCCAATGTTTCAAAGGTCGAAATGTCGACTTGCGAACATTGCCTTGTAGGGAAATCTTGTCGTAAGCCATTTGGAACCGGCACAAGGGCCGAGGTTCCATTACAGCTCATCCATTCGGACATATGTGGTCCGATGAATGTCAAGACAAGAAGCGGGAAGTCCTACTTCATCACTTTTATTGATGACTTCACCCGATTCGGACATATCTATTTGATATCCCACAAAAGTGAAGCATTAACCTGCTTTAAAAACTATATGAGTTTAGTGGAAAATTGATTAGATCGCAAGATTAAGGTCTTGCGAACCGATAGAGGCGGTGAATATCAATCAGCAAGTTTTAAAGAACTTTGTGATGAAAAGGGCATAGTTCATCAAATAACTATGCCTTATACTCCTCAACAAAATGGTGTTGCTAAAAGGAGGAATATGACTTTAATGGAAATGGTCCGTTCAATGATGGCGCAAGCCAACTTGCCAATCACCTTTTGGGGTGATGCATTATTGACGGCTACTTTCATCTTGAATCGTGTACCCTCGAAATCAGTTAGCTCCACTCCTTATGAGTTGTGGAACCAAAGGTCTCCTGACTTAAGCATATTAAAACCTTGGGGGTGTGCATCCTACGCACATATTTCCTCCCATAAGTATGAAAAACTTGGGCCAAGGGGGAGGAAATATATCTTTATACGATACACAGAAAACTCCAAAGGTTATGTTTTCATTGGCCAGGAAGACAATGGAGGACTGATTGAATTTGAGTCGAGGGATGTTACTTTCTTGGAAAATGAGTTTCCAAGACAGGGCGAGATAAGTCAGGACTTATCTCTATTTGAGATTTATGATCAAGAAGGATTACCTCATTCGAGTGGGAGAATTCTTAGTGAAGACGAAAATACGTTTCAACCTTCACCAATGGATGATACGAATGATGCAAATCCTATTCCATATAGGAATAATGATCCAAGTGGGAGAAATTCTAATCACATTCCAAGTGGGAGTAATATTAGAATTGATCCAAATTCGAGTCAACAAGGACTTAAAGAATCTCAAATACGACGTAGTAGTCGTACAAGGTTAGCTCCTCTAAGATTTGAGGATGAATTCCCACAAACCTTTATAACTTTACTACAGGATGATGACGAGCCTGCTACTTTCAAACAGTCCGTATCATGCCCTGCAAAAGACAAATGGATGGAATCGATGAAGGAGGAATTAGAATCCATGAAAATTAACCGAGTCTGGGACTTGGTTGACTTACCCAGAGGACGTAGAGCTATTGGGAACAAATGGGTTCTCAAGATCAAGCATAAGGCTGATGGTTATATATACAGATATAAATCTCGCCTTGTCACGAAAGGTTTTACGCAACATGAAGGGATAGACTACGAAGAGACCTTCTCACCTGTTGTTCGTTTTACCTCGATTCGTTTGATTCTGGCTTTGGTAGCTTGTTTAGACCTCGAATTACATCAAATGGATGTAAAGACTGCCTTTCTCTATGGAGAATTGGACGAGGAGATCTATATGAAACAACCAACAGGGTTTGTAAAAGAAGGAAATGAACATAACGTTTGTAAACTTCGTAAGTACATATATGGTCTTAAACAATCCTCGAGGCAATGGTATATACGATTTCAAGAAGTTGTCTTATCAAATGGTTTTACCATGCTTGATGAAGATAACTGTGTATATATCAAGAGGATCAAAAGCAAGTATGTTATTATGTCTCTATATGTAGATGGCATTTTAATAGCCGGAGATGACAAGGGCTTTGTGATGGATATCAAGTCTTGGCTTTCATCAGTATTTGAGATGCAAGACATGGGAGAAGCCGCATATATCGTTGGAGTTAAGATTTCAAGGAATCGTTCGAAGAAACTTCTTTCTCTTTCACAAGAGACTTATATAAAGAAGGTTCTAGAACGTTTTAATATGCAGGACTGTAAGTCCATTGATACTCCTATAAGAAATGCGATAATTTATGTCTGAAAATGTCTCCTAAGAACCAAAAGGAAAAGGAAATTATGGAAAAATTTCCATATTCCAGTGCGGTTGGTAGTCTTATGTACGCTATGATGTGTACAAGACTAGACATCTGTTTTGCCGTTGGAATGGTAAGTCGTTACCAATCCAATCCAGGGCAAACACACTGGAAAACGGTTAAGAGGATAATGCGGTATCTTAAAGGGACTGCGGACTATGCTTTATGCTATCAAGGAAATGCCTTGAGGCTCGAAGGCTACACTGATGCTGATTGGGCGGGTGATCTCGATGAGCGACGGTCGACCTCAGGACATGTTTTTCTACTCGGATCTGGTGCAATATCCTGGAGTAGCAAAAAGCAATCCTGCATCGCACTTTCAACTATGGAAGCCGAATTTGTAGCATTTAGCATGGAGGTCCAAGAAGCTGTTTGGCTTAGGAAGTTCTTAGACAAGCTAATTGATGCAAGTGACTCAGGTGCTGTACCAATATACAGTGACAGTCAAGCATTTATAGCCTATGTCAAAGATCCAAAATTCCATTGTAAGAACAAACACATTGATATTCGCTACAAATTTGCAAAAGACTATGATAAGAACAAGAAGGTAGACATTAGATACATATCTACGCATGAGATGATAGCAGATCCGCTTACGAAGGCGATCCCCAGAGATGTGTTTTACAAACACTTATCATCTCAAGGATTGCGTAAGAGCTGAGTTGTATCAATGTATATTCCCATGTCTATGAAAGATCAAATTTAATAAAAGAAATAAGTTCTTTTTAACATTGCATATGAGTTTCTTGAAAATGTTTGTGTACATTTCTTTTAATCTCAGCTATGTTTTTCTAGTATGTCGGACAGATTGAGGTTGGCTCTCTCACATGAGCAACCGCCTTTATTCTATCAGACGGATAAGATGAAGATGAGACCTGTTTCAAGTCAAAATCGTCAGACGGATGATTTAGAGTCATGACTTAAACAAAATGGTCGTATGAAAGATCTGCATCATATAGATGCTTACAAAAGATCTAAGAAGATTTTTTAAATCTTATCTGTCTTATGCGGGATGTGGGTCCAGGAAATTACCGAGTAGTAAAAGGGACTCAAAGTCAGACATTGTGGTGTCTGATCATCATCCTTACAACATCATTAAGACATACGCTCCCTGAGAAAGGAGTGATGTTGTAATACGTATTCATACTACGTATGCATTTGACCATTGGGTTAGAATAGTAATCGTGTTTACTATTATGTGAGACCCAAAGACCACATGGGTCTTCAACTTCTTACCCTTATGGACTCTAATTGGTTCCTTTAGATTTGACTGGGTGATCGCTATCTTAGCAAGTTGCTTATGGACTATGGTCGATTCGGTCCGGCGGGGCATGTTAGAAAAGCGAGTCAAGTCAAGATCGAAAGGATCGCAAGAAGAGGAAGATTAATTTCATATTCACATTTGGACTTTAGAGATTCAAAGCTGGCCAGCCAATTGTAATCCAGATGGGATTCAATTGTTGAATATAAAGTATAAGAAATGTGAAGAAATAATCTAGGGTAAAACATGCGTTGATCTACTCAAACTTTGCACCCCAAGGAGTGTTGTGTATCTCTAACAAGTGCACAACAGCGGACTCTATGCGCATGACGGTCACACGGTCTATTTCTCAGTATGATAAATAGAAGAACTAAAGGAAAAGATGTTTCCTTACAATACCCTCAAGTGTGAGTGGGAGATGTTGGATATGGACGACATGTATACACCCATGAGGGGATGTATGAGGGTCTATGGACCTCGGATGTCGTGTACATGAAAGCATGTACGAAGGGAACCTTTTCATGTGTGAACAGGACCACTCGATAAGTGGAAAAAGTCACATTATAAGTGCATAAAGGCACTTGATAAGTGCATGAAGAAGAGGATAAGCAAGGGTGTTAATATAAGCTAATACGCTTATATGTAGTTATTTCCTACAAAAACTACCCCTAAAGCCTATAAATAGGACCCAAGGGTAAGGCATTTAAGGCTAATCCTTCATGCCATAAGTTTGCATAAGGCAATCTTCTTTCCTCTTCTCCCTTCCATTAAAGTTCTTCATCCAAGTAGAGATTTAGACGGTGAAACGCTACTTCGATCCTCTGTGACGAAGTACCGACCGTTGTGGCGAATCCAAGGGCAAAGTTCAGAGATTACAACGAAGCATACACTAACGTAAGTCTCTTCTCTCTTTCGATCCTCCATCATCGCGTGATGGGATCCTACAGTATTGGGCCGTCGTCAACCCCGCATGTACGTTCCGGTTTTGGTGGCAAGCTGCCGAGAGGGGGGGTGCAGGTGGGCCAAAGCCAACCCCGCTGCCTCTGTTGGTGGGCGAGCTGCCCCGGAGGTCGTAGAGGAGGGGTGCATATGGGCCGAAGCCGACCCCGCGGCCTCGGTTGGTTTGTCTAGCAAAGGCTTGTGCTTTCGAACGTATAGCCGACCTTCATTGTGGCACTCTTAATTTTTAAAGGATGGCTGAAATTTAGATTTAGATGACTCACTGAGTGTACAAACACAGCAATTTATTAAAAATAACATCGAATGTACAAGGAAGTGTGTTTATTGGAAGTATTTGAGCAAATGCTTGGCGTTCCAAGGGTGGGCTAGCTCCTTGCCCTCCATGGTTGCCAAAATGTAGGTCGCCGGTCCCACGACGTCTGTTATGGTGTAAGGGCCTTCCCATTTTACAGATATCTTTCCTCGGCAGCCGACCTCGGGTCTAAACGTTGCGTCCCTGAGGATGAGGTCGTTGACTCTGAAGCTTCGCTTCCTGACGTGCGAATTATAGTACCTCCCCATCCTTTGGCTGTGCTTGATTAGATTTATTAGTGCACGATCCATTACCTCGTCGACGAGGTCGATATTGATGT
The DNA here is from genome assembly GCA_030789695.1 of Scilla litardierei. Taxonomy (NCBI): domain Eukaryota; kingdom Viridiplantae; phylum Streptophyta; class Magnoliopsida; order Asparagales; family Asparagaceae; genus Scilla; species Scilla litardierei. The sequence goes on along the minus strand of CM061142.1, from coordinate 436,977,942 downwards.
CGATGCCTTCTTCATTTTCTTATTCATTAAAGTACTGGAGCCAGAGGGACTCCTTGCCGACCTCCACTGGGACGACGGCCTCCACCTCATAAGCTAGCATGAAGGGGCTCTCGCCGGTTGAAGCTTTGTATATAGTGTGGTAGGACCAAAGGATGTCGGGTAGTTCGTCGGGCCACGATCTAGGAGCATTGCCGACCTTCTTCTTTAAGGGCTCCAGGATGCATTTGTTCTTTGCTGGCTAGGCCATTGCACAGTGGATGCGCCACAGAGGCGAAGTGTAAATTGATGCCCCAGTTCGAGCAGAAGCTTCTGAAGTCCGCAGAGTTGAACTGATTCCCGTTGTCCATCACTATGGAGCGAGGTACCCTGAAGCGACATATAATTGACTTCCAGACGAAGTTCTTCATGTCCACCCAGGTGATGCGTGCCAGCGGCTCCGCCTTAATCCATTTGGTGAAGTAGTCGTCGACGACGACGAGAACCTTTCTTCCTCCTGCTGCCATGGGGAACGGGCTAAGGATGTTGAGCCCCCACTTGGTGAACAGGACTGGGCTGAGGATTGGGATCAGATCGACGGGCGGGGCGGTCGTATGTTTGAAGAATCTTTGGCACTCCCTGTTGGAAGAAACGATCTAGGATCTCTAGTTTGATGATAACAAACATGTACGAACTATTTAACGTGTGTGCTAAGTGTGTTTTAGGAATGACAAAGCGGTAAATCTTTGAAGAGATGACTAAGTCAACTTGATGGAGATTAATGGCTACACAAATCATTTGGACTTGGTCAACTTTGGTGAGATGATCATGAGAGATTCTTTTAGATTGGTTCATATCAATTATGATTTTATTTGAATTTCCTTATCCATTTTGGTTGCAAACAAAATCCTCACCAAATCCATATTCCCACTCATATTCCTATTTGAATTCCATGTTGGGATGAGATCAAATCCTATTCAATCTCTACCCCCATATTCTTAGGGATGCTAATTGATCCTACCCTATCCCTTGCCATGTCGACCTCACACACCTTGACTCCTGCCGACCCAATATTAAAACACCAGTGTTCATCCTATAAAAAACCCCCTCAATAAAAGAACTAAAGTGTGCGGCAACAAAAGAGAAAAAGTGGCGGCCATAAAATAATTTTCTAAGGCAAAGACCCTTCATCTCCTAGGCCACAAAACCAAGCAAAACCCTACCCTTCTCATTGTGGCAAACACCTAGTGGAGGTCAGCCACATTAATTTCTCCAAAGCAAAGAGCCTCACACAATAAGCCCCACACAATAAGCCCATAGCCATCTTCCTCCCTTGGCGTGAGCACCATCAAGGCCAAAGCAACATCATCTTCAACAAAGAGATCTTCATCAAGCCTCAACATTAATAAACTCCGAGGAGGTATTCTTCAACCTTGCTCATGCAAAGAAGAGGGCCAAGATCATCATTGCCGACTTAAGAAGATCTTGCAAGCCATCATCGACCAAGCAAGATCACGCATCAGCATCCTCGTCGACACACGCTTGCAAATCCCAAGGAGGCTGTCGACCGCTGCTGAACCTTCCGACGACCATGTTGCTACCACCCTCATCATCAAGCATTCGCCTGGCCGTGGGTTGCCTTGTCGTAACTTCGCCTCGCCGTCGAGCTGCACATCGACTCAACTTGAAGCCGTGCCCTGTCATCATCTCGTCGTCGAAGTTGCCGCTGAAGAAGACCCTGCTGCTAGCATCTCTCAGCTACCGACGATGAATTCAACCCATTAAGCTATACCCTAAGTCGCCGTGAAGAGCTGCTGTTGAGAGATCGCCGTCCAGCTGTCGTACGCCGTAGAGGAGAGCTTCCATCGTCGAACTGGGGTAACCATCGGAGTGTCGCATGACGTGGAGTCGGGTCGCCATTGGAGAGCCATCGTTGGAGTCGTTGTTGCCTAAGTCGGAGAAGTCGAAGCCCACGAAGTCGTCGCAGTCGAGCTATCGGAGAAGTCGAAGCCTCAGGCAAATGCAAGTTAGGGCATTGCATGAAAAATACGCTGACGTGGAAAGTTAAGTGATTGATGTGTGCATAGATCACATTATTATAGTTTTGCACTGGGATTTCTTTACACACAGACCAATTTGTGCACTCAACTTCAAAAGGCTACTAATTGAGATCCAGGATTCAGATCGAGATACCGTTTGTGCCAGACTGAAGCTGACACCGTGCTGAATGACAGAGATGACACACCATCACAATCTGAGCATTTCTAAACCCTTTATTTTACCATTATATTTGTGATTGTGTGTAGATCTTTGTAGGGAAAACTTTTCCTTTTTGTGTTCTTTTGGGACTTGTTTAGTCTGGGACTAGACAAGTGGGTCTTGACAAGTGAGACTTGTCAAGATAGAGCATTTTCTAGGTTGATAGTGTTCTGCACTCGGGGAGTGTGGTACGTTCTAGGTGGAGGGCAGGGAGCTCAGGACCCATTGTAGTTGTACAAAAGGAACATATTAATGCTAGTATTTTCTTGGGGGCTGGAGTAGGTCGTGGGACGACCGAACCAGGTTATATCTGCACGTATTCTGTGATTTCTTCATATTTACCATGCTTGTGATTATTAACTGCGTGTGTTTTCTCGTCGGTTGCGCGAGAATTTTTTATTAGCATATTCACCCCCTCTAGGCTAAGATCCAGATCCAACAAGTGGTATCAGAGCCAGTTTATTAGGATCTACCCTAGGATTGACCATGAACCCCATTCATAGTACTTTTGCTAAGGGTCTGTCCATATCTCGTCCCCCTAGATTTAATGGTGTAGATAATGCATATTGGAAAAATAGAATGAAAATCTACCTTATATCTGTTGATTATAAATCTTGGCAAATTGTTGAAAAAGGCTATAAGCCACCTGTCATTAAAGTTGGAGATGTTGATATGCTTAAACCTGATGATAAATGAGATGACGATGATTGGAGCTTTATGCTCTTAATGCTGAAGCAATGAATGCACTTATTTGTTCATTAGATAAATCCGAATTCAATCGCATCTTACATTGTCTAACTGCGCAAGAAATATGGCATACATTGGAGGTGACGCACGAGGAAACGGCACAGGTGAAGAGTCTAGACTTGCACTTCTGAGCACAAAGTACGAGGGCTTTCACATGCTACCATCAGAGTCCATATCAGAGATGTTTGTGAGGTTCACCAACATCGTCTACAAGTCTAGCTTGCTCGGTAAGCTATATTCTAGCCTTGAACATGTGAAGAAAATATTAAGAGCATCGCCAAGCTCTTTCAGGCCTAAAGTCATCGCCATCTAAGAAGCGAAAGATCTATCACAGATGATGGTAGAGGACTTGATAGGCAACCTAATTTCCCATGAGCTTGAGTTGCTAAATATTGAAGAAAGAGAGAAACCTGAACCAAAGGAAAAAGCTCCAAAACCACTAGCCCTTTAAGCTAGAGAGGATGCCGACGATGACGAGGAGCATGCTCTTATGGTAAGAGGATTCAGCAGATACATCAAGACAAAGCAAGGAAGAGCTGAGATGGCGCAAAGGTTTAATCGCTTCAATAAATATAATCATGCTAGAAATACTTCTGAACAGAATACTACTAATGATAACGTTGAATGTTTTAAATGCAGGAGAAGGGGACATTATGCAAGGAATTTCCCACAAGAGACGGCTCAGGTTGCTAAAGAGAAAGGAAAAGCTGATGTGCGTTTATATTTTATATATTTACGCACGTCTTCTCCGTCGTTTCTCGTCGTTTTTCGTTGTTTCGTATTCTTTCCTTTATGTTTTTAGTTCCTTTTTACTTTTATTGTGTTTGTGTGCATTTGCAGGACATTGCTAGTGCAGGGGACATATACGGCCAACATCATGAGTCCCTGAAGAAACGGGAGGTGTCACACGAGATCCAGAGAGCCATTCGTCAAGGAAAAACCATGTATCAGCTCTCAACCGATTGGGTAGAATAGCCACCCGCTCGGTTCATGCGACCGTATCAGTCCCGAGGTTGAGACAAATCCACCTGATCGGTTCAGTGATTGGGTGGATGTAAAACAGAACGCAGTTTTAAAGGCCAAAGCTCACTCGATCGGTTGACCTGTCAACCGATCGGGTCAAGTCAATCGATCGGGTCACATGTAGCTACTGCTTTCCATGCTCAAGAAGTCGAAGACTCACCCGATCGGTTCAGTGATCAGGTGAGATTTATCAGAAGCTGAAGACACAATTTCCCGTCGTTTCACCCGATTAGGTGAAGTCTCATCCGATCGGGTGAATGTCTTTTTTTTGGGAATATTCTCTGGCATCTTGCCCACTTGTATAAATAGGGCTAGGTTTTCCCAGAAATGAAATCCCCATTTTAAGCGGGTTTTAGGGATTTTTGGCTACTCTAAATTAAACTCTAATTGTAAGTTCTTTGATCGTTCTTATATTTTGATATTGCGTTTATACTCCTATTTGCTAGGGTAAACAATCGCATGATTTCCATTCTTATGGCTATATCCTGTTTTATTGCATTTCATACCATGTATAGTGAGTAGTTCTTCAATCTGGGACATTGGTGGAAGCCCCTTCGTGGGTTCTTCCTAGAACGGCTATAGGACTAGGGATCCGATTGGATCTAAGGTTTTTGATGGTTACACGGGGGCGTTTCATTGTCATCGACGGGAGAAAGACCGCCTTTGACCGTCGGGCCAAGAGGAAATAAAACGGTAGTTTGATTCTCTAGCCACAGTTCACCCCCTAGCGTAGACACTGAGTCCTTGCACGTGGGAACGGCTTGGATGAAATGTCGGGAGCAATCGTTGCGAGCTTAGTGCTCCCGGAGTCGTGTGGTGTTGGACATGGGAATGCCCACCGTCTGAACCCGGGTAGACCTAGCGTATCATCCTGGGCATCGACTGGAATATCAGGCCCATGGGATGTTAGGTACCTATATTAGAGGCAACGTCCCACCGCCAAACCCTAGCATTCGATCACATTCCTATCCTTAGACCGTAACAGCGAGAACCCATGATTGGGGCGGAAGCCAAAGTCCTAGGTTACCTTTTTATCTTTTACACCTTTCCATTAGTTTATAATCGTGACAACCATCTGAGAATCAGCTAGCTCATCCACCGGGTGATCCGGTCCCTGAATGTTTATGAGTACAACACACGCCTCTCCGTGATCGACCCCCAAGCCACACTTCGACACCATGCGCTTGCGGTTTACAAATTCTAATTCTAGTATCCCCGTCCCGATTTACATGCCAAACGGGCGGGCGGTCAAAAGCCGGAGTGCTAACGTGGGACATGGATAGTGGAGATGAGCGCGAGGAGAATGAAGCACACTCCTCCCTCTGCTTAATGGCAAAGAATGATGAGGTAATATATTATACTAAAGCAGAGCTCTTTAAGAAAAATGCAAGAAGAAATTGATGAGCTAGATAATACTGTTGAATGCTATAGAAATTCTTGCTTTGAATTACAAAAACAAAATTGCGACATGTTTGAAGAATCTAAAAATTTAAAAGAGGAACTTGTTGCATGCAAATCAACCATTGACTTGTTAAAAAGGAAAAAATCTAGCTCATCTGAAAAAGCTGCTTGTCCTTGTCCTTCCTTATTGAAAATATTAGCATGCTTAAGCAAGATTTAATTAAGCTTGAAATTGAAAAGGATTATATGATTAGAGAGCTTAATGATAAATTGTGCATGCTAAATAACGAACTTAAAAGAAAATGGTTGAATTTGAAAAGAAGGAAGAGGGTTGAATTTGAAAAGAAGGAAGAGGAAAACAAGAAAGCTTTTATAAGTAAATGTACTTTGCTTGTGAATGAGAATGCATTGTTGTAATCCAAAGTCCCTTAAATTGTCCATTAAGAAATTTTCCATATGAAAACAATCTTTAGATATCATTCTTGGAAATCAATTATATGGCAATAATAGATGTGGACTTGGATTTGGTTTGAAAAATGTTGAAAAGCCTAAATTTAAGAAAATTCACAATGTGCCTTCCATTGTTAAAAATATGCATGCAAAGTGCTTTACTTGTGATAGTGTTGGTCACACATCCTATTATTGTAAGTTTAGGAACACAAACATAAAGTTCAAACAAGTGTGGGTTCCTAAAACTTTGATGACTAACACTAGTGGACCTTGTTGGATTCCAAGGTCACACTTGACACCTTTCATGTAGGTGAGATGGAGATTTGGCGAAGAGCAATGAATTGAAAGTCTCATTTTTAGCTCCTTAGTCAAATGGCGATGCAAAGGTATATTTATGTGCATTCATTGCATACCTTCATAGATTTTTGTGTGTGCTTGATTTATTTCTTGTTTGTGCGCTTGCATGTTTGATTCTAGTTTTTTTTGTTTTAGTTCATTATAAAAAGAAAAAAAAAATCAAAAATAAAAAATCAAAAAAAATTTGGTGCTTAATGAATATCTTTGTAGAAATCATTGTATTATTGTTATAGCTACATGCACATTTTAGACTTCATTTAGCAGCCATGACATGTTCCAAGAAATGAATAATTTGATTTCTACACCTACATGCTCACTTCCACGAATATTAAACTTGTTGTACTTTTGGAGATTCTTTTTATGAATATTGGAAAGTGAATGTAGATGAATAAACACTGAAAAATCTAAGAGATATGAAGTGTTTTGCCACGAATAAAAATTGAGCACAAAAGGAATTGTATATGAAAAAAATATTTCATGAATATTGCTCCGTATGTAAAATGGATACAATTCATGGCAAGTATACTACCCACGAGTAACAACATATGCTTTATGGATAATCTTTAGCATTGGTGTATTTTACTCGTGAATCAATGCCAACCCCATATCTTGTTAAGTATTGGACTCTCCACCTTGATTTTGATGATGATCAAACTCAAAGCATTGTGACTAACTCTTGTGATTGCAGTTAGCTAAAAAATCACCAATTAGATTCAAGAAGATCAAAAGTGACTACACGTGTTGATTCAAGTGGAGAACTTGGTAGATCAACAAAAGTGAAGCATTGGCTTGAAGAACTCAATGGCTACTTCAAACCTCAAGTCAATGGCATCAACAATTGAATGGAGATTCAATCCAAAGAGAAGAAAGGAATGGATGAGTCAAAAGCTTCGAAGACTATGACTTGAAGATATTCAAGTCATTCAACCAAAAGACTCAAGTCCATGAAGAATTATGGAGATCGTCGCCAAAGTAATTTGTTCATCTCAAGCGACGTCTTAAGACTTCCTCAGAACGCGTGATCGTTGTGCCTGGAGCTTCGTTGAAGCTCAAGGAGTATTCATGAAGTCAAGGGATTCGGATTCTCCATGTTGAAGCTTTGAAGACGGTTTGTCGTGTTTACTTTTATGTCTTCTAGCTTTGGTTTAGTGGAATGTTAAGCCTTGAGTAGTACTTGCCTAGAAATCTTCATAACTTTCATATCTTATCTCTAGGATTGCCTTAGAAGCCATTAGAAACTTTTCCGTAGCTTATCGCTTTATTTCTTGGCTTCTTATGCATCTTAGTTGGTTCAAGTAGAAGAACCAACCGACTAGATGACGATCTAATCGGTTGGAAAACCTTCTTGAACCGAGTAGATATCCTAGCTCAACTCAGCCCATTCACTGTTGGTCAATTAGTCGGTCCGAGAAGATTCACCGACCGACTAGATGACGATTTAGTCGGTTGGAAATCCTACTCAGACCGACTAGTTATCCTAATCAATTGAAGACAATTTGTTGACCAATTAGTCGGTCCAAGAAGGCTCACCGACCGACTAAATGACGATCTAGTCGGTTGGTGTTTCTTCTCAGTCCGACTAGTTTTCCTTGTGAAATTCGACCTTTGCACTGTTGACCAGTTAGTTGGTTCAAGAAGGATGGTTAATGCATTAAATGAAAATCTAGTCGGTTGACGATCCTTCTTAGACCGACTAGTTTCAAATCTAGTCAGTCCAAGAAGGTTCACTGACCGACTAGTTGTCAATCTAGTCGGTTGATGATCCTTCTTAGACCGACTAGTTCTTACCCAGATTTCACCATCTTCTATGTTAACCATCTAGTCGGTCCAAGAAGGTTCACTGACCGACTAGTTGTCAATCTAGTCGGTTGATGATCCTTCTTAGACCGATTAAGCAGCTTCAGAAATAGATCCATTGGGCATTTAATGCCACGAATTTTGTGACCGTTTTCTCTCTTCCCTATATAAGTTTGTGTGCTTCTAACCAGTAATCCAAGGCTGAAATTAGAGACATTTTCACACCTTTGAGAAGAGCCATTCAACTCCAATTCCAAGCTCTCTCATCTCACAAGAATCTCTCTCTTTCTCTTTGAGCACTAATTCCTCAAGAGAGATTCTCATTCCTTGTGAGCTTCTCAAGCTAAGAGCTTGAATCCAAGTCACCATCTTCACCCTAGCCATCTATTGTTGTCCATCTTGGTGGAGCTAGGGTTTGGTGATCTCATCTTCCTCAAAATCCATTCTTGCCCTAAATTGGTAAGTATTTCTCAAGGCATAGGATTTTGTGGTAAGAAGTTTTATATTTCAATCTTTATACTTCATATTTGTTGTATACTCTCGGTGGTGAGAGGATTGGCTTGATCCCAAGTTGTGGGAGTCAAGATTTCGTTTTACTCTCGGTTTGTGAGAGTTTGCTTAGTCTCAGGTTGTGGGATTAAGGTTTTGCGTGTTCCCGGGTTATGGGATACACTGACATCGATTGTAGGTCGATTGCACTTGTGGGGTTTCCGCAAGTGGGCTAAAGGAAATCTCTAGCGGTTTGCTAGAGTATCCGAAGGGGATCCGGGTGTTGCTGGAGTAGGGCACCGGTAACAAGTCGGGAAGACTTGGGTGGCACCGAACCAGGGTAGATTACTTGTTTGCATTGCATTATTGCTTGTGTTGTTATTCACTTATTGTATTCCGCATTTGTTGGTTAAGTAGGGTTTTATTTGGCGTAATTTCCTTATAATTCTATAAAACACTATTCACCCCCCCTCTAGTGTTTGTTCCTCATAGCACAGTGTCACTACAATTGGTATCAGAGCAAGGTTTTTGCTATGGCAACCAACAACAACAACCCACGATGCCTTCTTCCACCATATCTCCTCGGGCCTAATTATCAAAGTTGGTGTGTGAAGATGAAGGCCTATATTCAATCCATCGATAAGGATTATTGGAAGCTTGTGGAGAAGCCCCTTCGTGCACCTACCACTCCCAAACATGAATGGACCTATAAGCAAAAAGAATTGTTAGGGTAACATCAAGAGGTAATGGATATCTTGCTTGATTATTTAACTTATGACATTCGTATGCATGTGTCCAAGGCAACAACGACATATCAAATATGGCACATGCTAGCGGAGCAAGAAGAGTCCACCTCGGAGTGTTCTTCCTCCAATAATGAAAGAGATTCATTCATGGGCTTGATGGCACGAGAGGACGACTCTAGTGACGAATCAAGCGACTCGAGTGAAAGCGATAGCGACGATGAAGAGGTAACACCGGATGATCTTAAAATTGAACTTAAGCAATTATTTGATAAATATCAAAAGCTTATGCATAAATATTGTGATGCTAAGAATAAGATTGCTAGTCTCTCTAACACATCTTCATGTAGCACCTCTAACAATGACACCATTGTTGAGACACTCGCTATTGAGAAAGCAAGTTTGCTTACTCAAAATAGCATGTTGAGAAATGAGGTGGAGTCCCTCAAATCTCAACTTGATCGTGTTTCCATTGTGGATAGTAACGATCTTGAGATTGAAAATCTTCAATCTCAAAACACTTGTTTGGGCATTGAGAATGAGAATCTCAAATCCCAAGTGCACGAGCTCACCACACATGCATCCATCTTGAATGCACGCACCTCCTATAGTGAAGAAACTATAGATTTAGTGAGGCCATCCTCCGGTGCATCCACGAGTGGTGTCTATAACAACTTGGGTAGTTCTACTACTAAGGAAACCACCACTCCTATTCCTCCCTCCTTTGGAAAGAAACCCACTTTGGGTGGACATCAAAGGAAGGGACATGCTTTCATGTACACCAATACACGTAGGAATGCATCCACTCCTCACATTTCTACTAATGATGGTTTTTATGTTCCACACCCACGAGCACGTGCAAACACTCATTTAAGACACTCTCATGCACGTACTCATGATCATGCACCTTCACACGCTTATGATCACACATCACATCCACATGTGCATGCTCATTCTCATAATCACCCTCATGCATACACACATCATATTCATCCACGTATGTATGCAACACCACACTATGGATCATTTGCCCATCATCATGCTTTAGCACAACACAATGTTCCTCATGCTCTTACTAGATCTCATGCTCCTAGGCTACATGCACCACGTAGAAATCAACCTTTTGTGCATGCAACCACTAGGAAGAGGATTCCCAAATCATACACTATTGGGGTCCTAAGAACACTAGCACTCATGCTAAGGATATGTATGTGCAATCTTATATTCATAATATTATTTTGAATGATGATTATGTTGGGAAATCACGGTCCTCTTGGACTTGGTTTCCGAAGGGTTAGTTTCCGTTGACCCTTCATTTGCTTGGTACCATAAGTTTATTTCCATTTTATGGGTACCAAGGCATTTGTGTTTAGAATTGGTTTATTCTTTTGTTTGGATTTTGGTCTTAGATGCTCATGTTTGTTAGAAACTTAAATTCATATTGAATTTGATTTCTATTGCATGTTTATTAGTAAATCATTGTGTTTGTAATTTTTCATGTTTAGAATATTTAATATTTCTTTTTTTGCAACACATGCGTTGGCTCATATTCATGTTTTGTTGCATGTGATACATGTCATGCGTTTGGATTATAATATATATATATATACTTATTTTTGGTACAATTGGTATATGCATGTATTTGGTTAAATATTTATCTTGTAACATGATTGCATGTTTCTTAAATATTGTGTATGATTACATTAGGATATGGGTTACAATAATTTGAATTTAGTTTGTTAACTTTGTTGCCTAACCCATAAGATCCAAAAGGGTTTTTGGATACCAAAATTATGTTTTCTAGGTTCAATCCACATTGGGATACCAACCCTACCAACTCATTGATTTGCAAAGACTTTCATTCAAATGGAGTTGATGGTGCTTAAGTGATGCACCAAAGTAGGGGGAGCTTAATGTTGTAAGTATATTCTTACATTTGGTATTCATATGTGTTGGATGCATGTAGATGTCATTCTCTATTTGAGTCTATCTCATGCATATCCTATGTTTGCATATTGTATATCCTATATGTCATTCATGTCTATGTATTTCATGTGTGTCAAATTCTTGACTAATGTGCATTGTGTATTTATAATCCATACTCATATGTTTATTTCTTGGATTATTTATAACACGTGGCTTAAAAATTTTCATGTTAGAATTAATGCTCATTTGCATGTTTCACACACGGGACACGCTTATATTTATGTTCCACTTCACAAGCGTGCATCCCAACTTCCTACTCATGCTTTTACAACCTCTTAGGAATCCCAAATCACTATCTTTTGGATTCCTAAGATTGTTTCTAGACATGGTATGAACACACATATAGAATCATATATTAGGATTGACATATTCTCATGCGACTCATATTGCGTTTCATTGCTTGGGGTACCATGCTTGTATGATTACTTTTTGTACCCATATATATGTGAGTTTGTCCACTACTCCCAAGTTTGCATAGTTTGTATGATTTTGTGGGAGTATGACAAGTTTGATTGCTATCAGGACATTACATTTGGTATCAGATTAGTTGAGTTCGTTCACTACCCCCAACATCATTATATGCCATTACATTTCTCTCATATTATGTTGTGCATATAGATTAGTTGATTTCTCTAACCCTTGGTGATTTTCTATCTAGTTGATATGCCAAAGGAAAGAGAAATTTGGTTTTGAAAATTAATACTTTATGCTTTTCATGCACACTCTTTGTGGTATTACTTTTCATGCCTTCCTTCAATATGTGTTGTGTCGTGAATGTTTATTTTGTGCACATATGCATATTGAACGAGGAATCTTTCTAGCACACACTATTGTATTAGATATGTGTATTCATAATGATGTTGCTTGACTAAATCATATGCATAGGAATTATTAGTCTAGGTGTTTCTAATTTCTAATGATTGAGAATTGTTAATTCCTTATATCTATGATTTTGTGATTATAATAACTCCTATTAATGCATGTCATGCATTTCTATTGATGAGTGTTATTTACAATTGGTGAATGTTTGGTTATTGGACTACTTGATTTTGTTCCTTAACTTATTGGATCCAAAAAGTTTTTGGATACCACCAATTGTTGTATTGTCAGATTGTTGTGCAAGATCCATACTCTTCACACTCCTTGATTTACAAATGATGGATCAATTCAAAGGAAAGGATGGTGCATTGGAGATGCACACATATAGGGAAAGCTAAATGGTTGTAAGTATGTGTTTTGCACAATTGGTATTTTAATATATTGGTTTTGACTACCATATTTACAATTGGTATTTTAATATATTGAATTTGTGTAATATAGCATACTTCTTCATTAGCTCATTCTTGTCACACCCTCATGAAGATTGTTTGTTTATGTGACTGCCATGTTTATGTATGTCTTGTATGTCTTATTACGACTCATGTATCATGGTAGCTATAACATTCAAATAATGATTTGGTTAGTTGTTTATTGATGTTCATATCTTTGGAACATGTTGTCATCACACATCGCATTCCTCACATGCATGTTTCTGTGTGAAGATTGTTATATGTTCTGGATATGATAACTGATGTGTATGACATGCTTGCTTGTTTATTGACTGTATTAAGTATATTGATCTTAATCTTCATTTAAGATTCATTTCTTACTGGCATGCTATACTTCATCATGTCATACATAATTCATGCCATGTATAAGATTAATGATTTAGGATCTTTATGCATATTTGTTCATTGTATCACCACACATCTCATACTTTTTCTATGGTTTGTATGGTTATCTTTATGAGACGTATTGATATGATTTGGGGTGATCAATGTATGTTACTTGTCATTTTTAATTACTTCATGACTGATGTCTAGCTATAATTTTATTCAAGAGATCTTTCATGTCTATAGCTAAATCTTTCATGTATGATTTTTTTTTCACAAGTGACATAACTTTCATTCATATTAGTTAGTGATCTTCAAGCTATATTTCTCACTATGTCATCTCTCAACTCATGCTCATATTGTATGCTATTTTTATGAGATGTTAGAGATAACTTGTGTTATACTCGATCACATAGGCTTTATATTATGTTTGATGATATGTATATTCTGTCATAAATATTCTTCCGTGAATATATCTTGATGCACTATGAATTCTTTGATGCTACATCCGATTATATTGTGCTTACTCAAGTTTTTAGTATTCTATTCGCACAATTGGTATGCATGCTTGCGATGTTCATGATAACTTTATTCGTTTATGTCCTACCTTGTGACTTTGATCGTAGACTATCTTCATGCCTTTGCTCAAAAGATATTTTGTCACATTATGCCTCATGTTGAATCCTTTGTGATAATTGAGCTTGGATGAAATCATGTCTCTATTTGTTCACTTGGTTTCCTTCTCAAGTAATATCATGATTTTGACAGTATTTGCCTGCTTGCCATACTCTGTTATATTACAATTGGTATCATCTTTACATATCATATTTACATTTGGTATCATATTTACAATTGTTAGACTATTTATATTGGATATCATCTTTACATGATCTTGTTTGATGCTAGTTTTGAGCGTATGATATAGTGCTTTTCTTCCTCTTGCTCATGGCATTCCATGCTTTGCATTGACTCTTTATGTGAGTATCTATTCTGGAATGCATGCTTGTACTATGGTTCTTTTGAACATTGTTTCAATTAGTATCCTAGTGTGCTAGAATTGTGTATGCCATACGTTTTATGATGTTTCTATCTCTATTTGGCATAACACCTTTGCATGATATAGATATTTGTGTATGCCCACATCGCACACTTCACTTAAATTTTGGCTGGAGATACTTTTGGAGATGATTTGGTATGACTACAATTTGTATCGTATGCCATTATACTTAATTTGTGTTATTATTTAATAACATGACTTTGTACACATGGTTATAAATGATATTTCCACAATTGGTATCTGATATTTACTTCGTCGCTCGACTATTATATTGATTTGATAGCTTTGTTTGTATGAAAACATAGAATTGTTTTCCATGCACTCAATTTGCTAAAATATTGATCTATGTCAATATGATGATTCTGATTCCACCATGATGTATTTAATCATGTTCATGTCATTTGTCATGTTCATTGCTCAAGGACAGTCTATCACATTATGCTTAATGTTATAAATTTTGTGATAATTGAGTTTGTTTGGGTATTTGACACTGTTTGATCACTTGTTTTTCTTTTACAAGTGATGTTATAATTTTTGCAATTGTCACTTTTCTAACACTGCTCACACTACTCTTTACAATTAGTATCTATTGTAATCTTTTATCACATATGCTTTTTGCTTATCTTTTTGTGATAATTGAGGGTGGTTGAGTTGTTGTTGGATATGTGCTCTTTTGATATCTTTATTTTGATATCTAGTTTTCAATTGGTAACTTTACATTAGAGAACTTTACAATTGATATCTCTACATTAGATATACCCCCATCTCTACAATTGATATCACTTTTCTAACATATGCTTTATGTTTTCCACTCTATTGTTGCATTTGTAGTTTCTATACCCCCATATCTTTTTGTTTATGACAAAGGGGGAGAGAAATAAACAAAGGATGTGCTTATTAAATGTTGAGTGTTAAACATTACCTTGAATCATATAGACTTTAAGTATGATCGTTCATGTATATGATTCAGGGGGAGCATTGGAGCAATGGTTTATATTGATTACATTATATATATATTGGTAATCATGCTCATGTTTATGATGTGTATCACCTATATGATTTGTATTGTGTATGCATATTATTTCTGGTCATTCATGCGATATATACACAACCACATGTGATACACACACTATTAACTGCTGAATGATGCTATTGATTATTGATATTAACTTAATTGGCATCATTGCAGGGGGAGTAAGTATATTTAATGCACAATTATTTGTTTTGTTTATATTTGGTTTGTCATCATCAAAAAGGGAGAGAATGTTGAGTATTGGACTCTCCACCTTGATTTTGATGATGATCAAACACAAATCATTGTGACTAACTCTTGTGATTGCAGTTAGCTAAAAAGTCACCAATTAGATTCAAGAAGATCAAAAGTGACTACACGTGTTGATTCAAGTGGAGAACTTGGTAGATCAACAAAAGTGAAGCATTGGCTTGAAGAACTCAAAGGCTACTTCAAACCTCAAGTCAATGGCATCAACAAATGAATGGAGATTCAATCCAAAGAGAAGAAAGGAATGGATGAGTCAAAAGCTTCGAAGACTATGACGTTGAAGATATTCAAGTAATTCAACCAAAAGACTCAAGTCCATGAAGAATTATGGAGATCGTCGCCAAAGTAATTTGTTCATCTCAAGCGACGTCCCAAGACTTCCTCAGAACGCGTGATCGTTGTGCCTGGAGCTTCGTTGAAGCTCAAGGAGTATTCATGAAGTCAAGGGATTCGGATTCTCCATGTTGAAGCTTTGAAGACGGTTTGTCGTGTTTACTTTTATGTCTTCTAGCTTCGGTTTAGTGGAATGTTAAGCCTTGAGTAGTACTTGCCTAGAAATCTTCATAACTTTCATATCTTATCTCTAGGATTGCCTTAGAAGCCATTAGAAACTTTCCCGTAGCTTATCGCTTCATTTCTTGGCTTCTGATGCATCTTAGTTGGTTCAAGTAGAAGAACCAACCGACTAGATGACAATCTAATCGGTTGGAAATCCTTCTTGAACCGACTAGATATCCTTGCTCAACTCAGCCCATTCATTGTTGGTCAATTAGTCGGTCCGGGAAGGTTCACCGACCGACTAGATGACGATTTAGTCGGTTGGAAATCCTACTTAGACCGACTAGTTATCCTAATCAATTGAAGACAATTTGTTGACCAATTAGTCGGTCCAAGAAGGCTCACCGACCGACTAAATGACGATCTAGTCGGTTGGTGTTTCTTCTCAGACCGACTAGTTTTCCTTGTGAAATTCGACCTTTGCACTGTTGACCAGTTAGTTGGTTCAAGAAGGATGGTTAATGCATTAAATGACAATCTAGTCGGTTGATGATCCTTCTTAGACCGACTAGTTTCAAATCTAGTCGGTCCAAGAAGGTTCACTGACCGACTAGTTGTCAATCTAGTCGGTTGATGATCCTTCTTAGACCGACTAGTTCTTACCCAGATTTCATCATCTTCTCTGTTAATCATCTAGTCGGTCCAAGAAGGTTCACTGACCGACTAGTTGTCAATCTAGTCGGTTGATGATCCTTCTTAGACCGATTAAGCAGCTTCAGAAATAGATCCATTGGGCATTTAATGCCACGAATTTTGTGACCGTTTTCTATCTTCCCTATATAAGTTTGTGTGCTTCTAACCAGTAATCCAAGGCTGAAATTAGAGACATTTTCACACCTTTGAGAAGAGCCATTCAACTCCAATTCCAAGCTCTCTCATCTCACAAGAATCTCTCTCTTTCTCTTTGAGCACTAATTCCTCAAGAGAGATTCTCATTCCTTGTGAGCTTCTCAAGCTAAGAGCTTGAATCCAAGTCACCATCTTCACCCTAGCCTTCTATTGCTGTCCATCTTGGTGGAGCTAGGGTTTGGTGATCTCATCTTCCTCAAAATCCATTCTTGCCCTAAATTGGTAAGTATTGCTCAAGGCATAGGATTTTGTGGTAAGAAGTTTTATATTTCAATCTTTATACTTCATATTTGTTGTATACTCTCGGTGGTGAGAGGATTGGCTTGATCCCAAGTTGTGGGAGTCAAGATTTCGTTTTACTCTCGGTTTGTGAGAGTTTGCTTAGTCTCAGGTTATGGGATTAAGGTTTTGCGTGTTCTCGGGTTGTGGGATACACGGACATCGATTGTAGGTCGATTGCACTTGTGGGGTTTCCGCAAGTAGGCTAAAGGAAATCTCTAGCGGTTTGCTAGAGTATCCGGAGGGGATCCGGGTGTTGCTGGAGTAGGGCACCGGTAACAAGTCGGGAAGACTTGGGTGGCACCGAACCAGGGTAGATTACTTGTTTGCATTGCATTATTGCTTGTGTTGTTGTTCACTTATTGTATTCCGCATTTGTTGGTTAAGTAGGGTTTTATTGGGCGTAATTTCCTTATAATTCTATAAAACACTCTTCACCCCCTAGTGTTTGTTCCTCATAGCACAGTGTCACTACATATCTAAGAGTCCTTATAAGCTATGTTTTGGGGTTTGGTATCTTGAACTCATTTCTAATGCGGTGGGAAAAATCAATCCTAGGTGATATTCATGTTAAATGGAAAATGTGGATTGGTTTTGGTTGATGTTCCTGATTGAATCTCCCATTATACTTCAATGTTTAATTATCACACTGACACAATGGTGGCGAAGTCTAAATTATAATTTTCTTTGAACTTGAATTGCCTACTCTATGAAGAATACATGCAAGTGATAGTTATAATCTATAATACTTTATTTTTTGCATGTGATATGTGATAGACTCTTTGATGATAAGAAAGGGGAAAAAGTTGGAAAGATTTGGTATTTGGTATTATTTTTTGAAGGGTGAGCATTAGAAATACATGAATATGGGGAGCTTGAAAATAAGGGGAGCATGCTTATCACTATTGCTATAGTGTTGTGCATGTTAGTAATGCTTGAACGTCTCATTGTACACATCATATGCATTACATCCTTCATCACACTTCCCACACACACTTCTCATTGCTCAAATCTTTTATTGGGTTGTCATCATCAAAAGGAGGAGATTGTTGGAAGCAACGATCTAGGATCTCTAGTTTGAAGATAACAAACGTGTCCGAACTATTTAACGTGTGTGCAAAGTGTGTTTCAGGAATGGCAAAGCGGTAAATCTTTGAAGAGATGACTAAGTCAACTTGATGGAGATTAATGGCTACACAAATCATTTGGATTTGGTCAACTTTGGTGAGATGATCATGAGAGATTCTCTTAGATTGGTTCATATCAATTAGGTTTCTATTTGAATTTCCTAATCCATTTTGGGTGCAAACAAAATACTCACCAAATCCCTATTCACACTCATATTCCTATTTGAATTCCATGTTGGGATGAGATCAAATCCTATTCAATCTCAACCCCCATATTCTTAGGGATGCTAATTGATCCTACCCTATCCCTTGCCATGCCGACCTCACCCACATTGACTCATTGCCGACCCAATATTAAAACCCTAGTGTTCATCCTATTAAAACCCACTCAATAGAAGAACTAAAGTGTGTGGCAACAAAAGAGAAAAAGTGGCGGCCATAAAATAATTTTCTAAGGCAAAGGCCCTTTATCTCATAGGTCGCAAAACCAAGCAAAACCCTAACCTTCTCATTGCAACAAACACCTAGAGGAGGTCGACCACATTAATTTCTCCAAAACAAAGAGCCTCACGCAACAAGCCCATAGCCATCTTCCTCCCTTGCCATGAGCACCATCAAGGCCAAAGAAACATCATCTTCAACAAGGAGATCTTCATCAAGCCTCAACATCAACAAACTCCGAGGAGGGCTTCTTCAACCTTGCTCATGCAAAGAAGAGGGCCAAGATCATCATTGCCAACTCAAGAAGATCTTGCAAGCCATCGTCGACCAAGTAAGATCACGCATCAGCATCCTTGTCGACCCATGCTTGCAATTCCCAAGGAGGCTGCCGACCGTTGCTGAACCTTCTGACGACTACGTTACTGCCGCCCTCATCATCAAACGTTTGCCTGGCCGTAAGGTCGCCTTGTCATGAGTTTTCCTCGCTGTCGAGCTGTACATCAACTCAACTGGAAGCCGTGCCCTGTCATCATCTCATCGTCGAAGTTGTCGCTGAAGAAGACCCCGCTGCCAGCATCTCTCAGCTGCCGATGACGAAGTCCAACCCATTACGCTGCTACCATAAGTCGCCGTGAAGAGCTGTTGTTGAGAGCTCGTCGTCGAGCTGTCGTACACCACAGAGGGGAGCTTCCACCGTCGAACTGGGGTCGTCGTCGGAGTGCCTCACGACGTGGAGTCAGGTCTACACCGGAGAGCCATCGTCAGAGTCATCGTTGACGAAGTCGGAGAAGTCGAAGCCCACGAAGTCGTGGCCGTCGAGATATCGGAGAAGTCAAAGTCTCTGGCGAACGCAAGTTAGGGCATTGCATGAAAAATACGCTGATGTGGAAACTTAACTGATTGCTGTGTGCACATACTGCATTATTATAGTTTTGCACTGGGATTTCTTTACACATAGACCAATTTGTGCACTCAACTTCAAAGGGCTACAACTTGAGACCAGGAGTCTGATCGAGACACTGTTTGTGCCAAACTGAAGCTAACGCCGTGCTGAACGATAGAGACGACACACCATCACAATCTAAACATTTTTGAATTCTTTATTTTACCATTATATTTGTGATTGTGTGTAGATCTATGTTGGGGAAACTTTATCTTTTTGTGTTCTTTTGGGACTTGTTTAGTCTGGGACTAGACAAGTGGGTCTTGACAAGTGGGACTTGTCAAGATAGAGCATTTTCTAGGTTGATAGTGTTCTGCACTCGGGGAGTGTGGTACGTTCTAGGTGGGGGGCAGGGAGCTCAGGACCCATTGTAGTTGTACAAACGAAACATATTAATGCTAGTATTTGCTTAGAGGCTGGAGTAGGTCGTGGGACGATCGAACCAGGGTATATCTGCGCGTATTCTGTGATTGCTTCATATTTACCTTGCTTGTGATTATTAATTGCGTGTTCACCCCCTAGGCTAAGATCCAGATCCGGCAAGTGGTATTAGAGCCAGTTTATTAGGATCTAGCCTAGGATTGACCATGAACCCCATTGATAGTGCTTTTGTTGAGGGTCAGTCCATATATCTCGTCCCCTAGATTTAATGGTGTAGATAATGCATAATGGAAAAATAGAATGAGAATCTACCTTATATCTGTTGATTATAAAGCTTCGTAAATTGTTGAAAAACGCTATAAGCCACCTGTCATTAAAGTTGGAGATGTTGATATGCTTAAATCTAATGATAAATGGGATGACAATGATTGGAGACTTTATGCTTTTAAGGCTAAATCAATGAATGCGCTTAATTGTTCATTAGATAAATCTGAATTCAATCGCATCTCACATTGTCTAATTGCACAAGAAATATGGCATACATTGGAGGTGACGCAGGAGGGAACGTCACAGGTGAATGAGTCTAGACTTGCAATTCTGAGCACAGAGTACGAGAGCTTTTGCGTGCTACCATCAGAGTCCATATCAGAGATGTTTGCGAGGTTCACCAATATCGTCTACAAGTCTAGCTCGCTTGGTAAGCCATATTCTAGCCTTGAACAGGCGAGGAAAATATTAAGAGCGTCGCCAAGCTCTTTCAGGCCTAAAGTCATCGCCATCTAAGAACCGAAAGATCTATCACAGATGAGGGTAGAGGACTTGATAGACAACCTAATGTCTCATGAGCTTGAGTTGCTAAATATTGAAGAAAGAGAGAAACCTGAACCAAAGGAAAAAGCTCCAAAACCACTAGCCCTTCAAGCTAGCGAGGATGACGACGATGACGAGGAGCATGCTCTTATGGTAAGAGGATTCAGCTGATACATCAAGACAAAGCAAGGAAGAGTGGAGATGGCACAAAGGTTTACTTGCTTCAATAAATATAATCCTGCTAGAAATACTTCTGAACAGAATACTACTAATGATAAAGTTGAATGTTTTAAATAAAGGAGAAAGGGACATTATGCAAGGAATTGCCCATAAGAGATGGCTCAGGTTGCAAAAGAGAAAGGAAAAGCCGTAGTGGTAACGTGGGACAATGATAGTGGAGATGAGCTCGATGAGAATGAAGCACACTCCTCCCTCTGCTTAATGGCAAAGAATGATGAGGTAATATCTTATACTAAAGCATAGCTCTTTAAGAAAATGCAAGAAGAAATTGATGAGCTAGATAATACTGTTGAATGCTATAGAAATTCTTGCTTTGAATTGCAAAAAGAAAATTGCGACATGTTTGAAGAATCTAAAAATTTAAAAGAGGAACTTGTTGCATGCAAATCAACCATTGACTTGTTAAAAAGGAAAAAATCTAGCTCATCTGAAAAAGCTGCTTGTCTTTGTCCTTCCTTATTGAAAATATTAGCATGCTTAAGCAAGATTTAATTAAGCTTGAAATTGAAAAGGATTATATGATTAGAGAGCTTAATGATAAATTGTGCATGCTAAATAATCAGCTTAAAAGAAAAATGGTTGAATTTGAAAAGAAGGAAGAGAAAAATAAGAAAGCTTTTATAAGTAAATGTACCTTGCTTGTGAATGAAAATTCATTGTTGAAATCCAAAGTCTCTAGCCTTGAATTGTCCATTAAGAAATTTTCCATAGGAAAACAATCTTTAGATATCATTCTTGGAAATCAATTATATGACAATAATAGACGTGGACTTGGATTTGGTTTGAAAAATGTTGAAAAGCCTAAATTTAAGAAAATTCACAATGTGCCTTCTATTGTTAAAAATATGCATGCAAAGTGCTTTACTTGTGATAGCGTTGATCACACATCCTATTATTGGAAGTTTAGGAACACAAACATAAAGTTCAAACAAGTGTGGGTTCCTAAAACTTTGATGACTAACACTAGTGGACCTTGTTGGATTTCAAGGTAACACTTGACACCTTTCATGTAGGTGAGATGGAGATTTGGCAGGGAGCAATGAATTGAAAGTATCATTTTTAGCTCCTTAGTCAAATGGTGACGCGTAGGTATATTTATTTCCCTCTTTGCTTTCATTGCATACCTTTAAAGGTTTTTATGTGTGCTTGATTTATTTCTTGTTTGTGTGCTTTCATGTTTAATTCTTGTTTTTTTTGTTTTAGTTCATTATAAAAAGGAAAAATCAAAAATCAAAAAAAAAATGGTGCTTAATGAATACCTCCTTATGAATCTTTATAAGTGGTATTATTGAATGTTCATTCATATCCTTGTATAAATCATTGTATTATCGTTATAGCTACATGCGCAAGTTAGACTTCATTTAGTAGCTATGGCATGTTCCATGAAATGAATAATTTGATTTCTACACCTACATGCTCACTTCCACGAATATTAAACTTATTTTACTTTTGGAGATTCTTTTTATGAATATTGGAAAGTGAATGTAGGATAATAAAAACTGAAAAATCTAAGAGATATGAAGTGTTTTGCCATGGATGAAAATTGAGCACAAAAGGAATTGTATATGAAAAAAAATATTTTATGAATATTGCTCCTTATGTAAAATAGATACAATTCATGACAAGTATACTATCCAAGAGTATCCAACATATGCTTTATGGGTAATCTTTAGCGTTGGTGTATTTTACTCGTCAAGCAATGCCAACCCCACATCTAAGAGTCCCTATAGACTATGTTTTGGGGTTTGGTACCTTGAACTCATTTCTAATGAGGTGAGAAAAATCAATTCTAGGTGATATTCATGTTAAATGGAAAATGTGGATTGGTTTTGGTTGATGTTCCTGATTGAATCTCTCGTTGTACTTCAATGTTTAACTATCACACTTACACAATGGTGGTGAAGTCTAAATTAAAATTTTCTTTGAACTTGAATTGCCTACTCTATGAAAAATACAGGCACGTGATAGTTATAATCTGTAATACTGTATAGACTCCATTAATATGCTTTTGATGATAAGAAAGGGGGAGAAAAGTTGGAAAGATTTGGTATTTGGTATTATTTGTTGAAGGGGGGCATTAGAAATACATGAATATGGGGAGCTTGAAAATAGGGGGAGCGTGCTTATCACTATTACTATAGTGTTGTGCATATTAGTAATGCTTGAACGTCTCATTGTATACATCATATGCATTACATCCTTCATCACACTTCCCACACGCACTTCTCATTGCTCAAATCTTTTACTGGTTTGTCATCATCAAAGGGGGAGATTGTTGGAAGCAACGATCTAAGATCTCTAGTTTGATGATAACAAACGTGTACGAACTATTTACCGTGTGTGCAAAGTGTGTTTCAGGAATGGCAAAGCGGTAAATCTTTGAAGAGATGAATAAGTCAACTTGATGGAGATTAATGGCTTCACAAATCATTTGGACTTGGTCAACTTTGGTGAGATGATCATGAGAGATTCTCTTAGATTGGTTCATATCAATTAGGATTCTATTTGAATTTCCTAATCCATTTTGGGTGCAAACAAAATCCTCACCAAACCCCTATTCCCACTCATATTCCTATTTGAATTTCATGTTGGGATGAGATCAAATCCTATTCAATCTCAACCCCCATATTCTTAGGGATGCTAATTGATCCTACCCTATCCCTTGCCATGCCGACCTCACCCACCTTGACTCATTGCTGACCCAATATTAAAACCATAATGTTCATCCTATAAAAACCCCCTCAATAGAAGCGACAACAAAAGAGAAAAAGTGGCGGCCATAAAATAATTTTCTAAGGCAAAGACCCTTCATCTCCTAGGCCGCAAAACCAAGCAAAACCCTAACCTTCTCATTGCGGCAAACACCTAGAGGAGGTCAGCCACATTAATTTCTCCAAAGTAAAGAGCCTCACGCAACAAGCCCATATCCATCTTCCTCCCTTGTCGTGAGCACCATCAAGGCCAAAGCAACATCATCTTCAACAAGGAGATCTTCATCAAGCCTCAACATCAACAAACTCCGAGGAGGTCTTCTTCAACCTTGCTCACGCAAAGAAGAGGGCCAAGATCATCATTGCCGACTCAAGAAGATCTCGCAAGCCATCATTGACCAAGCAATATCACGTATCAGCATCCTCGTCAACCTACACTTGCAAATCCTAAGGAGGCTGCCGACCACTGCTGAACCGTCCGACGACCATATTACTATCGCCCTCATCATCAAGCGTTTGCCTCGCCATAAGTCGCCTTTTCGTGAGTTTGCCTCGCCATTGATCTGCACATCAATTGAAGCCGTGCCATGTCATCATCACGTCGTCGAAGTTGCCGCTAAAGAAGAGCCCGCTGCCAGCATCTCTCAGCTACCGACGGCGAAGTCCAACTATTACGCTGTTGCCATAAGTCGTCGTGAAGAGCTGCTGTTGAGAACTTGTCGCCAAGCTATCGTATGCTGCAGGGGAGAGCTTCTACCATCGAACTGGGGACGACACTGCAGTGTTGCACGACGTGGAGTCGGGTCGCCACCGGAGAGCCGTCGTCGCAGTCGTCGTTACTGAAGTCGGAGAAGTCGAAGCCCAGGAAGTCGTCGCCGTCGAGCTATCGGAGAAGTCGAAGCCTTAGGCGAACGCAAGTTAGGGTAATGCATGAAAAAAAACGTTGACGTGGTAACTTAGGTGATTGTTGTGTACACAGACCATATTATTATAGTTTTGCACTGGGATTTCTTTACACACAGACCAATTTGTGCACTCAACTTCAAAGGGCTACAACTTGAGATCCAGGAGTCAGATCGAGACACTGTTTGCGACAGACTGAAGCTGACACCGTACTGAATGACAGAGACAACACACCATCATAATCTAAGCATTTTTAAACACTGTATTTTACCATTATATTTGTGATTGTATGTAGATCTCTGTAGGGAAAACTTTACCTTTTTGTGTTCTTTTGGGACTTGTTTAGTCTGGGACTAGACAAGAGGGTCTTGACAAGTGGGACTTGTCAAGATAGAGCATTTACTAGGTTGATAGTGTTCTGCACTCGGGGAGTGTGGTACATTCTAGGTGGGGGAGATGGAGCTCAGGACCCATTGTAGTTGTACAAATGAAACATATTAATGCAAGTATTTGCTTGGGGGCTGGAGTAGTCATAGGACGACCGAACCATGATATATTTATGCGTATTCTGTGATTGCTTCATATTTACTTGTGATTATTAACTGTGTGTGATTTCTCGTGGATTGCGTGAGAATTTTTTATTAGCATATTCACCCCTTATAGGCAAAGATCCAGATCCAACACTCTCCCCCATCGCTTGACTTAGTTGGTTGCGTCCTTCACCATGGTCGGCCAATAATAGCCTTGTCAAATTTCCTTCTGCACCAGGGTGCAGCCTCTATAGTGATTCCCGCAAAGGCCTTCATGGATATCACGGACGACCTCCTCCGCCATCCTTGACCCAAGGCACTTTAGATAGGGCAAGACGTCGTACCTTACGCGATGCTTTCGGTAGACCATGCCATCGAAGATCATGGCCCGCCTCTCGATCTTTTTCGCCTCCAGTCTGTCCTATGGCAGGGCTTCGGTCTCCAGGTAGGCGACGATCGGGTTCATCCACGACTACTCCAGGTCGACGTATAGTAGCTCGCCATCTCCCAGGCTTGGTGTAAGTAGGTTCTCAATGTGCATAGCTTTCCCAATCTCGACCGGAGAAGAGGACACCAGCTTTGAGAGGGCATTGACACAGAGGTTGTTCGACCTGGGTAGATGCTGGACCGCGGCCTTCCTGAATTTGAGTAGCTCGGCACAGGCACACTTCAATACAGCTTCATCAGATCCTTCATTGCTTCGAAGCGGCCTTTAATATGGTGGACGATGAGCCTTGAGTTGCTGATCAGCAGCACATTCGTCGCCCCAAGTGCCATGCAGAGCTTCAGCCCGTTAATGACAGCCTCGTACTCAGCCATATTGTTGGTCATCGAGAAGTTGAAGCAGAGTGTGTACTCCAGCAAGCTTCCCTCCGAGGTCGCAATTACAATACCGGCCCCACTACCTGACCTCGTGGCCGAACCATCGATGTGGACGATCCACAGCTTGCCTTTGGTCTGTGTGGAGGTTGATGGAGGATTCTCGTCGGTAAGCTGCTACTGTTGTGTGTCCGGCTGGTCATCGGGCATTGTTTTACCGACCTCTCCGGCAGTGCACTCTGCCACGAAGTTTGCTAGTGCCTGTCCCTTGATTGCCACCCTAGGCTGGTAGATGATGTCGAACTCACTGAGCTCGACACTCCAATTCAGCATCAGGCCTGATCTTTACAGCCTCTTCAGGTCCTTTTCGAGTGGCGAGTTGGTGTAGACAACGATTGAGTGTGCCTAGAAGTAGGCCCAGAGCTTCATGTCCGTCAGGGTCAGGCAATAGGTGAACTTCTCGATGGGGCTGTAGCGAGTCTTCGCCTCCCGAAGCATCGACTAGCATAATAGATCGGCCTCTGGATGTGTCACGCCCCGCTTCCCAAAAACGTGGAGGCGAGACGTGAGAAGGTCCGCTCAGACTTGAAGCTGTGAAACTCCAAGTCTGATAAGCGTATAAATCATCATATGGCAGGTCCTTGCAACGCAAACAAAACAACAATAATAATAAAGGAAAGAGACAAAAGCGAAATCTCTGAATATCCATTGAATGAATTACAATATCACAGAAAATCCACCAGGCTAAAAGGAAAAGAGTCTAAGGCCCAAACATGGCCAACAAGGTATAACATACATACAAAGGTGCCACACACCAACAACTAACAGCAAACCTAAACAAAGAAGTGAACACGAGCGGTCTTCAAGACAGGCCCCTGGTGTCCACTCACCACCATAGCAAACATCAGCATCAGCAACACCACCTCCCCTACAACAAAGCTCTGGCTCTGGGTCTAACATGTGACACCCAAAAGAGAGAGGGGCACATGTCAGCAAGTCTGGAAGGATTTGTGCAAGGAAACTGAAAGTAAGGTGAACTAGCAACCTAGCAGTTATAGTATGATGCATGGCATGTCAAGTATAGTATGGGAGTGACAAGTAAAGGGAGGTACAAGTAGCAAGTATGTCACGGATAACAAGTAAAGCACGGACAAGTACAAGTCAAGTGGTTCACGTCAAGTGAACAGTCAAGTAAACAAGTGGTAGTTGTGACATGTAATGTCAAGTAACAAGTACAAGGGATCACTCAACGAGTGCCCTATTGCTCGCAGGCTGTGCTCAAGTACAAGTCAAGTAAATCACGTCAAGTAAACACGTCGTGCACAGAGATTCCGCCTGTTGGCTAGAGTGGCTGATCGGGCCAACTCCTAAGCTCAAGTGACCGTTTATCTCTACCCCTCCCACGTGTGTCGAGCCAGGGCATTACCCCCGAACACGGAATGCTCGCTTCTGGGACACGAGCCAGGAAGTGTGTTTAACATGTATGGCGTAGGGTTATGCCCATGTATAATGGGTGCCTAGCCGGAAACTAGTAGGTCGGGCATTGGCTATCAACCAACACATGGCCCGCTTCTGGAACACGAGCCAGGAAACACACGTATTGTAGTGTGTGCTACGAATACGACATACAACATGGATAGCATGGATGACAATGTATTCGCGTATCGATAATCAAAATTAAACATGACATGGTAGTTGTGCAACATGGTAAGCGACGGTCCTAGCTTCGTTGTCAAGCTAGTTCCGAAATTTGCGCCTAGGCGAGTATCATTTCGTCGCATAGTCTCTTTTACGCCTACAACAAGCAAATGGCCTAAAACATGGCCCAAACCATAAGTGGCAAGTTTCACTTGCCTCACGCCAAAGAAGACGATCAACGAGGCACACCATGAAATGTTATCTACGGGAAGTCGCTGTTATGGAGAAACAACCATCAAAACAACATTCATTTCATTAGGGTTTCACAAAAACACAACGGGTTATGAAAACATTAAGAGATCGGTTATTACCGTATAGGAAACAGAAGAATGATGCCGAGCAACCACGGCGACGGAAGAAACGCTCCGGGGAACCTAGGGTTTAGATCTGGAAATGGATGGAGAAGTTTGGAG
Source organism: Scilla litardierei (assembly GCA_030789695.1). Taxonomy (NCBI): domain Eukaryota; kingdom Viridiplantae; phylum Streptophyta; class Magnoliopsida; order Asparagales; family Asparagaceae; genus Scilla; species Scilla litardierei. The sequence goes on along the minus strand of CM061142.1, from coordinate 436,950,021 downwards.
AAATAGGGTTTTGGGGGATTTTGGGGGTTTGATGAGATTTTGATGAAGATGAGAGGTGGAATGTGTTAAGGGAGAGTTTGGATGATGGATTTTGGGCTTGGGATGAAGGAATAAGGGTTTGAGGTAGAAGGGGGCTCAATGGGGGAGAAACTAGGGTTTTAGGTCGTGAGGGAGAAGAAGAAAACGTTTGGGAGGGGTTTAAATAGGATGGGCTGGCGGCTGCCCAGAAATTAGGGTTTCGACACAGATTAGTCGGTCAAAGATCAACCACTGACCGACTAGTTTGGGAACTAGTCGGTCGGTTGACCAACGCAGATCGACTAAGTCCAAACAGTGACTCCTGTACAAAAATAGGATTTAGATTTAGTCGGTCAAAGAACAACTACTGACCGACTAGTTTCTCATCTAGTCGGTCGACGAACGTTCTTAGACCGACTAAGAATGAACAGTACTCGACTGCACAGAAGAACTAAGAATTAGTCGGTCAGAGTACAAAACTTAACCGACTAGTTTAACAACTAGTCGGTCAAAAGATGAACTTAGACCGACTAAACAGAAACAGTAACTTAAGTAAAATTAATCCAAGGAACTAGTCGGTTTGAGTAGAGTTGCCGACCGACTAGATCTCAATCTAGTCGGTTGGTTCCCCTTCTCGAACCAACTAAGATGCACTAAAAGTGCCGATTCGAATCGCAGAGCTTCGGGAAGATTCATATGGCTTCTAAGATCACTCTAACTCTATGATATGAGCGATTTGAAGCTCGTCACGAATGACTTACTCTGAAATCGACGATCGAAGGAAGAAGCTAGAAAATCACGACGAAACGATCGAAAGTGAAAGCTATGGCGACGAAAACCACACATTCAAGGAGAAAATCCACCAAGCATATATTTTAATATAGACAATCCAATTACACGAAAACCGGTTGTTACATCCTACCCACCTTAGAATAATGTCCGTCCTCGGACTTTCTAACATATCTAGTCGCCCTAGTAACTACCCTCAATCAATATCACATCAAAATTTCAACCAAGTACATTCATCTCAGGTGCTTATATATATATATATATATATATATATATATATATATACTCTAGGTAGTCAATTATTAACACCACGGAAGTAAATATATATTCTCGCATATAGTACACTTATACTTGTTATAATCAAACAACTCCATTCGCGTATTCAAATCATTCATATAGGAAAGTATATTCTATATAACTATATAACACTTATTACACACTATATGAAAATAACCAAGTCTCTCTTACTTATATGAAAATAATTTCACACTAGAAAATACCATCGGAATCTACACGTATAGGTAACTACCTATGGACAAGACAATAAGAATACACTAGTCCCTATATCTCCTAGTATACGCCAAACAATCAACATGCGAAATCACACCATACAATCGTTAAAACAAGTTCATATCTAATATACATTCACCATCATTATAATTTCACAATTTATAATCATTCAAATGCATGCACACATTTCACCATATTATCACTTCATATATAGTCCTATAGCTATAATCACGACACACCGAACATACCATAGTCACCAATTCCTATAACTATCACATACTCACCCGTGCATGGTGCACACCCACACACGCTAATATTTCATTCATATATATACCAATCACACCACTATATGCTTAGCACATCTACACACCTAGTTTAGCTAGCGCACATATATTCACGCAACCAAGTCCTTAGTGAATAACTATACCACAAGGCCAACTCACATAACTATATATTGGTATAGCCACCCACAATCGTGTGCGTAACACAACCAGGCACAAACAATCCAAACATTATACATACATCATCCATCACTATACACCAATCACATACAATACACCAATGTACATAGAGTGTACCCACTCAAGCTTGAGTGAGACTCAAAATCATAGCAGAATAATTCCATACACATAACATAGCATCCATGCATATGCCAATACTAGCCAAAGCATACACGTCTACCAACATAACCACATACATATCTAAATGTCAACACCCTTAATATCCAATCAGGTAATATCGCATATTTCAATCACTTCATATACCATGATATTATTACAAACATTAGCACACCCATAATTACATTATTCCCCCTAATAAGTACAATCATCGTAAAGTCACATACATGTATCATATATTCATACCATATCCATCCATCTATAATTGGCACACCAATTCACTTACTTCATCCATTAGTCAAGATATGCAATAGCCGTGTATACCTCATGGTATACACGCATACGACATCCACGATAGCAAGCAATACCAATCAAAATTATATTTCTACTACCATATATATATCACCTATATATTCACGCAGCAATTACATAACTACTCACGTCTACGCACAATACGTAACTACGTACGAGCACACACACTCACGCGTACAACACATAGGTCACATAATAGGCCTACCCACTTTAACTATACGTACACCTATTATTATCACACCCAGCATATATATATAGTTTCACCAATCATATTATTTCAACCATCATAAGTATCTCCAACTACATACACTCTATTCAGACATTCCAATACAGAATCTTATATACATAGACGCCCCTAGAGTGGTATAGCTATCCTCGCACATATCCACAAATATTAACACACTTACAATTCATAACATCATGAATAACTCTGAGTATGTATATATCACACAATAGGAAAACATTATCATGCTATAGGGGGTACACTCTTTAAGCATACATACTCAACTTAGGTACATGCACTACGACAACATCACCAAAAGTCCAAGGGCCAACTACTAAACTGGCGCGACGTAAATAACGGCAAACACTAGTGGGATAACTATGCAGAAGGAAAGAAACCAAGATTAGATGGCGTAACGAAACAAGATCGCAAAAATGAGTTCAGGCAGGGCGAGGATAAGGAGGTAAATAGATCAAGTGAAACTGAGATATAATTGTGGATGTTTAGGCGGAGAAGAAAGATGTAAACATTACTCTCACAAGTTTTCGGAAATAGAACGTGAATGGTATAATTCAAAAACATTAAAAGTATAAAACGATCATATTTGAAAAGTTGGAGTTCTCCTCCGTATAAACGATATTTGAAGATCGATAAAATAAGTTGTTCGAAATAAGTTTGGGTCGAATACACATAATAAGAGGAAATGATTTATTGGCTTAACGGAAATCATTATGAAAGGAAGTAAAGCGTTCATACGAACATTAATGACGTAGTTTTAGAAAATATTATACGGCAGTGATTTAACAATGTTGGCAAAAGTTTCGAAACGAAATTAAATTTAACGAAAGAATTTCAAACTCGTGCTAAATACTTTCAAAGTCTTTAAGCCAGGAAACAACTTAGATAATCAATATTGAAACCACCTTTTTGTGTACCCATGATTCGCCAAAAGAAATCGTTTTACACAAAGCTCTTAACATACGGGCTAATGAGCCTAGCACGGTTATATGAAAATATTCGAAATTCAATTTAGTTTAGAAATTATTCTAAAAGCATGTATGGTGAACGGAAAACTTAGTAGTAGGTTTATCAAAATTCGCAATAAGCTTAAAACCAAATTATGGATGGTCCAGGTCGGAAAATGGTTACGAAAACGTAATTTTCCAAAAATTGTAATAGAGAAAATGTTGAACATATCTTTGGTTTGTTGAAAACCAAAATCATGTGTGACTCAGAAGGTATATTAAGGGAGCGTGATGAATCATTTGAATGGCATAAATAAGAAAGGAAAAGCTTATAAATCGAATTTGGGAAAAATTAGAAAGCTCAGAATTTAAATTAATATATGAAAGGGGACGAGATATTTAAATAGGTACGAAAGTAAAGGCTAGGAGGACACTATAAAACAGTAATCAAATCTCGTCAAAACATTCGAAATTCAAAAATAAATTTAAGTCAACGAAAGAACATGAGGTATAATTATATATATATATTAAAGTCCCGAACGAATTTAAACTTAGGAAAAAGGAAGTCGGAAAGATACTTTCAGAAAATTCAAGATTTGCAACGGAGAGGTTTGAAAATACTACACGGCAGTAGCTTAATATAATACTTCGGCAAAATTTCGAAATTCAAGGAATGAAATCCGATCAACTATAGTGCGAAAATTTAGGCCCATGCTAAATGCTTACAAGTTTTAAAACTGAAGAGAAATTCCAAATAAATAACATTCAAAGTACCCCTTTTTTTGAGAGGGACCCGGATTTGCCAAACAACTGATTTATACAAGACCTTAAAGTACGAGTACAATGAACCTAGTACTGATATATGAAAATAATTGAAGTTCTATTTATCTTGGAAAAGATTTTAAAGTATGTATGCTATGCGGTTAAAATGGATCTCATAGTTAGAAAATGGTATATCGAATTTTCCAAAATAGTATTGGAGTCTTTAAACCGAAATGCGAAAATATAGACAAGAAAATGGTTACGAGTTAGCAATTATAATTACAACCATTAGACTCCGAAATCTACAAGGAATTTGACTCAATCGAAAAGTGAGAAATTTTAAGTATATACGTAGCGGGTTTTAGAAATTTTAAGTATATACGTAGCGGGTTTAAAACAAAATTTAAACTTAGCGAAAACTTTAATAAGGGAAATAGAAAAAAATAACTTTAAAAGAAATTAAGCTTTGCGAATGGTGACATTCGAAGGATCAACGATTATAGAAACGTGGTGGTCATGGGAATCGAGGCAAGGGATTTGGTCGGATGATCAAAACATAAATACGCCTAGGTTATGACTTAGGGAAAACTACGGAAACTCCTACGGTCAACCAACTAAAGATTTTGGAACTAAGCGCTAAGACTTCCCTAAGGGCTAGACAATGATGAAATGAGTTCAGCTTGGTCCGAAATCGATGAACCCAAGCGAGAGACCAAGGAATTCTAGAAGTCTATCCTAGTCAAAGCTAGACAGGAACCACTAAGGTAACTCTTAAGACAATCAAATAAATCACTAACGTGGAGTCTAGCTAACAATCAAGGATTCCTAACTAGCAAGCACAGACGTCTATCTAAGTCTAGCTAGGGTCCTGATCTAATGGGTTCCTACTAAGCTGGGACAGATGCTCTAACACGCCTACCAGCCACCTAAGACATAGGAACGCTAAAAACTTAGACTCCGGGCTTATAACTTGGATGTTCTAATTCATTTAATGGACATTCTATAATTATTATCGTTATTCCGATAGTTCGCATTTGCAAATGGACCTGCATGGGCCACCAACAAAACCTGTCACACCCCGCTTCCCAAAAACGTGGAGGCGAGACGTGAGAAGGTCCGCTCAGACTTGAAGCTGTGAAACTCCAAGTCTGATAAGCGTATAAATCATCATATGGCAGGTCCTTGCAACGCAAACGAAACAACAATAATAATAAAGGAAAGAGACAAAAGCGAAATCTCTGAATATCCATTGAATGAATTACAATATCACAGAAAAGCCATCAGGCTAAAAGGAAAAGAGTCTAAGGCCCAAACATGGCCAACAAGGTATAACATACATACAAAGGTGCCACGCACCAACAACTAACAGCAAACCTAAACAAAGAAGTGAACACGAGCGGTCTTCAAGACAGGCCCCTGGTGTCCACTCACCACCACAGCAAACATCAGCATCAGCAACACCACCTCCCTTGCAACAAAGCTCTGGCTCTGGGTCTAACATGTGACACCCAAAAGAGAGAGGGGCACATGTCAGCAAGTCTGGAAGGACTTGTGCAAGGAAACTGAAAGTAAGGTGAACTAGCAACCTAGCAGTTATAGTATGATGCATGGCATGGCAAGTATAGTATGGGAGTGACAAGTAAAGGGAGGTACAAGTAGCAAGTATGTCACGGATAACAAGTAAAGCACGGACAAGTACAAGTCAAGTGATTCACGTCAAGTGAACAGTCAAGTAAACAAGTGGTAGTTGTGACATGTAATGTCAAGTAACAAGTACAAGGGATCACTCAACGAGTGCCCTATTGCCCGCAGGCTGTGCTCAAGTACAAGTCAAGTAAATCACGTCAAGTAAACACGTCGTGCACAGAGATTCCGCCTGTTGGCTAGAGTGGCTGATCGGGCCAACTCCTAAGCTCAAGTGACCGTTTATCTCTACCCCTCCCACGTGTGTCGAGCCAGGGCATTACCCCCGAACACGGAATGCTCGCTTCTGGGACACGAGCCAGGAAGTGTGTTTAACATGTATGGCGTAGGGTTATGCCCACGTATAGTGGGTGCCTAGCCGAAAACTAGTAGGTCGGGCATTGTCTATCAACCAACACATGGCCCGCTTCTGGAACACAAGCCAGGAAACACACGTATTGTAGCGTGTGCTACGAATACGACATACAACATGGATAGCATGGATGACAATGTATTCGCGTACCGATAATCAAAATTAAACATGACATGGTAGTTGTGCAACATGGTAAGCGACGGTCCTAGCTTCGTTGTCAAGCTAGTTCCGAAATTTACGCCTAGGCGAGTATCATTTCGTCGCCTAGTCTCTTTTACGCCTACAACAAGCAAATGGCCTAAAACATGGCCCAAACCATAAGTGGCAAGTTTCACTTGCCTCACGCCAAGGAAGACGATCAACGAGGCACGCCATGAAATGTTATCTACGGGAAGTCGCTGTTATGGAGAAACAACCATCAAAACAACATTCATTTCATTAGGGTTTCACAAAAACACAACGGGTTATGAAAACATTAAGAGATCGGTTATTACCGTATAGGAAACGGAAGAATGATGCCGAGCAACCACGGCGACGGAAGAAACGCTCCGGGGAACCTAGGGTTCAGATCTGAAAATGGATGGAGAAGTTTGGAGAAATAGGGTTTTGGGGGATTTTGGGGGTTTGATGAGATTTTGAGGAAGATGAGAGGTGGAATGTGTTAAGGGAGAGTTTGGATGATGGATTTTGGGCTTGGGATGAAGGAATAAGGGTTTGAGGTAGAAGGGGGCTCAATGGGGGAGAAACTAGGGTTTTAGGTCGTGAGGGAGAAGAAGAAAACGTTTGGGAGGGGTTTAAATAGGATGGGCTGGCGACTGCCCAGAAATTAGGGTTTCGACACAGATTAGTCGGTCAAAGAGCAACCACTGACCGACTAGTTTGGGAACTAGTCGGTCGGTTGACCAACGCAGACCGACTAAGTCCAAACAATAACTCCTGTACAAAAATAGGATTTAGATTTAGTCGGTCAAAGAACAACTACTGACCGACTAGTTTCTCATCTAGTCGGTCGAGGAACGTTCTTAGACCGACTAAGAATGAACAGCACTCGACTGCACAGAAGAACTAAGAATTAGTCGGTCAGAGTACAAAACTTAACCGACTAGTTTAACAACTAGTCGGTCGAAAGATGAACTTAGACCGACTAAACAGAAACAGTAACTTAAGTAAAATTAATCCAAGGAACTAGTCGGTTTGAGTAGAGTTGCCGACCGACTAGATCTCAATCTAGTCGGTTGGTTCCCCTTCTCGAACCAACTAAGATGCACTAAAAGTGCCGATTCGAATCGCAGAGCTTCGGGAAGATTCATATGGCTTCTAAGATCACTCTAACTCTAAGATACGAGCGATTTGAAGCTCGTCACGAATGACTTACTCCGAAATCGATGATCGAAGGAAGAAGCTAGAAAATCACGACGAAACGATCGAAAGTGAAAGCTATGACGACAAAAACCACACATTCAAGGAGAAAATCCACCAAGCATATATTTTAATATAGACAATCCAATTACATGAAAACCGGTCGTTACAGGATGCCCCCGTCCTCTTTGACTAGGACAGAGCTTACTGCTTCTTCAGTGGTGGCGAGGTAGAGGCTGAGCCGCTCTCCTTCCTCCAGCTTTGCAAGTAGCAGTGGGCTTTGCAGATAGGCTTTCAGTTCGTGAAGGCTTGGACGCAGGAGTCATCCCACTCGACGTCCTTTCTTGTTCCCTTCCTCTCGATCAAGGCTTTCCGTAGGATTTTGAAAAATGGGAAGGACCTTTCGGTAGACTTCGACAAGAACCTCTCCAGTGCGGCGATCCGATCATTCAGCTTCTGCAGGTCTCTGATCGTCTTTGGCTTGCTCATGTTGATGAGGGAAGATATCTTATCAGGATTGGCCTCGATCCCTCGCTTCGTGATCATGAAGCCGAGGAACTTCCCAGATCGGACGCCGAATATGCACTTCGTCTGGTTGAGCTGTAGATTGTAGCGCTGCACTTTCTGGAAAGTCTCTTCAAGGTCGACGAGGTGGTCCTTGGCTTTCTTCGATTTGGCCAGCATATCATCGATGTAAACCTCCAGATTCCTACCGACCTGGAGTGAAAAATCTTGTTCACCATCCGCTGGTAGGTTGCCCCGGCGTTCTTCTGTCTAAAAGGCATCTTGGTGTAGAAGAACATCCCTCGGTCAGTGATGAACGGCATTTTCTTCTTGTCTTGGGGCACCATTTGGATTTGATTATAGCGAGAGAAGGCGTCCATGAAAGTCAGTAGCTTATATCCAGAGGCGTTGTCCACCAGATGGTCGATCCTTGGCATCGGGAAGCTATCTTTCATGCAGGCTTTATTGACGTCAGTAAAGTCCATGCACATTCGCCATTTACCAGTGGGCTTCTTCATTATCACCACATTGGCGAGCCAATCAGGATAACTCACTTCTCTGATGAAATTGGCCTCAAGGAGCCGCTCACCTCCTCGCCTGTAGCCTGCATTTTCTCCCCTCCAGTGCTCTGCTTCTTCTGCCGGACTAGGCGAGCTTTTGGGTCGACACGAATTCATGGGCGATCACGATTGGGTCGACTCCGGGCATGTCCGAGGGCAATCATGTGAAAATATCCGCATTCATCCTAAGGAGGTCGAGTAGCCCCTCCTTCAATTCTGCGGGCAGCTTCGTGCCAATGGACATAGTCTCTTCTGCTTCCACCGCCACTGGAACCTCCTATACATCCTCCATCGGAGCTAGTCGTTGATGAGCGAAGTCCTCCCGACCGTTGAAGTGATTGATTGAGAGGGCTTCCTTGGACTTTTTGTGCTTTGTGGAGCCGATGCAGCAGCTTCGGGAGAGCTTCTAGGATCCTCGCACCTGACCGACTTTGTGCAGAGTCTGGAACTTCACCATTTGATGCGGTAATGAGGGGAGAGCTTCGACGGCAGTTATGTAATGCCACCCAATGATGCCGCTGTACGCTGAGGTGATGACGACGACGACAAACTGCGTCATTCGAGTTACAATCTTCGACCTCTCCCCCATGGTGATGAGCAGGGTGATTACTCCAACAATGGGCACCGAATTTCTGGTGAAGCCGACAATTGGGCCTAAGCAAGGCTTCAGCTTCGCCTGGTCCATCCCCATCTTCTGAATCGTGGACATGAACAGGATGTCACACGAGCTGCCTGTGTCGACCATGAGCCTACTTATGATCGTTGGCCCTATGCGAGCTTCGATGACAATGGCATCCTCATGTGGCAGCTCGACCCCCTCCGGGTCGTCGTCAGAGAAGGAGACAGGGGTATGAGCCACTCTTCTCCGCTTTGCCCCTGTGCCAGTGCCCACCGTCATGACTTGTCGAGCGTACATCTTTCTTGTCGATGCTGATGTGCCACCCTGGGATGGCCCACCACAGATTACATCCACACGCACAACCGGCTCGGGCTTATGGTGGGCCACTTGCCTGGCATCGTGGGTCGGTTGATCAGGCCCTACGGTCGCCTTTCTTCTGTGATCAGGTCTCTCTGGGTCGACATATCTCCGAAGATGACTGCCCTAGATCAGTCGCTCAATGTATTTCTTTAGGGCGAAGCAGTCGTCAGTGTCATGGCGATTGTCACGATGGTACCGACAATATTTTTGCATATTCTTTCTACCGGACGTCGTCCTCATCTCTGAGGGTGGGTCTTTGAGAAGCCTGACTGTCAGGGCTGCCACCATCACTTCGATCAGGGGGCATTGAGTCTTATGTAGTGCACCACCTCTTGCACTCTTTTCGGCCCGCCTCTCAGAGCGGGGTTCCTGGGCGCGAAGAACCCCCTCAGAGGTCCGGGACGATCTTGAGCTCGAGGGCCTCCCTGGTCATGCCCTCAGGGGTGGTCTTGGTCATGCCCTCTGGGGCAGTCCTGGTCATGCCCTTGGGGGTGTTCATCCTGTCTCGGCCGTTCACTGGGTCTTGCTTCAACACGGGTAGTTACGACGGGTGAGGTCTTCTTCACCGTCCCCAAGGCCTCCTCGGTCAACATGAACTTCTCCGCCCGAGCGAAGAGGGCGTGGAGATCGGTGGGCGGATCTCGGAATAGCGACTTGTGTAGACTCCTATTCGTCAGTCCCTTCTTGAAGGCCGCCATGAGGAGCTCGTCTCCACAGCTTGTCACGTTGAGTATTTCTTTATTAAAGCGCTGCAAGAAGTTACGGATGGTCGCCCCCTCCTTCTAGATCATAGTGAACAGATAGTCTGACGCTTTCTTCTTTCTCTGCCCCGCCAGGAATTGATGACAAAAATTTCGTGAGAGGTCGCTGAACGAATCAACGGAGACTTGTGTAAACTCATGTTCGTCAGTCTCTTTTTGAAGGCTACCATAAGGAGCTCGTCTCCACAGCTTGTCACGTTGAGTCTTTATTTATTAAAGCGCTGCAAGAAGTTGTGGATGGTCTCCCCCTCCTTTTGGATCACCGTAAACAGATAGTTCGACGCTTTCTTCTTTCTCCATCCCGCCAGGAATTGATGACAAAACTTTCGTGAGAGGTCGTTGAACGAATCAATGGAGCTATCGGGCAAGCCGTTGTACCACTCCACTGCCGCATTCTTCAAGGTCATTTGGTAACCTCAGTAAAGGAGGGTGTCACCTGCCCCATGGATCTCCATCACTCCCTGGTATCGCTGCACATGCTCCAGGGGATCGTCCGAACCGTCATACAGTTCAACCTGAGGTAACTTGAACCTATGGGGTATCATGGTTGAGATCACCCTGTGGGTCAATATATTGTCTTCTTCGGGGTAGGGGGAGGCGTTGGCGACCTTCTGGAAATGTTCCTGTTGCTTCGATGCTTCCACCGCTGGTTGGAACTGCCGGATGAGCCACCTCGGTGCTCAGAGGCGTTCCTCCCTCTCTCCCGAGGGGTAGGACTGTGGTCGTGGCTCCGCCGATGCCAGTCATCATGCCTAGGAGAGTGGAGATCTGGTCAGGGGGCTCCTGCTATGTAGGCGCGCCCTTCTCACCTCAGGCTAGTCGATCTCCCGCGATGAAAGCTTTCCACAGGATGGTCCAGCATGGGGTTCCCCCGCACCATTAAGGCCGATGCCATGGGGACTCCTCGAATCCCCTGTTGAAGCCTCTCCCTTTCAGTATCAAGGAAACGAATCCGTCGAATGGACGCTTCTCATCTAGTCGCATCTGATGAGTGGCCTCCTCCTCCTTATTGAACTCCCTCTGTAGAGCAGCTACTTTCGCCTCTTCAAATCGCCTCTGCGGTGCGGCCGCTTCTTTATCAAATTGCGGGAGGAGGTCTCTCCTCACATTGTGGTGTTCGGAGGGGCCTTCCGCTTGAGGTGGTCTAGCTTGCCTATCAACGGTCCATTCCTCTGTCATCTTGGTGAAGTTCTGAAAACTCTTGTAGATGCCAAGTGCTGTGTCCTGGATAACCACAGCCGACCCCTCAAGGGGTAGATTCATCGGGGGAGTTCTTCTGGGGGGACGAGGCTCTCTGGCCAAGGGCGGCCTCAGAGTGTCATTGATGATGGTCTCAAGTCGTCTTGGCCTCCTCGGAGGCGACGGGGGTGTGACGTCGGGTGAATTGCTATGGCAAGAATTGCATTGAGGATGTGTGGAGCCTGACATGGGTGTAACCCTTGATTCCCACAGATGACACCAATTGTTACGGGTCAAGTCTGCCTAACAATGAAATTTGTGGTTAATGGGAATCACGGGTATAATGATTACAAGTTTTGGGTTGATGGAAAGGTTAGCATGACTCGGAATAAGCTTCGGGAGTGAAGAGTCCATGGTCGCCTGAAGGTCGCCAAAGGTCGCCAAAGGTCGACGTCTCCTGGTAGCTGAGGCAAGCTTTCTACGACAATAGCAACTCATCAGAAAGGTGGGGCTGGCTATCAGCCCGTAGCCTCTCTGATGCTTAAGTCAGTGAGTGACTTGAAATAAGTGTGTCGGACACGCTTGGCGATCTTAAGGCAGATCGGTAAAGCGTGGTGAGCTTGTGAGGAAGGCACAGATATATGGGAGATATCTGACCTTGAATACTGGAAAAGTGTTAGAGATTTCGACTTACTAACCCCCTCTATGGAGGCAGGAGGGGGGTATTTATAGAGCTGAGAGTTGGTTGCCTGTTGTCCTATCAGCTGTCGAGTCTGCTTAACTGGAGGAGAAGTGATAGGTCGACGGCGCGTGTCAGAGATATTTACGTATTAATGGTGTCAGATGGTGTCAGACGCATTAATGAGATGCGAGGGGCAACCATCAGTTCTTTCCCTTAACCTCTGGCATTAATGGAGGGTAGGTGGCCCAACGTCACACTGTCAGAGATATTTATGCCAGGCCGCCCTGGGATGAGTCAAGCCCGATGACCAAGCTCGACGTCCTCGGACCGTCTGACCGTGCTTCCTGTTGGAGAGAAGGCGATCTTCTTCCTGGCATGTCGTGCATATTGATCGGCGATGCGAGCTTCTTCAGATGACCTGGGGGGCAAGCTCGTCGTACGGCGAGGCGAGCTTCCGTTCGGGCTAGTACCCCTTTCGGGTTGTCGGAGAAATGTTCGCTTGGGCTTCCAGTGTACGTGTGCCTTAATTGCATAGGCTGGCCATAAGGCCATAACAACTCCATTTATTAAATCCAAATGATGTTTTAAAAATCATTAAAAATAATTTTGACATCATAAAATTAGAGAGAAATCTTGGAAATATTAAAAAATTTATACATATATGTATGTCCCAAAAATACATACTAATATGCTTATACCAACGCTATAGTTATTACATCCTATCCCCTTTAAAATAAATTCCGTCCTTGGAATTTCAAAATAAGGGGAGGGATCATTCTATATATCATCTTACATATGTTAACCATAAAATAATACATCAACGCAGAAACAAGTGAGGGTATGTCTCTTTCATCTCATCCTCGAGTTCCCAGGTGAATTCTCCTGAGCTGGAATATGTGAAACACGTTGTGCACACCCTCGAGAGATGAAGGTAGTGCAAGTCTATAAGAAACTTCACCTACTCGAGCCATGACTTCAAATGGTCATATATACCTCGGGCTCAACTTCTCACGTCTACCAAAACCGATTAATCCTCGTGTAGGTGAGATCTTCAAAAATACTTGATCATCTGGCTGAAACTCCAAGTGTCGTATCTTCTTATCTACCCAATGTTTATAATGGTCTTGGGCTATACGAAGATTATCCCTGACGGTTCTCACCACATCTACCGTCTCACCAATCATCTCTGGTCTCAATAGCTCACGATCACCAACGTCAACCCAACTAAGAGGAGATCGACACTTCCTTCTGTACAATAGCACAAATGGCATCATGCTTATGCTCACCTGATAACTATTGTTGTATGTGAACTCCACTAAATGTAGGTGTTCATCCCAAGAGTCCTTGAAGTCCAGCATACAAGTTCTCAACATATCATCCAGGACCTGAATAGTCTGCTCCGACTGACCATCTGTCTGGGGTAATATGCAGTGCTGAAACTCAGTTGAGTTCCCAAGCTAGCCTACAAACTTCTACAGAAATGAGACATGAATCTGGTGTCACGGTGGGAGACTATGCATATAGGAACTCTATGAAGTCTCACAATTTCATGTATACACGACTCAAATCAACATATATACTAACAAACAAATTCGAAATCTTACCTCTATATATCTCATAGTAAGATGATTAGTTGACTGGCCAACCCTAAAAGGATTGGAATGAGCCGATTTGGTTAATCGATAAACGATTACCCAAATATCATCATGTCCTCGAGGAGTACAAGGTAACCCAGTCACAAAATCCATAGTCACGTATTGCCACTTTCATTTTGGTATAGGAAGAGGTTATAGCAGTCTTGTCGTCCTCTGGTGCTTTGCTTTCACCTGCTGGCATACCAAGCATGAAGCCACACTCTTGGCTACACTACGCTTCATCACATGCCACCAAAAATGTTGTCGCAGATCTCGATACATTTTGGTGCATCCGGGGTGAATAGAATAAGGTGGGCTGTGAGCTTCTCTCAAAAGTTCATACTGAACATCACCGGTTGGCACACAAATTCTAGTCCCAAAATGTAGATATCCATCTTTATGAATACAAAAATCCATGCAAAGTCCAGTCTCTGCCTGCTCTCGAATCTTCTTCAATTTCTCATCTCCAGACTGCATAACATTAATCCAGTCAACTAAATCAAATTGGACTTGTAAACTCATCATCATCGTCGATGTGCCAGGAAGGACAATTTCAATCTCCATCTGATGAATGTCTCCACGAAGCTCTCCCTGTGATGTCATCATCATCACTGTTGGCATACAGTTGAGAGCATCAGGTACGATAATAACCTTCCCAGGGTGATACTGAAGATCAATGTCATAGTCAGCCATCAACTCCAGCCATCGTCGCTGCCTCATATTAAGTTCCTTCTGAGTAAACACATGCTTGAAACTCTTGTGATCCATGTATATCTTCACTCGCTCACCCAGAAGAAAGTGACTCCACAACTTCAGCGTGAATATCACTAAGACTAACTCCAAATCATGCGTAGGATAATTTTGCTCAGCGTCTTCAATAATCTGGAGGCATAGGCTACTACCCTACCATGCTGGTGGAGAACACATCCTCTGCCAAACACATCATAAAATATCTCGAATCCGCCCGAGAGATCTATAATTGTCAAGACTGGTGCAGTGATCAATCTTTGCTTCAGCTCATTAAATGTTCGCTGACACTCCTTATACCAATTATAGTCTACATTCTTCTTGGTAAGATGAGTTGATCACTTCTTATTTTACCCTTTTTCTGCATGTTTGCATA
The DNA here is from genome assembly GCA_030789695.1 of Scilla litardierei. Taxonomy (NCBI): domain Eukaryota; kingdom Viridiplantae; phylum Streptophyta; class Magnoliopsida; order Asparagales; family Asparagaceae; genus Scilla; species Scilla litardierei. Next base: position 436,934,988 of record CM061142.1, on the reverse strand, counting down.
TCATTTTAATCGCCCATATCACGTTTTAAATGATTATTCGATGATATCCCGTTGCTTTTCATTATTTCATGTCTTTGTCGGATTTCAGAAAATATGGAGCGATCAGGAGCATAAATGAGAACAAAGGACTTACACGCATGCTGGAGCATCGCCTATGACCCTATCGAGGAGCTAGCAGCGCTAGATGATGAGCAAAAGAAGAAGAAATTCGATAGAATCGACGAGGAGGCGAGGAGGAGAAGATACGACTCCAGAAACAAGCCACTCGGCCGAGCACGCAGTTCACTCGGGCGAGTGAAGGAACATACTCGGCCGAGTACAATGGATACAAGAGTGCCTGGAGTCAAAGCCCACTCGGATGAGTGAATGATCTCACTCGGCCGAGTGAAGAACTTCACTCGCCCGAGTGAGTCAGAGCTTTCCAAAGGAGATTTTAGCCGACTCTCTGAAGTTTGGAGAAGAACAGCGGGAGACTCACTCGGCCGATTGAGAAAGTCTACTCGACCGAGTGAGAAAGTCCACTCGACTGAGTGACGAACTCTACTCGACTGAGTGACGCAGAGCGACAGACCCCCAAAACCCCCAATATCTCTGTTTTCTTTGGGTCCGTCACTCGACCGAGTGACATACTCTACTCGGCCGAGTGGTGCAGTCTGCCTGTATTGCAAACTAGGGTTCTGGGCTGTGCCAGGGGCAAATCTGTCAGGATTTTTTTGGCCGACTTTGGCTTGTATTTAAGGCTAGTTTTCATCCTAGTTCAGGGGGCCAGAAATTAGGTTTTAGCATTTTTCTAATTGTAATTCCCAGCTGGAGATTGAAGATTGGAGATCTGGTTTGTTCTTATTATTAAAATTTCTTGCTTTTGTGAATTGTTTTCTCTCAACCATGAATGGCTATATGTTTTTATTTGTTTATTCTGTTATTGCCATGATTAATCGCGAGTAATTCCGCTGTTCTAGGGCATTGGGATGAACCCTATGGATCCGATTTTAGAATTGTGATGAACGAATTCATATATTGCTAGAATTGATAGAAGGTTAGGTTGTGATTGATTTATTACGAATAGCTAGGGATTTCCATCGATTGGGGTTTGCAAGAGATTGGATTCTAATCGATGGGAAGGCCTAGATATTCGATTTAGGTTTATAATCGAGATTCTTTAGACTTGGTTTGCAAGAGATTGGACCAAAGCTAGGATTTTTATTATAAATCTATACCCATATTCACTTGCAAGAGATTAGACGAATACGAACTATCACAATCTAGATCTAATTCGAGTTTGCACGAAAGTGGGCTTGAGGGGTGATTGGACGATGATGTCGATCCTAATGCTAGTGGCTTAGGTTAGGGTTTGCACGAGAGTGGGCCCTAATCTAGGTTGCTATAGACCGGCAATAGCGCGAGAGCGTGAGCTTGATTCTCTATTCAGTTACGACTAGTTCACCTCAATTCAAGCCTTGCAACATTGAGATTCACGATTCACGAATATAAATGACGATCCGTAGTATGGATTCCCTAGCTCTAGACGTCTTTATTATATTGAATTCAAATTGTTAATTGAACGACTGTGACAATATTCTCAAAACCATTCTTCCACCAATAGCTAGGTGACTAAAACAGAGTACCGTCATTAGTCCTCCTCTTGTTTGATACCCGCTTGACACTTCACCGTGCGCTTGCGGTATGACTACAATCGTGCTCTCCTGGGTGTGTATCCGGGGGCCGATCAAGTTTTTGACGCCGTTGCCGGGGAGGCGACGGTACTTTATTTTCTTTACTTAGCTATTTGTTTTTATTTTATTATTTTCATCTTTTATTCCTCTATTGTGCTAACAATTCTATCTAGACTCTCTTTTTCTGTGCATGTATACGAGATCAAAGGTGCCCCAAGGAGACATATTAATCGACCCTTAGATCGAGCGTACGGCAAGGAGGCTTAGAGCTGAGAGGAGACTTGCTATAGAGGAAAATAAAATGGCCATGCCGGAAACACCAGAGGAGCTAGCACCGCATATGGCTAGGCTTGTCTCCATTCGAGATAGGCTACTGCCCAAGACCATGTCTACCACCTCTTCTATAGTCATGCCGGAGTTGGCGGCCGACAAGAACTTTGAGCTGAAGACATGACTAGTAGTGTTGATACAATAAGACCCATTCCATGGGAATCCATAAGAAAACCCACACTACCATCTGCAATTGTTCTTGGCTAACTCCGCTACTTTCCAGGGCGTGCTAGCAGATGCTATTCGATTGCGCCTCTTTCTGTTTACTCTTCGAGATAAGGCATTGTATTGGTTGAGGACGCAAGTCGAGGGGATCTTCACCACTTGGGATGAGCTGGCGAGCACATTTGTCAACAAGTTCTATCCACCATCCAAGACTATAGGATACGAAGCGCCTTCATGTCCTTCAAGCAAGGACCTCAGGAAACCTTATATGAGGCGTGTGAGCGTTTTAAGGACCTCCAACACCAATGCCCCCACCATAGCATTGAGCCATGGAAGCTTATGCATAGCTTCTACAACGGATTGCAACCGAGCACAAAGCAAATAATTGATGCAACCGCCAATGGAGCTATCTTGTCAAAGATACCGTATGATGCTACGGCCTTACTTGAAGAGATGGCCTCAAATAATCAGTAGTGGGTCGACGAAAGGGGAAATTCTTCATCATCTTTGAAGCCGGCTAGCATCTATGAAGCAAAGGCAGTGGCAGAGCTTTCTACACAATTTGATTCCCTTCACAAAGCCGTAGAGAGATTGGAAAAGTTGGTGAGTGAACCATATGGAGCTTCCACCGTGTCTACACCGGGAGGAAGAATAAGCAACTGGCAGGATCAAGGTCAAGTTATGTTTGTTGGAGGGGAGCAAGGAGACGGAGTTATGAAGCAAGCTCAATATGTTGCGGGTAGTACCTGTTATTGGGTGAACCTGGCTACAAGGGGTCACCCCGGATTTTCATATGCCAACAATGATAGAGCCTTGAATCCACTGCCACAGCAATCACAAGCTCGGCCTCAACAATAACCATAGTATCAACATGGGCACCCCAACAACAAAACTACCCACCGAGGCAACAAGCGGGGCCCTATAGACCCCCGGGATACTATCAAGGATGTAGGGCACCCAATCCACCGCAAGCGCCGTCGAGGTCGGACCACGAGGTAAGGGTTAAAGAATTCATGGCCGTACAAAAGAAGTTTAATGCAAAATTGACGGCCCAACAAGACTCCCTTAACACCGTCGTGGCACAGTTAGCAGAGCAACTTACGTTGCTCACCAAGACCAATCAACAATTACCGGCTCAACCAGAACAAAACCCACGAAGAAAAACCGGCCACATCAATATGGTTTTGGCGGTGACTACAAGAGGCATGAATGACATTACTTCTGCCATGATTCAAGCTAAGGAGCCGAGGGAAGAAATTTCAGTTGAGAAGGAACCGGTCAATGAAGAGGAAGACCCAAAAGCGCCGAGCGTCGGTGAAAAATATGAAGTGGAGAAGCCATGAGAGGAGCGAACTTATACGCCACCAGTACCATTCCCACAACGGTTGACAAAGGCAAGGATTAAGAAAAGGCTCGTCAAATTTCTGGAGTATTTGCGAGGTGTAAGCTTGAACATCCCATTCTTAGATGCAATCATCGAAATCCCGTCCTATGCAAAGTTTCTCGAGGATTTGATCGCGGGAAAGAAGTGAAAAGAAAGGATCATGCTCGCCGAGCAAAGTACGTGGTTTACTAGAAAGGAGAAGGTGCCGACCAAGTTCAAAGATCCCGGTAGTTTCCGAATTCCTTGCACGCTTGGAGGAGTCCCACTTCAGAAAGCTTTAGTAGATTTAGGAGCAAGCATGAGCCTCATGCCCCTCACGATGTTCAAGAAATTGAATACAGGAACTGACCTCAAGGCCTCGGACATGAAGATACAACTCGCCGATGGGCAGATCACTAGGCCAGTGGGGATAACTGAAAACATACCACTTCAAGTACCAGGAGGACTCTGCTTACCATGCAACTTCGTGGTGATGGATATTAAGGAGGAAGGTGACACGTCGCTGATACTTGGACGCCCTTTCTTAGCCAATGTCGAAGTGATTGTAGATGTGAGGAAAGGAACCTTGTCCTTGAACGTCGACAATATCGAAGTTGAGCTCCACATTCCGAAGGCGATGAAGCATATGCCTTGGTAAGAGGATGTGGACTACGTGGACCTCCTCGACGAGGTGATTGACGACGCCATGCCATTTTCCATTGGGGCCAAGCACGATGACGGCCTCGAAAAGGGCCAACTTACCAAAAATGTCGATATGATGGGAACCCCCCCCCCCCCCAGATCTTCTTACGGATGAAGAAAAGAACGACGCTAATGTCATTAAGATTAGAGAGATATGCAATATCTCTACGGCGAAGCACGTGAAGAAAGCTCCACCGGCCAACAAATCTTCACCGCCGGCCAAGAAAAAGGAGTCGAAAGCTCAAGCTTGGGGGACTCACCCTCCATTGCTACCCATGATGAAGGGGAGCCGAGAAACACCGAAGAGAATCAACAACTGAACCCAAGCGGCCTTCCCGGCAAGTTTGACACGCACGTCTCCCATGCTCCAAACATCAAGCTTTAATCGCAAATATTAAGGGGTCGAGCTCAAGACCTTAAACGAGCGCTTGTCGGGAGACAACCCAACGTTTCTATCTCACTTTTTAGTTGAATTTTCTTTTTATTTTTTTGTTTTAGATCTTCATTAGTGTTTAGAGTCAAGTGTCGAAGAAAAACCTGACAACGAACAACATTTTTCATTTCAGAAGAAAGAGAACGGGAGACCATATGAATGGAGGACAACCATGGCTATGGGGAGCATTCCAGAGATGCTCAAATGTTAAGATAAGGAAGAAACTGACAGGAGAAAGAAAATCAGAAAGTGGAGCAAAAACAAAGAGTTGAAGCTGAAAATAGCATCCCACTCGGCCGAGTGACATTTTCACTCCGCCGAGTGAAGACCATACTCGGCCGAGTATGGTACTGCTTAGGGAAGTTTCGAAAACCACTCTCTGTTAATTACATGCCACTCGGCTGAGTGACTTTGTTACTCGACCGAGTGAACCAGACACTTTCAGCACTTGAAAAGCTCTGAGTGGCCAAGCCACTCGGCCGAGTGACTTTTGTCTACTCGACCGAGTGATAGTTCTACTCGGCTGAGTCGGAACATATTGAAACAATTTATAAATTTTCAAAACTGAGGCTACTCGGCCGAGTGGTCACAGCCACTCGGCCGAGTGACTAACACTATATAATCCATCAATCCGGCCCTAAATCGAAAAAAACCCCAAATCAATTTTTCTCGCCCGAGCACCCTCGTCTCTCACCCGAGCACCATCGTCCCTCGCCTAAGCCAACACCGGTCATGCCCGAGTGGCACGACCCCACGCCTACGTCGGTTGTCCGGTCGCTGCCCTACTGTCGCCTCCCTTACAGTCGGACATCCCCTCTTAGCCCTAATTTTCCCTTTTATCCTAATCTCCATTTCGTAAGCCATATTCTGCCCCGAATCAAAATTAAACCATATTCACATCTATTTCTCTTGATTTTCCCCTAAATTTTTCAATATTCATTTCTAATCAATCAATTTTGTGTTTCAGGATAGCTTGGGGGAGATCAAGGCAGATTCGACGCTTCTCAAGGGAGGCGTTTCTTTGCTCACATTGCATGCTTGGAGTCGTGTCATGCTCGGTATAATCTTTCCTTTTTCTTAGCACTTCGCATTGGTTGGCACGTCGCACGGCATTACCATGCCCCCACGCACTGGTCCCGTGCGCGGGTGCCTGCCTCCAAGTGGAGGAGGACTAACAAGCCTAGCTCTTTCTCTGCTAGAGCGGACTCCCCGTCGCCTAGCCCACCACCACCTACACTTCTACCTCCTACCGTACCTATTCCACACCCACCAACACAGCTCGTCCCAGCTTTCGATTTTATGGGGATCACTTTTCGAGATGATGCACACCACGTCAGATTTGAAAGGGTCTCCCATCGATCGATTGTTCCCTCTAGGTTTGCACACATTGCAGATTTTGAGCACCTAGGGGTATTCGAGGGCCTACTCCAGTTGTATGACAACGTGTGGTGGCTTGACTTTCTGTCGGTGTCGGTGGACACCTATGTCCGACTGACCCTCGAGGTCATGAGTTCTATCCGTAGGACTCCTAGGAGTTGCACGTTTCGTTCGTCTGATGGATCGTGAGTGCGAGATCACTCTCGATATGCTCCGAGCCTTTTCCAGTGGCACCCTGTCCCGGACCCTGACCGCGCTTTTGGTCCCACGCACATTGCCCCTCCCTCATTTGATACACATGCATTCTGGACATTGATCACGAGATCCCCACTCGCTTTTGACCCTAGCCGGGCCAATGCCTCCTCTATCATCTACCCGTGCCTCCGTATGGCTCGGTGCCTTATGACGACCACTTTTCTTGTGAGGTATGATCCTGGGACGATGTCTACGCCTGAGCTTTATATGCTCTACGTGATGACTAGAGCGAGAGCCTTTGAGGGCGACACAGACGTCTTAGTCCCTGTCGTTCAGATCGATATAGCTAGCTGGTATCTAGACCACATTGTTTCTTATGCCACTGCCAGGACGGCTATCTGTTGCGACGGTCTGATTATCTTGCTAGCTCCTTTGTGCGGAGTTGAGCTCCCAGCTAGTTTTCTTTGACCTACGGGCCCCACTACCCTTTCTGTAGACGTTATGGTCCGCATGAGGATGTTGCATACTCATGGTCAGCACCACTGAGTTTGGCTGCACGGTCCTTTTACTGCAGATTATATGGTGCTTCTGAGCCCCGCTCGGACCCACATTAGACCCACAGGAGGGGTGTGGAGACCAGATATGGACCACCTCATCCCAGCTACGTACGTGCTTGAGCCCAAGGGCACTCATCATTAGCCCCTCCTCGACCATCTAGCCCAGGAGATCCCGATCCCTCAGCCTGCATCTGATTTGATCCCAGCTCCCGACACCTCTGTCCACACTTCTGCCAGTGATGGGAGCACCATAGCTGAGTGCACCACCACCACCTACACCACCTCCGTGCCATTGACTGTAGGCCCCATTTCTTTTGTGTGTTTGAGAGCGCCCCCGTTGCAGTTTTCGAGAGAGGCAAGCTTCCTTTAATTCGACGGCTGAGACCCTGTCTTCACCAGATTTCTTGACCCCTAGGGAGTCATTTTCTATTGATTTCATGACCTCCCCAATCGTCGATCCTCACGTCTCTGCTTCCACTGTTTTCACCGAGAGTGTCTTGATGTCTGTCCCCACTTCTGTGTCCGTGACCTCTCCACACTTCTTGCCCTCTTTCATCGCTTCATATTCTGCTGCCGCTTACACTTCTGAGAGCATTCCTACGTCTCAGCCTCCCACAGAGGCTGAGCATCTTTTAGCGAGCACAGCACCACACCCTGACACAGTAGTGGCCCCACTTGTCTACGGTGGCCGTATGCGTCAGCCCCGACCTCCACCTGTGCAACCCTCTCCCCCTGCTCCTGACTCCCTTGTTCAGCACCTTCGTGCTTTAGAGGGGGCCGTTAGTGGGCTCAGAGGGGATTTTCGGGGTTTCGCTTCCACCGTTAGCTCTGTGCAGTCCCGCGTCGCCTTACTCCCTGGTATTCAGGTAACCCTGAACCAGATTCTTGTGTGCCTGCCACAGCCTCCACCTGCTGCTGCCCGTCCCATTTAACAGCAGCCACCACACCCACCACCCCCTCCCCTACCACAGGGATGTGCTGGCGACCCACCACCTGCTTAGGCACACACTTGATGCCTCTCATATTTTTTGTCGCTTCTGTGATTGATATTATATTAGTTGCTGATTTTGCACCCCCTCTCCCCACACATTTTGGTCACTTTTTGTTGAGATTTGTTTATAGCTTTCTGGGAGAGAGGAGGTATTTCTGGGACCCTTATATTGCACCCCCTTGATCTGTGCACTCATCACTTGCATATCCATCCCGTTTTCTTTCATTTTCATCCTTTATCATGCATGCATCCTCACCCTTCCACCCCTATCATATCTCTCCTTATACCACACTTAGCACATTGAAGACACTTTGTAGTTTAGCTTGGGGGAGTGACTGTCTCACGCACTTTTCATTTTCTTCATTCTTATCGTCATTTTTCCTACCTTTCTTTATTTTCCACTTATTTTCACCCATTTTTTCATATTTTTCCTCATGCATCACGTTTTCTTACTTTTTGTGTGTGCTGCATTTGTATGGTAGTTCTTATTTTTCCTTTATCCTTATTTCCTTTATCCTTTTTGCTAGAAATGAATTCTCTGTGATGACGATGACTTGGAGTTCGCCTCCTCTTATCTGCATATTCTCTTGCTATGCCATCGTTTTTATTTCAGATATCATATGCTATACATTGCCATGAATTGAGAATAGTAACCTGCATCTTTATTATATGATTGTGAATGTAATTCTAGCATTAGCTGAGTCTGAAGATTTATATTGTATAATTTTCATAGAAAACACACCAAGCTTCACACATTGATTGCCTAAACTTGAAGTACTGCTTTGTTGTCTGCTATCACTTCTATTTGCATGAAATTGTACGCTCGACTTCCCGGTTGATTGAATGTATGCCTTTTTGATATGGCTGGATTAGTTTACTTTATGAAATCAAACTGAGTAGATGACATTACCCTGCTGAAAGTTGTCATGCACATACAAAAGAGTGAACTGAGAGTTGCATACTTTTCTTTCTCCACATATCTTGAACATTATTTCTATACTTAGAACCATTGGTGAATCTCCCCTTGGCAAATCTTACATTGGCATCTTCCACGTGCTATAAAATCCAAGCTCCGTTGCCCAAAATCAAAAGGAAAAAAAAATATAAACATGCTTATCTTTCCATCTTTGATTTGGGATTGTTATTCAGTATATTGGATTGTAAAAACAAAAACAAAAACAAAAAGAAGTTCATTTGTACATACACGATCCCATTTCTTTCGTTCTCTCTCTCTTTCTTTCTTCTTTTATTTTTTCCTTGGAGCTTCAAAAATGGGAGAAAGCCATATTGTTTTGTTTGATGCCACCGCGCTTATAGATAAGCTTGGGAGAGGGGATCCAATGATGTGTGAGAGAGAGTGACCACCTATATGTGCATGACGACCTAAGCTAGGTAATTTTTGATACTTAGGGAGATTACTTAGAGCATTACGAAGTCTATGAATTGAAATTTGGTATGCATTTCATGAGTACCATCTCTTTCTATTCTTATTGCTTTATGATGTGTGATACCTCTTATACTCCGAGTAAAAAGAGATCAATTGAAAAGTGTGCAATCTGTGATTACGTATACTACTTTGAATGCCTCAGACGGTGCTAATTCTAGAATAATTTCATATTTCATATCGTTTTGACGTTCTTGGTTTCCATATCGAATGCACTTATATATGATATGATATCGAGGTAAACATCTTTGGCATGTTTTGTTCACCGTGCGCTATTTGAGTAAGCAACTCTATGTCCTGAGAAAATGATCTGGAACCTCCCTTTTCGTTTTCTAATCTATCTTCCTTTTCCTTTTTCCTTATTTTTTATCCACCGGGTTCGCCTTTTTACTTATCTTCCTCGAGGAAGAGTAAGAGGTAAGCTTGGGGGATTTTGATTGCTCCTTATTTTTACACCTTTTTTCTGCATGTTTGCATATCATTTTGATCGCCCATATCGCGTTTTTCACGATTATTCGATGATATCGTGTTGCTTTTTACTATTTCTTGTTTTTGTCGGATTTCAAGAAATATGGAGCGATCAGAAGCATAAATGAGATCAAAGGACTTGCACGCATACTGGAGCATCACCTATGACCCTATCGAGGAGCTAGCAGCGCTAGATGATGACTGGAAGAAGAAGAAGTTCGATAGAATCGACGAGGAGGCAAGGAGGAGAAGATAGGACTCCATTAATTGGCCACTCGGCCGAGCACGCAGTTCACTCGGCCGAGTGAAGGAACGTACTCGGCCGATTACAACAGATACAAGAGCACCTGGAGTCAAAGTCCACTCGGGCGAGTGAATGATCTCACTCGGCTGAGTGAAGAACTTCACTCGCCCGAGTGAGTCAGAGCTTTCCAAAGGAGATTTTAGTCGACCCTCTTAGGTTTGGAGAAGAACAGCAGGAGACTCACTCGGCCGAGTGAGAAAATCCACTCGACCTAGTGACGAACTCTACTCGTCCGAGTGACGCAGAGCGACAAACCCCCAATACCCCTAATATCTATGTTTTCTTTGGGTCTGTCACTCGACCGAGTGTCTACTCGGCGATTGGCGCAGTCTGCCTGTATCGCGAACTAGGGTTCTGGGCTGCGCCAGGGACAAATCTGTCAGGATTTTTTGGCCGACTTTGGCTTGTATTTAAGGCTAGTTTTCATCCTAGTTTAGGGGGGCCAGAAATTAGGTTTTAGCATTTTTCTAATTGTAACTCCCATCTGGAGATTGAAGATTGGAGATCTGGTTTGTTCTTATTATTAAAATTTCTTGCTTTTGTGAATTGTTTTCTCTCAACCATGAATGGCTATATGTTTTTATTTGTTTATTCTGTTATTGACATGATTAATCGCGAGTAATTCCGCTGTTCTAGGGCATTGGGATGAACCCTATGGATCCGATTTTAGAATTATGATGAACGAATTCATATATTGCTAGAATTGATAGAAGGTTAGGTTGTGATTGATGTATTACGAATAGCAAGGGATTTCCATCGATTGGGGTTTGCAAGAGATTGGATTCTAATCGATGGGAAGGCCTAGATATTCGATTTAGGTTTATAATCGAGATTCTTTAGACTTGGTTTGTAAGAGATTGGACCAAAGCTAGGATTTTTATTATAAATCTATACCCATATTCACTTGCAAGAGATTGGACGAATACGAACTATCACAATCTAGATCTAATTCGAGTTTGCACGAAAGTGGGCTCGAGGGGCGATTGGACGATGATGTCGATCCCAATGCTAGTGGCTTAGGTTAGGGTTTGCATGAGAGTGGACCCTAATCTAGGTTGCTATAGACCGGCAATAGCGCAAGAGCGTGAGCTTGGTTCTCTATTTAGTTACGACTAGTTCACCTCAATTCAAGCCTTGCAACATTGAGATTCACGATTCACGAAGATAAATGACGATCCGTAGTAGGGATTCCCTAGCTCTAGACGTCTTTATTATATTGAATTCAAATTGTTAATTGAACGATTGTGACAATAATCTCAAAACCATTCTTCCACCAATAGCTAGGTGACTAAAACAGAGTACCGTCATTAGTCCTCCTCGTGTTTGATACCTGCTCGCCACTTCACCGTGCGCTTGCGGTAAGACTACAATCGTGCTCTCCTGGGTGTGTATCCGGGGGCCGATCATGAGTCAACGGTGCAGCTATCTTAGAAAAATTCATGATGAACTTTCTGTAATATCCAACCAATCCCAAGAAATTTTTGATCTCCGTGACTGACTTAGGATCTGACCACTCCTCTACTGCAACCACTTTCTCTAGATCCACAGATATCCCATCTCCTGATATAATATGTCCAAGGAAAGCGACTTTAGATAACCAGAACTGGCACTTGCTACACTTGGCATATAACTGATGCTACCTCAGAGTCTCCAAGACTGTATTCAAATGCTCAGCACGATCTTCCTTTGTATTCGAATACACCAAAATATCATCAATAAAAACTACTACAAACATGTCCAAATATTCATAGAAGAGTTGGTTCATCAAGCTTATGAAAGTAGCTGGTGCATTAGTAACTCCAAAAGGCATCACTAAGAACTCATAATGGCCGTAATGAGTTTGGAAAGCAGTCTTCGAAACATCTAACCTCTGAATTTCACCTGATGATACCCACTTCTCAATTCTAGCTTTGAATACACTCGCGATCCACCAAGCTGATCGAAGATGTCATCGATGCGAGGAAGAGGATTATTGTTCTTCACCGTAACCTTGTTCAATTCTCGGTAATCGATGCACATTATTCTAGATCCATTCTTCTTATTTACCAAGAGCACTGGCGCTCCCCACGGGGACACGCTAGATTGAATCAGTCCACGTTCTGACACATCCTTCAACTGATTACGAAGCTTAACTAGTTCTGGAGGAGCCATTCGATAAGGAGCCTTCGCAATCGGTTGAGTGCTGGTATAAATAAATGGTGAACTCCAAGGATCCATCTAAAGGTAGTCCATAGATGTCAACTGGAAATACATCCGAAAAATCTCTGACAACCTTTGGTAAAACTGGTTCAGCTTCCATCACCATCACCACCTCTTCTACTGGATTGGCCTTGAACTTCATTGGTCTGAGAGAACTACTACCACTAATAAATTCAAACTCTGGATGATCAGGGATCTGGAATACTATCCTCCTGAGTCTACAGTCTATAGTGGCATAGAACATTCCTAACCAATCCATTCCAAATATAGCTTCAAAACTAGGTACCTCCATGACTAAGAAATTAGCATACCGTTCTCGCCCACATATCTCTATAGGACACTGACAACATCCTGAAGAACTACGAAGCATTCTATTTCTAGTGTGGATATTCCAACTAGTGGCAAACGAGTCTACTACTATAGAATGTCTTGCCACAAATTGTTGAGACAGAAAACAATAAGATGCCCCTAAATCGAAAAGCGATAAAGCGAAGGAGGATGTAACCCTAATAATGCCTAAGGAGAACACAAACTAAAATAAGAGTCTAATATCCTAATCATAGCAAACATCATATCATACTAAGACAGAAATGAAAAGACAATCATTACTAAAGAAAAGGATGGAGAAATACCAATGATGACCCGCCCGGTATCCTCTGGCTCCACGGCCGTTATAGTAAAGGCATAACGCCTTGATACCGCCTTCCTTAAAGTCTTCTACTAGGCAGGCATCGGTGGTCCTTTAGGATCTATGGCACTGGGAGCTCATGGTGTTGGTAGTGGAAGCCTCTGCAGAACAAGCGAAAGGGTCCTCTGCTGCATAAACCCGACTGCCACTGGTGCTAGTGGTCCTGAAGTTTGGCTCTATTGAGGACACGGTCTGCTGATGTGTTTAGTTAACCCACAGATGTAGCACTGCCTGGCAAGGGATCTACAATCCTTCTTCTTATGTTCAGGCTTTCCGCAATACTTGCATGACACTCGTCTCTGGGGTGTTGGTGGAGCTCCAGGCCTCCTGAACTGAGTGGTCTGTACCGGCCTTGGAAAGCTCCTCTGATGTCCAGTATGGTGTCTCTTTGCCGCTGTTGGTGTCCTCCCTGCACTCCTCAGGTGTGTCTCATGCATCCTGGTTGCCTTCAACACATCCTCATGTGTAGGTAGGTCTAAGGTGGACATTGTTGAGTATTGGACTTCTCCCTACTTGGTGTTAATGATGAGCAAACATAAATACTTATGACTAATCCCATATTAACAATGGATGACACTCAAAGATCAATGAAAGCAAGAGAAGCGGATTGGATGATCAAAGATGGTGATTGAAGCTCCTAGAAGACTTTAAGCTCATACGTTAGATAAAAGAGAGAGTTCTACAAATGTAATCTTCTTTTTCTCTTCAAGTATGTAGCTTAGAAGTAGAACTTTGTTGGAGCACACATATCTTCATTTCAGTCTTAGGATATCATTAGATCAACTTTCCTTAGACTCCAATTCATTTCTATCAAGAATGTGCATGTTATGATTTCAACAGTCGACTGCTGAATGATTTACAGTTGCCTGTCTTAAAATAGTCGACTGTATTTTGTTCTACAGTCGCCTGTTATGCACATACTTAATCAGTTGGTTTTTGGGATTTTTGAGCTTTCACTCTATCAGGCGACTGCTGTACAATTCATAGTGCCTGTCCAAGAGACAATCGACTGTGATTTGTTAATCAGTCGCCTGTTTATCTTCAGCCCAAGATCATTCTATGTTTGATCTGGCCAGTTGACTGATGTTGTATTTACAGTCGCCTGTCCAAGGACCAGCCGACTGTAATTGCTTCAACAGTCACCTGTCCATGACTCCTTTGCAGGACTTGATCTCTGGAATATTTCTTATTCTGGTGCCAGTTGACTGATGTTGTATTTATAGTCGACTGCCAATGCTTTAACAGTCGTCTGTCCTTGAGCTTATCTGCAGACTCAACTCTATGGAAAATGTCAGGGTTTGTGACAGTCGCACGTAGACAGAATTACAGTCGCCTGTTGGAGTTACAGTCGACTGTCTTCTCTTCATCAGTAGCTTGTCCTGTATTCCCAGACTTTTCTGAGACTTCCTCAACTTACCCAGATTACGGCCAGTCGCCGCCTGTTGGTTTAACAGTCGACTGTCTTCTCTTCATCAGTCGACTGTCCACGTGATAAGTTACCGTTTGAATTCTCACCTACCCTCTGACACAGTGCAGCAGTCGACTATCGCGTGTGAAGATTCTATCCGTTGGCTGTTTCTCAACAGATTTCAAAGGGGCTTTTGGGGATTTTGTTTTAGGGCTTTAGGGAAACTATAAAGGCAGCCTCTACTGTTCCATTGATGGGTTAGCAACTTACTCATTCATTCAAGCTTTCATTCTTTCAAGATCAAAGCTCTCAAAATCTTAAAGCCCTAGAATTCCCATCTTTCATCTCTTGCTCTCCAACCTAGAACCAAAGAGAAATCTTCTAGGCATTTGGTGTAGTCAAGAGAAAGGGCTTTCCTCTCTTCAAGAGAGTCATTCAATACACAACACACTCTCCTTCAAGTTCTACTTCAAGGCATAAGTGATTGTAAGTGTTGCTTATTTCATATTTCATAACTTTCGTTATTTGATTTACTCTCGGGTTGTGAGAGTGGTTTGCTTGATCCCAAGTTGTGGGAGTCAAGGTCAATCGAGTGTACTTCGATTTCACTTGTAGGGTTGCTTACAAGTGGGGTTTTAAGGAAACATCAAGTTAGGGTTCTAACTTGAGTATTCGATGGTATCCGGGTGGAAGGGACGTATGATTACCAGAAACAAGTCGGGAATTGACTTGGGTAATCCGAACCCTTGAAACATCTCTGCATTTGCATTGTTTCATCTTAGGGTTAATTTTCATTCCGCACTTTATTGTTGGTTAGGAATTTAATTTGGTGTAACAATCTTTTTAAATTGTTAAAACACTATTCAACCCCCTTCTAGTGTTTTCCTCATAGCCAGGGACCCTACAGACATAGCTGCTCTGAACTCCAGGTCAAGACCCATCCTGAAACGTCTAGCCCTGGTGTCATCTGACTTCACTAACTCTGGAGCAAACTTGCTCAGCAATGAAAACTCTGCATCGTAGGCATCCACACTCCATCGCCCTGAGTCAAGTGCTGGAACCGTAGATGCAGCTCATCCATCTTCATCTCTGGAAGAAACTATTCTTCGAACCGTTCTTTGAACTTCTCCTACGAGACTGGTCCAAACAAATGTAACTCCAGTATGTCCCACCAGTCTCTGGCCTGATGCGTCAACTGTCTCTTTGCGGCATCCACCCATCCATCTCGCAGATATCCTACAACCGTTAGGTCATCCTCCATGTGTCTAATCTACTCATCGACCTCCAGAGGGCTCTCCTTGTCTGAGAGAGACTTTTCCTGCAAGGTCGTAAACTACCTGAAACCTCCCACCTTCTATGCCGGGATACTAGCTAGCTTCTCGTCCTACTGAGTTAGATGCTCCAGTATACCCATTAGAACCTTTGCAATCAGAGCTGACTTTGAAGAGGCTATATCTGAAGCAGATGTCCCATTCCCGAACAATCCATTCCCGTTATCCATCTACAGGAAGGAATAGAAGGAATAAAGTTTAGTACAAGTTCAATGGATTATAACGTTAGAGCCTCATCCGTACTATTCTTACGTATATCGCTGTGTGATCGGACTTGTATGGGCCACCACAAAAACCTGTCATACCTCGCTCTCTATAATATAGAGACACGTATCCTGACGAGGCTACCATAGTATTCAAATACAGGACTTTGAGTCCTTAATGTCCAAATACTACTGGTCATTAATTGTGATTAATTAAAAACAAGTACACAGGCCACTGCAATACACTGAAATAGTCTAGAAGAGTAAAGTACAGTAAGTTAAGTATAGTGCTCTAACAAAATTCAAATCTGTAAGTACTGAAAAGAAATACTGAACTACATCATATACAACAGAAGTACGTCATACATACCCCGAGCTATACAAGTGTATAAGAACAAAAGTGGGGTACAACCAAAAAGAAAACCCCAACCCTTAAAAACAAACCAAAAGGGTCCACACCCGGTACAACACACTTCCTAGTCTACCACAGGGAAGTCTAGGTGGATAAGGTCTCCATCAGTCTCCATCGATATATGGGAAGATGGAAAAGTCTGCTGAACACGAGTCTGCTCTGGCGTCTTTAGCTTAGAACTTGTAACACAAATGGGGCACGTCATCGTGTGACCGAGTAGGAAACCAAACTTAACTAGGTAGGACCCAGTTATAGAACGGACTACCTATCTAAAGTGGTGGTCTACAGAAGATAAGGGTCCTCAAAACATGCACACATAAACATCTCATAACATGCTGCACTAAAGTAAATAAAAGAATATATCACATGAGATGGCGACATTTATAGATTCATGGTAGTTACATTATCAATTTGATAGTTTGGGAACCAGTTTAGATCGTAGGACAGTTAAGGAGCCGGACTTCACTCGGGGTGGGTGAACATTGGTACCCCAAATAGCGACACGAGCACTGTAGAGGCCTCTTGCAACTTCCCCTGTCAGAAGTGAGACAACCCTCGATTTTTTTGGCAAAAACAGAGGAAACCATTAATTACCTCATGGTGCATCACGAGTACACCCATGGGCCTCTCTAACTCTACCCACCCCCTGTCGACTATCGGGAGCACGAGTAAGACTACAATTCTATGTCCACTCCTTAACACCCACGTTTTACACATGTTTCCCACAAACCCACGTCTACAGTCATACCCATTTCTAAAAGGATTGAGGGATCCAGACTAATTACGCTCATCTCACTCTTAATTTCCATACTTCATGATACTTTCATTTTAATGGTTTCAATACCACTTTCACATTTCATATTTCCTTTCTCTCTTTTAGTCTTTCTTTTCTTTCTTTCATTTTACAGCAACACATCAGAAATTCCAGATAGAATTTAAAAAAACTTTCTGAATGAAAATTGTGTATCATCAATTTCTACTTCTAGATACCAAATATTAGAAAATTAACATGTCTCAGTGGATTATTATAAGATGTAACGTAAAAGATACACAATCTTGCAGAACTGTAACATCATGCATAAAGAACTGTGAATTACTACCAGTTCTTAACAGATTTAGAACAAATTTCCAACATGACGATTATAGCTTGTTAAGTGTAGATATCTGAAATGTCCAAGAACACAAGGTTTGCACATCTACATTACCTTTAGAGTTAAAACATTGAAGAAGTGTAAAAGCTGATAGAATTGCTATCCTGCAGTCTATGACCCTTTAATCCTAATTGTAGTTAGATTTAGCAAAAATGAGAACGTCAAAGTTGTCACGTGTTTTATAAGCTTTCTAGATATATATTTTTAGAATTTAATTCCATCTACAGTGTCATCTATACATGAATGAAATTACTGCAAAACAGCAGGAAAATGGACCTAGGATTAACATCATTCTACACTCTAACCATGTACAAAATAGCAATCTTAACTAAATACCAATCCTAAAACTAGAGCCTAACTAGAGAAGCTAGATAATCCTACCTCCAATTAGTCCTTCTTTGAAATTCTTTCGCCCTTTTTCTCCTTGAAGGCCCCTAGCTTTCTCTCCTCAAGCTCTTTTTTCTTCAAATATTTGGCTATGATGAACTTGTTTTTTGGGTCTTGGTGATGAGAGTGTAGTAGTTTGAAGTTTGTTATGGGAGAGTTTTGATGGATGTTTGATTTGGTGGTGGAAGAGAAGGAGAAGTGGTGGTGTTTGGGTGGAGCTAAGGGAGGAAGAGATGGTGGTTTGGTGGAGCAAAGGAAGAGCAAGGGGTAGGAGGCCGAATATAATGGGAAGAGGGAGCAACATGCGACACACACACACACACACTCTCTCTCTCTCTCTCTCTCTCTCTCTCTCTCTCTCTCTCTCTCTCTCTCTCTCTCTCTCTCTCTCTCTCTCTCTCTCTCTCTCTCTCTCTGATTTTCATTTAATTTCTCTCTTTTAAATTCCTTAACATCCTCATCATCACCTTAAATTACTCTTAGCATACCACCTAGCTAGGGTTAGGTGGGAATCATCTTGCTAATGACACCTCATGCCATAATGTGTCTCATTTAGGGATTTTTAGGATTTTGTTTTTCTAATAATTACAATATACACACCATAATACAATATACCTTCTTATTACTAGTATTTTATCCAATTACTCCATTTCTTAAATCCAAATGATGTTTTAAAAATAAGTAAAAATAATTTTGACATCATAAAATTAGAGAGAAATCTTGGAAATATTAAAAATATTTATACATATATGTATGTCCCAAAAATACGTACTAATATGCGTATATCAAAACTAGGGTTTTTTTGAAAGGTTAGCAACTTTATTCATATAACTCATCGATTACAATTTTGGATTATAGATGATCCAAACATAAAAAAACTCTAATGAAAACAACCATAAATTATCCAACATCTCAACTCGGACAGGAAGTCCTAAAATTTAGAGTTCCGTGATACTCTTAAACTTTTCCGACGCGGGAGATCTATATATATCTTTTTAATCGACTTCAATGATGGTGCAATGTGGCACATTTCCTCCTCCCACTCTGGATTCTCCATAGTAGCTGTCCCATTAAACTCCTCCATCCACTCATTCTCGTAATCATCATCAGCCTCATCATTGTTACCAACATTATCTGGATCATCTATACGGACATTTTCAGTAGGACACGATGGACCTCCAGTCTCAAAAATACAAGGAACAACATCAGAAACATTTGTTGGGTTCTTTGTAGCTGAGGGACCTCCACCTGTAGCAGGAGGGTATCTACCTGTAGCTTTATCTTCAGAAACCAACGCATTACCATCTCCATTTGAAGATGTCTTAGATTTCTCCACCTATACCTTCTTGAAGGGACACTGGCCAGAAGATTGCCCAAAACACTCACATGTCGAACAACTTGGAGGCAAGTTTTCATACTCCACTCTAATAATTGAAGTTTCCTCCTCCTCCACTGCAACCTCAATGGTATTAGGTAATTTTGTCTTTGCCTCAACTTCCATGAACATCTAGCATAAGAGTATCGTTCTCCAGAAGCTGCAGCCTTATCTACAAATAAAGGCTTACCTACAGAGCTAGCAATAATACTAATGCATTCTGTAGACCAAAATTTCAACGGTAGGTCAGGAAATCTCACACATACTGGAATTGAGGACAAAAGATCTCTATCCATTGTAAGTTCTGGAGTCCAGCGTCGCAGTACAATCACCCTTTTATCAAACATCCAAGGCCCTCCTTGGAGAACCCTGCAGCAATCTTCTTCTAACTCAAATTCGAAGAAGAAGAAACCATTGTCCCTGGAATGAACCTGAAGCTTTCCTTTAGGGCGCCACAACCGATGTACACAGGCTCGAATATGTGAGTAAAATGGTTTGTCCCCCACAACATAACCAGCTAGAGTACGACTCCATTTTGCAACATTAGCAGATACCGCTTCTTTAGGGATCCAAGGGACAGCCTTACCAGATGGAATCTCACGGGGAGGAAAGTATTTGCATTTGCTATTTTGCTCAACAGGACGGCCAACCGAAAAAAGTGAACTCCATGCTTCACGTCCCGTTTTTGCCACCCTCAAAGGAGCCGAAGGCTTGCCAAAAGCTTTATCATTCCGATCAACAAGATTAGGTATTGTCTTAGGAGTAGCAGATGAAATCAGTTGTTGGCAGCAGGGGCGGACGCATGCGAAACGTGGGGGGGGGGGGGCCGGGCCCCCCCCCCCCCCAATTTTTTAATTTTAAAAAAAAAAATAAATTCATTTGTAGCTTTGCTCTGGCCAGAAGAGCGGACCAAGCTGAACGTGCCCCCCCCCCCAAATTTTCTCAAAAAAACATTAATACTTTTGCTTTGAGCCCATTCTCGCTGAAAGAATAATCGCTTGAGGGGGCCCGGCCCAGTACTCAACTGCAAATCAAAGTACCGTGGAGTCGTGGACCGTAGATGCGAGAGCTTCTCATCGGAAAAAAAACCCCGATCAGAGATTAGGGCAAATTGGCAAAAGCTGCCGTCTTGTAAGTCGTAACCTCGTTCGTATTCCCTCGTCGGCGTCCACCGAACCATTGCACGTTCCTACAGGCTCTCCGGTGACGATAACCCTGGCAGCACCTCTCAAATCTCAATCCAGTAATTGGAGTAAGTCATTGATGCGAATCATGTGATATTGCGATGTGATTTTTTTAAAATTAATTTTATTTTACAAATCTGGGCTTTTGATGGATGGATTAACATGGGTTTTCTGAATCCTGGCTTTTTCTGGGAAAAAGTTGGAATTTTGATGGGTAGTCGGCGAATCCCACTTCGAAATCTCTACTTTAGCTATAATCTAAGAATCTGAAGTACATTGCATCATAAATTTAGAATTTTGTTTTTGCTTAGATGTGGATCAGTGGATGAATTCTGACTTTATGCAACATAAATTCAATTAGTGTCAGTAAACCATATGTTCAGTGGCTAAACATAGAGAATGCAACCTGATGCTATGATTTCTAGTCAAAAAAACAGTATGTTCTGTAATTGGAGTAAGTCAAAAAAACCGTAAGTTCAATGGGTGACAACTGACAATATTCTTCCTTTTGGTGCTTTTAAAGGAAAAGAAATTCAAGAAGTCAATAGGAGAGTCATGTTTGACAGTTCGAGTCTTCGATTACGTCACCAACGAGACGCAAGACGCTGCACGACTTCCGGCATCACGTCATCTATCTCATCTCTTTGAAATTTTGGTGAGCAATTTTCTGATTACTCATTTGTTTCTGATTTTTTTCCTTTTGTTTACTTTCGGTGAGTAAGCTCGTTGAAATTCCTTTTTGGACTTAAATTGAAAATTAGGGCACGCAATTGTCGCGACACCCTATCGTTCCTGGGCTGATTCTGTCTTTGTATTATCTGTTGGACTGCTAGCTTAAGAGATCTCATCTCTCTATAATTCGGTAAGCAATTTTTTGGTTTTACTTTTTATTTCTAATGAGTAAACCGACTGCTCATGATTTATGCTCAAAGTGTTGTGTATCTTTCATGTTTAAATAATAATGTCAAATTGTCAATGTCATCAAAATCGGTTGTTTTTGTAGGAAAAAATAGAATTGTGTTTGCAACTAGTGTCAATATCACGGGCAGTGCTTAGTTCTTAAAGTTATATGTCGAAATTAGATGTTCACATTGAAAATGAAATTATTTCTGATAAATTTAATGTCTATTTCATCATTTCTATTATTTTCTAGAATTTAATGTCTCATTATGTCGTTGTTATAGTTAACAATTGTGTAGAAATCTTGAATTGTGAGCTATCTTAAATCTAGAATTGGCTAATCCATACTTTATCCTATTTTTTAGATGAAAAAGTCAACAACAATCGATTCATTCTTTAAAATAAAAAGTATTGAAACTCCATCGATTGAGAGTCATGTGCAGTCTGAGGATCATGTTCCAAAATTTCAAAGAGTTGAAATCGATGACGAGTTTGATATCAACACATTAGAACGTGATCCGGGATTACGACCACAAATATGGAAGTATACAAGTGAGAAGCACGACGAAGTTCGAAGAGCTTATATTAAAGCTGGTCCTTATCAGTGTACACTTTCTAAGTATCCAACATCAGGTGAAAAACACTCACGAAGTTTTCAAGCATCATGGTTTAAGCTTTTTCCTTCTTGGTTAGAATATTCTCCAACAGCAGATGCTATATTTTGTCTACCATGCTTTCTATTTCATAAACAAAATGGACCTTCCGGATCCGATGCATTCACTGTTAATGGATTTCGATCATGGAAAAAGGTGAAGGACGGAAAAAATTGTGCACTTTTAGCCCATATTGGAAAAGATCTCAATTCACCTCATAGAAATGCTGAGAAAGCATGTGCAGACCTTATGAATCAATCATCTCATATTGCGAGAAGGTTTGAGAAATTCACATCACAGGAAGTCATGGAAAACAGACTTCGTTTGAAAGCTTCAGTTGAGACAGTTAGGTGGCTTGCATTTCAAGGTTGCTCTTTTAGGGGACACGATGAGTCTAAGTCATCAAGAAATCGTGGAAACTTTTTAGAACTGTTGAGTTTCATCGCCTCTTTTAATGATAAAGTAGCAGCAGTTTTGGATAAAGCTCCACGAAATGCATCATATACATCACCAAAAACACAAAAACAAATTTTGCATGTCTTGGGAACTAAAGTGAGGAAGGACATTCGTGAAGAAATTGGTGATTCAAAGTATTGTTTAATTGTTGATGAAGCTCGTGATGAATCTAAAAAAGAGCAAATGTCAATTGTCTTGAGATTTGTCGACAAAGATGGCTACATACAAGAGCGCTTTTTTGGGCTTATTCATGTCAAAGACACTGCGGCATTAACTTTGAAAGAAGGGATTTTTTCGATGCTCTCTCAGTACAATCTTGATGTTCAATCTATCCGAGGGCAAGGTTATGATGGTGCAAGTAACATGCGTGGAGAATGGAATGGTTTGCAAGCTTTGGTTTCAAATGAATGTCCACATGCTTATTATGTTCATTGTTTTGCTCATCGTTTACAATTGGCATTAGTTGCTGCATCCAAGGAAATTATTCATGTCCATCAGTTTTTTACCAAGTTAAATTCCATTATCAATATTGTTGGTGCATCATGTAAGCGCAATGACCAACTAAAAGCTGCTCATGCTTCAAATATTGCTTATTTACTTGAGACCGATGAGATTCAAAGTGGAAAAGGCCTTAATCAAATAGGTTCTCTGCAAAGAGCTGGTGATACCCGTTGGAGTTCTCACTTGAAATCAATTTCTAGTTTGTTGAAGATGTTTAGTGCAACATGTGAAGTTTTATTGAACATTATTGAGGATGGAGCTACTTCTGCACAGCGGGGTGATGCAGATTCGGCTTATGAGGCAATGACTACTTTTGACTTTGTTTTCATTTTGCATCTTATGCGAGAAGTTTTAGAGATTTCTAATATACTTTGTCAAGCTTTGCAACTCCAATCTCAAGACATCTTAAATGCAATGCATCTTGTTTCATCTACTAAGATGCTCATTCAAAAGTTAAGAGATGATGGCTGGGACAATTTGGTTACAACTGTGAGATCTTTTTGTGAAGCAGTCAGTATACATGTACCAGATTTTAGCGCTCGTCATATTGCAAGAAGAGGAAGAGCTCGGCATCAACAAAATGAAATTACAGTGGAACATTATTATAAAGTTGATGTTTTCACTGCAGTGATAGACTCTCAGTTACAGGAATTGAACAACAAATTCAATGAGAACACCGTGGAATTGATCATACTCAGTTCTGCTTTAGATCCAAGAGAGATGCGTATATCATTCAGAATTGATGATATTTGCAAATTGGTACAAAAATTTTACCATCAAGACTTTACAGAATATGAGATGACACAGTTGCACATACAATTTCAACATTTTGATCATGTCCGACATCTTCCAGATTTTAAAGCATTGATAACAATTTCTGATCTATGTCAATGGTTGGTAAGAACTAGGAAAGCAGAAGTATATCCTCTTGTGTATAGAGTGATAACTCTTATTCTCACACTTCCAGTTTCTACAGCTACTACAGAGCGTTCTTTTTCAGCGATGAATATAGTCAAGACTACACTTCGTAACAAGATGGGAGATGATTTCTTGACTGATTGTTTGCTTGTGTACATTGAGAAAGAAATTGCTGAAAAAATTAGTGTGGAGTCAATTATAGATGATTTTCGTGACATGGAAGAAAGACGTTCTGCATTTTAACATGGTGAAATGTAATGACATATTTTGATATATTTAAATGAGAGTTTAAATATTATTTGATGTAACATCCTTCATACGAATTTATTTAATATAGGTATCCGATGCTTTATATTTTTTGCCATTGGCCCCCCCGTCATCTCATCCTGGTTCCGCCCCTGGTTGGCAGTATGACGAACATCTATGATAAGGATTTCCTGCATTGATACATGAAGGATCAGCTCTCCCCATAGCATGTCGGAGGGGGGAAACCCTGTAGTGAGGTCTGGAGGCGCCTGACCCCGAGTAGCCGTCTGACTCCAAGTAGCCATGAAAGGGATTCCCAGAGATAGAACAATCGATCTAGCAGGACGAGCGATGTTGCAATGCAAACGGACATCAGCAATCATGCAATCGATTGGTGAGACGGTGCACATCGGTTGGCAACAGAGGGTAACTGTGGCAATCGAACGATTCCTGTATCAAAGAGTGACGGCGGCTAACGGATCTGGAGCGATGGGAGTAATCGATCTGAATAGATGATTGGTGAATTGATCTGGAGCGATTAGAGCAAGCAATCGGAGCAATTGATCGGTGCAATCGGACAGAAATTGGAGCCGCCGGAACCAATCGGAGCAATTGATCGGTGCAAGACAGCTGAAACAGATCGGATCCGACGGAACCAATCGGAGCTGCAGGAAACAGATCGATGGCTGGAAATCGGAGGAATCAAACTGATAAATTCCGGTAGCAATCGGGTCCTGAAGTCGGACTGATGATCGGAGCAATCGGAGCAGACAGAAGACGGTTGATGGCGATGATCGGAGTGACGGCGAACAGACGAGGTGAATGACGGTGGACAGATGATCGGACCGAAGATCGGACCGATGAGCGGCCGGAGAAATCGATAGCGGCGGTGCACTGCAGTTGGAGCGACGGTAAAAGGTCGGAGCTGGCGGCGGACAGATTGATCTCGACGGCAGCTCTGTCAGTTATGCCCACTCCTTTAGAAATAGGTCTGGCAGTGGGCGTTCTAGGTAGTGGGCACTGAACTCGACAACGCCTGAATGGATCCGGCCGCGGCTAGGCACCGGAGTCCGGCCTGAAGGCCGGCGCAGCAATCTCCCAAACGTTACTCTCCTAGGGCAGTTTTTCAAAACTAGGGTTATTACACCTTGTTTACCCTAGCTCTCTGTTATTTCGTTTACATGCATAATAATTATTATTATTGTAAAGTTTAGTTCATAACTTTCATAGCTCAGATCGATTGGACATTGAAATTGTTGAACTTGAACGTTAGTTATTTACTGTTATAAAGGACATGATGATTCATAGGAACTACTTTAATGGACTTATCTCTCTGAAGACCTAGGTACGTCACATCTTAGGTCTGGCGACCCTCACCGATGAGATATATACCCTTGTCTCTTATATCTGATGCCTTGCGTACTGTTTAGAAGTATGGTTTCAGCCAAACTCTGGCTTAGCCGTCACTGTGGTTTAGGACTTTTCTCCTATGATTTGGTCTGTGTTTGCCACTGACATATCCCATAGATGTGACTGACCTGATTGTTGTAACTGATTGATCTGTTTGGCCTATTGCTATCACCGACCTGATGGTTATCTCTGACCTGATCTGTTTAAGGTCGATCCAACTTATTGATGCTAGCATACCTAACCTAAGGTTATTACCCACCTAATTGTTATTGTCGACACAAACTGTTGGCAGTAGTCGACTTGACCTAATACTGTCAACCTCAATTTGTCATGGCTTATCGACTTGATCTGTTGATTACCGACTTGATCAATTGTTGTTTATAAACAGTTCTGTTCGTTCTGACCCGACCTATTATTATTGCCGACCTAATGGTTAGTATCAACCAGAACTGTCGTTAGTTGTAGATTGAAGCTGTCATTGCTTGAAGATTTAGTCTGTCTGTCTATTGACCCTAACCAAAGTTGCCGACAACCTCACATCTTCTGTCCACGACTTGTGCTGCTTAACCATCTGTTCTAAGTTGTCGATCTGACTTTGTGTTACAGACCTACACTAAGTTACCGATCTGTTTTTTTCTGACATGTTTCATATGCTTTGCTCATCGACCTGATCTGTATCCTCTAAATACTAACTAGTTATGTTATGCTTACCAACCTGTATTATGTGCCAGTCATGAATCTGATCCCGAACTATGCGTTTTCTTACTTTTTAAATGATTGGTTTCAGTTCTGCACTGCTTAATATTGTTTATCGAAGACATGTTTTAGTGTAATGAATAGTTAAGCATAGATAGACCGAACTGTCAAGACAACAACTAAGTTATGTAGATGCGCTCGTACAGAATAATGACACTGTTATCAAACTATTGAATTACTGAATTGATTATTGTGAACATTAAATTATTGAGCAAGACTCTATCTACATGACTTAGGAGGATAGAAAGCCGAACTAATGGAATAGACCAAGTTAGATTGAACTGAACCGACCAATTGAATAGAGACTGTACTGAACTAAATTGACACATGGGGGATTTGGAAACTCATACTCAAAAGATGACAGTAGCAACTGAGGCCATGCTCTTGATTAACTTGATCGATCACTACTGACTTGACTGGGTCCCCTTCTGAACTCGTTTGGACCATGACCCGGGTATGTGGTGGTTTTCAGATTACTCTTCACTCTTTTCCTTATGAGTTATAACAATAAAATGTTAAGTCAACTAGGAGCTGATGCATCGTAACCAATGTTTAATTTCAAGGAATCTGAGGTGGGAAAGTTAGCTTGGATAGTTAGATCGGATATGATCAAGCTCTCTCCACATATTATTGTTTAGACTGTGATTTGTTTAGGTTTGTATGATTATGACTAAACTGAGTGCTTTGGTAAATATCGTCTAACTTACCATTTTGATACCGTGGTTTTCTATAGGTGACGAGCTAGCTTAAGAGGAGGCTCCAATGTATGAGGAGACTGATTTTCTTATGGAGAACGCAGAGTTCTGATTTACTAAGTTCAGTTTACTTTTTTATGTTTTTTTACATTGTTAAAGAGAGAGAGATGTTTCTTTACTGTTTCAGCACTTGACTTATGTACCTTCATTAAAGGATGGATAATTGAATAATGGTATTTTATAACATTTCCGGCTTTTGTTCTGTAATGGCACCAGTTCATGGGGCGATACAGTTAGAACATGTTTTTGGCCTATAACTCTAGGAAATAATTTTAAAGAGATTTTAAACATTTTAAGACAATTTAAAAGATTTTACTAAGTGTGTGAAGCTTCAATCTAAGGTTATACAATGAATATATGACATGACTAAAAATACATCAAAAATACCATAGTCTTAAATCTTGACGTAGTCCATTATGATTGGTCCTTCTCTTGATTGTTTGTACCCCATGAGCTTCGTCACCTTGACTTAGGATCTTCTTTGAAATCTTCATTCAACTTTAGTGAGCTACACAAGTCTTCATGTGAGTCTTCCGCATATATTTGAACTCCATGATCTTTTGTAACTAATCGTTGGTGCCTACACTCATAATCTTAATTAACACACAATAAGTGTTTGTACATCATCAAAATACACTTGGAGACTCAATATCTAACATTCTCACCCTTTTTGATTATGACAAAAAATGATACATAAAATATGAAATATAATCACTTACTCCCTCTACTTAGATGCATGGTGTTACAAAATAACTATTAAGCTCCCCTTGCATCGATGCATGTTAAAAATAAGCATAATCAAAGCATGTATCATATGTACCAAGCTTGTGCTAAAGTGAGTGTATATGAATGCGATCATAATTCAATAATTCACATGTTCAATTATAAATGAATATGTTCAAATATGTCATATACCACGTATGATCAAAAGTTCACATATGGCATATACCACATATTATATATATCACATCTTATGTAACATGACCATATTTTATTCTTCATCTACATTTTCTCCCCCGTTGGCATAATCAAAAAGATGGGAAGGAGAAATATAAATTAAGGATGCATAAAAAATTAGTTAAGCATAGCATGTAATAATGTCAAGATATAACATAACACTCATTAATAAATGGAACAATTCTCAAAAGGGTGACTCAGTATCTCCACTTATTCATTTTTCTGAGCATAAAATATGAATTTATCCTTTTGAAGATTATATCCAATTCAAAATGAAGTTCAAAGAAAATGTGATACCTAGCAAAGCATAACATTTTATAAGTGGTATGCAGTGAAGCATATTGTGGCATAATATCGTATATGCATGTGATAGACTAACATTTCAAAAGGTATTCAATATGAATAGTACATGGAAGTGTCATCATGTATGTCAATACTCAACAATATAATTCAACAGTGTCATATAAGATTAGTTATGTATCATGAGATATTATGAATTCAGTAATAAGTGTGTAAGTTAGACATATGCCAAGATTAACATCATATCACATTAATATGTCATATAAATAAAAATGTGTGTGACCAACATATGCAAAACATAAGTATATAAATCACAAAATCACATTATTCCAAGAATACAATAAATATGTATGTATGACACAGATCAAGAAATATGAGATAAGAGCTCAAAAATATCAACATGTCATTCATTTGATATCAACGATATATCACATAGCTCAAAAATATCTCAACATCGACCAAGATTATATGGACATGAACCATACCCATGAAATATATTAATCAACCCACTAGAATATCAACAAAGTCAATGTATCATATCTCTAGCCAATCATGAACCAAGTACATATGCCAACTCAAAATAGAACGTGAAATTTTGCCACATGGCATATATGAACCAAAATATTCTCATAGAGCAAGAACTTGAGATACAAACAAAATAAACATCGTTCAATACGAAGCATCTTAAGTACACAACCATCATCAAAATATTATTAACTCAAAAATAAATTGTTTCACTAATCATCAAAGCATCACATCTGTCACCACTCAAGCACATGGATAAGCACATCAGTTTAAAGGAGGTTGTCCAAAGACTCTAGCATGAATATCAAAAACCTTCTTTATGGCTTCATCTAATTGAAGATTTGTTTTATATTGTCTTTGAGTAAGTTTGAGCTCCATATGATCTAATGTCTTCATAATATTGGCTTCAAGGGCTTGAATATATGGAGTAATGGATGGTGGTGCTCTAGAGGATGAGCCTATATGTTGGGGTTGCTGAGAGGGCTCATTCTCAGGCTCATTCTCAGAATCATTAGAACTATCAGTTTCAAGTTCAATATTAGTTGGGGTTAATGGGATTTTCATCTTCGACAAAGCAGCTTTGTTGAATGACACTTGAGGCGGTATAATATGAGTTTCAGTGCCTAAATCAAAATTAAAATGCATGAAAATTATAGTGAGAAAATGACCATGATGCAATGATGGAGAAGCTAGGAAGGTTATAATTTCAAAGATTACATGAGCCCAATTCACTTTTATCCCACAAGCAAATGCATAAACACATTTTGTTGGAAACAACGGCCTAGGATTTTTTGTTTGATGATAACAAACATTCATGAAGTATTTTAATGTGTTTGTTAAGTGTTTTCAGATTGAAAAGAGTTCGGAAAATCAAAAAGGCATTTTGGTCATTTTGGAGATAAAAGGCACTTTGAGTATAAAAGGGCATTTTGGTCATTTTCATGATGCTATAAAATATCAAGAGTGCTGTTAATTGCACCGCACCAATTTCTGAATACACCATAAATCTTATTTCACAACACATATTTTTTCGAACATAAATATTTAATTTTTTACCCTTCCATGTCTCTTATTCAAGGAGAAGCTGCCCATAGGGCCGAGCAACAGGACGGCCACTCCGCTGACGGTGTCGCCCACCACGAGGGGCGTGGAGTGTTGGTAGCAACGATCTATGAACTTCGTGTTTGATGATAACAAACATGTGTGAATGTTTTAACGTGTGTGTTAAGTGTTTCAGGAATGGCGAACATGTGATTAATTCACGGAGAGACGTGGTCAATGTGCAAAGGAGAAATAGTCAAAAGGGAGATGCAATCGATTGTGAGTTAATTGGAGTTAAGATCAAATCCTTTTCCAAATCTATTCCATACTTCATACACATTGCCAATCACCCTTGCACTTGGACTCTCCCTAGCCGAATTCACCTTGACCATTGGATGTACATTTAGCCGCACAAAAACCCTTAGCACCCCTTTGTAAGTCATCACCCAAATATGTGCTAGGAGAGGCCGACCAAATAAATTAAAAAAACCTAGCTGCTTCTTGGATGCTACAACCCAAATGAGTGTCGCATGTTTCCCTTTGAAGACCCCAAAGAGCTGGTCGAAAAAAATTCCACAGAGCTCTTAAAAACATAACTCAAAAGCCAAAAATAAAAAACCCTAGAGGAGCTGCAATTTTTTTCCCAAGAGCAGCAATCCACTCCTTTTTCCTTTCAATCAAAAAAGGGGGCAGCCGCATGTTCCAATTGATAATCCCCAAGAACCGCACCATTGAGAACCCAAAAAGAAAATCAAAACTCCAAGAGCTCTTCAAATCCTCAAGAGGGCACAAATTAAATCCCTAAGCGAGCAAAGCATTTTTAACAGCATTTTTTGGGTGAAGGCCACATTGTTTTTTCCAACAGCATTTTTTAAGAGACATCCGCAACTTTCGTTTTTAATTCCCAAGAGTCCGAATTTTTTATCTCCCACACAAAAATCCTCAGGTGCAGCAAGTTTCAATTATTGGAGAAGGCCATGACTTGCTTGCCTCAACTTGCCACTGTAGGAAGATATGTGCCCATAAGGCAATTTATCTTGATTATACGTCTTGTTCATACCGTATATGGTACGTATTATTCTAAGTATAAAACATTTGTATTAATATACTTAGATAATATCCATAGACTTAGAGTTAGGTCCTTACATATCTAGATGAGATCTCGATTATGAGTAAGTAAGAGACCGAACAGAAACGTAAGTCTAAAACGGTTCGTGATCATAGATGTGTCGAGAACTGGATATCAACACATCGGATAGATCACTGTGTCTTCGTCTTACCTTCGGGTAATGATGATCTCATAGTCATTCGACTTGCTGAAGTCGGAGACGAGACACAGGTGCTCATTGGAGAATGAGTTCACTGAACGACCAAGCTAGAGTTATTAAATGGTTAACTTTAATGATCTGTCTTTAATAACTCTAGGGTGATGATAGGTTAGTTGATCCTTAAGACCTGAAGTCATCTGTATAAACCTGTGAACGGACGGTGTAGCTTAGACCCATGATCTAGCTTCGAGGACCAGTCCTGATGAAAGATCTTAGGTTGGGTTGCACCAGAAGCTCTCTAGGTGAGTAAGTGACTAAGATGGGATTCGTCACTTCCATTAAAGGGAAGTTAGTGTTATAGGCTCAGTACGGTCTTTATGTTAATCCTCGGCCGGGGTACGTTGCAAGTTGTACAACGTGTATACAATAAAGACCGCCGTATACTGACCAATGTTGTCTAATAGGGTTGACAGAAAACCATACCCTAGGCCAACATCAAACACAGTCTTGACGAAGGGATTTTATCTAACGGAATTCATCACTGACACAGCCAATGCAAACCCTATGATACTTTTGTCAAAGGGTCGATCACGTTATGATGACTCTGAAACAGGGACGACAGCTACTGCTCGTAGTGACCGTCGTCTAGGGGTTTCGAGCCCCAACCTGTAGTAAGGTCAGGCTGTAGGGTCTCACACCGAGTAGTACTCGTGTCTTAGTAATAGGAATATAGAATAGAGAGAAATATCATTTGATGATATTCACAAGTTGAGTTGTGAAAGTTAGTCGCAATAGCAATAGGGACACAACGTTGCATTAGATGCTAACGTTAACTAAACGTGTTGTAAATTAGTTACGACGAATTTTGTAGGAACAAACTTGTTGGAAAGGGTTACCTGGATGACGGGATCGTCCCGGTCTAAACACAGGTTCAAACCGCGTCCAAATCGGAGCTCAAACGAGCCCAGAAACGCAGAAAGAGTTCAAGGGGAAGTGGGTTAGACCCACCGGGCCAAGAGGCCCATGTGCAAGGGCAAAACGGGCGCGGCCCGCTGCAACAGCGGGCATGACCCGCTGTGTGCAGCGGGCGGGCGCCCGCTGCATTAGCGGGCGTGGCCCGCTGCACAGCGGGCCAGCGCCCGCTGATGCAGCGGGCACGGCCCGCTGCACGCAGCGGGCCAGCGCCCGCTGCAAGCGGGCGTGGCCCGCTGCACAGCGGGCCAGCGCCCGCTTGTGCAGCGGGCGCCCGCCCGCTGCTTGCAGCGGGCGGGTGGCCCGCCCTTCCCCCCTTGGGCGGGCGCGCCCGCTAAGTCTAGCGGGCGCGCCCGCAACTTAAGTCAAATTAGGTTTTTTGAAAACCCAAATGACGGCTACGAATTTTGTGAAAATTGCTAAACTTTGAGCAATTGTTTGAGGGGTCAAACGAAGTCGAAATTCGTCACCGTCAGTTCCTACACGTTCACCATTCCAAGCTTTTCTGATTGATAGCTTGTTTGGTGTCTGAAGTTTAGTGTGTGAGGAGAATTAATTCGTTAAAGTTTGACTTTGTGAAAGGCTAACTTTAAAATTGAAATTAAGCCAAATGGCTTAATTGGTTTTTCTCTTCATGTGGATTGTCCCACATTGCCCGCAACGAGAGGGTGAGTGCTCACTCCCTATATAAATAGGGGTGCACTCTCCTCGTTGAAAAACACACCAGTCAACGATCGGGTAGCTCCAAATTATTGAGCAAGCTCGGTCTGCGACTAAATCTCTCTCTCTAATTTCCTATTCTCTGGAGTAGTCCTAGCACGACTACGAAAGGGGTTTGGATCTGATCCGGACGTCTAAGACGCGGGTTTCTTCTCAAGTGAAACTTTCTACCGCGTGTGATCGGCTCGGAGGCGAAAGCGGCTCGGGTGGATCGGTGCGAGGGTGCGAGGCGGCTCAGGGAGATCGAGTCAACGCGGCTCGGCTACGAGGAGCTTCTCAAGACGGTGCGGTACATCTTGCCTGCTCCAGGGCCAAGATTCCGGGTATGTGGTTAAGCATTTTAGTGTAGATTTTAATAAGTCGCTTAGTGTAGATCCTTCTTGGAGTGGTCAGACCCACTCCAAGTCGGCATAGATCGGGCTGGGTTCTGGCTCCCCAGAGCCTAGCTAAAATGTTTAGCTAGAGTAGAAATTTTAGATTTCTGTTTTTCCGCTGCATTTTGTCCCTCCGTGGTCCGTCCGACTTAGGACGGATACGGATCCGAGCTCTGGGGGTCCGCAAAAACCCCAACAGTGGCATCAGAGCTTGTTGAGCTTGAGTACGGGTTCTCGGGTTATGAACTGACCCGAAGTAATCGCTCTTACCGTACCAAGTCCCGATAAGATGGGGATCTTATAATGGGTTGGGCATTGTCGAGAGGCATGCCGTAAAACAAGTTTCTGAGGTATCTTGTGACGGGTCTAGGGTGCCATGGATGATGGGCCTTAACAGTGTCGCAATGATATCAGAGTGATACCCCCAACAGTGGTATCAGAGCCACGGTTATGCTATAGATCTACTATAGCGACTTTTTAAATAGTTAAAAATGCTTAGCTTTAATTCGCAAAACTTTTTTATGTTAAATTAGTTTTGAAAATAATTTTGTGTTTCAAAAATTAGTTTTGCAACACGGAAATTTGTTTTAAATTTAGGGACAATTATTTTTATGCGATAAATCTAAAAAGTAGTCTCTTTTGTTTTTAAATACTTTATTAAATTTTTATGAGACATTAAAAATTTTAAAAGAGTATTTAATGTTTATGTAATCTTTAGAAAAATTTTATTTTTGAAATTTAAGAATTTTTCTTTAGTTACATAAAGTTAGAAATCTTTAAACTTTACTTGAATGCTTCTAAAAAGGATTTCTAAAAGATTTTAAAAGAGTTTTGAAATTGTTTAAATATGTTAATAATAGAAATAATTTTATTTCATGAGATGTAATATAAAATTAATTTCTTTTACTACATAGATGTTTCTAAAATTTTTATGTGATATTTTAATTTTAGAAATGAGGTTAAAATTTTTTTTTAAGGCCTAAGTTTAAAAATTATTAGATAATTTTGTACGACTTAGTTTCATGCGATAAAATTTTTATGAAGGCTTTAAAATTTTAATCTTTAATTTTAAGTGTTAAAATTTAGATTTGCATGTTTTAAATATATAGATAATTTTAGAACTTGCAAATGCTCATGTATGTCACAAAATGAACATTTTATTTATGTTGATAAATTAGTTGCTTCATTTTAATGGACTTGTAAACCTTATTAGGTTAGCCATTAAATATTTAAAATTTTATGAGATGAAATTTTAATTAGTGACATGTTATGTTTGATAAAACAAAACAACATTGAACCTAATACCTGATTAGGGTAGTCCCTTTGTTTGTAAATCATTTCATTAAAATGTTTAAATAATGATTTTCACAAAAGACAAAATGTTGAATTGTTTTATTAAAATCCTAATAAGATTGGGGTAGTAAGTTGAACGAAGAACCTTATAGTTGATAAGGACTTAATAAAAGATGTTCAACCAATCTAAAAAAAATTTTGAATTTTTAGGATCCACTAGTTGATAAGGATTAACTAGTTCTTTTAATTAAAAGCCATTTAGTTGTTTGGAAAACATAAGATTGATGACAACTCCTTCAATGGATCATGATGTCGGTCAATGTGCTTGGCTAAAGTTTTTGGACCAACCTAGCTAGACTGGGTAACAAGTGGTCCTGGCTTAGTCAATTCCCTGGCCGCGTCCGCTGGACCGCAAGGAGTCGATTCATGACTATGTAAGTCCATCGACTATACCTAAGTCAATACGATAATAATCTTGTTCAAG
Organism: Scilla litardierei; assembly: GCA_030789695.1. Taxonomy (NCBI): domain Eukaryota; kingdom Viridiplantae; phylum Streptophyta; class Magnoliopsida; order Asparagales; family Asparagaceae; genus Scilla; species Scilla litardierei. The sequence continues at coordinate 436,900,119 of CM061142.1, read as the reverse complement.
ATAAATCGTAGCCCTCCTTGTTTTAGGAGTTGGCAACTGTAAGAAACATGTTCCGGTTGTTGAGCTACACTCAAGCCGTGACATGTCAATCTTATAGAAACCGATTTCTTGATTGACATCTTAACCTGACTGAAACCGTTGTCTCATCCCTCGAGCTTCGGCGTAAGTCTAACCAAGAATGTAGTCTAAGACCTGACCCAAACCGGCGCGTCGTGCATACACCGAGCAAAGGGGCAAGTCAGGCTAGACACGAAAACAAGGGTCCGACTAGGCTAGCCATTGTGATCCGGTTGAGCACACTCATGATCACAAATGACTAGGGGTAAAAATCGATAGGGAATCATAGTAAATATGATTGACGACGAGTTCGTCTACCGACTGCAGAGTCGGACAACTTGTTGAGATACACTCAAGGTTGTCAGACTCAGGGTAGTCGGATCCCTCTCTCACAAATATTATTTTATAATAAATTGTTTATTATTATGGCTTTAAATAAATTTAGTGGGAGAATATAGTTTTATTAAAACCATTAAAACTATACTACGAACATTTACTAACTATAGTATCTATAAAATACAGAATGGATTCGGGACTAAGATACATGGTTGAGAAGAACGTGCTGGATGGAACGAACTACAAAGACTGGCTTAGGAACATCAAGTTGGTCCTTTCCCTAGCCGGAATAGGATACGTACTGTTCGAGGACGCTCCAGATAAGCCGGATGAAGATTCGACCCACGAGGAAAAGGAAGCATACAAATTGTACCAGAGGGATGCGGAGAAGGCCAGGTGCCTTACTCTGGCTTCGATGACCAACGAGTTGCAGAGGAAGCATGAACATATGGATGTTCAAAGCATGCTCCTCAACGCACAAGAGTTGTATGGCAAGCGATCAAGAGCTGCCAAGTTCGAGGCCACTAGCAACCTCTGGGGCACCAAGATGGGGACGGAACCCGTACAGGATCATGTTATCAAGATGATCGGGTACGTGGAGGACGCCGCCCAATTAGGATTTGTCCTGGACAATGAAATGTCCACGGACATTATCCTAAAGTCTTTGACTCCCGATTTCAAGCCTTTTATAACTGGCTTTATAATGAACAGCCTTGAGACGGATCTTCCGGGTCTCCTCAATATGCTCCGGCAGTTTGAGGAGATTCATAAGAAACCGGCTGCACTGGTTGTTGGCTCTGCTACTTCCGACCAGCCAAAAGGCAAAGGGAAGAAGAGGCAGGTCCCACAACCTGCGAAGGCTAAGAATGGGAAGAAAAAGAACAAAGGGGCCCCGTCGAAATCTGAGTGCTTCCATTGCCACAAGATTGGCCACTGGAAGAGGAACTGCAAGATCTATCTTGCAGAGAAGAAGAAGGGGCATACTGATGCCTCCACCTCAGGTACAAATTAAAATTCAATTAAATGCAATTATTTCCATTCATGAAGTATGAGATACTTATAGACATCTGTGTACTGTATACAGGTGGCTGATAAGAACTGGAGATTGGAGAAGTACGGAGATCGGTCGGCAATTAAAGCAACAGTTGCTGCTGGGACCGCTCAAAGACTTCTGGAGACGCTGATCGCGATGGAGATGATATTTTTCTTATTTGAATAAAATGTATCATCTTTAAGGATCGAAAACAATGAATGAGTGCTTTGCACTCAAGGTTTATTTTTGATAAACAAATTAAGGTTCCTTTTATGAACCCGTTGTTTTGGAATGGATGTCTCATTTGTTGCAATTGAGATTGAATTGGCTCAAATTCTGTGGATGTGGCTTTTCTGTGATGGTTGCGTATATTTTCGAATAATGGTGTATTGCTTCGATAATATTGATTTTGAAGCTGACTAAATGTCTGAAGTAAATCAGTAGTCAAGTATAAGTTCCAGGGGGCGTATAAATTGTGTGCAATCACAGTAAATACGCATATCAAGTTTAACTCGTGATTATCTGCATTTAGTTGTTAAAAGAGTTAATACTAAATGTGGTTAAAGGAATTAGTACAGTGTAGAACGTTTTGATTGAACAAGTCAATGTCAAGATTCCTTAAAACGATCTTGACTTGACTCATTCGTCAAACCGAATCTGACACTTGTACATTCCATCTGAGGCACTTACTAAATGGTTATATTTTGCACATAAACCTAAATATGATTTAGATATTATGTTAAAGAAATTTGACCAGGTAATTCTTAAAGTCAGTGGGAGCAAGCTCATATACTTAGTTCCGGTTTTTCCGGACTAAGTAAAAAAGGATTTTTCACTTTAATGAATCTTCTATATAAATCATTAAGTTAAAATTGTTTTGATTTAATCGCATATATATAGAGACTTAGGGTGTCAAATATGTACTTGACATATTGACACAGTAAAGTGGAGTGAGCTAGAACTGACTTACGGAAATGTTAGACCCCACATCTAAATAGTATAAGCTAACTGTTAGCTATACAAAGTTAGGAAAATGGATCCAGATCATTTTTCCAAAGGATCAACCTTGTGTGATCAAGAGATGTAATTTCAATCCATTAAAATTCGTTGTAGATACTTATTAGTAGAACCACTCTTAGGTTTGCCATATCAAATGTCAAAGTGACTGATATGCTATAACGGCATGAGATACCGAGATAAATAGCCTAAGTGCAAGTGGGAGATGTAGGAAGATATGTGCCCATAAGGCAATTTATCTTGATTATACGTCTTGTTCATACCGTATATGGTACGTATTATTCTAAGTATAAAACATTTGTATTAATATACTTAGATAATATCCATAGACTTAGAGTTAGGTCCTTACATATCTAGATGAGATCTCGATTATGAGTAAGTAAGAGACCGAACAGAAACGTAAGTCTAAAACGGTTCGTGATCATAGATGTGTCGAGAACTGGATATCAACACATCAGATAGATCACTGTGTCTTCGTCTTACCTTCGGGTAATGATGATCTCATAGTCATTCGACTTGCTGAAGTCGGAGACGAGACACAGGTGCTCATTGGAGAATGAGTTCACTGAACGACCAAGCTAGAGTTATTAAATGGTTAACTTTAATGATCTGTCTTTAATAACTCTAGGGTGATGATAGGTTAGTTGATCCTTAAGACCTGAAGTCATCTGTATAAACCTGTGAACGGACGGTGTAGCTTAGACCCATGATCTAGCTTCGAGGACCAGTCCTGATGAAAGATCTTAGGTTGGGTTGCACCAGAAGCTCTCTAGGTGAGTAAGTGACTAAGATGGGATTCGTCACTTCCATTAAAGGGAAGTTAGTGTTATAGGCTCAGTACGGTCTTTATGTTAATCCTCGGCCGGGGTACGTTGCAAGTTGTACAACGTGTATACAATAAAGACCGCCGTATACTGACCAATGTTGTCTAATAGGGTTGACAGAAAACCATACCCTAGGCCAACATCAAACACAGTCTTGACGAAGGGATTTTATCTAACGGAATTCATCACTGACACAGCCAATGCAAACCCTATGATACTTTTGTCAAAGGGTCGATCACGTTATGATGACTCTGAAACAGGGACGACAGCTACTGCTCGTAGTGACCGTCGTCTAGGGGTTTCGAGCCCCAACCTGTAGTAAGGTCAGGCTGTAGGGTCTCACACCGAGTAGTACTCGTGTCTTAGTAATAGGAATATAGAATAGAGAGAAATATCATTTGATGATATTCACAAGTTGAGTTGTGAAAGTTAGTCGCAATAGCAATAGGGACACAACGTTGCATTAGATGCTAACGTTAACTAAACGTGTTGTAAATTAGTTACGACGAATTTTGTAGGAACAAACTTGTTGGAAAGGGTTACCTGGATGACGGGATCGTCCCGGTCTAAACACAGGTTCAAACCGCGTCCAAATCGGAGCTCAAACGAGCCCAGAAACGCAGAAAGAGTTCAAGGGGAAGTGGGTTAGACCCACCGGGCCAAGAGGCCCATGTGCAAGGGCAAAACGGGCGCGGCCCGCTGCAACAGCGGGCATGACCCGCTGTGTGCAGCGGGCGGGCGCCCGCTGCATTAGCGGGCGTGGCCCGCTGCACAGCGGGCCAGCGCCCGCTGATGCAGCGGGCACGGCCCGCTGCACGCAGCGGGCCAGCGCCCGCTGCAAGCGGGCGTGGCCCGCTGCACAGCGGGCCAGCGCCCGCTTGTGCAGCGGGCGCTGGCCCGCTGCAGCAGCGGGCGCCCGCCCGCTGCTTGCAGCGGGCGGGTGGCCCGCCCTTCCCCCCTTGGGCGGGCGCGCCCGCTAAGTCTAGCGGGCGCGCCCGCAACTTAAGTCAAATTAGGTTTTTTGAAAACCCAAATGACGGCTACGAATTTTGTGAAAATTGCTAAACTTTGAGCAATTGTTTGAGGGGTCAAACGAAGTCGAAATTCGTCACCGTCAGTTCCTACACGTTCACCATTCCAAGCTTTTCTGATTGATAGCTTGTTTGGTGTCTGAAGTTTAGTGTGTGAGGAGAATTAATTCGTTAAAGTTTGACTTTGTGAAAGGCTAACTTTAAAATTGAAATTAAGCCAAATGGCTTAATTGGTTTTTCTCTTCATGTGGATTGTCCCACATTGCCCGCAACGAGAGGGTGAGTGCTCACTCCCTATATAAATAGGGGTGCACTCTCCTCGTTGAAAAACACACCAGTCAACGATCGGGTAGCTCCAAATTATTGAGCAAGCTCGGTCTGCGACTAAATCTCTCTCTCTAATTTCCTATTCTCTGGAGTAGTCCTAGCACGACTACGAAAGGGGTTTGGATCTGATCCGGACGTCTAAGACGCGGGTTTCTTCTCAAGTGAAACTTTCTACCGCGTGTGATCGGCTCGGAGGCGAAAGCGGCTCGGGTGGATCGGTGCGAGGGTGCGAGGCGGCTCAGGGAGATCGAGTCAACGCGGCTCGGCTACGAGGAGCTTCTCAAGACGGTGCGGTACATCTTGCCTGCTCCAGGGCCAAGATTCCGGGTATGTGGTTAAGCATTTTAGTGTAGATTTTAATAAGTCGCTTAGTGTAGATCCTTCTTGGAGTGGTCAGACCCACTCCAAGTCGGCATAGATCGGGCTGGGTTCTGGCTCCCCAGAGCCTAGCTAAAATGTTTAGCTAGAGTAGAAATTTTAGATTTCTGTTTTTCCGCTGCATTTTGTCCCTCCGTGGTCCGTCCGACTTAGGACGGATACGGATCCGAGCTCTGGGGGTCCGCAAAAACCCCAACAGCCACAACCTTGCAGAGGCCGTGACATGCTTGCCTCAAGGATTGGAGAAGGCTGTGACCGGGTTGCCTCAGAGATTTGTGCAAAGCCATGACTTGCTTCAGACATTACTTCAAGCCGCAACTTGCTAATTGAGGGGACTAGGGACTACTATATGTCGGACTGCTTCTAACCACGCACTGAACGACAGAGACACCAAGCCGTCACAACTGAGCGATTCTAAACTTTATACTCTATTATATTCGTGATTGTGGCATTGTGATCTTTGTAGAACTATTTTATTATCTTTTTTGGGACTTGGCTAGTTGGGACTAGCCAAGAGAAAGCTTTACTAGGATTGTTATTGTTTGGGCACTTTGGTGAGTGCAGGTACTGAGAGCCAGGTGAGTGTAGAGTTGGTACTCTAGCTACAGGTTGTACCAGTTAAATTTAATAATCTAGTATTGGGACTGGAAGTAGGTCGTTGGGACGACAAAACCAGGGTATATCGCCAGTGCATGCTGTGACTGCTTTACTATACTCTGCGTCTGATTGATTGTGCTATAACTGCCTGAGATTTTGTGTGGGTTGCATGAATATTTTTATAAGCCTATTCACCCCCCCCTCTAGGCTTAGATCCAGATCCAACAAGTGGTATAGAGCCAGGTTAGATGATCTAGCCTAGTTGACCATGTCTATGAATATGTCTGATTCTGCTTTTGTTGAGGGTCAGTCTATTTCTCTCCCCCTAAGTTTAACGGTATTGATTTTGCTTATTGTAAAACTAGGATGATGATATACTTAGCTGCTGTTGACTATGATGTGTGGAGCATTGTGGAAAAAGGCTATAAACATCTCACTATTAAAATTGAAGATAATGAAATGCTAAAATCAGAAGATAAGTGAGATGTTCATGATAAGAAATGTTTTTCTTTAAATAATAAAGCTACGAATGCTCTGATTTGTTCTCTAGATAAAGCTAAGTTTAACCGTATATCTCAGTGACAAACTGCGCATGAAATTTGGCATACTCTGGAGGTGACACATGAGGGTACATTGCAGGTTATGTCACGCCCCGCTTCCCAAGTACAGAAGGCGAGACGTGAGGAGGTCTGCTCAGACATGGAGCTGTGAAGCTGCATTCTGATAAGCGTCTGTAAAAATTACAAATAATAACATGTCCTTACATTGTGACGAAACAACAACAATAATAATGAAGCAGATAAAAGACATCCACCAACAAAACATCCAACAATTATTCCAACATCACTGAAAAGTCACAAAAGTACAAGTCTGAACAATAGGCCTAAAGCATGACCGAAACAAAAGTAAAGAGAGTCACCGACTGAGACTAAGGGTAGGACCAGAATCCTCGAACTGAATGTCAGCAACCTGTCGTCCTCTGCAACTAAGTCAGGCTCAAAACCTGACAAGTGACACCCAAAGAGAAAATGGCACAGGTCAGCAAAAGTCTCCCAAAGCAAGCGGAGAACTTTTGTGCAAGGATACAAATAAAATAAAGCGACTAGTAGTTCTAAATATAATGAAATAACATGACATTTAAAGAATGCAACAATTTAAGATGACATGATGACATGCTTGCACGTCGTAGCAGAAGCTACGAAAAATACTGTTTCATGAGCCACGAACATTATCATTTCACGAACATTATCATTTCATGATGTGCACAGGGTTTGCGCCTTTTGGCTGAAGTGGCTATACGGGCACACTTCTACGCTCAAGTGATCGCTTGACCCTACCCCTCCCACGTGTATCGAGCCTTGGTTTCCCAAGTACGTGAGCTCGCTTCTGGATCACGAGTCCAGGAAGTGTTTTTCAATATGGACTGGCGCCCATCTTCTGGATCACGAGCCAGGAAGTGTATTTGGTTTGGCATAGTGTTGTGCCTGCAAAAGCAGGTGCCTAGCCTCAATAGCAATAACATTTGTAGCATGTGCTACTCAATCACGAAGAACATATGATGCATGACATGACATGGGATGAGCAGTTAAAGTGCGTACCGTTAATTGAAAAGTAAACATGACATGACAGCATGAATGGAAGCAAGTAAAAGTGTCGGATCTAGCTTCATTGTCAAGCTAGATAAAGTAGGGTGTCGGATTTAGTTTCGTTGTCAAACTAGATCAAAAGGACATCTAGGCAGCTATCATTTCACTGCCTAGACTCTTTTACGCTAACAAACAAATTGGCCCAAAAACGTGGCCTAAAACATTTACTGGCAAGTATCACTTGCCTGCACAACCAAGCTGAAGTCACGATCAACCAGAGTCCAAACTACCTACGTGTTCAGATCGCAGTCCAGCCTACAATCCAATTTATTAATCTTGATTAGTGAATCACAACCATCAGAAATTATCAATTTTAGTTGATTAACAGGCAAGTGGTGATTCCTACGTGGCAGATCTTACCTCAACACGACGCGATTGCTACTCTGACGTCGGGTAGCCACGTCAGGGGTTGGATCCGACATCACGAACGTTTTGGGACAAACGGTTCTCTGCTGATAAAACACGGGTGCAATAAGTTCGTTGACGGAACCAAAAGTTATTAGGCAACCTAAAACGTCTAATATTCCAATTTTAATTAGGTTCTCTAGTCCGACCCGGGTCCATATCAATATTATGCTACAAACATGTCAACTATATAAAGTTGTTAAAAGAATAAGTACACAACCATCTATGATAGCAACCTAGGCTAATAATAAGTTACTGTCGTACTTAATGTTAATGATACCTGCTTGTTATTTGATTTTAAACTTATTAGCAACGTTATTTATTAAGTCCACTAGCTGCTCTACGTTTAGCATGCCATTCTCAAATTATTAGGGTCCAAAAACATGATCAACTTTGCTGTCCAAAATCTGTAAATAAACTTAAAGTTAAAATATCATAGCGAATGTTCACTAACCATTACGGGGAGATGCTCTACGCTACCGGGGTGATCGTTGCACGCGAGAGCAGTGGCTAGGGTATGATGAACGCGCGAGGGGCCGCACGATGTTACTGCTCGCTGCAGGGACAGGTCAAAGAGCGACTGCAGTGGCGACAACGACGGTTGATAGCCGCTGCGGCGACTGCTGCTGCTGCGTGTGTAGGCCGTCGCAGCGATCGGATTTCGGCGGCTTCAACGACGGGGAGACATAGTAGGGAGGAGGAGGAGGTCGCGGGGAGTCACTGGGGTGGCGTTGCAACGCCGGAGGGGGTCGAGCATGCGGGGCGGTGCCACTGCGCGCTACTGCGAAGAGCAGCAGCGGTGGCCTGCTGCGAGGGCGTGCGGGGCCTGGGAACGACCGACGAAGGTCAGGGGTAGGTCAGGTCGGCGGAGGTGAGCGGGTAGGTCATCGGCGCCGCTGGGTATGGTCGGAGATGCGAAGGAGACAACGGCACTAGGGTTTTGCGTGATGGTGGCGCTGGGAGAAGAAAGTCGCATGGGGAAAAACAAAATAGGGGGCGGTGGCTCGTGTGTTTCCTGGGAAAAGAGACTTAGCCCTAGGTCTTATTAAAATAGAGGAAATAAGGGCTATGGCTCACGTGAGACTAAGTCTAGGGTTTGGTTAAATATTTGTTTTTAAAGAAAACCCAATGGATCCCTCTCTTTTACTCTCCCCCCTAACCTGGGTGTTTGCGGCCAAGTGGGGGAAAAGTGGGGCTAAGTCAGCATTATGAAGTGATAATCATCATTAAATAATAATTAGTGGGTTAAACATATGAAACTTAGGATTATACTATAGCTTAATAGGGAAGAGTGAAAGTGGGTCAAACGGAGCCCTAAAATTATGAGATAAATACTGGGGCAACCGTGCTGACAAGAGAAACAAAACTAAGAAGACCGATCACGAGTTGGGCGACGATGAACAAAACTAAAAATAAAAATTTCTTACGACAAAAGTGAAAATCACGACGCCTCATCAAACAAAGTCCAATTATGGGAGAACGACATGTGAAATGTCGTTCCAAAATAATTCCACAAATTAATACTCTTCGAGAGGGTCACACTGGTATATCACACCATAGCGTTCAGATACAAGAAAGGTCTAAAATAAATACGTGTACGAATAAGAGTACCCGTACGAAGAAAGTACGATCGAAAAGCAGCTGTGACAGGTTAAGGAGTCCAGACTTGCACTGCTCAGCACTGAATATAAAAGCTTCCACATGCTTCCATCAGATTCAATTAAGGAGATGTTTGAGAGGTTCACAGACATCGTCTACAAATCTACCCCTCTTGGAAGGTCGTACTCGAGTCTGGAGCAAATCAGAAAGATCTTGAGAGCATTGCCTAGCTCCTTCCGCCCCAAGATTACAGCTATTCAGGAAGCGAAGGATTTATCGCAGATGAAAGTGGAAGACCTGATAGGGAACCTGATGTCCCATGAGCTGGAGCTGCAGAGCATTGAACTTAGAGAGAAAGATGAAATCAAGACTTCAAAGGCACTAGCCCTTCAGGCTAAGAAGGATGAAGATGGAGATGAAGAGGAGGCTTTTTTGGTGAGAAGCTTCATGAAATATATCAGAACATGCAATGGGAGATCAGAGATGTTAAAAAGGTTTATTCGCTCTAAAAAGTTTAATTCTGCAAATAAATTTTCTTAGCAGACTACTACTGATCTTGTTATATGTTTTAAATGTAAAAAGCAAGGACACTTCATGAAGCAATGCCCTCAATTAAAGAACAATGCTGCGGATCAAAAAGGGAAATCTCTAGTGTTAACATGGGATATGGATAGCGAGAATGAATCTCAAGAGGAAGTTGCACACTCCTCCCTTTGCTTAATGGGAGAACTAGATGAGGTAAAATCTCTAATCAAAATTCAACTTGTGACTGCTTTTAAAGAAATACAAGATGAAATTCAAATCTTGGAATCAACTGTTGAGTTACTTGGCGTGTGCCCCCGGTTTGCTAGCCGCAAATGGCCGGGGACCCGCGTGGGGGTTTAGATATTTGTAACCGCAAGCGCACGGTGTTGTAGTGTGGCTTGGGGGTCGAACACAGGGAGGCTAGGATGTGCTTGTGTCAAGGAGGACCAAAATCACCCCGTGGGCGAGCTAGCCCGAATCGGTTGATGGGTTGTCACGGAAAGAAATGCAAGGTATGAACAATAAGAAAATAAACCCGGGACTTTGGTTTCCACTCCAACGAGCGACTCTCGCCGATGCGGCCTACGGGTAGGATGGCGATCGGAATTAGGGTCTAATGGTGAGACGTTGCCTCTGAAAGTGGTACCGGCATCCCATGGGCCCGATATTCCGGTCGGTGCCTAGGATGATACACCGGACTTCCCGGATTCGATCAGTGGGCACTCCCGTGTCCATTAACACTGATCGATTCCGGGAGCACTAAGCTCGCAACGATAACTCCCAACGTCTCATCCTGCCGCTCCCGCGCGCTAGGATTCGGCGTCTACGCTAAAGGCGTGAGCTATGGCTAGGGAGTCAACCGCCAAGTTTATTCCCCCTTGGCCCGACGGTCAAAGGCGGTCTTTTTCTCGCCGATGACAATGAAACACCCCGCGTAACCGTTAGATTCCTAATCCCTATCGATTTCCTAACCCTATGGATGCATCGGGAAGAGCCCCCGAAGGGGTTTCCGCCAAAATCCCAGATTTGGGAACTACTCACAAATATTCATTAAAAAGCGATCTAAACGAAAATGAACCGTTGGAATCATAATCAGACGATTGGAATGCGGAAGTAATAGAGTAATTAAGACAATACTAAAGTTTAAGAAAGATCCAAAAACTTACAATAGAACATTAATTACAGCCGTCACAATAGGAGAAAACAGTAAAAACTAACAGCTCTCCGTTTCTGGAACCCTAGGGGTCCTATTTATAGGATCTCGTATCACCCGATCGGTTGACAAGTCAACCGATCGGGTGATCCGTTATAGATAATAAACAGAAAACGACGAACTTGTTGGATACAACGATCTAGGATTTATTGTTTGATGATGACAAACATTTGTGAACAATTTGATGTGTGTGTTAAGTACGTGCAGGAACGGCGAATGTACGATTAATTCACGGAAGGATTTGGGGAATGTGCAATGGAAAAAGGGACAGTCTATTCAATTGAATCACAGGACACCCGAAAATGTAGAGTGCTAATAAAAAATATCTAAAGAGCTATTCTACACATTAAAGTGGGTGATCAAAAAAGGGGTAGATGCTAATTTTTTTATCTCATACCCCAAAAGGCCAGGTCAACATCAAATTGAGGATACAGGCCGAATCTTGGAGATAATGGGTTTTGTTGTTTTCTTTTGTAACAAATTTTTAAGAGGAGCTCTTCATGAAAAAATCCAAAAAGGCCAAAAAAACATTGACAGCCGCATTCTTTTGTTTGACCTAGAACTCTTATATGTGGCAGAACCTCTTGAAACTACAAGTGCAGCCGCCAGCGGAATTTTTACAGGTCCAAGAGCAATAAATAACCCTGAGCTGCACAATCCCAAAGGGGAATTTTGAAGCAGAGGAGCCGAAAATTTGCAAGGAGTCATCACTTTCTTTTCTGCGCCGCACCCCAACAGAATTCCCCAAGCCGCCGCACTACATCAAATCTCCAGGAGGCGCATGTTTTTTTTGTTTAACACAAAAGAAAATCTCTTTGATCTTTGCCTCTGAAATTTCCAATGCACAGAGCAACATCTTTATTTATTTTCATTTGAAGAATCCCCATCAACCGATTTTTGTTAGGGCTCTTTGAATACTTATCTTTTTGTTGCAGGTGGAATAAAAAAAACAAAACAAAAGAAGGCCATGCATGCTTCTAGAAACAAGTGAGTGGCTTGTTTAATTAAAACACTTAATCTTTGTTCTTTTGTGTGCAGAAGATCACCATCCAATAAGAAAAAAAAGGGGAGCACTTTAAGGAAGAGGAAAAAACATTGGGAGAGAGAATTTTGTCTTCTGTTGCTAGTTTTTTTTGCCTGCTGCCGAATTCTCTTTCATCAATTAAAAAGGAGAGCGCCTCTTAAAATCTCTCAAAGGCCGCACGTCCCACAGAGATGCTCTTTAGGGGCCGAAATTTGTTTGACATGCACAGAATTTCTGAAAGGGGAGGCCGAATTCTTTTAACAGTCTGTCATTATTTTTGCAAAGTCTATTGATCTTTTTTTTGTTGACAGCAGGGCAAACAAAGGCACAAGATTAAGAGGGCAGCAGTGATGAAACGCACAGTGCATCATTGTATTCTATTTGAGAAATCTTGAAGAATCAAGAGCGCAAGCAGTTGGGGACTTGGGACTAGAGATTTCAGAGGGGACTACTATTTGTCAGACTGATCTGACCATGTGCTGATTGACGAAGACGACATCGCTACACGATCTGAGCATTCTAAACTCTCTTGTTTATTATATTGTGTAGTATTGTGTTAGATCTTCGTAGGGGAAACTTTTACCATCTGTGTTACTTTTTGGGGACCTGACGACTTTGGGAGTCGTCACGGAGGGAGAGCATCTGACTAGACTGATAGTGTAGAGCACGTGGTGTGCGTACGAGCTAGGTGAGAGTAGATTTGGGATCTTGACTCATTGTAGCTGTACTTGATTACATATCTATCTAGTAGTTGCTTTCGGGGGCTGGAGTAGGTCGTGGGGATGACCGAACCAGGGTATATCTATGCGTATTCTGTGATTGCTTTTTTATTGCCCTGTCTGTGCCTATAACTGCGTGGGATTGTTCGTGGGTTGCACGAATATTTTTATTAGCCTATTCACCCCCCCCTCTAGGCTACGATCCAGATCCAACAAGTGGTATCAAAGCCAGTTTAGAGGATCTAGTCTAGATTTTTAGATGACCATGAATATATCTGATTGTGCTTTTGCTGAGGGTCAGTCTATAGCCCGTCCACCTAAGTTTAACGGTGTAGACTTTGCATATTGGAAGGCTAGGATGAAAATCTATTTAGTGTCTGTTGATTTTGATGTGTGGGATATTGTTGAAAATGGTTATAGTCTACCCACTATTAAAATTGAAGACACTGTTATAATTAAGCCTAAAGACAAGTGGGATTTATCTGATAAGAAACTTTATACTCTTAATGGTAAAGCTATGAATGCGCTTATATGCTCTCTTGATAAATCTGAGTTTAATCGTATCTCACATTGTCTAACTGCGCAGGAAATCTGGCATACTCTGGAGGTGACCCACGAGGGAACGTCGCAAGTGAAGGAATCCAGACTTGCGTTGCTTTGCACAGAATATGAGAGCTTCCGCATGCTACCAACAGAATCTGTGAAAGAGATGTTCGCGAGGTTCACGGACATCGTCTACAAATCCAGTTCCCTCGGTAAGCCATACTCTAGCCATGAACAGGTACGAAAGATCTTAAGGGCACTACCAAGCTCGTTCAGGCCTAAAGTCACCGCTATTCAAGAAGCTAAGGACTTATCAACAATGAAAGTGGAGGACTTGATAGGCAACCTGATGTCACACGAGCTTGAGTTGCAGAGTATAGAAGCCAGAGAGAAACCTGAAGAGAAGACCAAAGCCTCCACACCATTAGCTCTTCAAGCTAACGACGACGATCTTGATGAAGAGCAAGCCCTAATGGTCAGAAACTTCAGGAGATACATTCAGACTGATCAAGGAAGAGCTGAGATGGGAAAAAGGTTTATTCGTTCTAATAATTCTAATTTTGGTAGAAATTCATATGATCAGAAAGCTATTAATAGAAGTGAATGTTTTAAATGCAGGAAGAAAGGGCACCACATAAAAGATTGCCCACAACAACACACAGCTCAAGTTGCAAAAGGAAAAACGAAAGTGCTGACGTGGGACATGGATAGCGAAGCTGAGGAGGAGGATGAGGAACATGAAGCCCACTCCTGCATGGCATTGATGGCCAAACACAATGAGGTAGAATCTCCCACTAAAGCTGAATTCATAGAAATCTGTAAAGGCATGCAACATAGAATTGATGAGCTAGAAGCTGATGTGGAATGTTATAGGAATGATAATTTTGATATGCAACAAGCTGAGTATGACATGTCTATAGAATTGAAAAATCTTAAACAAGAGCTTGTTGCATGCAAATCTACCATCACCATTTTAGAAAAAGAGAAAGCTAGCTTGCCTGAAAAAACTGATTGTCTTTCATGTCCCTCTTTATTAAATGATATTAGCATGTATAAGCTAGATAAGATAAAGCTTGAAGTTGAAAATGAATTGCTTTCTGAAAAGATTAACATGCTAAATCTTGAACTTAAAGAGAAAATGAGGGATTTTGAAAAGAAAGAAGAGGAAAACAAGCAAGCTTTCGTTAGTAAATGCACTGTGCTTGTGAACGAAAATGATCATTTGAAATCCAAAGTTGCTAGTTTAGAATTGTCATTAAAGAGATTTTCCATTGGTAAACAAAATTTGGACATTATACTTGGAAATCAACTTTATGGCAATAATAGGCGAGGACTAGGATATGGTCTTAAAAATGTTGAAAAATCAAATTATAGAAAAGTTCACATTGAAACAATAAAAGTTGAAAATTGTCATGCAAAGTGCTTCACATGTGGATGCGTTGGTCACACTTCATATCATTGCAAATATAGGAACAAAAACATTAAGTTCAAACAAATATGGGTTCCTAAATCTTTGATGACTAACGTGAGTGGACCTTGTTGGATTCCAAGGTCACACACGACACCTCTTTTGTAGGTGGATGAAATTTGACGAGGAGCAATAAATTGGATGTCTCATTATTTTTTAGCTCCTTAGTCAAACGGCGACGCGAAGGTATATCTCATTCTTTGAACTTAATGCACACCTTCATAGCATTTTTTTTCTAAACATCTTTGTGTGCTTGGATTTTCTTTGTGTTTGTTTTTGTTTGCTTGATTGTTTTTTAGTGTGTTTATTTCATTATAAAACCCAAAAAAAAAATGAAAAAAAAAACCAAAAGCAAAAAAAAATGAGCTTATTGCATATCTTCCTCTTTGCATCGTTCTAGTGCTATAAATGAATGCTGATCATATCCTTGCAGAAATTGTAGTATTATTATTTTTGGCTACATGCGTATGTTTTATTTCAATAAAGGCCATGCCAAGTTCAATGCTTTAATAATATGATTTTTACACCTACTTTCACTTCCACGAATATTAGACTATGTCGTACTTTTGGAGATACTATTTATGAATATTGGAAAGTGAATGTAGGATGAGTATTAACTGAAAAATCTACGGGATATGATGTGATTTGCCATGAATAAAAATTGAGCACAAAACAAATGAAATGAATATGAAAAAAAATTGAAAATTGCTCCGTATGAAAAATGGATACAATTCATGGCAAATTCATTACCCACGAGTATCCAACATAAGCTTTATGGGTAAACTTTAGCGTTGGTGTTCTTAGTCGTCAAGCAATGTCACCCCCACATCTAAGAGTCCTTTTAGGCTATGTTTTGGGGTGTGATACCTTGAACTCATTTTTGATGAGGTGGGAAAAGTCAATCCTAGGTGATACAAAGTTATTTGGAAAATGGTGGATTGATGTGGTTGTATTTGTGAAAGTATCTCCCTTTGTACTTCTATGTTTAATAATTTCACTTACACGATGGTGTTGATTTCTAATTATTATTATCATTGGATTTGAAGTGCTAATTATAGAATGACGACATGCAAATGCTAGTTATAGTTAATAATGCTCTCTTTTTGCATGTGGTATGTTTTAATCTTCAAGAATACACTTTTGATGATGACAAAGGGGGAGAAAAGTGTTGAAAGATTTGTGGTGTTAATATTGATGTTGGCACAAAATATCATATTATTGGCTGAAGGGGGAGCATAGGGGGAGCATGGAAAATATATGAAAATGGTGAGCATGAAAATAGGGGGAGCTTGGCAAACAAACTAGTGCTATTGTATTGCATGCGTGTGTGCTTGAACATCATGTATTATACTTGTTTTGCATACACCCCTCCACCACACACACATCACGATGATATTGCTTACATCGTTAAGTACAAATCTTGTGTAGGTTTGTCATCATCAAAAGGGGGAGATTGTTGGATACAACGATCTAGGATTTATTGTTTGATGATGACAAACATTTGTGAACAATTTGATGTGTGTGTTAAGTACGTGCAGGAACGGCGAATGTACGATTAATTCACGGAAGGATTTGGGGAATGTGCAATGGAAAAAGGGGCAGTCTATTCAATTGAATCACAGGACACCCGAAAATGTTGAGTGCTAATAAAAAATATCTAAAGAGCTATTCTACACATTAAAGTGGGTGATCAAAAAAGGGGTAGATGCTAATTTTTTTATCTCATACCCCAAAAGGCCAGGTCAACATCAAATTGAGGATACAGGCCGAATCTTGGAGATAATGGGTTTTGTTGTTTTCTTTTGTAACAAATTTTTAAGAGGAGCTCTTCATGAAAAAATCCAAAAAGGCCAAAAAAACGTTGACAGCCGCATTCTTTTGTTTGACCTAGAACTCTTATATGTGGCAGAACCTCTTGAAACTACAAGTGCAGCCGCCAGCGGAATTTTTACAGGTCCAAGAGCAATAAATAACCCTGAGCTGCACAATCCCAAAGGGGAATTTTGAAGCAGAGGAGCCGAAAATTTGCAAGGAGTCATCACTTTCTTTTCTGCGCCGCACCCCAACAGAATTCCCCAAGCCGCCGCACTACATCAAATCTCCAGGAGGCGCATGTTTTTTTTGTTTAACACAAAAGAAAATCTCTTTGATCTTTGCCTCTGAAATTTCCAATGCACAGAGCAACATCTTTATTTATTTTCATTTGAAGAATCCCCATCAACCGATTTTTGTTAGGGCTCTTTGAATACTTATCTTTTTGTTGCAGGTGGAATAAAAAAAACAAAACAAAAGAAGGCCATGCATGCTTCTAGAAACAAGTGAGTGGCTTGTTTAATTAAAACACTTAATCTTTGTTCTTTTGTGTGCAGAAGATCACCATCCAATAAGAAAAAAAAGGGGAGCACTTTAAGGAAGAGGAAAAAACATTGGGAGAGAGAATTTTGTCTTCTGTTGCTAGTTTTTTTTTGCCTGCTGCCGAATTCTCTTTCATCAATTAAAAAGGAGAGCGCCTCTTAAAATCTCTCAAAGGCCGCACGTCCCACAGAGATGCTCTTTAGGGGCCGAAATTTGTTTGACATGCACAGAATTTCTGAAAGGGGAGGCCGAATTCTTTTAACAGTCTGTCATTATTTTTGCAAAGTCTATTGATCTTTTTTTTGTTGACAGCAGGGCAAACAAAGGCACAAGATTAAGAGGGCAGCAGTGATGAAACGCACAGTGCATCATTGTATTCTATTTGAGAAATCTTGAAGAATCAAGAGCGCAAGCAGTTGGGGACTTGGGACTAGAGATTTCAGAGGGGACTACTATTTGTCAGACTGATCTGACCATGTGCTGATTGACGAAGACGACATCGCTACACGATCTGAGCATTCTAAACTCTCTTGTTTATTATATTGTGTAGTATTGTGTTAGATCTTCGTAGGGGAAACTTTTACCATCTGTGTTACTTTTTGGGGACCTGACGACTTTGGGAGTCGTCACGGAGGGAGAGCATCTGACTAGACTGATAGTGTAGAGCACGTGGTGTGCGTACGAGCTAGGTGAGAGTAGATTTGGGATCTTGACTCATTGTAGCTGTACTTGATTACATATCTATCTAGTAGTTGCTTTCGGGGGCTGGAGTAGGTCGTGGGGATGACCGAACCAGGGTATATCTATGCGTATTCTGTGATTGCTTTTTTATTGCCCTGTCTGTGCCTATAACTGCGTGGGATTGTTCGTGGGTTGCACGAATATTTTTATTAGCCTATTCACCCCCCCTCTAGGCTACGATCCAGATCCAACAGAACTTTCACCCGGTCATATGAACCGGTCGGTTGAGTTCTTGGAGTGACCGGTTGGATCTTGGCGCCATCGGGTGAAGGGATCGGTTGGGTGCCAGTGTCTTCGGCTCCTCAGCATCAGCTACAGATGAACCGATCGGGTGAGAGTCACCTGATCGGTTGGAATTTGGCTCAAGAAGACAGAGAGTTGGCCCCCGTTGAACCGGTCTGTGAACCGGTCGGGTGACTTCCACTTGAGCTCCGGCTGAGATCGGGTGGTGCACGCGTGCATCACCCGATCGGTTGGAGATGACCAACCGACCGGGTGAGGGGCTGAAAGATGTAATCTTCGTCGTTTGGCCCCCTGGATCACGCGTGACTCCTCCCGTTGCTCCGGGGACTTGAGTTATCGTCGTTAAACGTCCCCTACGCGGTCAATCTCCTGCAAACATGGAGAAACAAAGAAAAGTGAAAGAAAACGAGAGAATACGAGAAAACGAATAAAAGACGGCGGAAAATACGGAAAAACACGAAAGAAAACGTGCGTGAATATATGAAATATAAACGCACGTCAAAATCCCCCAAGCTGAACTCTTCCTCGTCCTCGAGGAAGACGAGTGAGAGTAGGAGCTCGGAGGGGAAAAATAGAGAGAAAGAGAGAGAAAGAAAACTCTATATCCTAGATCGTCCGTCAGAGCCAACAAAATCAAAAACGACACACCAAGCAAGCAAACGTCAAATCACATCACTAAACCTAGGAAAACGAGTCCAAATAAGTGTCGTGGGCCCACGCGGTGAAGCGCGTGTGAGTGCGGTCGTGTGCTAGCAAATGGTGTCGCTTTCTACAATGTGCAATAAAGATCGATATACACAGACCCAGGAAACGACCTAAATACCGATTCGAATTTGAAATTGCGGTGAATATTAGTTCAAGCATGCATGAGAAGAGTATAAGAAGTGAAGCGTATCATGCATCGGGGACTCCACAACTAGGGTTAAGGAAACCACACCACTATAGCCTAGATAATAGCTAAAAAGTTCCTAAGCCAAGTGTTTTCGAAAACGATGGGGGTTGAGATGATGTGGAGTAGAACACTCGGTGCAAATTCTCGCCTCCCCTTTATTTTCGGTAGATAGTAAAAATATTCACACTTGAAATTTTTTTTTGGGTTTCGGGTATTTGTATTTTTTTGGCTTTTTGGCTATACAAAATTTTTCTTTTCTGTTCTTTTTGGGTTTTTCTTTTCTTTTCTCTTTTTTTGGATTTTTGGGTTTTTTGGCTATACACATGTGTACTCTCCCAAGTGGGAGAACGGTACACGACGATGGGATTTGCACCAAGTAAAACAAAAAAGAAGTCGAAATCTAAACACTTGGGCAAAGGAAACTATTCTCGCTAAATAGAGCATAGGCTAAATGGGTTGTCCTAGTCCTTAGTTGTGGAATTCCGACACATGCGAAATGAAGTACCCGATATATATATATAGCATGCAGAAGCAGACAGGGAAAATAAATACCGCATATTCAAATCGAAGCATGATAATCTAGGGGTCATTCCTGGACAGGTATATAAAGTAAAATCACAAAGTAGAAGCACACCAAATAGCTAGGCACGATGCACGACTCACAAAAAGCTAAGTGGACCCACGATGCGTGAAATGCAAGAGGACTCGAAATCCAAGGGTTAGTGAATGTGATTATCGATACCATGCTAGGTGTGTGTGATTTTGTGGCGATTCATCATAGGGTTCATCTCTAGGAGAAAGAGATAAAAAGAAGAGAAGAAAAAAAAGAAAAAATAAAAAACACGATGAAAACGACACAAAAACGAAAAAGAAGGACTCAAATTACGCACACAGTGCGACTCCCCCAAGCTGAAGCTTGCATTGCCCTCAATGCAATATGAGTGAGTACGGGAGGGCAATGAAGAGGGGGGGGGGGAATACGCACCGACACAAAAAGAAATGATAATGAGGAAAACACAGAGATGACACTGAAAATAAAGAAAGATCAAAATCAAAATCAAACGACACGAAAATAGAAATAAAACCACACGACACGACACGCAAAAGGGGAAAAACAAGCACACACACAAAAATGAGAAAAACAACAAAACACGACAACACACCAAAATAGACGTCCCCAAAGCTAGACATGACAGTGCTAGCAAATAAAATGTGATCGTGAAATGCAGAAATATGCAAGGGGGAGTCAATAACAAACAAGGTGGAATCAAAATTAAAAATAAAAAGGAAGTGATGCGACACGTGAATGGTCCCCCCGACAGAGACAAAGCAGGGCCCCGAAAAGACAGATGGGCACAAATACGGGGGGTAGGCAAAAGCGGGAAAGAAAAATCAAGCAGGGGCACCACCCTCAGGGGGTGGTGACGGGGGCCTGCGCTGGGGACCAGGAGTCATGGGGGGTGGAATGTGGAGCTCGGAGTCATCGGGTGGGTCTTCACGGATGTGGCGAATGAAGCTTTGAAGAAAGGGGAGGTCTCGGTCGACGGACTCCTTGGTTATCCGACCACCCTGTCAAGCTAGGAGGATCATGGCCGTGAATCGGTCGGCTTGGAATTGCATCCCATATTCGGGATTGTCAACGTGAGGTGGGGAAGTGGTGCGTGGTGTGGTAGATGGGTTGGAGGTGGTGGGTTGAGCGGGGGGCTGTGCGCGACGAGTACGACGGGTGGGCCTAGGGTTCGAAGAGCTGGTGTCGATGGGCTTAACACGGTGGGAAGGCATTGTGCGGGTGTCATGTGTGTGCGTGAGTATGCAAAATACAAAGAATCAACACAAACACGAAACACGACCAACGAGCAAATGGAATATTTGGGATAAAATTAAAATTGAGCAAAGGAGCAAGTTTACCCAAATGAGATGAAGATCGTTGCTCGTAGACGCCCCGATGCTACTCGATAGGAGCACGTTGTGAAGCCGCGGCGATTTCTTCAGTAAGTTTCGAAATTTAGGAGAATGGGTGAAAGTTAGGGTTTTGGGTGCGGGTGAAATCGAGGAGAATGGAGAGAAATCGATGGTGGGATGGATAGGGAAATGGGGGAGGTCGATTGGGGTTGATTTTGGGGAAGATTGGGGTCCGGTGCGAGAGGAGGAGGCGAAACGTCGGGTTGGGATTCGAAACTGGCGAGGGCGGAACGAACGGGTGGTCGGGGGTATTTATAGGGTTTTAAGTCGAACCGATCGGGTGACTTGTCACCCGATCGGTTGACGGTAAGGTCAAAAATTCTTGCCGAAGAAGTGCTACAGGCGAAACGGTCAGTTGACTTGTTAACCGATCGGTTGCCTGCTCCACTCATTTTCCCGAGAATTGAGGGTTGCTCACCCGGTCGCTTCAACCGATCGCGCTCTAACTCAACCGATCGGTTGATGTCTCCCAAAAATTTCCCGAGAATCCTCCCCAGATCACCCGGTCTGTCACACGGTCTCTCCATTCTTCAACCGATCGGTTCACTTGGGGACAGTTGCGGCTTGTATCTGATAGATCCCAACCGATCGGTTGAGTTATCAACCGATCGGGTGGGGCTTTGTTTCCTGCAAAAACCAACAGATTGTCTAAGTCCCTGAACGGATGTTCTTGTGGCTGATTTTATTTATAAAAATAGATAAAATAAAGTAAAAAAAATAACACTAAAAAGTGGGGCAAAAGTTTAGAGCATGTGTTGCCTCCCATGAAGCGCACTTGTTTAACGTCGTTGGTTCGACGCCCGCAAGTGATGTTCACGGTGGTTTATACGGGTGATGCCCGAAGTTCGGCATCTCTTCTTCATTAGAGCTTACGGCCTTTGGAGTAGTCAGCGGCTGGAGAAAGATTTGCTCGACTACCCTCTCCTTGTTTTTGGGATCCGGGGGCTTCTCTTTTGTATTGGCGCTTACCGCCATCTTCTTAAGGATCCGGACCTCGTCTTTGGTGAGGTCCATGGGTTCTTTCCCTGTTTTCCTCGCAGGAGGAACCTTGGGGAACCCGGGAGGGGTCGTTCTTGCTGCATTCGCTTTCCCAGCAGCATCATTGTTCTTGGGGCCGTCTTGGTCTTCTGAATCCCCCAAGTCATCGGGGGGGGGGGGGGGGGGGTTTCTTAAGAGAATCTCCCAGGAGCTCTCTTCAGCAGCTTTATCTTCTTCCACCTCCAGCAAATTACACCGAGGGTCATCTGGGGGATCGGGATACTTCATGGACAACCCCAGATCAAATTCAACCTTTTCTCCGCTGACGTTTAGCGAAAGTTTTCCGTTCTTCACATCAATCAAAACGCCAGCAGTGGCCATGAAAGGCCGTCCCAGGATGATGGGGGTGTGTGCGTCCTCAGGCATGTCCATGACAACGAAGTCCACTGGCACATGCACCCCTTTTACATTGACGGGGAGGTCATCCACAATCCCCACCGGATATTTGACCGACCGGTCAGCAAGTTGTAGGGTCATACCGGTGGGCTCCAGATCACCCAATCCTATCCTCTTATACATCGATAAGGGCATCAAACTGACACTCGCTCCGAGATCGACGAGTGCACGATGAATCTTTACTGCCCCGATCGTGCAAGGGATTGAGAAGCTCCCCGGGTCTTTAAGTTTCGGCGGATTTGCCCTCTGGATGAGAGCGCTACACTCCGCTGTCAACACTACTTTCTCCTTTCTAGAACCTCTAGTCACCAAATCCTTCAGGAATTTCGCATAGGAGGGGATTGTTTCGATTTCTTCCAGGAAGGGGATTTGCAAGCTCAGGTCCTTGACCATGGCGAAGAACTTGCCATATTTCTCATCGATTTTGGCCTGAGCTAACCGTTGTGGAAAAGGCACAACGGGTTTGAACACTTTCAGGCTCCCTTCCTCGTTCTTCTTCTTCTCTTCTTCAGAGACTCCATCCGGAGTCGTAGGATTTGATGACGAAGCACCGGCGTCGTTTGATTTTTCGATCGGTCGCTCGACGACCAACGGTGCTTCCGGTCTGTTGGGGGCACTCTAGTAGGAATTTGTGTCCCGCTTCTCAAAACGATAGCGGACACATTTGCGTGCTCGTGCACGAGTGCCGACGTTTGGGTTGCTCCCCTCGGGTTCACCTCCGGTTGTGGCGGCAATTAGTTTTGTGACCTTGAAAGGTTCGCCACTTGTAACCCCGGCTGGGTTACTTGGTCCGTGAGGGCCCGCTGACCCATTTCCAGCTTTGGATTGATCTTCTCCTGGTTGGTTATATATTGAGTCAAGAGAGACTCAACCGGAGAGACGGCCCTCTGTTGGCCATACTGCTGCTGCTGCTGGATTGGCTGCTGATTCCTGGGGGCCTAATATTGTTGCTGAGGCTACTGCTGATATTGTTGCTGCTGAAACTGACTCTGCTGGGGCCTAGCCGGCTGATATGTTTGTTGCTGCGGCTGCTGAGGCGGCGAGGGCTGGAATGGTGCCCGGTAACCAAAGTTAGGGTGGTTCCGGTTGTTTGGAGAGTAGGCCGGGTTGGAATTGGTTCTTGGTGGATAAGGCGCATTTCCCGTGGGGTTGTAAAATAGTGCGCTCGCCTGGTCCAACGGTGGTGAGACGTCACCACCGTCGAATTCCCCAAAGAATTCGGATTCTACCGCTGAAATCTGCTGTGTACCGGCCCCACCGGCTCCTACCATTAGTGCGGAGATATGAGTCGAAAGCAAGTCGAACTTGCTTGAAAGTTTGTCGACGTCCTCGACTCTGTGTATACCCCCAGACCTGGGTGTGGCTCTCTCGTCACACCACCGCTCATTGTTGGATGCCATATTTTCCAGAATATGTCCGGCATCTTCCTCACTCCTTGACATGAAGGAACCCCCAGCCGCAGCGTCCATAGAAGATTTTAGGTCATCCCTCAGCCCATTGTAGAACAGATTAATAATCTGCCACTTCGGAAGCTCATGGTGAGGGCATCTTCTCTGCATCTCCTTGTATCTCGTCCAAGCTTCATGCAAGGACTCGTGGCTGGCCTGGGAGAAGGAGGAGATCTCACTCCTCAACTTCATGGTCTTCCCCGGAGGAAAGAACTTCGTCAGAAAAGCGTTGGAGAGCTTCTCCCAGGTATTGAAAGTGTTGGGGTCCTTCCCCCTAAGCCATTGCTTGGCTTTGTCTCGCAACGAGAAGGGGAACAGCTTCAGACGGATCGCCTCAGTCGTGACACCATTAATCCGGAAGGTGTCACATTTCTGCAAGAAGGAGTCTAGATGCTCGATCGGGCTCTCCATGGGTGCACCCGCAAACTGATCCTGCTGGATCCATGTCACCAAAGACGGCTTTATCTCGAAGCTTTGGGCCGTAATAGCTGGAGGACGGATGGCGGAAGTGGACTCGATAGATGGCATCGAGTACTCCAACAGGGACTTGCGAAGCGGGGTGTTCTCCTCCATGGATTCGGGATCCTCTCTTCTTCGCTTCTCAGCGGCCAAGCGCCTAAGGGTGGTGTTAATCTCTGGATCAACGGGGATCAAGTCGTCGAGACTTCTTGAACTCCTGCGCATGAAAAACAACAAACACCCGTGAAGCGACAAGTGGGAAAGAAACAGATAAGATAAGGAAATAAAAAATAAGAAAATAAAAAAAATAAGAAGGAAAAAGGAGAATGCGAAAATTATCGCGAGGTAGGGATAAGAGCTAGACACTAGGGTTCAAGAGATCCTAAAATAACAAGCACTTTGCCTCCCCGGCAACGGCGCCATAAACTTGGCGTGTGCCCCCGGTTTGCTAGCCGCAAATGGCCGGGGAACCCGCGTGGGGGTTTAGATATTTGTAACCGCAAGCGCACGGTGTTGTAGTGTGGATTGGGGGTCGAACACAGGGAGGCTAGGATGTGCTTGTGTCAAGGAGGACCAAAATCACCCCGTGGGCGAGCTAGCCCGAATTGGTTGATGGGTTGTCATGGAAAGGAATGCAAGGTATGAACAATAAGAAAATAAACCCGGGACTTTGGTTTCCACTCCAACGAGCGACTCTCGCCGATGCGGCCTACGGGTAGGATGGCGATCGGAATTAGGGTCTAATGGTGAGATGTTGCCTCTGAAAGTGGTACCGGCATCCCATGGGCCCGATATTCTGGTCGGTGCCCAGGATGATACACCGGACTTCCCGGATTCGATCAGTGGGCACTCCCGTGTCCATTAACACTGATCGATTCTGGGAGCACTAAGCTCGCAACGATAACTCCCAACGTCTCATCCTGCCGCTCCCGCGCGCTAGGATTCGACGTCTACGCTAAGGGCGTGAGCTATGGCTAGGGAGTCAACCGCCAAGTTTATTCCCCCTTGGCCCGACGGTCAAAGGCTGCCTTTTTCCCGCCGATGACAATGAAACACCCCGCGTAACCGTTAGATTCCTAATCCTTATCGATTTCCTAACCCTATGGATGCATCGGGAAGAGCCCCCGAAGGGGTTTCCGCCAAAATCCCAGATTTGGGAACTACTCACAAATATTCATTAAAAAGCGATCTAAACGAAAATGAACCGTTGGAATCATAATCAGACGATTGGAATGCGGAAGTAATAGAGTAATTAAGACAATACTAAAGTTTAAGAAAGATCCGAAAACTTACAATAGAACAGTAATTACAGCCGTCACAATAGGAGAAAACAGTAAAAACTAACAGCTCTCCGTTTCTGGAACCCTAAGGGTCCTATTTATAAGATCTCGTATCACCCGATCGGTTGACAAGTCAACCGATTGGGTGATCCGTTACAGATAATAAACAGAAAACATCGAACTTTCACCCGGTCATATGAACCGGTCGGTTGAGTTCTTGGAGTGACCGGTTGGATCTTGGCGCCATCGGGTGAAGGGATCGGTTGGGTGCCCGTGTCTTCGGCTCCTCAGCATCAGCTACAGATGAACCGATCGGGTGAGAGTCACCCGATCGGTTGGAATTTGGCTCGAGAAGACAGAGAGTTGGCCCCCATTGAACCGGTCTGTGAACCGGTCGGGTGACTTCCACTTGAGCTACGGCTGAGACCGGGTGGTGCACGCGTGCATCACCCGATCGGTTGGAGATGACCAACCGACCGGGTGAGGGGCTGAAAGATGTAATCTTCGTCGTTTGGCCCCCTGGATCATGCGTGACTCCTCCCGTTGCTCCGGGGACTTGAGATATCGTCGTTAAACGTCCCCTACGCGGTCAATCTCCTGCAAACATGGAGAAACAAAGAAAAGTGAAAGAAAACGAGAGAATACGAGAAAACGAATAAAAGACGGCGGAAAATACGGAAAAACACGAAAGAAAACATGCGTGAATATATGAAATATAAACGCACGTCATTACTTGAATCCCATGTAGAGAAATTTAAAATGCTAACTTTGATCTACAGCAAGACAACTATCACATGTCATTAGAAGTTGATGAAATAAAAAAAGCTTGCTGAGTGTAATTCAGAAATTAGTTCATTGAAAAAAGGAAAATCTAGCATGCCTGCTGAAACTGAATGTCTTAATTGCTCTACTCCGCTTAAAGATATTAGCATGTTTAAACAAAATATAATTAAGCTAGAAGTTGAAAATGAATTTCTAAATGAGAAAATTTGCATGCTAATCAATGAAAACAAAGAGCTAGAAAAGAAGATGGTTAATCTGAAAAAGAGTGAGGAAGAGAACAAAAAGGCCTTTGTTAGTAAATGTACCATGCTTGTTAATTAGAACATGTTCTTAAAATCTAAAATATCTGATCTTGAATTGTCTGTTAAAAAATTTGGTGTTGGAAAGCATTCATTAGACATTATTCTAGGAAATCGGATACATGGAAATAATAGGCGTGGTTTGGGCTATGGAAATAAAATTGATGAAAGGCCTAGAATTAATAGAAAGTATCAAAAAGAAACTGGTGTAGGAAGAAGTATGTTTGTTAAATATTATACATGTGGTGGTGTTGGTCATGCTTATTATAATTGTAAGTATAGAAACACCAACGTCAAATTTAAGCAAATTTGGATTCCAAAAAACTAAAGTGACTAACACTAGTGAACCTAATTGGATTCCTAGGTCACACGTATCGTGCTCTTCTTATATGTAGGTACATGGCACGACTAAGGGACAACGGTGTGAGTGGTACTTAGACTTTGGCTGCTCAAGACACATGACAGGTTATAGCGAAAAGTTCCTTAGTCTTGCAAAGCATGAAGGAGGAAGTGTTACTTTAGGGGACGATGGAAAATACAAGGTAATTAGTTAAGGTGTTGTAGGTAACGACACCTTTCAGCTTACAGATGTCATATTGGTTGAAAAGCTTAAACATAACCTCATTTCTATCAGTCAGCTGTGCGACAAAGGTATGAAAGTTGAATTTGATGCAAAACTTTGTAAAATCATTGATAGCTCCACAGGTGACACTATGATTACTGCAAATAGAAAGAATAATGTTTATACTCTTATGATTAAAGAACTAACTGTTTCTAAATGCTTGCTTGTAGGTGAAGAAGAGGCCACACTATGACATAGACGATTAGCACATGCAAGCATGTGATTGATAAAGAAGCTGGAAAACAAAAATCTGGTAATAGGACTACCGCATCAGACGTATGAGAATGGTAAGTTGTGCATGGCATGCACAAAAGGTAAGCAAACTAGATTTACTTTTTCTAGCATTAATGAAGTTGCCACCACACGCATATTGGAACTAGTGCACATGGATTTATTTGGTCCCATAGACATTGCTAGCATAGGAGGTAAAAAGTATTGTTTAGTATTGGTTGATGATTTCTCTAGATATACATGGGTTTACTTCCTAGCCAAAAAATCAGACTCATTTGAAAATTTTCAAAACTTTTGCATACAAGTTTCTAATGAGAAAAATTCTTCCATTGTAAAAAATAGAAGCGATCATGGAGGTGAATTTGAAAATGCTATTTTTGAGAAATTTTGTCTTGAAAAAGAAATTTTACATGAACTCTCTTCTCCTAGAACACCTCAACAAAATGGGGTGGTCGAAAGACAGAATCGCACATTAAAAGAGATGGTCAAGAGTATGTTAAATGAATATAGTTTACCTATGTCTTTTTAGGCTGAGGCCATTAATCCTGCATGCCATGTATGCAGTAAAGTTATGCTTAGACCTATACTAAATAAAACCTCTATGAACTATGGCATGTCAACACCCCAAAAGTTTCTTACTTTAGAGTTTTTGGATGCATGTGCTATATACTAAATATTGCAGATCAGCTTGGCACATTTGAATCCAAATCAGATGAGGGGGTGTTCGTGGGATATTTAGCAAGGAGCAGAGCATACAAGATTTATAATAAACGCACCCTTGCTATTATTGAATATATAAATGTAAAATTTGATGAATCTGATTTAAATTCTTTAGATTGCAGGCAGAATGATGAAGAGAAAAATGTAGAACAACAAAGAATTCTAAGAAATAATGAGGTGCAACCTGAAAGAGAAGAGGAAACTAAAACTGGCATGGCAGAAATACAAGATGAAGCAGTTACCAGAGGAGAGTTGAGATTCAATCCAAACCACCCATCAGACTTGATTCTAGGTGAGCCTATGGCAGGTATTCGCATACGTTTCTCTTTTAGAAATCTATGCGCTCTATGTATTTATGGTGATTTTATCTCTGAAATGGAGCCTAAAAGCATTGGAACTGCTTTAGAAGAGGAAAGTTGGGTTTTGGCCATGCAAGATGAATTGAATCAATTTGTTAGAAATAATGTTTGGAAACTTGTGCCAAGACCCGCTGATTATCCTGTAGTTGGTACTAATTGGGTGTTTAAAAATAAGCATGGTGAATCTGGTAATGTTATTAGAAACTAGGCTAGGTTGGTAGCTAAAGATAATCAAATTGAAGGAATTGATGTGGATGAGACTTTTGCACCAGTTGATAGGCTTGAGTCCAGTAGAATCTTGCTAGTTTTTGCAAGTTATAAAGGACTCAAATTGAAACAAATGGATGTAAAAAGTGCTTTTCTTAATGGCTACCTAAAAGAAGAGGTATTTGTTGAGCAACCCCCATGTTTTGAAAGCCATATTTTTCCAAACCATGTTTATAAATTAGAAAAAGCTTTATATGGTCTTAAACAAGCTCCACGAGCTTGGTATGACTGTCTAAGCACATATTTGTTGGAAAATGATTTCAAAAAGGGGAGTGCTGACAATACATTATCCTTGATGCATGATTCTGATGATTTTTTCGTTATGAAAATATCTGTTAATGATATTATTTATGGTGCTACTAATGATCTTCTATGTCAAAAGTTTGAGAAAGTCATGTAGGATCAGTTTGAGATGAGCCTTGTGGGAGAGCTGAAATATTTTCTGGGGTTCCAAGTAAAGTAAGGAAAAGAAGGCATCTTTTTATCTCAAACCAAATACATCAAGGAGCTTCTGAAAAAAGTTTGGGATGGAAAAGTCAAGAGGGACATGAACGCCAATGTGTCCTAATACAAAAATGGACAAGGATGCACAAGGAGTTGCCGTGGACCAAAAGCTATATCTAGGTATGATTGGTTCCTTGTTGTACTTGACTGCTTCTAAGCCTGATATAATGTTTGTTGTATGCTTGTGTGCCCGCTTTCAAGCGAACCCAAAAGAGTCTCATTAAAAAGCCATTAAAAAGCCATTAAAAAGATCTTTTGGTACCAAATTAGTACACCTACTTTAGGCCTTTGGTATCCTTCTAGTGGTAATTTTGATTTGTTGGGTTATTCTGATGCTGATTATGCGGAAAGTTTAAATCATAAAAAGAGCACTAGTGGTACTTGTTTCATGCTAGAACACTCTTTGGTTTCATGGTCTAGCTGAAAGCAAAATAGTGTTGCATTATCCACTACTGAAGTAGAGTGCATTGCCTTATGCAGTTGCTGTGCTCAAGTATTGTGGATGATACAAACATTGTCTGACTACGGACTAGCTCTTAAAAGATTTTCTCTTAGATGTGATAGCAAAAGTGCCATAGATCTCTCTAATAATCCCGTACACCACTCTCGTACTAAACATATTGATGTAAGACACCATTTTCTTAGAAATCACCTCACTAAATAGGATGTGTCTGTTGAGTTCGTTCCCATGGAATCAGAACTTGCAGACATATTCACCAAACCTTTGGTTGATGCTCGCTTTTGTCGTCTTCGTCTTGAGCTTGGTATTATTGATAAAAATTAGTATGCGATTTCAAGCTTTCTTGTGTGCTTGAACTTATTCTTGTTTGTGTGCTAGTAGTTGCATTGTTATATGTGCATGATTTTCTTTGTTTTTGTGTGATATAATCTCATGTTTGCTTTAGTACTTCATGCATAAAAACAAAAAAATGAAAAATAACAAAAATAATGGTGCTTAAATGTGTGTCTTTCTCTTTGATTCATTAAGAGAAGTCTTCATGAATGATTTTCATATCTATGTAGAAATTGGTGCATTTTTGCTTTTACTACATGCGCATGTTCATCTTTCTAAATATTCATGGCATATTCAATGACTGAAAATAGCTTGATTTCTACACCTACTATTTCACTTCCACATGTATTATTTTTGTTGCACATTTGGAGATATCGTTTATGAAGTATGGAAAGTGAATGTAGGAGGAAAGCTTAACTAAAAATCTAAGTGATGTGATATACCTTGCCATGGATAAAAATTGAGCATTAAAAAGAAATGATACTACAAGTATAAAAATGAAAAGAAGGTTAATTGCTTCGTATGAAAAATTGATACAATCCTTAGCAACGGTATTACCCACGAGTATCCAACATAAGGTTTAAGGGTAAAATTTAGCGTAGGTGTATTTACTCGTCAAGCAATACCACCCCCCCACATCTAAAAGTCCTTATATGCTATGTTTTGGGGGTGTGGTATCTTGAACTCATTTTTAATGAGATGGGGGAAAATCAATCCTAGGTGATAGAACGTTATATGGAAAATGTGGATTGGTTTTTTGGTTGAATTTCTTAAATGATTATCCTTATATGCTTCAATTTTAATCATCACATTTGCACGGTGGTGTTGAATTCTTAGTTTTCTTAACATCATTGGATTTGACTTGATTATTCTATGGTAGTATACATGCAATTGCTTGTAATGGTTAATAATGCTCTCTTTTTGCATGGTATATGATTTTGACTTTGTGTTTCGACTTTTGATGATAACAAAAGGGGGACAATAATTTGAGTTATATGTGATTGTAATATGAATGTATGCTTGATGAGTATGAATGATTGATTTAGGGGGAGCATGAATATAGGGGGAGCTTGAATATAGGGGGGCAAGCATATTGTTTACTTTGCATGCTATTGTTTGCACATCATTATATATTATTGCTTTTGAACCTCTATTGTCACACTTTCACACACACTATTTGGAAATTTAATGATCAAATCTTATACTAACTTTGTCATCATCAAAATGGGGAGATTGTTGGTAGCAACGATCTATGAACTTCATGTTTGATGATAACAAATGTGTGTGAACGTTTTAACGTGTGTGTTAAGTGTTTTAGGAATGGCGAACGTTTGATTAATTCACGGAGAGACTTGGTCAATGTGTGAAGGAGAAATAGTCAAAAGGGAGATGCAATCGATTGTGAGTTAATTGGAGTTAAGATCAAATCCTTTTCCAAATCTATTCCATACTTCATACACATTGCCAATCACCTTTGCACTTGGACTCTCCCAAGCCGAATTCACCTTGACCATTAGATGTACATCTAGCCGCACAAAAACCCTAAGCACCCCTTTGTAAGTCATCACCCAAATATGTGCTAGGAGAGGCCAACCACATAAATTTAAAAAAAAACCTAGCTGCTTCTTGGATGCCGCAACCATGAGAGCCTTATGTTTCCCTTTGAAGACCCCAAAGAGCTGGCCGAAAAAATTCCCAATAGCTCTTAAAAATGAAAATCAAAAGCCAAAAATAAAAAACCTAGAGGAGCCGCAATTTTTTCCCAAGAGCGGCAGAGACTCCTTTTTTCCTTTCAATCAAAAAGGGGGGTAGCTGCACGTTCCCATTGAAAATCCCCAAGAGCCGCACCATTGAGAACCCAAAAAGAAAATCAAAACTCCAAGAGCTCTTCAAATCCTTAAGAGGGCAAAAATTAAATCCCCAAGAGAGGAAAGCATTTTTTAACAGCATTTTTTTGGTGAAGGCCGCATTGTTTTTTCTAAGAGCATTTTTTAAGAGACAGTCGCAACTTTTGTTTTTAATCCTTAATAGTCCGAATTTTTTATATCCCACACAAAAATCCTCAGGTGCCGCAAGTTTCAATTATTGGAGAATGCCATGACTTGCTTGCCTTAACTTGCCGCAACCTTGGTGGAGGCCGTGACATGCTTGCCTCAAGGATTGGAGAAGGCCGTGACCTGGTTGCCTCAGAGATTTGTGCAAAGCCGTGACTTTCTTCAGACATTACTCCAAGCCGCAACTTGCTGATTGAGGGGACTATGGACTACTACATGTCGGACTGCTTCAGACCACGTGCTGAATGACAGAGACACCAACACTGTCACAACTGAGAGATTCTAAACTTTATACTCTATTATATTTGTGATTGTGGCGTTGTAATCTTTGTAGAACTATTTTATTATCTTTTTTGGGACTCAACTAGTTGGGACTAGCCAAGAGAGAGCTTTACTAGGATTGTTATCGTTTGGGCACTTTGGTGAGTGCAGGTACTTAGAGCCAGGTGAGTATAGAGTTGGTGCTCTAGCTACAGGTTGTACCAGTTAACTTTAATAATCTAGTATTGCTTTTGGGGCTGGACATAGGTTATTGGGACGACCGAACCAGGGTATATTGCTTGTGCATGCTGTGACTGCTTTACTATACTTTGCATCTGATTGATTGTGCTATAACTGCCTGAGATTTCGTGTGGGTTGAACGAATATTTTTATAAGCCTATTGACCCCCCTCTAGGCTTATATCCAGATCCAACATGGAGGTGTCGGATGTCGGCAGAGAGGAGAGATTAGTTGCCCCATGAATCTAGCATGCAAAAGAAATAACCAAAAAAATTGAGTAAAATGAAAGAACAATTCAAAGAGTCTTCATCGAAATCAAAGGAAGGAAACAGACCCATTTTGAATTTCCCACGGATTCATTCTTCCGACCCATCAAAAATCACTTCTTCTCTGATGAATCTTTTCCCCGTTCAATGAACAGAAGCAGCAGTAGTAGACAAATGTGTACATGATTGACTTTTTCCCCAATTTAATGCTTGCACGGTTGCACTCTCTTTTGTTGTTGAATTTATGCTTCATTTTCTATCTTTTTTGTTTGGATTTGTAATCTGTTGTTTTGCTTCAGTCCGCATGTTTCTCTCTTTGTTTGTTGACACAAAAGCGCCATTTTTATTTCCAAGTGGCTTTGTGGAGAAGAGATCAATGGCTTTTGCTTAACCTTCTGTGTATGTCCGCTGCCGTCCGACATCTCCACGCCCCTCGTGGTGGGGGACACCGTTGGCGGGATGGTTGTCTTGTTACTACTGGGTGCCATTCTCTTTGAAGAAGAGAAAGGAAAGTGTAAAAAAGTCAATAGACGCAGTGCAATTAACATCACCCGAATATCAAATATGACCATGGATTGTGGGGGAGACAACGAGGAAGTCACAGAAATTTTCGGATCTGAAAATGAATCTAAAACGGCTAAATTATGCGCTACGAAAGTTGCTGGGGAATCTTGTAAATAAGAGACTAGGTTTTTTTCTCTAAAACCATATATAAGTCAAACTAAGACTGGCTTAATTTTTTGGCCCCTCTTTAATTCTGTGCGGCTGGTGCTTTAGAGAGAGGCAGAAGGAGAAGGAGAGAGATAAAGAAAAACAAGGGAATCAATGGGATATGTTACTAATTCCTTACTTAATTAATTCCCATACCTTTATTTGTGTATTGTTTTTCTTTGCATGTGGTCAAAACGAGGTTGGCATCACAAACCGAGCATCAAGGATGCAAGCGCGTGATTTTATTTTGAGTTGCATGGGAACAATTTGGAGAAAAGGCGAAGAGAAAGAGAGAGAAAGAGAGAGAGAGGAAAGAGGGGGTTGAATTGCAAGTTAATTTAATTATTCTCTTTCACTCATTTGGCATTTAAGTGTGTGTTGCAGGTGGAATCTAAGGGTGCAACATCCCTGACAACATGTTGGTTATAGGATTTGTTTTTCAAAGCATGAAAAAGGTAAGTGGTTATTATTTTATTTAATTAAGGATTAACTTCTTTCTTCTCTATGTGTATTGGAAAACCACAAATGCAACTATTCTAATGAAGTCATTAAGGTGATTAATTGGAGAGAGAAAGAAAGGTGCAGACGTCCCTCCCAACAACGTACATAAAGGAGTTTAGATTTCAGATCTTTTGCAAAACAGTCCTGCAGAAAACTGATAAGTGCAAAAGACCCCTGAAAGTCCGAGAAGCCATATTTTTCAACATAGACCACCGATCGACGAATGGTTAGAACCATTACGGAGTTGTCTACGAGCAGATCGACGAGAACACATCGACGCCATAAATTGAGCACTCTGAACCTTTTTATTAATATTTTTGTGGCGTAGTGCGATTTGATCCTTGTATTATTTTTTTTTATTATTTTTATGGTGAGAGAGCTACGTAGGCGTAGTTCTGGGATTCTTGATTCACGTGGCAAGGATTAAGATAGAGTCGAGCTAGTTAGGTTAGTTCAGTCGAGCATATGATTTGTGAGTTTATAGAGCTTATGAGTGTGGATCATGAGATTTGCGAGTTTTGAGTGTCTGTAGGCGTGTTGAGACTGATTGATCTATTAGTGGACTTTGGGGGTTAATGGTGTAGGTCGAGGTTCGACCGAACCAGGATACATCTGGTGTTGTATGTGATTGGCGGCACTTTCTGTTATTTTAGCTGCCTGTGTGTGACCGCGTCCCGGAAGTACACGCACCTGGGACAAGTGGCTCATAGTCTTACCGCAAGCGCATGGTGTAGCGGCGAGCAGGTATCGAATTCAGGGAGGAACAATAACAGTGTCTCCTTCAGATCACCTAGCTATCAAAATGGTCGAGAATAATTTGGGGTAAAATCGTCACAATCGTTCGAATGTCGATAGAAATATCAATAAAATAAAACGCCTATGGATAGGGAATCCCCGCTACGGACCGCATCTCATCGTGGTGATTCGTAGGTTTCATCATTGCTAGACTTGAATTCTAGGTGAACTAGTCGCAACTAAATATAGAACAAAGCTCATGCTCTCGCGCTATTGCCGGTCTATAGCAAACCTAGGGTAGGGCCCAATCTCTTGCAAACCCTAACCTAGGCCGCTAGTGTGAAGAACGACATCATCATTCAATCGTATCTCGAGCCCACTCTCGTGCAAACTCGAGCTACGACCTAGGTTGAGATAGTTCCTACCCGTCCAATCTCTTGCAAACGGATATTGGTATAGAAACACGATTGAAAATCCTAGCCTTGGTCCTATCTCTTGCAAACCAATTCTAGAGGAGTCCAATCGTAAATCTAAATCAAATTTCTAGGGCTTCCTATCAATTGGGACACAATCTCTTGCAAATCCCAATCGATATGAATCCCTAGCTATCCGTAATTAATCAATCCCAACCTAACCCTAATCAATTCTAGCAAGAATTTCACCAATTCATCACAATTCAGAAATAGGGTCTATAGGGTTCATCCCTACGCCCTAAGACGAAGGCACTACTCGCTAATCATCATGCAATACTTGAGAAAATCAATAATAAAATCAACACAATTCATTGCAATAGAGAAATTATGAATAAAAATAGGGTTTTTGATAAGAGAATAGACAAACCAATGAGAATCCAATAGCATCCAACAAAAGTAGCCGTTTAATCTTCAAAAGAAAAGCTAAATCTATTAATTTAAAAAGCTCTCAAAAAGGCTACCAAAAGCTCTAAAAAGTCTTCTCTAACTAGGGCAAAAACTGGGTTTAAATACCCTTCAAAATCGCCCAAAATATCATGACCAGAATGCCCCTGCGCAGCCCAGAAATCGCACTTTACGCAGCAGGCAGAGCGGCTCACTCGGCCGAGTGACAAATGTCACTTTACCGAGTGACAAACCCTGTACATTTCCAGTAAGTCGGGGATTTTCGGGGGTCTGTCTTCGGAGGTGACTCGGCCGAGTGGCTTTACTCACTCGGCCGAGGGGCATTCCATGCTCGGCCGCGTGGCTCTCTCAGATCCACTGTAAAATTCCAGTAAGTCGGCCTCTTTTTGGATGGATTTTCCCGTGCCACTCGGGCGAGGGGATCTTCATACTCGGCCGAGTGGTCTATCGTCACTCGGCCGAGTGCACGCTGATATTCTTCTGCTGTGCGTGTCCGGTCTGGTCGGCTGAGTGGGCTTCTTTGCTCGGCCGAGTGAGTGCTTCACTCGGCCGAGTGACATGTTGTAGATGCCCAATCTTCTTCGTTTCTCCTCCTCGTCGCTCCTACGTAGTTCCTTCTTCTTCCAATCATCTTCCATCACCGAATGGCCCTCAAAAGAGCTGTGGGTAACACTCCGGAGTGGGTGCAAATCCTCTTGATCTCAAAATCACTCAAATCACTCCATATCTCCCGAAATACGACAAAAATAAGAAATAGTGAAAAACATCACAATATTGTCGAATAATCGTGAAAACACGATATGAGCGATCAAAGTGGTATGCAAACATGCAGAAAAAAAGGGTGTAAAATATGGAGTGATCAAAATCTCCCAAGCTTACCTCTTACTCGTCCTCGAGGAAGATGAGTAAAAAGCAAACCCGACGGGTAAAACCATGGAAAAGAAGGAAAAAGAAAGGAATGAAAAACAAAATAGAATAGAGAGCGAAGAAGGAGGTGCTAGATCATTTTTCTCAGGACGTGGGGTTTGCTTACTCATATAGCATACATCGAATATAGAACACATGCCAAAGACTTTTATCCCGATATCATAGTATAATGATGCATTCGAAAAAGAAAACCCAAGAATATCAAAACAGCATGAAATATGGAATCATTCTAGGATTAACATCGTCTGAAGCATCAAAAGCAGTATACATAATCATAGATCACACACTTTTCAATTGAGTGCTTTCTACAAGGAGTATAAGAGATATCACGCAGTATGGAGTAGTAAGAATAGAAAAGTATGGTTTTCATGAAATGCATGCTAAGCGTCGATTTCTGGATTTCGTAAAACTTTAGCAATCTCACCGAGTATAGAAGATTACTTAGCCTAGGTTGTCATGCACCGTCAAGTAGTCACTCTCTCACACATCATTGGATCCTCTCCCCCAAGCTTATCCATAAGCGTGGTGGCATGAGATAAATCAATAAACATATTTCCCATTTTTGAAGCTCCAAGATAGAATAAAAACAAAACAGGGAAGAAAGAGAGAAAGAATGTGATATGGGATCATATATAAACTTCTTTTCTCTTTTCTTTTCTTTTTCTCAATTTTTTTCTCTTTTTTTTGCAATAAACATATATACAAAAGCGATCCCAAATCAAAAGAAAGAAGGATGTACAGGTAAATATTTTTTTGATTTTGGGGAATTGGAGCATGGAAATTAATAGCGGGGGAAATGTCAATAATAGACTTGCTAAAGGGAGATTCACCAATGAATTTTAAGTAGAGAAATAATGCTCAAGATATGTGGAGAAAGAAATAAATGTATCACTCGGTTCACTCTATAGGACGTGCACGACAACTTTCAGCAGAGCAATGTAATCTACTCAGTTTAATCTCAAAAAAGTAAACTAGTCTAGATTTGTCATCCTAGCAGACATTCAATCAACCTGAAAGTGAAGCGTACAATTCATGCAATAAGAAGTGATATGAGAAAGGAAAGCAGTACTCCAGATATAAGCAATCAATGCGTGAAGCTTGGTGTGTTTTCTACGAAAAGCATACATATGAATCATCAGACATCAGCTAATAACAGAATTTCATCCATATTCATACAGGAAAAGAGTGGGTTACTATTTCAAATGCAAAGCAAGACATAGCATATGATATCTGGAACAAAAGCTATGACATGACAAAATAGCATGCATACATAGATAAGCTAACACCACGTCGTCATCAGAACAGAAAAGTCATCTCTAGCAAAAAATTAAAGAAATAAGGATAAAAGAAAGTAGAAACTACTATATACAATGCAGCACACAAAGAAAATAAGAAAACGTGATGCATGGTGAGAAAAAAACGAAAAAGTGAGTGAAAGTGGTGTAAAAACAAAGAAAAGGTGGAAAAAAAATAAAAGTAAAAGGTGACGAAAAGCAAAAAGTGAGAGAACTCACTCCCCCAAGCTAAAGTGCACAGTGTCCTCAATGTACAAAGTGTGGCACATCGAGAGACATGAAATAGGTGGGGTGGGTGAGGATGCATGCATGATGAAAAAGGAAGAAAAAGAAAAAGAAAATATGATGTGAATGTGAATGATGCACGCAGAGATCAGAATGATGCAGATAAAAGTGTCCCCAAAAAGACTCTCCCTCACTCCCAAAAAGAGATAAAAAGATATGACCAAATAGATACCAAAATAGTATGTGGAGGAGGGGGGCAAAAAATCATCAGGCCCCAAAAACAACCGGCAAAACAGCCGAAATATAGGAGGCATCCAGTGTGTGCCAAGGCTGGTGGTGGTGCACCGGCACCGTCCTGTGGCGAAGGTGGAGGTGGAGGTGGTGGGCGTGGTAGCTGCTGGGAGGGTGTCGGTGGTGGAGGCAGACGCGCCAGAATCTGATTCAGGCAAGCCTGAATACTGGGAAGGATGGCGACGCGGGTCTGCACGGTGCTGACCGTGGCAGAGAGAGCCCTAAGGTCCCCTCTAAGTCCATTAACAGCCCCCTCAAGAGCACGAATGCTCTGAACTAGAGTGTCTGGGGGTGGTGGAGCAGAGGGATGCACAGGTCTAACAGGTGAAGTGCGGGGCTGTCTCACGCGGGTAGTGAGAGGACGGGTCCAGCAGGGAAGTGGGGTGGTGGTGCTGTGCTCACTAAGTGATGCCCAGCCTCGGTGTGAGGCTGGGACGCAGGTTGTGTCGAAGCAGAAGAAGAAGAAGAAGAAGAAGAGGTGGAAGTGAAAATAGGCGATGAGGCGGTGGGAGTGGTCAGTGACGCCGACGTGGGGACAGATGTCACGACGCTCTCGGTAAAGACAGGGGCGGTGGAGACCGAAAGGTCGACGACTGAGGAGGCTGTGTAGGGCACAAAAGATGACTCCCCAGGAGTCGAGAACAGTAATCGGGAGAGGGTCTCCACGGCAGCAGTAAAGGAAGACTCGCAGCTCTCAAGAATGGTGGGTGGATGCTCGGGGCTCAGTGTGGTAATGGGCTCGACGGACATAGGCTCAGTGGTGGTGATGGTGGATGGCTCAGCTAAAGTTCTCCCGACACTAACAGACGTGTGGAAAGAGGTATCGGGAGGTGCAGACAGTGCTGGTGCAGGTGCAGGCTGAGGGATCACGGGGTCAACAGGTGGTACAGGGGGTGCCTGCTCAGCATCCTCGGGCTCGAGCACGTAGGCGGTGGGGGTAAGGAGATCCATCTCTAGAATCCAGTCCCTGTGAGCCGGTCCAATGTGTGTCCGAGCGGGGCTCGGGAGAACCATGTAGTCAGTGCTGAAGGGACCGTGCAACCACACCCAGTGCTGGCGACGGTGGGGACGAAGCATCTTCATCCGGGCCATAACATCTATAGAGAGTGCGGTGGGGCCCGGAGGTCGACGCAAGTCGTCAGGTAGGTCCACGCCGGTCATAAGGGCCAAGAGGGTGATCAGACCGCCACAACAGATAGGTGAGCGAGCGCTCACCAAGATGATAATACGGTCCAAAAACCAACTGGCAATGTCGATCTCGACGGCGGGGACCAAATCTTCACTACCCCTATCTAGAACCCTAGGGCGAGTCATCGCATAGAGCATGTAGAGCTCTGGTGTAGACATGGTCCCGGGCTCGTACCTCGTGAGGAAAGTAGTCGCCATAAGGTGATGTGCAATGCGAAGGCAGGGGTAGATGATAGCTGAGGCCTTGGCCCTACTAGGGTCAAAGGCGAGTGGGGATCCCGTGATCCGTGTCCAGAAGGTGTGGGTGTCGAACGACGGGGGTGGGATGTGCGTGGGAGCGTAGGCGCGGTCAGGGTCAGTGACGGTGGGCCACTGGAAAAATGCTCTAAGCATGTCGAGAGTGATCTCGCACTCTCGATCCATCAAACGGAAGGAGAATCCTCCAGGGGTCCGGTCAATGGAACTAAGGACCTCTAGTGTCGGACGGATGTAAGTATCCGCCGACACCGACAGAAAATCACGCCATCCCACATTGTCGTACAACGTGAGAAGCCCCTCAAGTACCCCTAGGCGGTCTAGGTCAGCTAGGTGTGCAAACCTAGAGGGTACTATCGAGCGATGGCAGATACGCTCGAATCTGGTGCGGTGTGCGTCATTTCGAAACGTAATCCCCATCACCCCGACGGCGGGAGCGGGTGGTGGAATGGGATCGGCAGGGATCGGCTGTGTAGGTGGCGGTGGGCTAGGTGGAGGGGAGTCCTCCCTAGCGGAAGAGGGACCAGCATCATCGGTCCTCTTCCGCTTCGAAGCGGCTCCCCGTGTACGTGGCCTAGTGCGCGGCGACATGTATACCGCGAAGCGTGCTCACCCAAATAAGTAATGCAACATGCAAAATAATGGAACGAGTGTACCTGAACATGCCGTGAGAGCACACAGCAGTGTGTGCGAAGAGATGCCACCTCCGCGAAGCTCTAAGTGCGTCCAAAAGCTCCCCAATGATCCCCCAAGCTAGCCTGCAAATTAAACAATCAAATCAGCGAATAATACTCAATATACACGGGGGAGATATGGGATAATAGATAGATATGGAAATTAATTTCAAAATCGGGCTTAAAACGCGTGCGGATTGTAGAAAAGGCGAGAAAATTGGATTTGGGGGCAAAAACGAGGAATTACGGCGAAATGGCGGTGGCGCCGGCACCGGTTGGCGGTGAGCTGCTCGGCCGGTCGGTGGCGGTCGACTGGGGATCGGTCGCCGACGGGTGGTGGCCGGCTCGGGTGAGGAAGGCGGTGAATCGGGCGAAGAGATGCGAAGCGACAGCGGCTCGGGCAAGTATTTGGGAAATGTTGCGTTTCGATTTTCACGCAGCCTGCAGCCGGTTATATATATGTTGGTTACGACTCGGCCGAGTGATGATTTCACTCGGCCAAGTAGCGTAAAGTTAAAAAATTTTCAAAATATCTTCGCCACTTACGACTCGCCCGAGTGGCTTTGATTCACTCGGTCGAATGGAGAAACTCCACTCGGCCGAGTGGCTCTGCCACTTGTGTCACGCCCCGCTTCCCAAAAACATGGAGGCGAAGCGTGAGAAGGTCCGCTCAGACTTGAAGCTACAAAGCTGCAAGTCTGATAAGCGTCAATCACTTTAAACTACAGGTCCTTGCAACGCGAAACGAAACAAAGATAATAATAAGAAATGAGACAAAAGATAAATCTCAGAATATCCATAATAATAAATTTCAACATCGCAGAAAAGCCACGAGGCTAAAAGAAAAGAGTTTAAAAGAGGCCCCAGCATGGCCAACAAAAGTACAAAGTACAAAATCAAAGTAATGGTGCTAAGCACCGACAACTAAGAGCAACCAAAAACAAAAGCAACTCAAACAGTCTCTAAGACTGGTCTCCGGTGTCCACCAACTCCTCGTCAAAAGTAAGCTCTGAATCAACGTCAGCAAACACC
Source organism: Scilla litardierei (assembly GCA_030789695.1). Taxonomy (NCBI): domain Eukaryota; kingdom Viridiplantae; phylum Streptophyta; class Magnoliopsida; order Asparagales; family Asparagaceae; genus Scilla; species Scilla litardierei. Next base: position 436,858,452 of record CM061142.1, on the reverse strand, counting down.
TCGTCCTCAGCTACAGACTCTAGCTCAGGGTCTAACATGTGACACCCAAAAGAGCAAGGGGCACATGTCAGCAAGTCTACAAGAGACTTGTGCAAGGAAACTAAAAGTAGGTAAAAGTAAAGCAGCCTAGCAGTTCTAGCATGATGCAATGACATGGCAGTTAAAGTAATGAGTGCAACAAGTAAAGTAAAGTACGAGCATGGCATTTAAACATGGTATGGATGCCAAGTTTTACATGAATCATTCACAAAGACAAGTACAAGTCAAGTAAGCACCTCGTGCACAGAGATTACGCCTTTTGGCTAGAGTGGCTACGCGGGCCAACTCCTAAGCTCAAGTGATCGCGTATCCCTACCCCTCCACGTGTATCGGGCATTGGCTTTTGACCAACACATGAGGCCCGCTTCTGGATCACGAGCCAGGAAGTGTTTTAACATGATGGCATAGGGGTGCACCTAGCCGGTCAAGGAAGTACAAGTACAAGTATTGTAGCGTGTGCTACGAATGCAACATTCAACTTGTATGTCATATAAGATGCAATGCATGGCAGTTAAAAGTACGTATAGATAAGGAATTTAAACGTGACAGATATCAATGCATGCATGACATGGCAGGGTGACGGATCTAGCTTCGTTGTCAAGCTAGACCCTAAAGTTGCGTCTAGACAGCTATCATTTCACTGTCTAGTCTCTTTTACGCTAGAAACAAGGAAGTGGCCTAAAAACATGGCCCTACACAAGAGTTGGCAAGTTTCACTTGCCTGCAAGTATCACGTCAGAGAAACACCGTCCAACGAGTCCAAAGTCACAATATCCTACGTGCACAAGTCCACCGGCCTACATCCGTTTTATTAATCTTGATTAGTGAATTCTAAAACATTTAAAATACTTTAAAAACATTGATTTTAGTCTTGATTAGCATGCAATAGGTTGGGGGTCCTAGGGGTGCAAAGCGTTACATCAACACGACGTGAAAGCTACACTGGCATCGGGTAGCGACACCAGGGGTTGGAATAAAAGAACGTGCTCTAAGTCCTGATTCCAATATAGATTCCTCGTTGGAAAGTTCAGAGCAGCAACTGGAGCAACGAAACTAGATTCCAAAGCTAGCACGTGCGATGACGGGCTACGACGTATCGCAACATCGTACGCGGCAAATCGTCGGAGAGAAAGCTCCTAAGTGGGGCCCACAGTAGTCCTAGGGACCAATAGGGGACCCACAATACCTCTGGAGAACTTTGAGAGCCCACGGTGGCAAGTGGTGCGACGGGTGCGGGGTTGCGACGAATGGCTCTCGGTCAGACACGCTTGGTGCGGGGACTTGACTCGGTCGGTGCGGGGGAACGGGGCTGTGCAGTAGCGGGGTCGGGGCTCTCGGTCGGTGCGGGCGTTTGTCTCGGTCTGTGCGGAAGAACGGGCCGGTCGGGCGCTGCAGCTGGGCGTTGCAAAGCGGCTGTGCAGCGGGGTGCGGACGGAGCTTGGTGCGGGTGAGGGCTTCGGTCGGAGCGGGGATTTGGGGATGTTTTCCTCGGTCGGTGCGGCTGACAGCCGTCGCAACGTTGCGACGAATCGTCGCAAGCGTGAATTTGAGTTTTGGAAGCGGCTAGGGTTATTTTCTTGCGAAAATGAGTCTTTCTAGGGGTTGTTTATATAGTGTAGAGGGGTTGACTTGGTCTAGGGCTAATCCTAATGGGATTAGGAGTTTAAAATAATTTAAAATTCGAATCTCACCCTCTCCAACTCGTACAAGGATTGGGTGCGGTCCAAATGAGCTGAGATTTGGCTCAAAAATATTTTGAAGTATTTAAAACGTAATAAAATTTTGTTTGGCCGAAAATAATTTAAAACGTAGCTATTAAAAATATTTTAAACCTTGCTAAAAATATAAAAGTGGTCAAATGAACTCCAAAAATTATAAAATAAATATCGAGATGATCGTGATGACGAAAGAAAGCTAACTAAGAAGACAGATCTCAATTTCGACATCGGACGACGAAACTAAAAATAGAAACACCTCCCGTCAAAAGTGAAAATCACAACGTCTCTTCGAATAAGATCTAATCGTGGGAAAACGACCTGAGAAATGTCGTTCCAAATTAGTGCCACAATTTACTACTCTCAGAGACGTTCACAACGACATATCACATCAAAGTGTTCACAAATAAACAAAGTCTAAAATAAACACGTGCACGGCCAAAAGCACGTGCACGAACAAAGTACAACGAAAAGTGGTCGTTACATCCTCCCCACCTTAAAAATGATTCCATCCTCGGAATCAACATCAAGCACTGCTCGGGAAAAGGTGTGGGAAGCGCTCTCTCATCTCATCCTCACGCTCCCAGGTGGACTCACCAGGGGAACCGTGACGCCACTGCACTCGAACCAAGTCGATGATCTTATTCCTCAGCTACTTCTATCGACGATCCAGAATCTCAACTGGCTGCTGATCATAAGACAAATCCGGACGTACCGTGATCTCCAAGAAATCCACAACATAGGATGGATCACTAACGTATCGACGTAACTGGGATACGTGAAATACGTCGTGAACTCCCTCCAGCGACGGCGGCAACGCCAAGCGATAAGCCACAGCTCCAACTCTCTCCAGGACATCAAACGGCCCAATGTACCTCGAACTCAGCTTGCCTCTCTTCCCAAATTGAATAACTCCGTGGTTCGGAGAAATCTTCAGAAAGACATGATCGCCAGGCTGAAACTCCAAAGGCCTCCGTTTAGCATCGGCCCAATGTTTGAAACGGTCCTGCGCAATCCTCAGCTTCTCCCGGATGTTTCTCACAACATCCATGGCCTCCACAATTATCTCCGGTCCTAACAGCCCCCGATCTCCAATGTCATCCCAGCTCAGTGGTGATCGACATTTCTTTCCATATAGCGCGGCGAAAGGCGCCATTCCAATACTCGCCTGGTAGCTGTTATTGTAGGAAAACTCAACGTGATGGAGATGATCCTCCCAAGATCCCTTAAAGTCCAACATACACGCTCTCAGCTTGTCCTCCAAAATCTGAATCGTCCTCTCAGACTGGCCATCCGTCTGCAGGTGGTACGCTATGCTGAAACTCAGACTCGTACCCAAGCTCTTCTGCAGACTCTACCAAAACTGAGATATGAATCTCGTGTCTCTGTCCGACACGATACTCACGGGGACTCCGTGAAGTCGTACAATCTCCTGCACGATTCACGTTACATCACTATCTAAACTAGGAAAAGGAAATAGGAACGGAGTGTAAAAGATTTTACCTCCATATATCTCCTCGCCAGCGTCTCAGTAGACTGTCTTACTCGGAAGGGAATAAAGTGCGCGGATTTGGTCAATCGATCTATGATCACCCAAATCGCGTCGTTCTGCTTCGGACTCCGAGGTAGTCCAGTCACAAAATCCATAGTGATGTGCTGCCACTTCCACTCTGGAATCGGAAGCGGTTGTAGCAACCCTGCCGTACGCTGATGCTCCGCCTTTACTTGCTGGCAAACCAAACACTTGGCTACACTCCTAGCCACACTCCTCTTCACTCCGAGCCACCAAAAGTTCACACGAAGATGCTTGTACATCTTGGTCCCACCAGGATGTACAGAATACAGCGAACTGTGTGCTTCCACCAATAATTCCTCTCTGATATCTCCAGCTGGCACACACAACCTGGCTCCAAACCTCAACGAACCATCCTCGTGAGTCAAAAAGTCAGTCCGCAGACCGGCTTCCACCTGCTCCCGAATCTTCACCAGCTTAGCATCTACAGCCTGACTAGCCTTGATCCTATCCACGATCGTCGACTGTATCTGCATACACATCAATGAAGAAGTCTCTCCAGGAAGAATAATCTCGATACCAGTCTCGAAAAAATCCTGCTGCAATCTCCACTGCGAGGTCAACATCATCACCGCTGGAAGTCTGCTCAACGCATCCGAAACCACATTCACCTTGCCAGGGTGATACTGCAAGTCAATCTCATAGTCTGCCATGAGCTCCAACCATCGACGCTGTCGCATGTTGAGCTCCTTTTGAGTAAAGATATACTTCAAGCTTTTGTGATCAGTGAAGATCTTCACTTTCTCACTCAGCAGGAAGTGCCTCCAAATCTTCAGCTCAAACACGACTGCAGCCAACTCCAAATCATGTGTCGGGTAATTCTTCTCATGAGCCTTGAGCTGACGAGAAGCATACGCAACCACATGCCCATGCTGATGCAACACACATCCAAGACCTTTGCCAAAAGCATCGCAAAAGATCTCGAATCCTCCACTCCGATCAGGCACAGCAAGTACAGGGGAAGTCGTCAACCTCTCCTTCAGCACACCAAAAGACTTCTCGTAATCATCAGACCAAACATATGGTACATCCTTCCGCGTAAGTCTGGTCATCGGCTCAGCATCCGAGAAAAGTCCTTAATGAAACATCGATAATAACCTGCAAGCCTAAGGAAACTCCGGATCTCAGACGCTGACTGCGGAATAGGCCACTCTCTGATAGCCATAATCTTCTCGAGATCCACAGAAATTCCATCACCTGACACCACATGCCCGAGAAAAGCAACTCTATCCAACCAAAACTCGCACTTGGAATACTTAGCATACAGACGATGCGTCCTCAAGATCTCCAATACTGTCCTCAAGTGCGATGCATGCTCTTCCTCAGACTTTGAATAGATCAGGATGTCGTCAATAAAGATAACGACAAACTTGTCTAGAAAGTCGTAGAAGATCAGATTCATCAGGTTTATAAAAACTGTGGGCGCATTGGTTACGCCGAAGGGCATAACCACGAACTCGTAGTGACCATACTTCGTCCTGAACGCTGTCTTCGGGATGTCCTCCTTCTTCACCTTAAGCTGATGGTAACCACTCCTCAGATCCAACTTAGAGAACACCCTCGATCCTCCAAGCTGATCAAAGATGTCATCTATACGAGGCAAGGGATATTTATTCTTGATAGTCACAGCATTCATCTCCCAGTAATCCACACACATGCGACGCAAACCATCCTTCTTCTTCACTAGCAACACCGGTGCTCCCCACGGAGACACACTAGGATTGATGTAACCCTTCTCCAAAAGCTCATCCAGCTGCCTACGCAACTCCTCCAACTCTGCTGGAGCCATCCGATACGGCGCCTTCGAAATAGGCTGCGCTCCCGGAACAAGATCGATCGAAAACTTGAGAGCTCAATCGGGTGGTAGTCCAGACATCTCCTCGGGGAAGACGTCGTCGAATTCACGTACCACAGCTGGTCTACTCTGCTCCATCTGCATAGAAACAATCTCCACCGGTCTGGCCCGAAACCTGACAGGGCCAAGCGAACTTCTACCTCGACTGAACTCAAACACCGGATGTCCAGGGATCTCGAACACCACCTTCTTCATCTGACAATCGATCGTAGCATAAAAGCTCGCAAGCCAATCCATCCCAAGCACTGCATCGTAGTTGATGATGTCGTGGATAATAAAATCAGCGTAAAGCTCATGTCCACAGACCACCAATGGGCAAGAATTGCACTCAAGATGCACCGAGATCACGCCATTTCCTGTAACGATATTCCAACTCTTGGGAAGATGGGAATTCGTCAAGGAATGCTTCTCCACGAATCTCCAAGAAATAATGCACATCGATGCACCAGAGTCAAAGAGAACTCGTGCAGGAAACGTGCAAACCAAAATCACACCTAACAAATAGTCTAGCAATCAAACCCTATTCTAGCAAACAATCATATACAAGCAATCAAACATAAGCTAACAATCAAGACTATCTAAGGAAGGAAACAACTAGGTTGAGAGTTACCTGTGATAACCTCATCCACAGCATCGCTCTCCACTGTCGTCATCAGATAAGCCTGCCTCCTCGGCTGCATGGCCTGCTGAAAAGCCCGCCTCTGTGGAGCGAGGGGTGCTCCATGACCTGCAGGTACAGGTGCTCTCTGTTGCAACGGCTGTGTGGCAACTGGTTCCTTCCAAGGTAGCTTAGACTTCGGGTACTCCTTCATAGCATGAGTAGGATCTCCACAAATCAGGCACTGTCCCAACATCTTCCTACACTGCTCCTTAACATGTCCGGCCTTGCCACAGAAATAGCAAGTCTTCTGAGGAGGCACACCTGGCCTCTTGAACTGCACTAGCTAATTAGGTCTGGTCCCAGGCCTAACCACTCCTCTGACCTGCTCCATAGGCCTCTTCCCAGCTCCAGAAATCTGTCCTCTCTTCTGCCTCGCAATCAGCTCCTGTCTCCGAGCAGCTACCAGCAACTTCTGATATGACTCCATATCCGTCGTAGACATCAGGCTCTGCAAGTCTAGTGAAAGGCCCTACAGAAACCTCTGAGCCTTCTCCTCAGCATCTTCCACCATCTTCGGCACGAAGCGACTCAATCTAGTGAACTCCTGGTGGTACTGGTCCACCGTCAGATTTCCCTGCTTCAGCTCAATGAAGCGCTGCAACATCTCCCTCCTGGCAGCCTTCGGAAAGTACTCCTCATCGAACCTGGACTTGAAAGTAGCCCAAGGTATAGGGCTCACCAACAGCTCCTCCTCTGCATCCCACCAGTTGCGGGCATTATCCTTAAGCTGCTTCTTCACCAGATCAACCCATCCAGCCGGGTTGACCTTCGACATCTTCAGATTATCCTCAGTATTCCTGATCCACTCCTCTGCAGCCAACGGTCCTTCAGATCCATCAAAGTAAGTCAGGCCCAGCTCCCGAAAATACTTCGCTCCTGGCTCGAAGCGAGGAGCACTCTGGGTATTCTAGAGCATGTCCTGCTGCACCTGCATCATCTGATGCATCATCCTCATGATCTCAGCATTGGTGGGCTCTCTATCCAGTACCTCAGCACGATTGGGCCCACTACCAGATCGGGTCTGTCGTCGTCCAGCCATCTAATGACATAGAAAATGAACAAACAAATTAGACTCAAAGCTTAATGACTTGGATGTTGCAATTTATTTAATGGACATTCCGTTATTATCGTGGTTCCGTTAGTTCGCAATTGCAAGAAGGACCTGTATGGGCCACCAACAAAACCTGTCACGCCCCGCTTCCCAAAAACGTGGAGGCGAAGCGTGAGAAGGTCCGCTCAGACTTGAAGCTACAAAGCTGCAAGTCCGATAAGCGTCAATCACTTTAAACTGCAGGTCCTTGCAACGCGAAACGAAACAAAGATAATAATAAGAAATGAGACAAAAGATAAATCTCAGAATATCCATAATAATAAATTTCAACATTGCAGAAAAGCCACCAGGCTAAAAGAAAAGAGTCTAAAAGAGGCCTCAACATGCCCAACAAAAGTACAAAGTACAAAATCAAAGTAATGGTGCTAAGCACCGACAACTAACATCAACCTAAAGCAAAAGCAACTCAAACAGTCTCTAAGACTGGTCTCCGGTGTCCACCAACTCCTCGTCAAAAGTAGGCTCTGGCTCAACGTTAGCAAACACCTCGTCCTCATCTACAGACTCTGGCTCAGGGTCTAACATGTGACAACCAAAAGAGCAAGGGGCACATGTCAGCAAGTCTACAAGAGACTTGTGCAAGGAAACTGAAAGTAGGTAAAAGTAAAGCAGCCTAGCAGTTCTAGCATGATGCAATGACATGTCAGTTAAAGTAATGAGTGCAACAAGTAAAGTAAAGTACGAGCATGGCATTTAAACATGGCATGGATGACAAGTTTTACATGAATCATTCACAAAGACAAGTACAAGTCAAGTAAGCACCTCGTGCATAGAGATTACGCCTTTTGGCTAGAGTGGCTGCGCGGGCCAACTCCTAAGCTCAAGTGATCGCGTATCCTTACCCCTCCACGTGTATCGGGCATTGTCTTTTGACCAACACATGAGGCCCGCTTCTGGATCACGAGCCAGGAAGTGTTTTAATATGATGGCATAGGGGTGCACCTAGCCGGTCAAGGAAGTACAAGTACAAATATTGTAGCGTGTGCTACGAATGCAACATTCAACTTGGATGTCATGTAAGATGCAATGCATGGCAGTTAAAAGTACGTACAGATAAGGAATTTAAACGTGACAGATATCAATGCATGTATGACATGGCAAGGTGACGGATCTAGCTTCGTTGTCAAGCTAGACCCTAAAGTTGCATCTAGACAGCTATCATTTCACTGTCTAGTCTCATTTACGCTAGAAACAAGGAAGTGGCCTAAAAACATGGCCCTACACAAGAGTTGGCAAGTTTCACTTTCCTGCAAGTATCACGTCAGAGAAACACCGTCCAACGAGTCCAAAGTCACAATATCCTACGTGCACAAGTCCAACGGCCTACATCCGTTTTATTAATCTTGATTAGTGAATTCTAAAACATTTAAAATACTTTAAAAACATTGATTTTAGTCTTGATTAGCATGCAATAGGTTGGGGGTCCTAGGGGTGCAAAGCGTTACCTCAACACGACGCGAAAGCTACACTGGCGTCGGGTAGCGACGCCAGGGGTTGGAATAAAAGAACGCGCTCCAAGTCCTGATTCCAATATAGATTCCTCGCTGGAAAGTTCAGAGCAGTAACTGGAGCAACGAAACCAGATTCCAAAGCTAGCACGTGCGACGACGGGCTACGACGTATCGCAATGTCGTACGCGGCAAATCGTCGGAGAGAAAGCTCCTAGGTGGGGCCCACAGTAGTCCTAGGGACCAATAGGGGACCCACAATACCTCTGTAGAACTTGGGGGGCCCACGGTGGCAAGTGGTGCGACGGGTGCGGGGTTGCGACGAATGTCTCTCGGTCAGACACGCTTGGTGCGGGGACTTGGCTCGGTCGGTGCGGGGGAACGTGGCTGTGCAGCAGCGGGGGTCGGGGCTCTCGGTCGGTGCGAGCATTTGTCTCGGTCGGTGCGGGAGAATGGGCCGGTCGGGCGCTGCAATGGGGCGTTGCAGAGCGGCTGTGCAGCGGGTGCGGACAGAGCTTGGTGCGGGTGAGGGCTTCGGTCGGATCGGGGATTTGGGGATGTTTTCCTCGGTCGGTGCGGGTGACGGCCGTCGCAACGTTGTGACGAATCGTCGCAAGCGTGAATTTGAGTTTTGGAAGCGGCTAGGGTTATTTTCTTGCGAAAATGAGTCTTCCTAGGGGTTGTTTATATAGTGTAGAGGGGTTGACTTGGTCTAGGGCTAATCCTAATGGGATTAGGAGTTTAAAATAATTTAAAATTCGAATCTCACCCTCTCCAACTCGCACAAGGCTTGGGTGCGGCCCAAATGAGCTGAGATTTGGCTCAAAAATATTTTGAAGTATTTAAAACGTAATAAAATTTTGTTTGGTCGAAAATAATTTAAAGCGTCTCTATTAAAAATATTTTAAACCTTGCTAAAAATATAAAAGTGGTCAAATGAACTCCAAAAATTATAAAATAAATATCGGGGTGACGAAAGAAATCTAACTAAGAGGACAGATCTCAATTTCGATGTCGGATGACGAAACTAAAAATAGAAACGCCTACCGTCAAAAGTGAAAATCACAACGTCTCTTCGAATAAGATCCAATCGTGGGAAAACGACCCGAGAAATGTCGTTCCAAATTAGTGCCACAATTTACTACTCTCAGAGACGTTCACAATGGCATATTACATCAAAGTGTTCACAAATAAACAAAGTCTAAAATAAACACGTGCACGGCCAAAAGCACGTGCACGAACAAAGTACAACGAAAAGTGGTCGTTACAACTTGGCAATCTTATAGAACTAGGAGGGTATTTGTTACACTCGGCCGAGTGACAAGTCACTCGCCCGAGTGGCAATTAAGACTAAAACTTACAGAAAGTGACAGAGAGTTGGTCTGTAGAAACTTTCCTGATTGGTGCTCCACTCGGCCGAATGGAGTCTTTGCTCGGCCGAGTGGCAGATGCTACTCGGCAGAGTGACATGCTGTTTTCTGCATCGGCTCTCTGTTTTCGCTCCAGTCTCTGTTTTTCTTCCTCCTGTCAGTTTCTTCCTCCTCCTAAGGCCTAAGCGCATTCCTGGAGCGCTCTCCCTTGCCTCGGTCATCCTCCTTATGAGTGATCTCTCTTTCTCCATCTCCTGTCATGAAAATTAGGACCCGTTGTCATGATTTTCATTGACACCAGACATATAGACACTAATAAAAATCTAAACCAAAAATGAAAATCTAATAAAAACAATGGAAAAACCGTCGGGTTGCCTCCCGACAAGCGCTCATTTAAGGTCATGAGCTCGACCCCTTTAGATATTCGTTTAGCTCGTGATGTTGGGCGCATACGAGATACGCTCGTCAAACTTGCCGGGAAGGCCACTTGGATTTGGGTCGTGATGATCATCGGTCTTCCTCGGTGCCTCCTCATCATGGGTAATGTTGGGGGAAAGTCCCCCCCAAGCTAGAGCTCGTTCCTATCTTCTTCTTAGCCGGTGACACCGATCTTCTATTCGGTGGAGCTTTCTTCGGATTCTTGGCCTTGGAGAGCTTGCAAAGCTCCCGTATACTTGCGACATCAGCGTCGCCTTCATCATCAGTCGTGGAGCTATCTGGAGGGTCCTCCAACTTCTCTTCTTCACTACTAGGTTGGCCTTCCTCAAAGCCATCGTCATGGAGAGCGCCAATATAGTGGGGATAGCTTCTTCAATCACTTCATCGAGGAGATCCACATAGTCCAAGTCCTCGTGATAGTGCATATGCTTCATGGCCTTGGGTATGTGAAGCTCGACCTCGATGTTCCTGACATTCAAGGATAGAGTTCCTTCTCGCACGTCGACTATAACACCGACGGTGGCGAGGAACGGGCGTCCAAGTATAAGTGAAGTGTCGCCCTCTTCCTTGATGTCCATGATAACGAAATCGCAAGATAGGCAAATTCCTCCCGGAACTTGAAGTGGAATGTTCTCCGCAATCCCTAGCGGCCTAGTAATCCGACCATCCGCAAGTTGAATTTTCATGTCGGTCGGCTTCAAGTCGGTGCCCGTGTTCAATTTCCGGAACATGCTAATGGGAATTAGGCTCACACTCGCGCCCAAGTCAACTAAACCTTTTTGCAACGGGACGCCTCCAAGTGTGCACGGGATGCGGAAACTCCCGGGATCCTTGAATTTCGCGGGCTCCTTTTCCTTCCGGGTAAACCAAGTTCCTTGTTCGGCAAGCATGATTTTCTCCTTCCTTTTCCTTCCCGATATCAAGTCCTTCAAGAACTTCTCATACGACGGGATCTCCACTATAGCATCTAGGAAAGGAATATTGAGGCTTACTCCCCTAAAATATTCAAGGAACTTGGCGAGCCTTTTCTCTATCTTGGCTTTAGCTAGCCGTTGTGGGAATGGCACCGGTGGCATGTAGCAGCGCTCGTCATTAGGCTTCGCCACTTCAGAATTTCCTCTTTCTAGTGGCTCCTTTTGGCTCTCCTCCTCAATTGCCGGCTCTTTTCCTTCCAAAATTTCTACCACGGGTTGCTTGTTTTGGGTCATAGCGGGAGTGGTATCCTTCCCGCCCCTTGTTGTAACAGCCACCACCGCATTGATGTGTCCGGTGTTTCTCCGTAGATTGGGCTCGGGTTGAGCCGGCAATTGTTGGGCGTTCTTGTTTAGCAACGCAAGTTGCTCTCCAAGTTGAGTGACGACGGTATTTAGTGAATCTTGTCCCGCCGTCAACCTAGCATTGATCTTTCTTTGCTCCACCATGAATTACTCCACCCTAGCTTCGTGGTTCGATCGTGGTTGAGCTTGAGGTGGGTTGGGAGCTCTCCAACCTTGGTTGTAACTGGACGGTCTATACGGTCCCGCTTGTTTCCTAGATGGGTAATTTTGTTGCGGTGGCCCCCTCGGTTGATACTGAGGTTGTGGTAGTGGAGGCCGAGCTTGAGGAGCTTGTTGTGTCGGCGGGTTCAAAGCACCATCATTGTTTGCACATGAAAAGCCCGGATGGTTTCGTACGGTCGGGTTGGCCCAATATCCGGAGTTCCCCGCAACATATTGCACTTGTTCCAAGGCCCCCTCTCCATGCTCTCCTCCTACATACATTACTTGAGATTGGTCTTGCCAATCACTCATATTGCTTACCAGCGTAGATGTAGAGGGTGCTTCATGTGGCTCGGTGATATACTTCTCCAATCTATCCACTACCTTGTAGAGAGAGTCAAATTTGTTCGAAAGCTCCGCTACGGCCTTGGCCTCATATATGCTAGTGGGCTTCAAGGAGGAAGAAGAATGACCTCGCTCATCGCCCCATTGTTGGTTATTAGAGGCCATCTCCTCTAATAAGGCCGTAGCTTCATCCGGGGTCTTTGATAGTGTGGCTCCATTGGCGGTTGCATCTATAATTTGCTTTGTGCCCGGTTGGAGTCCATTGTAAAAACTGTGAACAAGCTCCCAATCTTCTATACTGTGATGGGGGCATTGATGCTGTAAATCCTTGAAGCGCTCCCATGCCTCGTATAGGGTCTCCTGCGGTCCTTGCTTAAAGGACATGAGAGCACTCCGTATCTTCACCGTCTTGGATGGAGGGTAGAATTTGTCAATGAAGGCGCTAGCCAACTCATCCCAAGTAGTGAATGTACCTTCCGCCTGCGTCCTCAACCAATATAGAGCTTTGTCTTTGAGTGTAAAGGGGAAGAGCCGCAGTCGGATTGTATCAACGGAAACGCCCAATATTTGAAAGGTGGCACACTTGGACAAGAAAAGCTGGATGTGATAATGCAGATTCTCAAGGGAGTTCCCATGAAACGAGTCTTGTTGCATCAATACTACCAATCCCGTCTTTAGCTCAAAATTCTTGTCCGCAGCCAACTCCGGCATAGCGATGGAAGAGGTAGTGGAGGAAGTCTTAGGCCGAAGCCTATCTCTGATGGATATAATCCTTGCCATACGTGCCGCTAGTTCCTCCGGTGTCTCCGTACGGTTCATACAATCACCCTCCATAGCATGCCTTCTCTCGGCTCTGATCCTCCCCACGGTACGTTCGATCTTCGGATCAAATAGTATTTCCTCGGGGTTTGCCGTAGATCTCGTGTACATGCAAAGGAAAACAGAGTTTCAAAGGAATTGTTAGCACGATTAAGGAGTAAAAAGATAAAAGTAATAAAAGAAAAAGAAGATACTAAGTAAAGAGAATAAAACACTGTCGCCTCCCCGACAACGGCGCCAAAAACTTGACCGCGCCTCGGGAGTACATGCACCCGGGACAAGCGGCTCGTAGTCTTACCGCAAGCGCACGGTGTAGCGACGAGCGGGTATCGAACTCAGGGAGGAACAATGACAGTGTCTCCTTCCGATCACCTAGCTATCAAAATGGTTGAGAATAATTGGGGTAAAATCGTCACAATCGTTCGAATGTCGATAGAAATATCAATAAAATAAAACGCCTAGGGATAGGAAATCCCCGCTACGGATCATATCTCATCGTGGTGATTCGTAGGTTTCATCATTGCTAGACTTGAATTCTATGTGAACTAGTCGCAACTAAATGTAGAACCAAGCTCACGCTCTCACGCTATTGCCGGTCTATAGCAAACCAGGGTAGGGCCCAATCTCTTGCAAACCCTAAACTAGGCCGCTAGCGTGAAGAACGACATCATCGTTCAATCGTATCTCGTGCCCACTCTCGTGTAAACTCGAGCTTCGACCTAGGTTGAGATAGTTCCTACCCGTCCAATCTCTTGCAAACGGATATTGGTATAGAAACACGATTGAAAATCCTAGCCTTGGTCCAATCTCTTGCAAACCAATTCTAGAGGAGTCCAATCGTAAATCTAAATCGAATTTCTAGGGCTTCCTATCAATTGGGACCCAATCTCTTGCAAATCCCAATCGATATGAATCCCTAGCCATCCGTAATTAATCAATCCCAACCTAACCCTAATCAATTCTAGCAAGAATTTCACCAATTCATCACAATTCAGAAATAGGGTCTATAGGGTTCATCCCTACGCCCTAAGACGAAGGCACTACTCGCTAATCATCATGCAATACTTGAGAAAATCAATAATAAAATCAACACAATTCATTGCAATAGAGAAATTATGAATAAAAATAGGGGTTTTGATAAGAGAATAGACAAACCAATGAGAATCCAATAGCATCCAACAAAAGTAGCCTTTTAATCTTCAAAAGAAAAGCTAAATCTATTAATTTAAAAAGCTCTCAAAAAGGCTGCCAAAAAGCTCTAAAAAGTCTTCTCTAACTAGGGCAAAAACTGGGTTTAAATACCCTTCAAAATCGCCCAAAATATCATGACCAGAATGCCCCTGCGCAGCCTAGAAATCGCACTTTACGCAGCAGGCAGAGCGGCTCACTCGGCCGAGTGACAAATGTCACTTTACCGAGTGACAAACCCTGTACATTTCCAGTAAGTCGGGGATTTTCGGGGGTCTGTCTTCGGAGGTGACTCGGCCGAGTGGCTTTACTCACTCGGCCGAGGGGCATTCCATGCTCGGCCGCGTGGCTCTCTCAGATCCACTGTAAAATTCCAGTAAGTCGGCCTCTTTTTGGATGGATTTTCCCGTGCCACTCGGGCGAGGGGATCTTCATACTCGGCCGAGTGGTCTATCGTCACTCGGCCGAGTGCACGCTAATATTCTTCTGCTGTGCGTGTCCGGTCTGGTCGGCCGAGTGGGCTTCTTTGCTCGGCCGAGTGAGTGCTTCACTCGGCCGAGTGACATGCTTTAGATGCCCAATCTTCTTCGTTTCTCCTCCTCGTCGCTCCTACGTAGTTCCTTCTTCTTCCAATCATCTTCCATCGTCGAAAGGCCCTCAAAAGAGCTGTGGGTGACACTCCGGAGTGGGTGCAAATCCTCTTGATCTCAAAATCACTCCAAATCGCTCCATATCTCTTGAAATACGACAAAAACAAGAAATAGTGAAAATCATCGCAATATTGTCGAATAATCATGAAAAACACGATATGAGCGATCAAAGTGGCATGCAAACATGCAGAAAAAAGGGTGTAAAATATGGAGTGATCAGTGTGTTGCACGTATTCTTTTTTAATTTGTCGATCACCTTATTTACCCCCATCTCGGGTGTACTTTTCGATCCTACAAGTGGTTTTAAAGCCCAGGTTGACCAATTTTAGACGTAGAGGTTAGGATTGCACACACACAGTCATGGAGATTTCAGATAGTGCTTTTGGTGAGGGGCAGACTATTTTTAGGCCACCTTTATTTAATGGAACTGATTATGCCTATTGAAAGGCTCGTATGAAACTTTATTTAAGTTCTGTGGACTACGATGTTTGGGATATGGTAGAATTTGGTTTCGCACCTCCTATGATTAAAATAGAGGGAGTAGATGTTCTTAAGCCTAGAGACAAGGGGGATGCTAATGATAAAAATTTGTATACTTTGAATGCTAAAGCTATGAATGCTCTTATTTGTGCTTGGATAAAACTGAATATAATCGTGTTTCTCATTGTTCTACAGCTAAGGAGATCTGACATACTTTGGAAGTTACCTACGAAGGAACATCACAAGTGAAAGAAACTCGCCTCACTTTCCTGAACCATGAGTACGACAGATTTATGATGCGGCATGATGAGACGATCAAGGAGATGTACACAAGATTCAACGCCCTCATCTACAACCTTGGTTCTTGGAAAAGTCTATTCAAGTAAAGATTTATTAAGGAAAATTTTGGGTGTACTACCAAAGAGCTTTGAGGCCAAAGTCACTGCGATCCAAGAGTCTAAAGATCTTAACACATATAGCATGGAGGAGCTCATCGAAAACTTGATGACATATGAGCTTGAGCTTAAAGCTAAAGAAGAAAGAGATGCTAAAGTTACTGCAGAACCAAAGAAGAAGTCCATCGCATTAATGAGTCACATGATAGCGATGATGATGTGACATTGTTGATAAAAGGCTTCAAGAAATATCTGAAGACTAGACATGGAAGAAAATTTCTTTTAAATAAATGTAACGCTTCTATGTCTAAAAATATTTCCGATGATTCTGATGATGAAATTGTTGGGGATGTATACCTTCAGATCATTTGTATTTGAGGCAAATGATTTTTTATAGTAGATGTGGAGATTTTACATATGATGCAAAAGATATTAAATGTGTCATAAATTGTTTATGTATATATTTAATATAATAAACACATGAAAAAGGTTATTTGGATGACATGAATGTCACAGTCTAAACCCAGGTTCGAACGGCATCCAAAACGGACGCCAAACACAGGACTTAGAGCAAAAAAACAGCCCAACAGCCCGGCCCCAAGGGGACTGGGTGCACCAGCCCAACTGGGCTGGGCGCCCATGCCTGTTTTGGGCCTGGGTGCCAGCCCAGGGGCGGGCCCGCCTGCAAGGGCGTGCGCTTGACCCGCCTGTCGTTGGGCAGGCTTGCGGGCGGGCGCTTGACCCGCCTGCCCCTGGACAGGTCAAGCCCGCCCAGCGGGCTTGGGGGCCTGCCCGCATTTGTGGGCTGGTGCCCAGCCCCAGCCAAGGTGGGCTGGGACCTACCCACGCATGCGGGCGGGCATCCAGCCAGTAGCGGGCGCCTATTTTACAGGTGAGCTCCACGTGGGGCCAACGAGGGTTTGAGACACCCTCAGTTTTTGGCGGCTATGTTTTTCTACAAAAAGTTGATTTGAGCTCAACTTTGAGACAATGTTTAAGGGGTCAAACTAAGTCAGAATTGAGTGCCATTTCTTCCTATGCATTCACTGTTCAACCCTCTTCGATTTGATAGGCTGCATCACTTACGAAGATCAACGGTGAGGGAGGAAAAATTCGTTACAGTTTAGCCTTTGTGAAAGACAAACTTTAATTAATTTTTTCTCCAAAATCTTTTATTCCCAGATCAGATATGGAGTGAAGGGGAGGGGTCAGCTGCCTATATAAATAAGGGCCTACTCCCCTCCTTGAAACTCATCCCAAGCTCTAGAGTAGCTCCATTAAACGTGAGCAAGCCTGTATCTGAGCTTAAATTAATTATTCTCTTTCTCCCTAAATTTCTTCATTGCTCATGTTCGGGCTCTAGCAAAGCTACAAAGGAGCTCGGATCGGATCCAAAGTCTTGCGAAGGATCCACTCAAGGTGAAATTTTCTTCGGCGCTTGGTTGGCTCAGCGACAAGGGCGTTGCTCGCCTCGGGACGCGGTGTAGTTCGAAAAGCGGTTCGGCTCTGGACAAGGAGCGGCTTGGGACGCAGTTCGGCTTAGGAGAAGCGGCAAGGGGCCAACGAATTGTTACTGAAAACGACGCTTTGTTTTCTGCGGAAATGAAGAGAAAGGTATGTAGTTTAAATATTCATGCATTTATAAATTGCAAATGTTAGATAGATCTATCCTTAGGGCTTAGTCGGACCCAACCCCGGGATAGTAGAGATCTTGGCTAGGGTTTGTTAATCTTTAGGACTTTGATTTAAAATTGTTTTAGTCTGTTTTTCCGCTGCTGTTTTGATAACTTCGTCTGACTGACTTGGACCGGACGTCGTATCTATGGCCCTAAGGACCCAGAAAACCTTATAGTGGTATCAAAGATATCGTCTACATGATCTATGATTTGCAATTTATAAAATGTATATGATACATCATGCTTCTCCATTAGATTAAGGTTTTATTTAAACTATTTAAAATTTAAATTGTCATTTTCAAAAGCAATGATTTTATTTTCGAAAATTGTTTTTGAAAATTAGATTTTATTTTATTTTAAAATTAAATCTTTAAAATTATGTGATAATTTTTGATATAGCTTAAACTTATGCGATAAATTTTAAGTTGCATGTTTAGCAAATATTTATGAGATAATTTTAATTAATATGATTATCATGCTATATGTTTAGATGATAATTTTTATGGTTATATTAGTTTTGTATTGATTATGTGATAATTCAAGAAAGACTATTAGGATAGCCATTAAAAACTTCAAGAAAATTATAAGATAATTTTTTGATGGACATGCTATGATTTAAAAATTGTTGCAACATATTAAATTAATGTTTAGGGTAGCCCTATCTAAATTTTATTTTAATTGTTCTAATAATAATTTGAACAAAAGGCTATGATTTAAATTGTTGCAACTTAAACTTTAAATGTCTAATACATGATTAGGATATCACCATAATAATCCTTATAGTTGATAAGGACATTAATAAAAGTTATTAACCAATCCTAATAATTTCGAATTATAGGATTCAACTAGTTAATAGGATTAACTAGTTGTACTGAAGTCATTTCTAATCGACGAGACATATATGAATTATAAGATTCCTTCAATGGACCATAATCCGGTCTAGTGTTTTTTTGACTGGTGTTGAGGATCACCCTAGCTCGATTGGGGATAGTGATCCTGGCCGTGTTCCGCTGGACTGCAAGGATGCGAATTATGATTATGTGACATCGTCGATTATATCTAGTCAATTACGTTAAAAATCTTCTTAAAGGTTAGCCGTGGCCCTCATTGTTTTAGAGGTTGGCAATTATAGGTTCTATGTTATAGTTGTTGAGCACACTCAAGGTATGTCATAGCTACTTTATGGAAACCAACTTCTCATTACATGAGATGTAGTCTAGACTTATCCCAAATCGTCGCGTCGTGCTCATACACCGAGCGTGGGCGTAAGTTAGGCTAGATACGAAAACAAGGGTCCGACTAGACTAGCCATTGTGATTTGGATGAGCAAACTCATGATCAAAAGAGGCTAGGGGTAAAAACCAATAAGGGAATCATATATGATATGATTGATGAAGAGTCATCTATCAATCACAGTGTCAAGCAATTTGTTGAGCACACTCAAAGTTGTGAGACTCAGGGTGGTTGGATATATTTCCCATTAAATTTAATTAATTAAATCGTTCATTATTACGGCTAAAAATGATCGCAAAAATAGTGGGATGATTTAGTTAGATAAAAGCCATTTTATGTATATTTAAAATTGAACATATGCTAAACTAGGATAGTTCTATATTTACAGATGGAATCAAAAACATAATATCCTAAGAGTGTAAGTTTATTGGTCCAAATGGTTGATTAATGGAATATCAACTCAAATTCTAATTGATAGACTAAACTATGTTCTCATTGACATTAAAATGACCTTCTTATCACAGGCTTAAGGACAATGATTTCCTTAAGCTCTGGGTCCAACAAAATAAATGCACGCTACCTGTCACTCGCTTCTGTGAGGGGTAGCTTGAACATACTGATGTTCAAAGCATGTTCTCCATACAATTTGTTGAGTCAACTCAAGGTTGTATGGAAAACGGTTTCGGTCCGCAAAGTTCGAAACTTCGATCAAATTGTTTGAATCGAAGATGAGTACGAGAGCGGTGCAAGACTATGTATCCCAACCGAATCTTAAGACAAGCAACTTGTTGAGCACACTCAAGATTGCAAAGCTCAAGCGTTTGGATACATGAGATGTTTGCACGGCTATTTTTTTGTTGAGACGTGTAATATCTAAATGAGATTTAGAAAAGGAAGAAGGCATTAAGGAAAGTCATTTGAGAAAGAAAGTTTTATCTATCATTAGTAAAGGAAAAAGTGGGAGGAACTGAAAATGTGACATATTTGATGTCACAACTTCAGGATAATCGTTATAAAAAATAGATTGTCATACATGTTGGAAAAAGGAGCAATTGTTGTTTCTTGGACCATAGAGGACGTCTAACATTATTTGGCGAATGTCGTCACCTTGCTTCTGAAGCAATGAGTAATTTGTATAACGATAATGTATTAAATATTAATACATGAATACGCAAGATAGTAGCAAAACTTATATGTAAAAATAGATTGAGCCGTACCAAAGAGACTAAGCTTCACAAGTCACATAAAGAGGGGTATGACCACTCGTATTATGAGTCAATAGACACTTGTGAATCTTGTCTCAAAGGTATGATGACCGAAATTCCATCTGTAAGACAATGGGAGGATGAGTTGGTGAACTCGTAGTCTAGTACATACAGATGTACCTAGACCCAAGTCTAAGTTAGCCAGGATAAGTTGTTCCTATTTTATTACGACACGTGTTTTTGCTGAAACACAAGTCTAATAAAATATATAACACAATGACAGAAGTATTTGAACTGCTTCGATCAGATCGAAGAGTCGAATACTTAGCTGTATAAATCTTGCGTAATTAAAAGAAAATGTGATTTTCTCTAAGGTCAAGTCTCTTACCACATCGGTGTGTTGGAGAGCATGAATCGCACTTTGTTAGACATGGTGCGATGCATGGCAGGTGACTCTGAGTTACAATCCTCCCTCTTGTTAAGTCCCAGATAGTAATGCCTAGGTTCTTGATAAGGTTCTATGCGGACCTTATCAATAAGATATTCATTAATTCAATCGTTAGGAAGTTACTGGATTTCACGAGTCTCGTGAGACGAATAAGTCGAGTAAAAATATCATAATTGATGATGACTTAGTTAACTTCCAGGATTGCATTCAGAGAAGGAATTTTGATTAATAACTTGATGAAATCCAAAAGAGTCATTACATGTAAATAAAGTATGGACTTTATTTTACGTGCACAAGGAAATTGTTTCCTTTGGCTGCAAGTGAATCTTCGAGTCAAGAAGATTGGTGCAGAAAGAAAATAGTAAAGTACAACTTATGTTGGTTGAGAATGTTTATCATCCTAACTCTTATAAACAAATTATGATGAAACTGTCCCGTCAACATATGTGTACAGATCTACTCGGATCGAACTCGATGTAAATGCTCATGATGACCATGAAAACTGGAGCATTCATGTATAGTCTGTTTTCTAAATATGATTTAGAAGAATGAACTTATATGAATCGGCCAGAGAGTTTTCAAGGTCAGTGGGAGCGCATATAAAACATGCAGGCATCAAGGAGACGAAATATTTGGTTTGACAAAGTGGTCAAAGAGTTTGTCACTTTATCAGAAATGATTATGAACCGACTAAATATCCAGTGAACTTATTTGGATTATTCTCGTAAGGTACGTTGATCTGGATAAGATCCATGCAAGACATTAATTATGGATTCTAAGAGACTAAGGAACTTATTTGGATGAGATTCAAATGTGGGGTCTAAAATGAACATAGAAAACTCCTTAAGTCTATAACTAAAGACGGTTTAGCAGATTCACTCACGAAGGCCTGTCACATAAAGTTTATAGACACTTATGTGTAAATGCAGTATGAGATACCGGGATAAATGGGCCTGAGTGCAAATGAAAGATGTTGGGAGATAGGTATGCCCTCGAACTCGAGGCAATTTATCTCTATGTAAGTGTACAAACATCTTGTTCAAAATTACAGGAAGTTGTATGGAAAGAATTTATCTAAGTTAATCATAATGTAGTCGACATTAAAACTTAGGTAAAGTCCTAAGACTTAATGCGAGGTTAAATAAGTATTGAAATGAGGATCTCGATCATAGATAATTGTTTGACCGTTAGTAGGATAAGTCTGAAATTGTTCATGGTCACAGATGTTTCGAGAAAAGGATATCGAACATCAGATAGACCATTGTGTCTTAGTCTTCGCCATGTAATGGTGACGATGATTTTGTGGTCGTTTGACTTGGCGAAGTTGAAGATGAGACACATGCTCATTGGAGAATGAGTTCACTGAACAACCCAACGAGAGTTATCATATGGTTCATATTGACTAATCTGTTAATGATAACTCTTAGTGATGATAGGCAAGTTGGTCTTTTTACTTGACGTCATTGTATGAGCATGTACGTGAACTGTGTCACTTAGATCACTGATCTAGCCTCGGGGCAAGCCCTGTTGAAAGGTTTTTGGTTAGGTAACATTTGAAGCGTGCGAGGAGAGTACTGACCAAGATAGGATTCGTCTCTCCTGGTCAAGGGGAGTTAGTGTCGTATGTGTTAGTTCGATCTTTAGTAAAAACTCTGGGCAGAGTATGTTGGAAGAAGTCCAACATTATTTGACTAAAGATCGATGGAGACTAACCAAGTCAAGCTAGTAGGGTTGACAATTGACCATACCCTAGGCTTGACTAGACGACATAGTTTTTACGAAAAGACTATAACTGCGAACTTCATCACAGACACAGTCAGGGTGGTCCCGAAAATACTCTTGTTAATGATTTAGTCACATAATTATGATACCAAAACATGGCCAGCACATGCTGCTCGTGGTCTCTGCCGTCTGGGGTTTTGAGCCCCACCTATAGTAGGTGTAAGGACCGTCTACCTTGCAATACTAACAACAAAAACTCTAGAGGGTGGGTGAATAGAGTAATGGCAATAAATTGTGCAATTAAAATTTAACTTGCAAATGCGGAATAATAAGTGCAAGAGGAATTAATCAACAAAATCAATCCAAACACAAACACACAATATTACCATGGTTCCCCAAACTTGGGTACGTACAGCCACACCAATATTCACTATATTTTTCATAAAGAGACGTGAATGCAAATCCCACAAAGAGATACCTCACACAGAGGATTTTGTCCTACACAAGAACCAAACGAACCCTACACAGGGGTCTAATTCCCACACAGAGAATTACTAACTCCCACACAGAGAATTAGGTTAGCCCTACACTAGGAAACCAAACTCCCACAAAGAGAGTTACTCCCACAAAGAGAGTATCTAATTCCCACAAAGAGAATTATGGTTTCAAAGAAACACAAAGTAAAACAAATACTCTTACCTATGCCTTGAGATGCTTGCTCATAGATGAATGCAAGGCATGGAAGAGGATCTCCAAGTGATGAGATTTGCTTGAAAGCACTTGGATGATTTCCCTTGAGCTTGACTTCAATGCATGAAGGAGATTTAGAGCTCTAAGAGGGAAATGAGAGAGTTTGAGAGTGGATTATTTAAACTCTAAAGATTTGCAATAGCATCAAGAAGTTATAATAAACTCAGCCCTCTCATATATATAGGAACCTTATAGGAACTCTTAAAAGCCAAGAAAACAGCCAAAAATAAAAAGCTGCAACAGCTAGATTTTGGGCTGAAAACGTCACTGACAGTTGATTGATGAACAAATGACATTTGACTGTCCAACGATGAAATAAATCCCAACGGCCATAATCTGAGCCTCGACAGTCGACTGATGAAGACGATACTGTCGACTGAAAATAGGACATGCGCCTGTTAAACCTTCAGCAGGCGACTGCTGCAGGGGATGTAATAAAATAGAGAGATGCACTCTTACTCCCAGTATGCATACATGCGACTGATAAACAAATGACAGTCGAATGTAAAATAGACAGGCAACTGTTTATCCTTCATCAGTCGTCTGCTGCAGGAGATGGAAACAAACAGAGAGTTTCAACGTTTGCACTTACACCTTTCAGATGACTGTTGACTATTTCACAGGCGACTGTAAATATACAAGCGACTGTAAATATTTCATCAGTCGACTGATGCGAAAAGCTCAAGTAGAGTCAATAAAAGGTTGACTTGAGCAGTGCTCCACAGTCGACTGTAGAAGGCTCGACAGACGACTGGAATCACCCATTCGACTGTAAAACCTTCAACAAGCGACTGACGGAAAGCCAGAGACTCCAAATGAGTCTTTGGTCAAGATGAACCTATTGAGTTGGATTCTATAATAATCCTAAGGCTCACTTAGATGGTTAAATGCATATGCATGAATGAGTAGACCATCAATCAAGGCATTACATTAAACTTAGACTCAAAAAGGAGAAAAGCAATAAATGAAATATTACATGGATTACATTGCTTTCCTTAGAGTCTATGGCTTTAATCTTGATGCCTTGATGCTCCCCATCATCTCCAAGCATTGGCACCCCTTGAGTCCAAGCTTTGGCCCTTCTCCACTTGATGTCCATCCTTGCACCAAGTCTTTAGTCTACAAAAATGATATTCTTGAAATGTAACTAACAGACTAAAACAAGAGAGTCATTAGCAACAACATAATATTGTGATCATCATCAAAATAACATTGGTATGAAACACCAATACCCAACAATAGGGTCAGGCTGTAGGGTCTCACACAGAGTGAGACCTTCGTCAAGTAATAGGTAGAAATAAGGGAGAATATGCATTTGATGCAAGGGATAGAAAACTACAAAGAGTTTGCAGTTAACTCCTGCATTCGGGCTAAATGATCCCGAGTGCAAGTGGGAGATGTTGGGGGATGTATGCCCTCAAATCATTTGTATTTGATGCAAATGATTTTTTATATTAGATGTGGATATTTTTCATATAATGCAAAGGGTATTAAATGTGTCGTAAATTGTTTATGTACATATTTAATATAATAAACACGTGGCAAAGGTTATCTGGATGACGGGAATGTCCCGGTCCAAACACAGGTTCGAACGGCGTACAAAACTGATGCCAAATGCAGGACTCAGAACAAAAAACAGTCCAACAGCCCGATCCCAAGGGGACTGGGTGCACCAGCCCAATTGGGTTGGGCGCCCAGGCCCGTTTTGGGCCTGGGTGCCCAGCTCAGGGGCAGGCCCGCTCGCAAGGGCTGGTGCTTGACCCGACCGCCCCTGGGCAGGTCAAGCCCGCCTAATGGGCTGGTGCTTGACCCGACCGCCCCTGGGCGGCTGGGGGACCCGCCCGCCCCTGGGTAGGTCAAGCTCGTCCAGCGGGCTGGGAGGTCTGCCCGCATTTGCGGGCGGCCGCCCAGCCCTAGCCCAGGTGGGCTGGGAACCGATCGCGCATGCGGGTAGGCACCCAACACGCAGCAGGCATCTGTTTTGCTGGTGAGCCCCACGTGGGGCCCACAAGGTTTTGAGAAACCCTTAGTTTTTGGCGGCTGCATTTTTCTGCAAAAAGTTGATTTGAGCTCAACTTTGAGACAACGTTTGAGGGGTCAAACGAGGTCGAAATTGAGTGCCGTTTCTTCGTACACGTTCGCCGTTCAACCCTCTTCGATTTGATATGTTGTATCACTTACGAAGGTCAATGTTGAGAGAGGAAAAATTCGATAAAGTTTAGCTTATATGAAAGGCAAACTTTAATTAATTTTTCATCCAAAATATTTTATTCCCACATCGGATATGGAGTGAAGGGGAGGGGTCAGCTGCCTATATAAGTAGGGGCCTACTCCCCTCCTTGAAACTCGTCCCAAGCTCCAAATTCTAGTAGCTCCATTAATCGTGAGCAAGCCTAGATCTCAGCTTAAATTAATTATTCTCTTTATCCCTAAATTTCTTCCTTGCTCATGTGCAGGCTCTAACAAAGCTACGAAGGAGCTCGGATCGGATCCGAAGTCTTGACGAAGGCCCCACTTAAGGTAAAATCTTCTTCGACACGTGGTTGGCTCAGCGACAAGGGTGTTGCTTGCCTCAGGACGCGGTGCGGTTCGGGAAGCGGTTTGGCTCGGGACGAGGTGCAGCCGGGACGCGGTTCAGCTTGGGAGAAGTGGCGCGAGGCCAAATAAATGTTGCTGAAAATGATGCTTCATATTCTACGGAAACGAAGTGAAATGTATGTAGTTTAAATATTCATGCATTTATAAATTGCAAATGTTAGATAGATCTATCCTTAGGGGTTGGTCGGACCCAACCCCAGGATAGTAGAGATCTTGGCTAGGGTTTGTTAATCTTTAGGGCTTTGATTTAAAATTGTTTTTAGTCTGTTTTACTACAGATGTTTTGATAACTTTGTCCGACCTACTTGGGCTTGACGTCGTATCTATGGCCCTAAGGACCCAGAAAACCATACAGAAATTATTTGTCATAATTACAGAAAACCTAGACATATTAAAGCTAATTGCCCACGTCTGAAGGATGAAAAGAAAAAGGGCAAGTCCTCTTCTAATGATGGTGAATCAGATGATGAGGTGATTTGCTACAATTACAGAAAGCAAGGGCATATTAAACCAGAATGTCCATTGTTGAAGAAGGGAAAATCGAAGAAAAAGAAGAAGTCTTTGCTGACTACGTGGGATGATGACAGTGAGGATGATGGAAACCACGTAGCAGGACTCTGTTTGATGACATACACTGATTCTAGTGCTGACGATTCAAGCGATGAGGTACCTGAACTTTCTTATAAAGATTTAGCTAGACTAAGTGATCATATAACTAAAGAAATTGAAATTTTAGAAGCAAAAATTAGGACATTAAAAATAGAAAACAAACAATTTCTTAAAAAACATGTGATAAGTTTGATTTTAGAAAAAGAAGTGCATGGTCTAAAAACTGAAAATAAAAAGCTTGAAAAAGATTGTGATGCCTTAAATAAAAACATAAAAGAAAAGGATGATAGCTTTGTAACCCGTTGTTCTCTGCTTGTAAATGAGAATCTGTATCTAAAATCTAAAGTCCAAGAGCTTGAAACATGCGAGAAAAAGTTTGCAATTAGGGATAAGTCATTGAAGATGCTTCTTAATAATTAACTCTTTGCAAACAATGAAAAGGACTTGGTTTTGGAAAAATTGAAAATGAGAACAATCTTTTTGGTAAGGGAAAAGGTGTCTTTTCTAAATGCATTGGATGAGGTAAAATTGGACATACTTTTAATCATTGTTGGAATATGAACTAGAACAAAAAGTTAAATCAAATTTGGGTTCCTAAAGGCACTTTCACTAATATTGGTGGACCTATATGGGTTACTAGGTCATACATAACATCTTTCGTGCAGGTACAATAGATGGAGGGGCAAGGAACCATGGTTTTGACATTGGATATCAAGGTAGTTCCTTACCCAAACGGTAACGCGAAGGTATGATTTCTTGTTTGAGCTTATTGTTTACCTTAATAAAATATTTTGGTGTGCTTTTTCATTTTTAGTGTGCTTTTTCATTTTCTTTTTTGTGGGCTTTTTCTTTTTTTGTGATTTTTTCGGTGTGTTTTCCTTTTAAGGTTTTTCGCATATCTGTCCCTTAAATCTTTCCTATTTTGACATCTGTCCCTTAAAAATTCATATTTTCTCTCAAATCCCTCAAATCTTAAACTTTTAACCTCAATATTCCATCTCACTTAACTTTCTGTTAAAATCTAATGGAAATGGAAATATTCCGTTAGGGTTAGGGCTTAACGACGTTGGAGGGCCTGCGTTTTCTGGGGCGGAGGAGGAGGCGCCTCCTCCACCTCCTCTGTGTCTAAGGAGGAGGGGAAGGGGGCACCGCCGCCTCTGCCCAGAAAACCAGGGGGAAGGGGCGCAGACGAGGAGGAGGGGGAGGAGGCGCCGCCCCTCCCCTGGTTTTCTGGGCGGGAGGTGGCAATGACCCCTCCCCCTCCTCCTCAGACGCGGAGGAGGTGGAGGGGGCGCCGCCTCCTCCCCTGGTTTTCTGGGGGGAGACGACGGCGCCCCCTCCCCCTCCTCCTCAGACGATGAGGAGGGGGAGGGGGCGCCGCCCCCTCCCCTGGTTTTCTGGGCAGGAGGCGACAACGACCCCTCCCCCTCCTCCTCAGACGATGAGGAGGGGGAGGGGGCGTCACCCCTCCCCTGGTTTTCTGGGGGGGAGGCGACGGTGCCCCCTCCCCCTGCTCCTCAAACGAGGGGGAGGGGAGGGGGTGCCACCTCCTCCCCTGGTTTTCTGGGGGGGGAGGCGACGCCCCCTCCCCCTCCTCCTCGTCTGAGGAGGAGGGGGAGGAGGCGCCTCCTCCTCCCCGGTGTTTTCGAGGTGAGGGTGGGGGTTAATTGTTAATTAGGGGGATTAATTGTTAATTAAAATAATTTCTAAATTAATTAACTGTAAGCATGAATTAATCGTTAATTAATGTAATTACGGTTAACTTTTTAACAGAATACTGGATGGATGGACAAATAAGGTTAACGTTTAATATTTGAGGGACGTGAGTGCAAATACGAATTTTTAAGGGACAGATATCAAAATATGCAAGATTTAAGGGATGAATATGCAAAAAAACCCTTTTTTTCCATTGTGTGATTTTTTTGTTGTGTTATATAAAAAATGAGCTTAATATACATCTTTCTTTTGTTCATTGAAAAAAATCCACTTTGGATGAAAATCATATTATGTATAGAATTTTAGTATTATTGTCTTGACTATGTTTGCTTGATTGACTTCATGGATAGTTAAGACATGTTCGATAACGAATAACTAGATTTCTACATCTTCACCTTACACTTTCACGGTATTAATTGTTATGGCTTATCTGGTGTTGTTTTCATGAATATTGAAAAGTGGTTGAAGGTGGATTAAAAATGCAAAGTATGTTACTTGATGGGATATGTAGTGTCATGTCTTGGATGAAAAACAAAACTCATGAAAAATAAAAATATGTAGAAAAGAAAAATAAAAATCTTATAAAAAGAAAAAGAAACGAGCTTCGTATGAAAAATGGATAGGGTCTATGGCTATGATACGACCCAGGGCATCCAACTTATGAAATATATTCATATCTTTTAGTGTTGGTGATATGTCTGTCAAGCAATGCCACCCCTCGTCTAAGAGTCCTTCTAGGTTATGTATGGGTGATGGTATCTTGAACTCATGACTCATAAGGTGGAAAAAAATGCAATTCTTGTAAAAGTACATACAAATTTGGATAGTTGGATTGAACAGTTGAATTTCATGATTACTTCTCCATATGATCTTAACTTTTGATCATCACACGAGCACGATGATGTTTTAATCATAGTTATGAATTATTAGATATCGATTGAATAGTCATGAGTGTCTTAATGTAAACGTATGTCATGTTTAATAATATTTTATGTTCTTTATGGCATATGATATTTTCATCTTGTGTGTTCTTTTGATAATAACAAAAGGAGGAGAAATGTTAAGATTTGATTCAAAATGTTAAGATTTGATTCATGATAATGCATATCGATAGGGGTAGTTTATTGATAGGGAGAGCATGTCAATAGGGGGCGTTATCTGCATATGAATATATCTTGTTGACATACATGATCACACTTCACAAATACAACACACGATGACATGTTTTTGAGCGTTTATTGATCAAATCTTAATTGCGGTTTGTCGTCATCAAAGGGGGAGATTGTTGGAAACAACGGTATAGGATTTTTTGTTTGATGATAACAAACCTTCATGAAGTATTTTAATGTATTTGTTAAGTGCATTCAGGTTGAAAAGAGTTTGGAAAATCAAAATGACATTTTGGCGATAAAAGGCACTTTGGGCATAAAAGGGAATTTTGGTCATTTGCACGTCGCTATACAATATCAAATATGACCATGGATTATGGGGTAGACAACGAGGAAGTCACAGAAATTTTTGAATCTAAAAACGAATCTAAAATGGCTAATTTATGTGATACGGAAGTTACGGGTACAATCTTGTAAATAAGAGACTAGGTTTTCTTCTCTAAAACCATATATAAGTCAAACTAAGGCTAGCCTGTTATGAATGAGGGAGACTTATGGTCTCCCCTCCCTCATTATCCACTATAACACCCCACTACCATGTAGTGGGGTGAACCCTTGGGCTACTAGGTGTAACCTCCTATACTATGAATGAATAAAAGGATACCATGGAGCTTTAGCCATGGTTGCTTTTATTCATTCATAGTATATGATGTTACACCTAGTAGCCCAAGGGTTCATCCCACTACATGGTAGTAGGGTGTTATGGTAGATAATGAGAGAGGGAAGACCATAAGTCTCTCTCACTCATAACACTCCCCATTATCCATCCATTACCTTGGACTTAGCATATAAATGCTTCAGGATTCATGATGCTAATAGGGTGGATACTTCTGGATCCAGAGTAAACATGTTTGCCTCGTTAAAACCTTAGTTGTGGAAACCCCAGTGGGAAAAACCAACAGTCTTAAGGAAAAAGAGTACAACCCACAGGTTACTCCTCCTGATCCGTACAAGCTTTAGGCTTGTAGGTCTCTTAGTTGTCTCATCCCGATTCCTTTTACAATCTTTATAAAAGTACAGCTAGTCAGAGCCTTAGTGAACAAATCAGCTAAATTGTTACAAGACTGAATATGTTGTTCTTCGACTTGCTTCTCCTTTTGTAGGTCGTGCGTCCAGAAGAACTTAGGAGATATATGCTACGTCTTGTCACCCTTGATGAAACCAGTCTGTAGTTGAGCTATGCAGGCTGCATTGTCCTCAAATATCGTGGTTGGCTCAAGGTCACCGGTCTTCAGGCCGATAGTCACTAAGATGTGATGAATGACTGAACGAAGCCATACACATTCTTTGCTTGCTTCATAGATCGTGAGGAGATCGGAATGGTTGGAAGAGATTGCTGTAGTGGTTTGCTTCACAGATTTACAAGAGATGGTTGTACCATCGTAGGTGAACACAAAACCAGTTTGTGATTTCTCAGTGTGAGGATCAGACCTGTAACCTGCATCTGCATAACCAATTAAAGTGAGAGATCCACCTTTAGAAAAATATAATCCCAGGTCAATTGACCCTTGGAGGTAGCACAGAAGCTGCTTAACTCCGTTCCAGTGGCGCTTTGTGGGTGCTGCACTATATCTGGCTAGAAGATTCACTGATAACGCTATATTTCGACGCGTACAGTTAGCCAGATATAGAAGTGCTCCAATGGCACTAAGGTAAGGTACTTCAGGACCCAACATTTCCTCTCCCTCTTCCAGCGGACGGAAGGGGTCCTTATGTATACCCAATGATCTAACGATCATTGGTGTACTTAGAGGATGACATTTATCTATTAGGAATTTTTTCAGTAATTTCCTTGTATATGTGGATTGGTGTAACATGATACCACCACATAGGTGTTCGATCTATAAGCCAAGACAATACTTTGTTTTGCCTAGGTCTTTCATTTCAAAAGTATTCTTTAGGCTTGCAGATATCTCAGCGATCTCTGCAGTAGTTCCAATGAGATTTAAGTCGTCTACATAAACGACGACAATAACAAATCATGTTCCAATCTTTTAATAAAGATACATGGGCAGACTTCATTATTGGTGAAACCTTGCTACGCAAGGAAATCCCTCAGTCTGTTATACCACATTTTACCCGCTTGCTTAAGACCATATAATGATCTTTGAAGCCTTACAGAGTAGACGTCCCGAGGTCTCTCTGCTATCTCTGGAGGTAATTTATATCCATCAGGGAGTTTCATATAGATATCTTTATCTATATTGCCATATAGATATGAAGTCACAACGTCCATGAGTTGCATTTCTAGGCTTTCTAGAGATGATAGGCTTAATAAAAATCGGAACGTGATCGCATCCATAACAGGGGAATATGTTTGCTCATAATCTATCCCCCGGTCGTTGGGAAAATCCCTGTGCTACAAGCCGTGCTTTGTAGCGTACGATCTCGTTATTTCATTTCTTTTTCTGATGAAACTCCACTTATAACCCACAGGTTTTACACCTTCAGGTGTTTGGACTACTGATCCAAAAACTTCACGTTTCAAGAGTAAGTCCAGCTCTACTCCTATTGCCTCGTTCCACTTTGGCCAATCATCTCTGCGTTTACAGTCTGCAAGAGATCGTGGTTTGATGTCATCGTCATATTCAGCTACGTGTACGGTAATATTGAATGCAAATTCGTCGTCAACGACAGTGCTTTTTTTGTTTAGTACCTCCCCAGTACGTACAAAATTTAATGATGTTTCTCCTATAGTTTCCTCGTCAGGGGAATGTAGGAGGAGAGAGGTAGCTAGTCTGAGCTCAGCATCATGTGTATGGTTCATCTTTATTTCTCCAGGATTTTTTTCTTTTTCGAGGAGCTTTGTCCTTCGAACTTGGTGGGCGTCCTCTCTTCAATTGAGATACATCCAATTCTGAAGCCGGTGGATTGCATCCATCTTTGGGGATGTTAATCCTAGCTGGCGTATTGGCAGCAGGGACGTGTGATCTGACAATCTTCTGGTTGTAAGTAAAATTATCCGGTAGTAAATGTACTATATTCTGAAGATGAAGGATCTTCATGATCTCATCTTCACATTGACTAGTACGCGGATCATAACGAGACAAAGTCTTTGTGTCCCAAGAAATGGTCTCAGAAGCTTCTGGCTTGTTAGACTGTGTGCCTAGTTTTGGAAAAATATTTTTATCAAACTCACAGTCATCAAAACGTGCCTTAAATGCGACACCCGTCAGGGGTTCAAGATATCTAATTATAGAGGGCGAATCAAACCCTATATAGATACCCAAATGATGATGTGGACCCATTTTGGTCCTTTGAGGTGGTGCTATGGGGACGAAGACTATACAACCAAACACTCTCAAATGAGAGATATTCGGAGGTGCACCATACACTAGCTGCATCGGCAATAAAATATGGCCACCAAAGGGCTGTATTCTAATAAGCGATGCAGCATGCAATATGCCATATCCCCAAGCATTAACATGCAACTATGATTGTATCCGCAATGGACGTGCAATCCATTGTAATCTCTTTATCAGAGATTCTGCTAACCCATTCTGGGTGTGAACATGTGCTACTGGATGTTCAACTTCGATGCCAGTTGCTCGGTAATAGTCTTGAAATACTTGAGAAGTGAATTCTCCCGCATTACCAAGACGTAGTTTCTTGATTTGGTTATCGGGGACATGAGCCCACAACTTAATTATTTGTGCCAATAGCTTTAAAAAAGCTAGGTTGCGGGTGGACAAGAGGCACACATGAGACCATTTTGCATCTATCAGTACCATACAGTATCGAAATGGGCCACTTGCAGGGTGAATAGGCTCGCAAATATCCCCATGTATTCTCTCCAAGAAGCTAGGAGACTCTAATCCCATTTTCAGTAGGGATGGTCTCGTTATTCATTTACCCTTGAAACATGTAGACATGGAAAATCACCCTTCTGAAGAATCTTCAAGTTCTTCAGATTATGTCCAAAAGATTGGGTGATGATGCGGTGCATCATTGCCGATCCAGGGTGACCAAGTCTGTTATGCCAGAGTTTGAATCTTGAAAGGCACTTCTGGTGCACAGTCAAATTAGCTTCTATAGGTTGAATATGAGTATGATATAGACCCGAAGGGAGTCCCTTAAATCGTTCTAAGAAAATTTTTAAACCGTCTTTTTGATGAGTAACATACAGATATCCATCCTCATTTATATCTCTAGTTTCTAAGTGGTATCCGTTTAAATGAATATCCTTGAAACTTAACAGATTCTTATTTGATTTAGGAGAGAAAAGTGCATCTTTTCTTATTAGTCTCGTGTTATTTGAGAGCAAAATTCTTGCTTCACCAGATCCTTCAATTATGTTTGACAGTCCTGAAATAGTAATGACATGACCATCATAATCATTTAAGCTAATAAAATAGCTTTTTTCGCGAAGGATTGTGTGCGTCGAGGCACTGTCCACTAGGAACTCACACTTCATCTATAGAACATGAATTCAATACTTTAATAAAAAGAAAGACATTCATTATTGAAAAGAAAAGATATAACATGATTAAGCAAACTACAGATGAAGTACTGATAACAGATAAAGTAAATGCATAACAGATAAATATGACATCAGTCTAGGAGGTCGTCATTCTCGAAGTCGTCCATTGTGAACTTGGTTGACGGCTGGTTTTCCACCACATTTGTTTCAACGGAAGACTTCAGGCTCGCCTGATACAGATCTTGGAGGTGTCGTGGAGTACGACAGTTTTTCGACCAATGTCCAGTCATGCCACATCTGTGGCCTTTGTCCTCCCAATTTTTCTTGGGAATAGACGTCTGTCCAGTGTTCTTTTTCTTCCACTGGAGCTTCTTCTTTCCCTCATTGGTGTTGCTCTGGGGATGGTTGTTGTTCTGGAGATGACCTCTGGCCTGGCTCTTAGGGGCTTTCCCTTTGTTGAATTTCCCCCTTCAGTTTGTTCTTCTGATTCTAGGAAGAAACTTTGTGAGCCTTAGGGAAAGAAGCTGAGCCAACATGACGTAAGTTATGTGTGGCCAATAGCAAGTCTCTGTTCTGCTCTACCATGAGAAGGCAGGAGTGCAGGTCAGAGTACTTGGTGAACTTGCATTCACGGTACTGTTGCCTGAGGATTGCATCCTTCTCATGGAAGGATGTGTACTTTCCAGCATGCGTTCTTCCGTGACTTCTTCACCACACAACTTCAGGCGTGAGGTGATATTGTGAAGTGCTGAGTTATACTCAGCAACTGACTTGTGAAGTCGGATATTTTTCCACTCATAACGTGCACGTGGGAGGATCACATCTTTCTGATACTATTACCTGTTCTCCAGTACAGTCCACAACTCTAGCGGATCTTCTACAGTGAGATATTCGGCCTTCAGGGTCCGATCAATATGTCGCCTGATATAGATTATGGCTTTCGTCTTATCTACATCAGAGACTATTGGTGTAGAAGCTGCCTCAGCAGTGTCCATTGCCGTGGTTGTAGCCGTAGGCTCAGGAGTAGAGATTGTGGCCAAAAGGCCCTGTGCGCGCAAGTGGAACTTCAGGTCCGCATGCCAGCTCAGATAATTCTTTCCAGCCGCAACGAGAACTTCAAATTCGACGCTCGCTATTTTTGCCATATTATTTATGCATTTAAAATAACATGAATTAATAATAAAGCATATTAAAAATTCATGTAAACTTAATAAATTAGTTGCGTGGATCGGCCAGTCACCACATAATAAAGTCCAAAGTCTATAAGATATACAGTCCAGAGAATACAAAAGACAAAATGGAAAAGTACAACTTGGAAACCCATTGGGGTCCCAGCAAATTTGCAATTTTGCCTCCGTCTTCAAGGAAAGATACTCCGATCTTTGGCTTATACAAATATAAACTCACTACAATTAAATTTCTCTCAAAAAAGAAAAGAAAATACGAGGAATATAAAATGGTGACAAAGTGGCCGATCCAAAACCACAACGTAATTTATTAAACATTCACGCAATTTATAAATTATGTAACAAACACATGCATAAATCATTGCGAAACATCACATGCAAGTAATTATATAGAAAAATTAAAAGATTTAATAATTACTTAGGCCA
This sequence comes from Scilla litardierei, assembly GCA_030789695.1. Lineage (NCBI taxonomy): Eukaryota > Viridiplantae > Streptophyta > Magnoliopsida > Asparagales > Asparagaceae > Scilla > Scilla litardierei. The sequence goes on along the minus strand of CM061142.1, from coordinate 436,823,728 downwards.
CGAGGAGACATATCATGCACCGTTAGGTTAGATAACTAATGGCAGAGCGATCTCAGGACCTTTCATAATTATTAAACATAAAAATACTAATTAATCCAATGTAATAATTATACAAATAGTGATGTTATTAAAATTATATGGAAAAAAAACATTATTTTATTAACAAAAAATTCTCCAAAAATTAAAAATTTATTGCCAATAAATGATTTATGATTTATCCTTATTTTTTTCGGAATTTTCCAAAAATTTTCTGGATTTTTTTGATTATTTTAAGGATTTTTAATAGAATATCTGATTTAAAAACAAATTTTTGTTATGAATGGGGAGACCTTTGGTCTCCACCCACTTACATCCACCATTACACCCACTACTAAGTGGGTGTCCCTTGGGATCCTATACTTATAACTCCTCTCCTATTATCAATAAATGGCTATGGTATCAACCATTAGCCTAGACCTTCATATTATTCTAACATGTTATCACGCACGCTCATCAGCTGAGCAGAATCCCTGCCGACGGACGAATCGCGAGGACGCAGATATAGCTTCGTTCTCCGAACTTCGCTAGATCCGGCGGGTAGGATCTGAGGTAAATTCTAAGAAACCCATATATCAACATCTTTAAATGCGCATGCTGAAACATCTGTGATTTTTTTCTAAGTAATCTATATCAAAATCCTTAGAAAATCACTTTTCTACTACACAGATTTAATGGATTAAACAATTCTAAAAAGGGCATTTGAAGCACGTCTGACCACCCCCACCCCTCGTTTGGGGGGCTTCGGATCTCCGGCCGCCCTCCCGATAACCGCCGCCCCCAGTCGGGGGTTGGCCTCCTGGAGCACCCCCCCGTCGGGACGGGCCTCCTGTTTACCCGATCCGTCGGGCGCGAGCACGATCTGCCACCCTCCCTGTTGGGGGCCTATCGGAGCACCGCCCCCCGGTCGGGGGGATTCTTTTTCTCGTGGGAGCACAGACCCCGCTATCGGGGGGCCTCTGGCGGGCTATTCGGTTCGCCTGACCACGTCTTGCCCCCGATGACATCCGTCGGGCTATGTCAGAGGGCCTCTATTTGGCACCGGCTAGCACCCCCCTTCGCGGGGGCCTTCTATGCACCGGTCGCCCCACCCCCAGTCGAGGTGTGTGCTTGGAATCGCCGACAGAGGAGGTCCCATCCCCCAGTTATGGTGGGGGCTTCGAATCACCGACAGGGGACGCCCCACCCCCTGAACCGCTCCACCTATCGGAGGGGGGATCTCTTTACGCGCCGACGCCCCCGCAGCAAGCCCTCCCCCCCTGTTGGGGGGGGGGGGGGCGCTCATTCCCCTCTTACAGTCGGGGTGGGGGCTTGATCTAATGGTCATCGCCCCTGTCGGCTGTCCCTCCCCAACCTTTCTCTCTCCTTAAAGACCTAACCCTAGGGTGAGGGGGAGAAGATGCATGTGCCTCCCCTGATGGGCCATGATCCAAGTAAATAACAAAATTAAAAATAAAAACAAATGAGTATTTTTTTGGCTAACGGGCCTGCAACCCATAGCCAGCCAGCAGGCCAAATTATTTTTAATTCATATAATACCCTATTAAACTCTGATAATTCCAGAAAATTCTGGAAAAAATCGGAAAAATCCAAAAAAATTCTGGAAAAATCAGGGAAAATCAGGGTGAGGATATTGAGTTTGATTAACTCCTCTTGGGATATTTGGGGCAAGTAATAAATTTGTTACTTAATTCGATATGTAATTCATTATTAATCCCCTTATTTTTTAATTGAATAAAAATTATTTTACGTTTTAATAATTACAAGGATCCTAAGACCGCTCTGTCGTTGGGTTATTACCTAACCTAATGGGTAATGACGTTTTCACGTGGTCCAAATAACTATTAAACGTAAATTTAATATATTTATCCAATAAAATTGCCTGCGATGTTGAATAAAATGTATTGTATATGCCTGTGATGTTGCATACTTATATAAACTGCCTGGAATGTTGGTAAAACTATGTTGTGGTTTTTGGATCGGCCATTATTAGTCACAACTATTTATTTTCCTCTCATTTTTTCCTTTTGAGTGAAAATGTAGTGTGGAACTAAATGTAAAAGCCAATGCCTGGAGATACTGCGCCTGAAGACGGAGGAAAATTGCTAATGCTGGGACCCCCAAGGGTTTCCAAATTGTAATTTTAATTTTCTCGCAATTCAAAATGTATAAGAGACTTTGGACTTTTATTATTTTTGGTGGTGAACGGCCGATCCCCATAATAATTTTAGTTTTACTACTATGCATGTCTTGATTTTTGATATATAATTAATTCATGCTTATTCCATGCTTAGATAAATGTAAAGATTGCGAGCGTCGATTTTTGATGTTCTCGATGCAGCTAGAAAAAATTACTTGAGCTGGCAGCTGGACCTGAAGCTCTATCTGCGCTCACAGGGCATAAGTCACACAATTCAAGCTCCTACTACGGCTGTGACAACTGATGAAGGGACTTCTACTGTTAGAGTCTCCGATGTAGAGAAGGCGAAAGCCATTATCTATATCAGGAGACATATTGATCGGACCCTGAAGGCCGACTATCTAACAGTGGAAGACCCTCATGAACTGTAGACAACATTTGAGGACAGATAAAAACATCAGAAAGATGTTATCCTCTCTCGTGCACGTTATGAGTGGGAAAATCTCCGACTTTAGGACTTCAAGTCCATATCTGAGTATAACTCAGCTCTCCATACCATCACCTTACGCCTGAAGTTGTGTGGTGAACAAGTCTCAGAAACCCGCATGCTTGAGAAAACATATACATCCTTCCATGAGAAGGATGCTATTCTTATGCAACAGTATCGTGAACGCAATGTCACATGGTACTCTGATTTACTCTCCTGCCTTCTTATGGCAGAGCAGAACAAAGACCTCCTACTGGCCACTCATAACCTACGCACTACTGGCTATGCTCCTCTCCCTGAAGCTCACACAATTTCTTCCCAGAAGATGAAGAACAAGCACAAAGGAAAATTCAACAGGGGAAAGCTGCGAAGAAGCAGACTAGAGCTCCTCCCCAGAACAACAATAATGAGGGGAAGAAAAAGAATATGTGGAAGAGGAATACCTCTGACCAGACGTCTACTCCCAAGAAAAACTGGGAAGACAAATGCCACAGATGTGGCATGACTGGACATTGGTCCAGGGTTTATCATACTCCACGCCACCTCCAAGATTTGTATATGGCAAGCCTGAAGCCTTCCGCAGAAAAAAATCTAGTGGATATACAACCTCCAATTCGGTTCAACGCCAAGGATTTTGAGAATGACGACCTCTGTCACGACCCGCTTCCCTAAAATGGAGGCAAGACGTGAAAAGGTTCGCACGAGAGTGGAGCTGTGAAGCCCCACACCCGATAAGCGTCAATAAAACATAAGCAGGTCCCTGTAACCACAAACGGAACAACAATAATAACACAAGGAGAGATAGAAATAAAATTCTCACATCTCATAACGTCCAACATGAAAAATAAGTCCAACATCCAGAAAAGCAACCAGGCTAAAAGAAAGAGTCTAAAGGCCCAGAACAAGGCCAACAAAACCAACAACGTAACCAAGAATAGGTGCTACGCACCGACAACAAAACATCAGTCTAACAAAAAGGAAAACACAACGAAGACACTAGGACTGGTCCCCAGTGTCCACGTACTCCCCGTCAAACACAAGCTCGGGCTCGGCATCAGCAAACACCTCGTCCTCAACAAGGTACGCAGGCTCGGGATCTAACATGTGTCACCCAAAAGAGTAAAGGGGCACATGTCAGCAAGTCTAAAAGACTTGGGCAAGGAAACTGAAAGTTAGGCAACTAGCAACCTAGCAGTTTAAGTATGCATGACATGTCAGTTATAACATGAGTGCACGAGCAAGACATGGTGAACAATAAGTACAAGAGAACAATTATCGGGACAAGACAGGAGTAGCCAAGCTACTGACAATCTCAATCAATTCACTATTCACGTTTCACGGTTGTTTGTAGATGTTTACGCCTTACAGCTGAATGGTATAACATTCATGCCGATTGGTCGCTTAACGCTACCCCAAAACCCAGAGTTTACGCCTTACTACTGCAGTTGCTGATCGGGCAGACTCCAAGTTGATTGGCCGCTTAACTCTTACCCCCAATACCCACATGTAATCGAGCCAGGGTCCCTGCACACGAGCTCAGTAAATGAGCCAGGGTTGCCCCGCACCGGAGCTCGCATTCTAATTCACGTTTCATAAACAATTGGCGTAGGGGAGCACCTAGCCGGAAACAAGCAATTCGGGTATTGGCTATCAACCAACACATGGCCCGCTTCTGGAACACGAGCCAGGAACACAAGCATTGTAGCGAAGCTACGCATTCACTGAAACACTTTAAGAATGCAATGTCATGACAATTAAATTGCGTACCGTTAATAGAAATTAAACATGACATGGTAATTGTGCAACATGATATATGTCGGAACTGGCTTCGTTGTCAAGCTAGTTCCTCAATTTGCGCCTAGGCGAGTATCATTTCGTCGCCTAGTCTCTTTTACGCCTACAACAAGCAAATGGCCTAAAACATGGCCTAAACCCTAAGTGGCAAGTTTCACTTGCCTAGCACCGAGGATGACGATCACGAAGGTTCGTCTCGCGGATGCTAATCTACGGGGAGGTCGCTGTTATGGGGAAACAATCATCAAAACAACATTCATTTCATTAGGGTTTCATAAAAACACAATAGGTTTTGAAAACATCAAGAGATCGATTTCTTACTGTGAGGAAGCGGAAGAAACACTCCGGAGAACCTAGGGACCAGATCTGGAAACGAATGGAGAAGCTTGGAGAACTAGGGTTTTGGGGGGATTTTGGGGGTTTGATGGAGATTTGAGGGAGATGAGAGATGGGTTGTGACAAGGGAGGGTTTGGATGATGGAGGATGAGCTTGGGATGAAGGATTAATGGCTTGAGGAAGATGGGGGCTCAATGGGGGAGAAATTAGGGTTTTAGGTCGTGAGGGAGAAGAGGAAAACGTTTGGATGGGTATTTATAGAGATTGGTGGCGGCTAGGGCAAAACTAGGGTTTTCTGCACTGCTTAGTCGGTCAAAGAACAACTGTTGACCGACTAGTTTGAGAACTAGTCGGTCGGTTGACCAACGCAGACTGACTAAGTGTAAACAGTAGCTCCAGTCGAAAACCTGAACTAAGAGTTAGTCGGTCAAGGAACAACTACTGACCGACTAGTTTGACATCTAGTCGGTCGACGAACGTTCTTGGACCGAATAAGAGTAAACAGTAACTCGACTGTACATGAGAACTAAGAATTAGTCGGTCTGAGTACAAAACTTAACAGACTAGTTTAACAACTAGTCGGTCGAAAGATGAACTTAGACCGACTAAGAATGAACAGTACTAATACTAAAATTTAGATGATGTGTTAGTCGGTTAAAGAAGCATTGCCGACCGACTAGTTTGCAACCTAGTCGGTCAACCAACGTTCTTAGACCGACTAACGATAAACAGTAACTCCTGAGAAATTTAGAAAGCCAACTAGTCGGTTCAAGAAGGATTGCCGACCGACTGGATCGTCATCTAGTCGGTCGGTGCCCCTTCTTACACCGGCTAATAAGCACCAAAAGTTCCGATATGGAGCGCGGAGTTCCGGGATCGATTCCTAAGACTCCTAGGCTTGATCTAATAGTAAGATATGACCGATACGAAGCCCGTCACGAATGACATACTCCAAAATCGACGATCCTAAGGAAGAAACGAGAAATCACGACGAAACGATCGAAAATGAAAGTTACGGAGACCATAACCACACATGAGGAGAAAATCCACCAAAACATATATTATAATATAATAAATCCAGATACATGAAAACCAGTCGTTACATCCTTCCCAACTTAAGAAAAATTCCGTCCTCTGAATTTCCCAAACACTCACGTGTCCGGAAACAAAAGTGGGAAACGCTCTCGCATCTCATCCTCATTCTCCCAAGTAGACTCTCCAGGCGAGCCGTGTCGCCACATCACCCTCACAAGGTTGACAACCTTGTTCCGAAGTGACTTCTGACGCCGGTCCAGAATCTGCACTGGATGCTGGTCATACGTCATATCGGGGCGAACGGTAATCTCCGAGAAATCCACAGCATGAGATGGATCGCTAATGTATCGACGAAGCTGCGACACATGGAAAACATTGTGAACTCCTTCCAAAGATGGCGGCAAGGCTAAGCGATAAGCTACCTCGCCAACCCTCTCCAAAATGTCAAACGGTCCAATGTATCGCGGGCTCAACTTCCCTCGCTTCCCAAAACGAATCACACCACGATTCGGGGAAATCTTCAAGAACACATGGTCGCCCGGCTGAAACTCCAAAGGACGACGTTTAGCATCCGCCCAATGCTTAAAACAGTCCTGAGCAATTCTCAACCTCTCCCGAATGTTCCTGACAATATCCATGGCCTCCACGATCATCTCAGGTCCCAACAACTCCCGATCACCAACGTCATCCCAACTCAATGGCGATCGACATTTCCTCCCATAAAGAGCGGCGAAAGGCGCCATGCCAATACTCGCCTGGAAGCTGATGTTGTAAGAAAACTCCACCAAATGTAGATGGTCCTCCCACGAACCCTTGAAATCCAACATGCACGCCCTCAGCATGTCCTCCAAGATCTGAATCGTCCTCTCGGACTGGCCATCCGTCTGCGGATGGTATGCCGTGATGAAACTCAGACGCGTACCCAAGCTCTTCTGTAAACTCTGCCAGAACTGAGATGTGAACCTCGTGTCTCTGTCCGACACGATACTCACAGGGACTCTGTGAAGTCGCACGACCTCCTGCACGATTCACGTTACATCACTATCCAAACTAGAAAAAGGAAATAAAGACGGAGAGTAAAAGAATTTTACCTCCATATATCTCCTCGCTAGCGCCTCAGTGGACTGTCCCACTCAGAACGGAATAAAGTGCGCAGATTTGGTCAATCGATCTACGATCACCCAAATCGCGTCATTCAGCTTCGGACTCCGAGGTAGTCCAGTCACGAAATCCATAGTGATGTGTTGCCACTTCCACTCCGGGATCGGAAGCGGTTGTAGCAACCTGGCCGCACACTGATGCTCCGCCTTCACTTGCTGGCAAACCAAGCACTTGGCTACACTCCGAGCCACACTCCTCTTCATACCATGCCACCAATAATTCAGACGAAGATCCTGGTACATCTTGGTGCCACCAGGAAGCACAGAATACGGCGAACTGTGTGCCTCCACCATCAACTCCTCTCTGATATCCCCAGCTGGCACACACAACTTGGCTCCAAACCTTAGCGAGCCATCCTCATGAATCAAAAAGTCAGTCCGCAGACCGGCTTCCACCTGCTCCCGAATCTTTACCAGCTTCGGATCCTCAGCCTGGCCAGCCTTAATCCGATCCACGATCGTCGACTGTACCTGCATGTACATCAACGATGAAGCCTCCCCAGGAAGGACAATCTCAACGCCAGACTCGCAAAAATCCTGCTGCAATCTCCACTGCAAGGTCAAAATCATCACCGCGGGAAGCCTACTCAGCGCATCCGGAACCACATTCACCTTGCCAGGGTGAAACTGCAAATCAATCTCATAATCCGCCATAAGCTCCAACCATCGACGCTGTCGCATGTTGAGCTCCTTCTGAGTAAAAATATACTTCAAGCTTTTGTGATCGGTGAAAATCTTCACTTTCTCACTCAGCAGGAAGTGCCTCCAAATCTTAAGAGCAAACACAACGGCAGCCAACTCCAAATCATGCGTCATGTAATTCTTCTCATGAACCTTAAGCTGACGAGACGCATACGCCACAACATGCCCATGCTGATGCAACACACAACCGAGACCCTTGCCAGAAGCATCGCAAAAGATCTCAAATCCACCGCTGCGATCAGGCACAACAAGAATAGGGGCAGTCGTCAACCTCTCCTTCAGAACGCCAAAAGCATTCTCACAATCACCCGACCAAACAAAAGCAACATCCTTCCGCGTCAATCTGGTCATCGGCTCAGCAATACGGGAAAAGTCCTTAATGAATCGCCGATAATATCCCGCCAAACCAAGGAAACTCCAGATCTCAGACGCAGACGACAGAACAGGCCACTCTCTGATGGCCCTAATCTTCTCGGGATCCACAGAAATACCATCTCCAGTCACCACATGCCCCAGAAAAGCAACCCGGTCCAGCCAAAACTCGTACTTCGAAAACTTAGCATACAATCGATGCTTCCTCAAAATCTCCAATACCGTCCTCAAGTGCGATGCATGCTCTTCCTCCGACTTTGAATATATCAGAATGTCGTCAATAAAGATAACGACAAACTTATCCAAAAAGTCGTAGAAAATCAGGTTCATTAGATTCATGAAAACTGCGGGTGCATTGGTTACACCGGAAGGCATAACCACGAACTCATAGTGTCCATACTTCGTCCTGAACGCTGTCTTCGGAACATCACCCTTCTTCACCTTCAACTGATGATAACCACTCCTCAAATCCAATTTAGAAAACACCCTCGAACCTCCAAGCTGATCAAAAATATCATCGATGTGAGGCAACGGGTATTTATTCTTGACGGTCACCGCATTCAATTCCCGATAGTCCACGCACATGCGACGCGAACCATCCTTCTTCTTCACCAGCAGCACCGGTGCTCCCCACGGAGACACACTAGGATTGATATAACCCTTCTGCAAAAGCTCATCCAACTGCTTCCACAACTCTTCCAATTCTGCAGGCCCCATACGATACGGCGCCTTCGAAATCGGCTGTGCTCCCGGAACAAGATCAATAGAAAATTCTAGAGCTCGATCAGGTGGCAAACCAGACATCTCCTCGGGGAAGACGTCATCGAAATCACGCACCACAACTGGCCTCTCCAGCTCCATCTGCAAAGCCACAACCTCCACCGGTCTTGCCCGAAATCTGACAGGACCAAGCGAACTGCTACCTCGACTGAACTCGAATACTGGATGTCCGGGAATCTCGAACACCACCTTCTTCCTCCGACAGTCGATCGTAGCATGGAAGCTCGCAAGCCAGTCCATCCCAAGAACTGCATCATAGTTGATGATGTCGTGGACAATGAAATCAGCGAAAAGCTCATGTCCACAGACCACCAACGAGCAAGAATTGCAACCACGATGCACCGAGACCACGACATTCCCTGTAACGATATTCCAACTCTTGGGAAGAGGGGACGTCGACAAGGAATGCCTCTCCACGAAGCTCCGAGAAATAATGCACATCGATGCACCAGAGTCAAAGAGGACTCGTGCAGGAAACATGCACACCAAAACCACACCTAACAAGCAATTAACAATCAAACCCTATTCTAGCAGACAATTATGCTCAAGCAAACAATCACAATCTAACAATCAAAACCAACTAGGAAGTAACAGCTAGATTGAGGATTACCTGCGATAACCTCATCCACAGCCTCGCTCTCCACAGCGGTCATCAGAAAAGCCTGACTCCTCGGCGGAACAGCCTGCTGGAAAGCCTGCCTTTGCAGAACAAGAGCTGCTCCATGTCCAGCAGGAACAGACGCTCGCTGCTGCAACGGCTGTGCTGCAACAGGTGCCCTCCGCAGCTGATTCGCATGCCGACAATCCTTCGCGACATGAGAAGCATCGCCACAAACCAAGCACTGGCCCAGAAACTTCCTACACTGATACTTGATGTGGCCAGGCTTACCGCAGAAATGGCAAGTCTTCAGAATAGGCCCTCCTGGCCTCTTAAACTGAGCTGGCTGATTAGGCTTGAAACCAGGCCTAACCACCGCTCTGGCCTGCTCCATATGCCTCTTCCCAGCACCAGAAACATGTCCTCTCCTCTGACTCAGGTTCAGCTCCTGCCTCCTGGCAGCGACCAGAACCGTCTGATAAGAGTCCAGATCGGAGGAAGACACAAAACTCTGGAGCTCCAAAGCAAGTCCCTGCAGGAACCTCTGAGCCCTCTCATCAGCATCCGCGAACCGACTCAGCCTTGTGAACTCTTGGTGGTACTGGTCTACCGTCAAGCTCCCTTGCTTCAGATCAATAAAGCGCTGCAGCATCTCCTTCTTAGCAGCCTTCGGAAAGAATTCCTCATCAAACCTGGACTTAAAGGTAGTCCAAGCAATTGGCTCCACCAACATCTTTTCTTCCGCATCCCACCAGTTCCGAGCATTATCCTTGAGTTGCCGCTGCGCCAAATCAACCCATCCAGCCGGGGTGATCTTGGCCATCTTCAGATTATCCTCTATGTTTCGAATCCACTCATCGACAGCCAGAGGACCCTCAGACCCACCAAAATATGCGGGACCCAGCTCCCGAAATTGCTTCACTCCCGGCTCAGAGCGAGGGGCATCCGGAAGAGCCCGGGCAGCTCGAGCAAGTGGAGCATTCTGGACTTGCAGGAGCACGCCCTGCTGCACTTGCATCATCTGGAGCATCATCCGCATAATCTCACCGTTGGTGGGTTCCCGCTCAGGCTCCTCATCATGAGGGAGCGCACCACTACCTCCACCACGGTTGAATCGCCTTCCTGCCATCTAATGACACAGAAAACGAAGCAGATTAGACTCATATCTTATGACTCGGACGTCGAACTTAGTTTATCGGACATCTAATATTATTATCGCATTTCCGATAATCGCAGTTACAGAAGGACCTGCATGTGCCACCAACAAAACCTGTCACGACCCGCTTCCCTAAAATGGAGGCGAGACGTGAAAAGGTCCGCACGAGAGTGGAGCTGTGAAGCCCCACACCCGATAAGCGTCAATAAAACATAAGCAGGTCCCTGTAACCACAAACGGAACAACAATAATAACACAAGGAGAGATAGAAATAAAATTCTCACATCTCATAACGTCCAACATGAAAAATAAGTCCAACATCCAGAAAAGCCACCAGGCTAAAAGAAAGAGTCTAAAGGCCCAGAACAAGGCCAACAAAACCAACAACGTAACCAAGAATAGGTGCTACGCACCGACAACAAAACATCAGTCTAACAAAAAGGAAAACACAACGAAGACACTAGGACTGGTCCCCAGTGTCCACGTACTCCCCGTCAAACACAAGCTCGGGCTCGGCGTCAGAAAACACCTCGTCCTCAACAAGGTACTCAGGCTCGGGATCTAACATGTGTCACCCAAAAGAGTAAAGGGGCACATGTCAACAAGTCTAAAAGACTTGGGCAAGGAAACTGAAAGTTAGGCAACTAGCAACCTAGCAGTTTAAGTATGCATGACATGGCAGTTATAACATGAGTGCACGAGCAAGACATGGTGAACAATAAGTACAAGAGAACAATTATCGGGACAAGACAGGAGTAGCCAAGCTACTGACAATCTCAATCAATTCACTATTCACGTTTCACGGTTGTTTGTAGATGTTTACGCCTTACAGCTGAATGGTATAACATTCACGCCGATTGGCCGCTTAACACTACCCCAAAACCCAGAGTTTACGCCTTACTACTGCAGTTGCTGATCGGGCAGACTCCCAGTTGATTGGCCGCTTAACTCTTACCCCCAATACCCACATGTAATCGAGCCAGGGTCCCTGCACACGAGCTCAGTAAATGAGCCAGGGTTGCCCCGCACCGGAGCTCGCATTCTAATTCACGTTTCATAAACAATTGGCGTAGGGGTGCACCTAGCCGAAAACAAGCAATTCGGGCATTGGCTATCAACCAACACATGGCCCGCTTCTGGAACACGAGCCAGGAACACAAGCATTGTAGCGAAGCTACGCATTCACTGAAACACTTTAAGAATGCAATGTCATGACAATTAAATTGCGTACCGTTAATAGAAATTAAACATGACATGGTAATTGTGCAACATGATATATGTCGGAACTGGCTTCGTTGTCAAGCTAGTTCCTCAATTTGCGCCTAGGCGAGTATCATTTCGTCGCCTAGTCTCTTTTACGCCTACAACAAGTAAATGGCCTAAAACATGGCCTAAACCCTAAGTGGCAAGTTTCACTTGCCTAGCACCGAGGATGACGATCATGAAGGTTTGTCTCGCGGATGCTAATCTACGGGGAGGTCGCTGTTATGGGGAAACAATCATCAAAACAACATTCATTTCATTAGGGTTTCATAAAAACACAATAGGTTATGAAAACATCAAGAGATCGATTTCTTACCGTGAGGAAGCAGAAGAAACACTCCGGAGAACCTAGGGACCAGATCTGGAAACGAATGGAGAAGCTTGGAGAACTAGGGTTTTTGGGGGATTTTGGGGGTTTGATGGAGATTTGATGGAGATGAGAGATGGGTTGTGACAAGGGAGGGTTTGGATGATGGAGGATGAGCTTGGGATGAAGGATTAATGGCTTGAGGAAGATGTGGGCTCAATGGGGGAGAAATTAGGGTTTTAGGTCGTGAGGGAGAAGAGGAAAATGTTTGGAGGGGTATTTATAGAGATTGGTGGCGGCTAGGGCAAAACTAGGGTTTTCTGCACTGCTTAGTCGGTCAAAGAACAACTGTTGACCGACTAGTTTGAGAACTAGTCGGTCGGTTGACCAACGCAGACCGACTAAGTGTAAACAGTAGCTCCAGTCGAAAACCTGAACTAAGAGTTAGTCGGTCAAGGAACAACTACTGACCGACTAGTTTGACATCTAGTCGGTCGACGAACGTTCTTGGACCGACTAAGAGTAAACAGTAACTCGACTGTACATGAGAACTAAGAATTAGTCGGTCTGAGTACAAAACTTAACCGACTAGTTTAACAACTAGTCGGTCGAAAGATGAACTTAGACCGACTAAGAATGAACAGTACTGATACTAAAATTTAGATGATGTGTTAGTCGGTTAAAGAAGCTTTGCCGACCGACTAGTTTGCAACCTAGTCGGTCAACCAACGTTCTTAGACCGACTAACGATAAACAGTAACTCCTGAGAAATTTAGAAAGCCAACTAGTCGGTTCAAGAAGGATTGCCGACCGACTGGATCGTCATCTAGTCGGTCGGTGCCCCTTCTTACACCGGCTAATAAGCACCAAAATTTCCGATATGGAGCGCGGAGCTCCGGGATCGATTCCTAAGACTCCTAGGCTTGATCTAATAGTAAGATATGACCGATACGAAGCCCGTCACAAATGACTTACTCCAAAATCGACGATCCTAAGGAAGAAATGAGAAATCACGACGAAACGATCGAAAATGAAAGTTACGGAGACCATAACCACACATGAGGAGAAAATCCACCAAAACATATATTATAATATAATAAATCCGGATACATGAAAACCAGTCGTTACAACCTCCTTGACTAAAGCTTAGTCATCTTTTCAGGCTTTATCATTAAATGTTTTGATGTATATTCAATTATGTCCTTCTTATGAAGCGAATGTACTTTTACTTTTCATAAAAGTTTTTACATTCTTTTCTAGAGATGAATTGTGAATGCCTAGTGCATAGTGCCTCCACGCACACGTTCCTTCTTGATAGATGCTATTTTAATATCATCATTAATTATAATGGTCCCGTCACTGCAATTTCGGGACTAAATAATATAATAGAAGGATCAGGTGAAGCAATTCTATTGCTCCCAAACCAAACGCAAGTAATAATAAAAGATGCTTTATTTTCTCCAAAATCAAACAGAAATCTATTAAGTTTCAAGGACATCCGTTAAAACGGATATTACTTGGAAACTGATGATTTCAGTAGTGTTGAATAATTGTATGTTATTCGTCATAAGGATGGTATTAAAACCATCCTAGAACGTTTTAAAGGACTCCAGTCGGGCCTTTATCAAACATACATCCAACCTATATAAGCTAAACTGATAGAGCACCACCAGTGTTCTACATCGCCAGAGTTCATTCTCTGGCATTGTAGATTAGGTCACCCAGGATCGGTAATGATGCATCGCATCATAACCCAATCCCGTGGACATAATTTGAAGAATCTGAAGATTCTTCAAAAGGGTGATTTTCCTGGTCCCCCTGTTATAAGGGTAAACTAATCACGAGACCATCCCACCTGAAAGTGGGGTTTGAGTCTCCTGGCTTCTTGGAGAGAATACATGGAGACATTTGTGGGCCAATTAACCCATCAAGTTTTCCATTTCAGCACTTTATGGTACTGATAGATGCATCTTTGTAAAATTCTTTTCCCATACGAGGCTCACAAACGAAGAAGCCTGAATTTTTAGAGACCATTTCTTGGGACAATAAGTCTGTCTCATTATGATATGCGTACTAATCTGTGTGAAGATGAGATCCTGAAGATCCTTCACATTCAGAATACAGTACATCTACTACCGGACAAATTCACTGATAACCAGACGATTATCAGATCACACGTCCATGCTGCCAATATGCCAGCTAGGATTGACATCCCCAAAGATGGGTGCAATCCACCAGCAGCAAAATCGGTCGTACCTCAAATAAAAAGAGGACGATCGCCTAGCTCCAAGTATAAATTCCCTCGCAAGAGGAAAATACCTGGAGAAATAAAGAATATCCCAACACGGGATGCTGAGCTCAGACCAGTAACCTCTCCCTTCCTTCAGTCCCCCTGAAGAGGACAATACAGGAGAAATATCATTAAAATTCATATGTACTGGGGAGGTGCTGGACAGAAAAAGCACTGCCGTCGTCGACGATTTTACGTTCGATATTGTTGTTCACGTCGCTCAATGTGACGATGATATCGATCCACAATCTCTAGCTGAATGCAAATGCAGAGTTGATTGGCCAAAGTGGAACGAAGCAATATGAGCAGAGCTGGACTCACTCTTGAAACACAAAGTCTTTGGACCAGTAGTCCAGACACCAAGAGGTGTAAAACATGTAGGATATAAGTGGGTATTCGTAAGAAAAATAAAGGAGAATAATCAGATCGTATGCTACAAAGCACGGCTTGTAGCTCAGGGATTTTCCCAACGACCGAGAAAAGATTATGAAGATACATATTCCCCGATTATAGATGCGATCACATTCCGATTCATATTAAGCTTAACATCAATGGAAGGCCTAGAAATGCAGCTCATGGACATTGTGACTGCATATCTATATGGCAATATAGATAAAGATATCTATATGAAACTTCCAGATGGTTTCAAACTACCAACAGAAATAAAAGATAGACCCCAGGACGTCTATTCTGTTAAACTTCAAAGATCATTATATGATCTTAATCAATCAGGAAAAATGTGGAATAACAGACTGAGTTAATTCCTTGTTCAACAAGGTTTCACCAATAATGAAGTCTGCCCGTGTATTTTCATTAAACCCACAGGAACAGGATTCGTAATAATAGCCGTCTATGTAGACGACTTAAACCTTATCAGATCTCCTGCAGAGATTAATGATATATCTGCAAGCCTCAAACTAACATTTTAAATGAAAGACCTATGCAAGACTAAATATTGTCTTGGCTTACAGATAGAACACCTCAGCCGAGGAATCATGTTACACCAATCCACATACACAAGGAAATTACTTAAAAATTTCCATATGGATAAGAGCCATCCTATAAGTACACCAATGGTCGTTAGATCTTTGGATGTAAATACGAACCCTTTTTGTCCGCTGGAAGAGGGGGAGGAAACATTAGGTCCTGAAGTACCTTACCTTAGTGCCATTGGAGCACTACTATATCTGGCAAACTGTACGCGTCCCGACATCACATTCGCAGTCAACCTACTAGCCAGATACAGTTTCAGCACCCACAAAGCGTCACTGAAACAGAGTTAAGCAGCTTCTGCGCTACCTCCATGGTTCGATTGACCTGTGATTATACTTCCCGAAAGATAGATCTTCCACTTTAATTGGTTATGTAGATGCAGGTTACATGTCTGATCCACACACCAAGAAATCATAGACTGGTTTCGTGTTTACCTACAATTGTACGGCCATGTCCAGGAAATCTGTGAAGCAGACCACCACAGCAGTCTCATCCAACCACTCAGAGTTCCTAGAGATCCATGAAGCTAGTAGAGAATGTGTCTGGCTTCGTTCAGTCATTCATCACATTCTAGTGACGACTGGCCTAAAGACGGACGACCTTGAGCCAACCATATTATTTGAAGATAATACAACTTGTATAGCTCACTACAAGCTGGTTACATCAAGGGCGACAGGACAAAGCACATCTCTCCAAGTTCTTCTGGACGCACGAGCTACAGGAGCAGAAGCAGATTGAAGTACGACTGATTAAGTCTTGTAATAAGTTAGCTGATCTGTTTACTAAGGCATTGCCGAGATGTACTTTTAGAAAGCTTGTAAAAGAAATATGGATGGACAGCTGAAAGACCTACAAGCCTGAAGCTTGTACAGATCAGTAGGAGTCACTTGTGTATTGTACTCTTTTTCCTTAAGCTGTTGGTTTTTCCCACTGGGTTTTCCATAGTTTGGTGTTAACAAGGCAAAACACGGTAACTCTGGATCCAGCAGTATCCACCCCATATTAGCGTATTGGATCCTGAAAAATTTATATGAACGGATGGATGAGTGGGAGTGTTATGAATGGTGGAGACCTTTGCTCTTCACCCATTTACATCCACCATAACACCCACTACTAAGTGGGTGTCCCTTGGGATCCTACACTTGTAACTCCTCTCCTATTACCAATATATATGGCTATGGTATCAACCATTAGCCTAGACCTTCATATTATTCTAACAATTTTACTATTTAGAAAGGACATTTTGGGCTAGCTAAGGGCAGCATGCCCAGTAGCCAGATATAAATTTATTTATTAAAACAGGTTGAGAATCAAAATCAAAATCCCATAAATTTTAGATTGGCTGGAAATTTCATAACAGTCAGGTTTAACAGCAAATTTCTCCATTTTTTTTAAAGAATGTGACAATTCAATGTAAATGAAAGTTGTACATATAGGTGTCCTGGGTTCACATATCAATTTTTATGAAGTTTAGATGAGTATGCTATTTTCTACAGAATTTACGCCAAGTGTACCTGTGATGGAATTGAAAATAGAAACTGCATTGACTTCATGACTTAATTACTCCTAATTACAGTTCAATTAAGCAAAAGTGGAAAAGTACAAAGTTATATATCTTGAAGTTATCTTTCCAACGAGACCAAGAACACTAAATTTCATTAAGTATCGAGGGATTGATCACTGTTTTCGTGAAAGGTGTTCAGACTGGATAAAATCAGATATGTTGGAAAGGTTAAATTCTTACTCATATTTACAGTCCAAATTAGACAAAGTTCACAACATAAAGGTTGTAGAAAATAGTCCAAACCTTTAGCCATAAAATTTTCAGAACAATATCGGTTCTATATTAAGAGGAATAAACAAAATAATGAGCATGTAAATCTGTCCTGATTTCCAGCAACATATCATAGCATGTAAATCGCTTCGGGTGATATCCGGAAAATCCTTTCGCATGCCACTTCAGGTGGGTTGGTCGTCAACAAAGATGAAGACAATAATGGAGATAATTTTTTTTGTTTGTAATAAATTAGTTTTTATTTGTATTTTGATTTGATTATTACAAGCAACTTGCATATGTAACAAAAAATTTTATGGTCCATAATCTCTATCTACGGGAAAAGAAGTATACCTCTAGATCAACGATCTAGGAAAGAACCAAAAAACTGTAAATAGAAAAAAAAATCGTCGCTCCCGCAATGCCTTGCAAGTAATCGTTCGCTCATCGTCGCAAAAACTTTGCTGCAACAACTAGATTCCTTCGCAAGAGGGAAAATATGTGGGGAAGACGGAATAAAATTTTGTGGCTCAATTTTTTTTCTAGAGCTTCGTGCTAATAACGTATTTGGAGAAAGAGCAAACATGGCTATAGCCCCATGTATCCTTTTATTCATTCATAGTATAGGAGGTTACACCTTGTAGCCCAAGGGTTCACCCCTCTACATGGTAGTGGGGTGAACCCTTGGGCTACTAGGGGTAACCTCATATACTATGAATGAATAAAAGCAACCATGGCTATATCCCCATGGTGTCCTTTTCCCAAACACGGCCTAATTTTTTGGCCCCTCTCTGATTTTGTGCGGTTGGTGTTTTGGAGAGAGAGGGAGAAGGAGGGAGAAGGAGGGAGAAAAATAAAAACAAGGGAATCAATGGAATATGTTACTAATTCCTTATTTAATTAACTCACATATATTTGTTTATGTACTGTTTTTCTTTGCACATGGTCAAAACGAGTTTGGCATCCCAAACTGAGCATCAAGGATGCCAGCACAAGATTTTATTTTCAGTTGCATGTGAACAAATTTGTGGGGGGGGGGGGGGGGGATGCAGCCTCCCTGACACAAAACGTGTTGGTTGTAGGATTTGTTTTTCAAAGCATGAAAGAGGTACGTGGTTATTCTTTTATTTAATTAAGGTTTAACTTCTTTCTTCTCTCTGTGTATTGGAAGACCACAAAGGCAACTATTCTAATGGAGTCATTAAGGTGATTAATTGTAGAGAGAAAGAAAGGTGAAGACGTCCCTCCCAACAACGTACATAAAGGAGTTCAGATTTCAGATCTTTTGCACAACAATCCCGCAGAAAACATATAATTGCAAAAGACCTTGAAAGTCTGAGAAGCCATGTCTTTCAACATAAACCTCCAACTGATGAACGGTCAGAACCATTACGAAGTTGTCTACGAGTAGATCAACGATGACACATCGACGCCATAAATTGAGCAATCTAAACTTTTTATTAATATTTTTGTGTCATAGTGAGATTTGTTCATTGTATTATTTTTATATCATTTTTTGGTGAGAGAGCTACATGGGCATAGTTCTGGGATTCTTGATTCACATGGCGTGGATTAAGGAAGAGTCCATCTAGTTAGGTTAGTTCAGTCGAGCATGGGATTTGCGAGTCTATAGAGCTTGTGAGCATGGAGTATGTGATTTGCGAGTTATGAGTGTCTGTAGACGTATTGAGACTGATTGATCTATTAGTGGCCTTTGGGGGTTACTAAAGTAGGTCGAGGTTCGACCGAATCATGGTACACTTGGTGTTATCTGTGATTGGCTGCACTTTCTGTGATTTTATATGCATGTGTGTTGCACATATTTTTTTAATTTTTCGATCACCCTATTCACCCCCACTAGGATGTACTTTTTGATCCTACACATTTGGCTAAGCTATTAGATAAATACGTGAAACTGCATAATTCTTGGATCACATTATAAGATATGATTCTTGCTATAATCTTACCCTTAGGCAATAGAACATTTATTGTCATGCCAAACCTATAATGTTTACCCCCCAATAAACATCTATGCATGAATGGTTTTATCATCCATTGCAATTTCTCTTAGGGTAACCCCTTGGAAAGGTATGACTAAAATATCACTAATGATCCAAAATGATAACCAAAAATATTTATTTGTAACAAAGGTAATGATTTCAAAATTAATTCTTTCTAAATGAGTGTAGAATAAATAAACTAGCCTAAGGTAGCGTGGGCATGAGTTGTGAACTAAGAACAAGCCAACTAAGCATTGATACTCATAAATTTTGTGATTCACATGAGTAACTAAGTCCTCTAATCTTACAAACTTTCATGAAGAATATCTAGCTGAGAGTCTTTCAGGTATATTTCATCTAACTTGGGTCTTTTAAAAATTGAGTAAAAGAGGAGCTAGTGTGTGTTGTGAAGATGATGGTTGTGAAGAAGATCTTCTTTTCTTAGTAGTGCATTTCCTTTGCATGATGAAAAAGTGTGTACGTGAACTAAAGCAACACAATACACAATATGTGATGCAACTACATGATGCAATTGAAAAATATGCAATCTAATGTAAGAAAGTAAGGAAGATCTAGGGACTATACCAAAAAATTGACAACTTTAAGCACGAATCCTGTGATATCCTGATGATCCTTGAGAAAATCAAATTTTAAGAGTAATGGTTTAAGGAATTTTGCTTTTCTCTTGATTTGGGAGAGGATAAGCAAATGAAGTTGATTTTAGGGTTTTGTTGTTAGAGAAACTAATGTAGGATCCGAAACTATAGGGAGAAAACACTAGATGGGGGTGAATAATGCTTTATGACAATAATATGGAAATTACGCCAAATTAAGGTTTTCTTACGCAACCTTAGTATGGAATAAATAAAGAGAGAAACAAATACAAGAATGCAAATAATAATAAGGGATTTACTCGGGTTTGGATTCACCGAGTCTTCCCGACTCTGAGTCTCCCCGACTCCTTTGAATCCTACTCCAGCAACACACTAGCAAACCCGCTAGTAATTAGTGATCCACTAATACACACTTGCCAAAACCTGACAAGTGAAAAACCAATACACTGTTTCTTCCACTTCCCACAACCTGGGAATGGACTACTCTCACAACCATGAGGAACTTCTCAAATGTCAAAGAGAAAGATAAAACGAACTATGAAACAATTGCCACAACCGATGCCTTGAATAATACTCTTAAGAATAAGGTAATAAGATGTGTGTGATATGCTCTAAATGATGAGAGTATGAGCACTTACTAACTTGTCTCAAGATGTGTAGCAATGAATGCTAGAAGTTGATCTTGAAAGCTTTGGAGACAAGTTGAACTTTAGAGCTTGAGCTTGAATGGCTTTGAATGCTCTTGAATGCTCTAGTGAAGAAATAAATGACATGAGATCACTTGAGAGTGTATTGAATGAAGTTCTAGATGTTTAGCTCACCTTTCAAGTTAAGAAATTAAAGCCCTATTTTTATGCCACCGAAATCTGCTCAAAACAGATTAAAAACCAAGCATTAAATGCTGGAAATGACTATTAACGGGCAAAAATCCTAGTCACCAGACGTCTGAAGAAGATCAACGAGACGTCTGATGTACTGTTTTGACTGGGTTATAAATGCAGTCTAACAGACACTTTAGTAGACGTCTGAAGAAGACTTTCCAGACGTCTGGTCCACTGTATAGATGACTGGCTCAAAGGCATTAGGTGCCTGACCATACAGACAACGAGCAAGTTGGTTAATGGAATATAGTTGGTCCAAATACCCATGTGTTTGAAGTTCATCATCCAGACGTCTAGTCAACTGTTCAGACGTCTAGTAACACAACTTCAGATGCCTAATCATGACTGACTGCAGAAATAAGCTACTGGAAATTTTTGCACTAATTTACCAGACGTCTGATTTCCGTCAGTCAGTAGAGGCCGAGTTATCGGACTTTTAGCTTGAATTATTCAGACACATGGAGTTCATCATCTAGACGTCTGACAAATTGTTCAGAGGTCTGGAATTAGAACTTCAGGCGTTTGTTCATGATAGGGTTTTAGAGAACAGAATGCACATGAGCACCAGTCGTCTGGAGACCAAGCACCAGTCGCCTGTTGAAGGCTGAAAAACTCTTCTTTAAGTTTATGCAAGTTCTAACCCTATGACACTCAATGATATATGATCTAAAGTGTTTTGTGAGTGTTATAAGTGATATTCTAATGAGCTATTCAAGGCTTGACATGCTAATTCAACTAAGAAGTAAAGAAAGAAAGGTTTACATATTTATCCCTTTCACTTCCTATTGAATGCCTTGAAGACTTCCATTGAGCTTGCGACATCGAACACTTTGATTTCCTTCAATCATCTCTTGACTTTCATGCTTCATGGATTGATGTCCATGCATCAATGCTTCGAGCCATCGTCTTCATTTGATATGACTTTGTCCATATTGATGATGCTCTTCTTTACTGCAAACCATGGAGATTAGTCATAATTGATTATGTTTGTTTATCATCGAAACCACATTGGGGGATCTTATATTCAACAACTAAATCTAGCCATAAGGTGTGAAATAGAGGCTATTCTCTTAATGGGTTAAAGTCGGTACAAGTGATAACAAGTCAAGGAAACTTGAAAATTCCAAAAGAACCCGAAACAGGTCGCGGAAATTGGGGTTAGAAACACATCCACTAATCGACTATAGTTCAACTGTGTTGAATATTGGACTCCCCGGATTTGGTTTTGATGATGAGCAAACATAAATAATCCATGAACTAACAATTTGTGAGCGCAGTTTTGGAGATCGTCGCCAAATTCACGAGAACATTCAAAGCGACATCTCAACACTTCCCAAAGCTCGTATTCATGTCCAAAGCTTCGTTGAAGCTCTTGCGCCATTTTGGAAGTTATGAAGAATGAATCGAAGCTCTCGAAGACCGTTTAATAAGGTTTTATTTATAGTCTTTTAGCTTCGATATATAGAATGTTAAGCCTTGAGTATATCTTACGTTTCTATCTTCATTTAGCTCATTTCGTAGCTCTAGGATTCTTGCACAAGTTCATTCTAACTTCCTCGAAGCATCGCGCTTCGATTCGGACTTTATTGTGCATGTTAGTTGGTACAAGAAGGAGTACTGACCGACTAGATGGTGATCTAGTCGGTCGGCAACTCTTCTTGGACCGACTAGTTTGATTTCTTAATTTCTTGGACTTTACTGTTTACAGTTAGTCGGTCTACGTTGACTCACCGACCGACTAGTTTGTGAACTAGTCGGTCAGTGATGCTTCCTTGACCGACTAGTTGTGACTTACTGTTCACTCTAAATTTCTCCTGAGCTACTGTTTATCGTTAGTCGGTCTAAGAACGTTTGGTGACCGACTAGTTGACAATCTAGTCGGTCAACTTTTGTTCTTGGACCGACTAAGTCAACTTGCACTCAGACTAATTCATTTTGCCTCTTAGTCGGTCTACGTTCATTGACTGACCGACTAGTTGTGAAACTAGTTGGTCAGACAGTCTTCTTGGACCGACTAGATTTCTAGGTCTGAAATTCTATCTCTTCTCAGATCTTCACTTAGTCGGTCCATGTTGTTTGATTGACCGACTAGTTGATGAACTAGTCGGTCAGTGATTGTTCTTTGACCGACTAATCCTCACAGATTTCTATCCGTTGGAGAATGACCTAACTTGTTTTTATGGGACCCTATAAATACGAACCTAGGTCATTTCTATCTAGGTTAGAGCTGCCATTAAGAGATCCATTGAGTTCTAAAGAGATAGCCTTACTCACTCAAATCAAAAGCTCTCTTCCTCACAAGAACCCATTCTATCTCTCATTCTAGATCTAGAATCCATCTAGAGAGAAGCTTGTTCTTGGTGAGCTCTTCAAGCTATTGCTTGATCCAAGTCTCCAAATCATTCCTAGGCACTGATTGCTGGTCATTTCCTTGGTGCTAGGTCTTGGTGACTTCATCTTCCTCAAATCCTTCATTTCACCTATTGGGTAAGAAAAACTCAAGGTATAGGATTTTTTGGTAAGTTTGCTTATTTCAATATAACTCATTTATATTGCTTGTTGATTCTCTCGGTTGTGAGAGAAGGTTGTGATCCCGGGTTGTGGGATTCACTTTTGCCGTTGTTGTATGATTTGATCTTGTGAAGGTTTTTCACAAGATATTCATAGTGGAAATCTTGAGTTAGGGTTTCTAACTCAAGTATCCGGAGGGGATCCGGGTGGTTGGGACGTAGGATCACCGGGAACAAGTCGGGGAGACTTGGGTGGATCCGAACCCATTAACATCGTTTGTTTGCATTGTTAATTTTGTTGTTGTCATTCAATTTAAGCTTCCGCAAATTGATTTGGTAGTTGTTTGCAATTTAATTTGGAATTATACTCCTTATTATTTTAAAGTACTATTCATCCCCCCCTCTAGTACTTGTGCAGTAGCTGGTAGGGCATTACATTTGGTATCAAAGCCAGATACTCAGCTATGTCTGCCAACGACAACAAGACCGTACCTCCACCTTCCAACTATGACACCTTCAGGAACCGTGAAGGAGCGTCATCGGTGATGGAAGGACATTCCTCTACGAGGCATCCATTCTTCAACGGTACCAACTACGGGTACTGGAAGTGCCGGATGGAGACTTTCCTCCGGAGTGCATCCTTATGGAGGACTACAATGAAGGAATACATCGAACCCAAAGACGAAGACTTTGAGAAATGGACTACCGCGGAGGTCGCCACGGAGGTAAGCAATGCCAAGGCAATGAATGCCTTGCAATGCGCATTGGAGCCCGAGGATTTCAATAAGATATGCACATGTAAGAGTGCATATCAAATTTGGAACTCCCTCCTCATTCTTCATGAAGGGACGAGTAGGGTAAGAGACTCTAAACTCGTAGTCGTAAACAAAGATTTCGAAATGTTTCATATGCAACAGGGCGAGAAGATGAAAGAATATTACGCTCGCTTCGTTGACATAATAAACGAGTTAGAGGCCCTCGGCAAGTCCTACACTCAAAAGGAGAAGTGCTCAAAGATTATCGAAGGACTTCCTTCTTCTTGGGAAAAACGTACCTTCGCCATCGAGGAAGGTAATGACATGAATAAATATACCGTTGTTCAACTAATGGGTACTTTGATGTCATACGAGGTACGCAAAGATAGCAAGGTAAAGTTACAAGAAAAGATGAAGTCCTATTTGAACCTAGATGCGCCTAAGAAAAAGGCGAATGCTAACTCTCATTTATGGTCTAAATACACTAAGTTAGTAAATAGATACACTAAAGTAAAAGATGACCTAGCTAGCATTCAAACCTCGCCTAAGACTATCGTCACCAACAACGACACCGTTGTTGAAGAGTTAAGAAATGAGATTATTAATCTCAAATCTAAACTTGAACATGTTAGCATCGAGGATCCGGAAGAACATAGGATAGCGGATTTAACTTCTCAAAACTCGACTTTGAGTATTGAGAACGAGAATCTTAAATCTCGTGTTTTTGTGCTCACATCGCAAGTATCCAATTTGGATACTTCTATGCGTTCTCTCAAAGAGAAATATGAGAACACATTAGGCCGAATCACTAGATTCAATAAAGGTAAGGACCATTTGGATAAAATCCTAAGTGACTTACTTCTGGCCAATCACCACATTGGTTTGGGGTATACGATGGGATGTCCATCCAAAGCGGCCACTACTTTTGTTAGGCCAACTTTCGGTGACTCTACGAGTGGTAGCAAACACTCTATTGGTAGTTCATCTACCAATGGTGCTTCCACCTCGTCCACGCCTTCTTTTGGAAAGAAACCCACTTTGGGTGGACCTCCAAAGAAGGGGCATGCTTATATGTACACCAATACCATGCCACGTAGGAACACACGTCCTACTCCACCATCACACACATATGATGATTTTTATGCAACACATTCTCGGGCACGTGCACACCATGTGAGACACCCTCACGCACGTGTTTCCACACATGCATATGTTCACCCACCGCATCATATGAATAATTCTCGTCGTGCACCATTCCATCATGTCCCATATGCCTATCCACAACATGCATCACGTAGAAATCAACGTCGAATGCATGCACCCAATAGGATGAGGGCTCCCAAAATTTTCACTATTTGGAGCCCAAAGGACACAAGCATGGATGAAAAACAAGTATATATGAATGCTTATTTTTCGAATGTTGTGCAAAGTAGGAATTATGTGGGGAAGTCTAAGTCCAATTGGACTTGGCTTCCAAAGGTCTAACTCTTGAGGACCCAATGACCTTGGGTACCATGATATGAAAGTTTCTATCTTTAGGTACTCAAGGAAAAGAAAAAGAAAAGGAGCAACAAATTCAAATTTGGCTCCAAAGGGAATTGGATACTCGATAGCGGGTGTTCAAAACACATGACGGGTGACGCTAAATTGCTCTCCGGAATTGTTCCCATTGCAAATGGAAATCGCGTCGTATTCGGAGGCAATGAGAGCGGAACCATCGTCGGTGTTGGTAAAGTGGGTAACCCTTCTAAACCCTTAATTAGTGATGTTTATCTAGTTGATGGTTTAAATCATAATCTTATTTCAATAAGTCAACTTTGTGACAAAGGTTACAAAGTTAGCTTTGCGAAAGGATTGTGTCATATTTCAAATGATAATAATAAATTATTATTTTTCGGCACACGCCATAAAGATATTTATATTTTGGATCTTCCTAAGTCATATGAACAATGTCTCGTTGCCAACACAAGTGAACAACACTTATGGCATCGACGCTTTGGACATGTGAACTTTGGAACACTTTATAAGCTTTCGAAATTAAATTCCATTAAAGGTTTTCCGAAGCTCGTTTTTGAAAAGAAAAGTTTTTGTGATTCTTGTCAACGTGGCAAGCTTTCTAAATCTTCATTTAAACCTAAGAAAAGCATTTCTACGAAACGGCCACTAGAGCTATTACATCTAGATTTATTTGGGCCAACTAGAGTTGCTTCCTTAGGAAATGCAAGATATGGACTAGTCATCGTTGATGATTATTCAAGATTTACATGGGTATTCTTCTTATGCAATAAAAATGAAGCTTTTGAAAACTTCACAATATTTGTAAAGAAAGTACAAAATCTCATCGGAACCACCATTGTCACTATTCGTAGTGATCATGGGGGTGAATTTGAGAATGAGTCTTTCTCAAATTTTTGTGATGATCTTGGAATTACTCACACGTTTTCTTTCCCTCGCGCACCTCCTCAAAATGGTGTTGTTGAGAGGAAGAATAGAACGCTTGTGGAGTGTGCTCGCACTATGCTCGAAGATAGTCAACTTGGATATCAATTTTGGGCGGAAGCGGTACACACCGCTTGCTATCTGTTTAATAGAATACTTTTGAGGCCCGGCACCAAACAAACTTGCTATGAATTGTTGTTTGGTAGATTGCCTCAAGTTAAACATTTTTGTGTTTTCGACGCAAAATGTTTTATTAAAAACACATGATAATTTGGACAAGTTTGATCCGAGATCGGATGAGGGGATATTTGTTGGGTATTCCTCACGTAGCAAAGCCTACCGGATATACAACAAAAGATCCTCTACGATCGAGGAATCACTTCATGTCTCTTTTAATGAGAATTTCATTACTTCTAGAATTTCAAATGACAATGATTCTATGGATGTTTTATGTGATTCGTTTGAAAATTCTAAGTCCATTGATTCAATTGATTCTATTGAGACTAACCCGACTAATGAAGTTATTGAGAATGTGCCTAGTGATCAAGGTATTCCCAAGCGGCTTCAAATCGTCTGCGACCATCCCCATGAGCAAGTAATTGGCAACATTCATGATAGTGTCAAGACGAGATCGCAAGTCCACCACTTCGCCAATAGTGCCTTTGTCTCATCAATATAGCCAAAGAATATAGTTGAAGCGTGCGAAGATAGTGCTTGGATCCTTGCCATGGAGGAGGAACTCATTCAATTCGAGAGGAATGAGGTATGGGAGCTTGTTCCTTTGCCATCGAAGAACCACACCGTCATAGGGACAAAGTGGATCTTCAAGAACAAATCCGACGAAAATCAAGTCGTCATCCGGAACAAAGCTCGGTTAGTTGCTCAAGGCTATCGCCAAGAGGAAGGTATCGATTTCGAAGAATCCTTCGCTCCGGTAGCTAGATTAGAATCGATTAGACTTTTATTATCTTATGCATGCCATAAAAATTTTAAGTTATTTCAAATGGATGTTAAAAGGGCATTTTTAAACGGAGATGTCGTTGAGGAAGTTTACGTTTCTCAACCTCCGGGCTTCATAAATGAAAAATTTCCAAATCATGTTTTTAAACTAAAGAAAGCTCTTTATGGTTTGAGACAAGCTCCTCGAGCTTGGTATGATCGCCTAAAGAATTTTCTTTTGGATTTGAATTTTAAAAAGGGCGAAGCCGATTCTACACTTTTTGTGAAGCATGCGAATAATGATATTTTATTAGTTCAAATTTATGTTGATGATATCATTTTCGGTGCTACTAACTTCACTCTTTGCGAAGAGTTTTCTAATGTTATGAAGGAACAATTTGAGATGAGCCACATGGGCGAACTCAAATATTTCTTAGGTCTCCAAATTCGCCAAATGAACAATGCAATCTTCATCCACCAAACGAAGTATACGGTGGAGTTGCTTAAGCGATTTGGAATGGAAAGTGCTTCCGGGAAAAAGACTCCAATGAGCACGACTACGCATCTCGATAAGGATACGGGCGGTAAGGATGTAGACATTCGTCTATATCAAGATATGATAGGTAGTTTACTTTATCTTACCGCAAGTAGGCCCGATATTATGTTTGCCGTATGCATTTGTGCTCGTTATCAGTCTCTACCTAAGGAGTCTCACTTAGTAGCGGTAAAGCGTATTTTTCGTTATCTAAGTTACACTTTAGATTTTGGATTACTTTATCTGAAATCTAGCACGTATGAGTTAGTCTCATACAGTGATGCCGATTATGCGGGATGCAAATCCGACAGAAAAAGTACTAGTGGCACTTGCCATTTTCTAGGAAATTCTCTTGTCTCTTGGTTTTCCAAGAAGCAAAATTCCGTATCACTTTCAACCACCGAGGCGGAATATATTGCCGTCGGTGCCGCTTGTGCCCAGGTTCTTTGGATGAGACACACTTTGAAGGATTTTGGTATTCATTGTGATACTAGCCCTATCATGGTGGATAACCAAAGTGCTATCTGTCTTTCAAAGAATCCGGTGCACCATTCCCGATCAAAACACATAGATGTCCGACACCATTTCTTAGATGATCATGTTGCTAAAAAGGACATCATATTAGTGTACGTTGAAACCCAAAAGCAAATCGCCGATATTTTCACGAAACCCCTAAAGGAGGACTCCTTTGTGCGGTTGCATCGAGAATTGGGGATTATGGGTGAATCCGAGATATAGGATTCATATTTCATTCAATTATCTTGCATGCTATTCGATTTCACGATATTTCATTCATGCTAGATTTATTGAATTTTTGGGAATTTTATGTGATTTGTTCGAATTTATTGCTCGAATTCGTATTTCAATGTCGTATTTAAGATTTCGACGTTTTATGGGGTAATTTAGATGACTAATGAGAGAGTTATGATGTTTCATCCAAGTGGTTTGTGAAGAGAAATCATTTATCAATTTTTGGACTCTTCTAGTCGGTCTAAGTTCATTTGTCAACTGACTAGATGCTCATCTAGTCGGTCAGCAAGTGAACTCAGACCGACTAGATCAAGCTTTTATATAACTCCTATCTTTTTCTTTCGTTAGTCGGTCATAGTACACTTACCGACCGACTAGATTGAAAACTAGTCGGTCAGTGAATATACTGCGACCGACTAATTCTTGCCCTAGAAATTCATCTGTGCCTCTGTTTCGACTTAGTCGGTTCAAGCTCATTGACCGACCGACTAGATCGTGATCTAGTCGGTCAGTGCTTGAACTGTGACCGACTAAGTGGGTTAGGGCATTTGTGTATTTTTGCTTCCAAACCGACTTAAACTCACTTTCATTCGACTAAAACTCACTTTTAGTCGGTTTGTCTCTCAGCTCTCGCCCGATAACTCCCAAAACCCGATCGAGCCCCTTCAAATTCTCGTCGACTCCGGCCATCACTCCGGCCATCCCCGCCGTCCGCCGCCGTCGCCTCCTCCTCCTAGGTATCTTCCCCCTCCTTCTAGGTCGATTTCTTTCCCTAGGGTTCGATTTCACCTTCTAGGTATTCTAGGGTTTCGGTTTTTTTAAGTTTTTCTTCTTAGGGCTTGTGAGTTAGGGCTTGTGCTTCTAGGGTTGTGTGCTTAGGGTTGTTGATCCTCCGTGATCGCTTGCTTGTACTCGTCGTGCCTCGACCATGGCAAAGACGAGGATTCCCATCGCCTCTTCTGGGGCTTCTCCTATGACCGTAGGGCCTTCCGACCCTAGGAATCCACCTAAGCCTAAACGCCATGCCAAATCTACCCAAGCTTCCCCCTCTTCGCCTCCTCTGAAGAAGCAGAGGTCGGCGACTCTTAAACCCAGAAAGAATTTGCCTAAAAAGCCCATTCTCCACACACCTGGTACTCCTCCTGATTCTGACCCTGAGTTTGTCCCTGAGGACGAGTCTGGCCCTAGGGAACCCACTCCTCCACTTCGTCCTAGGACTCGCTAGCCAAAGGGAAAGGGCCCAATGCCAGCGGGGGGTGTTGACATATCGTTGTGTCGTGACGACCCTTTGTGTCTCGCGGCCTACAACCGTATTGAACACTGCCCGATGCTATTGGAGCACTACGTCCAGTTTTCTGATTTCCTTGGCTTAGCTGACCTACTCTCCTATAGTGGTCTCCTTGATTATCTCCGATACGACCCCAAGGCCAATCCTAAACCATATCCTCGCCTTGTGAAATTATTCTATGCCAATCGTATTCGGGGACAGTACGATGCCAGCCACTCCATTGAGACTACTGTCTTGGGAACTCCTATAGTTCTCACGGCAGAAATCTTGGGGGAGATTCTTGGTTGTTCGTCGTCCGGTCTCCTTCCTTCGGACATTTCCGTCGATGATATTTCCTCCTTGGATCAGTCAGTTCTTTCAGATATCTTCCAGGTTATCCCCTCCGCATTCATTGGTGTTCCTTCGAAATCTTTCAAGCCGAATGCGTGGGTCCTTAACCTGATCTTGAAGTCATGTCTTCTCCCTAAGTATGGATCATCTTCACTTTCATCCCAGCCGTTCTTGAAATTGATCTACGCTCTTTTCTTGGTACGCATAAGATGGATTCTTTCGAGTGAATACGCAAGACCAATAAATCTGCACATATTCCATACCCTTGTTTGTTGACCCTCGTGTTTCGTCATTTCCGAGTCCCTCTCCCTTCTGACGATGAGCGTCCCTTGGGTACTCCTCTGAACGCGACGGCCGTTAAGAAATCTCTAGCGGCGCTTCGTCACGTGCAGAGGTCTACCGCATCTGCTTCCCAGGCTTCTCCGTCTGCTGCTTCAGCTGTCACGCCCTGCTTCCCATTCTACCGGGAGCGAGGACGCGAGCGGGTCCGCGATGTGCTTAAAACAAAGAGGAGTACTTTTTTTTTCTTCCTCCTTGGTTTAAACACACTAAGCGTCTATGAAATAATATGGCAGGATCTTGCATGCTTATAAGAAATAGTACAGATGACATTATTACAATACCAAAGCGTCTGAAAGTAAAGTACAACATAGGCCTAGTATGGCCGCAATCAACAAGTACAACAATTACATTATTCAAATATATAAAGTGCAGTCGCGAAGGGGAATATCTAGTCTTCTGTGGGTAGGTACTCCACGTAGCCTTCGAGCTCTGGCTCGGTTCCTGCAGTAAAGACTTCAACGAACTCACTGTCGGTACCTGACGGACATTTCGTAAAAATAACAAAATGAAATGTCCGTCAGCGAGGTATACTCGGTAAGATATTCTCAAAACCAAAATGTTAGACATTTAAATTAAAAACTGAAAACACAAATAATAAGATAAGTATAAAAGAGTTATAGCGGTGTAAAGCAGTTAAAGCAGTTAAATGTTCGCAACTATTTGTAACCTGCAACAATTTAATAATCTGATAGCAATTGGCGATACTGCTAGCAACCTGCAACAATTTACTATTCAATAGCAATTTTCAAAGCCATCTGTAACTTGTGACAATTTAACAATTCAATGATAACACTAGCAACCTGCAGAAAAGATGTTAGAACAATTAATCAAAAACCAGTCTATCCTAGTGATAAGTCCATGTCCAAGAGTACTAGAGATAACCAACATGCAGCCTGCGACGGGAGCAACTCCGCGGTTTACCCACCGTTCCGATATGGCAACGGTCAAGGTTCTAACCCCCGTAATGTGTTGGAGGTAATTTAGTATGGCGCATCCAGTCATTCTGTAACACTTGTGATCATAGACTACCCCAATCCCAGGTCAAGTCTAGTGTCGGTCAAAAGAACGTGTACTATCTGTCTATTATTGAAATTCCATCTTTCATTCTATATTGTTAAAGTTCCATCTTCCATTCAATATTGTTGAAGTTCCATCTTCCATTTCAGTCAATTCAGTCTCGGTTTTCAACAGTCCGTACGATAGTTTCACAAAAGTTCACCACTTTGCGATTCGATTTAGCAATTAGAAGAAAACATAAAGATCACTTAAATTGATGAAAGAACGAGTAAGATCTGATTTTAACTAAGCAAAAGAGTTTAAATTAGCTTAAAATACTTTCTAAGACTAGTAGTTATTTTTCAAGATTTTTAAACAATTTTTAAACAAATTTAAATAGCCAAAAAGCAATTTTAAATCAAGAAATGATTTTTAAAACATATGTTCAAGGAATTGTTTAGAACAAACCGTACATCAGAATTCTTCAAACAAGGTGTCAAAATGATCGTATTCACTAGTACTATGACATATATTTTTATCGTACATAAGTGTACGTAAAAATCACAGATTACGAATTTTAAAAGGATTTTTAAAACAAGAATTTAGCAATACAACATATCTTCAAAGATTTATTCCGGGCAAACCGTACGTCGGAATTCTGTAAACAAGATGTCAAAACGATCGTATTTACAAGTACTGTAACATATATTTTTATCGTACAGCGGTATATGTAAAAATTGCAAGCTACGAATTTTAAAAGGAGTTTAACCTATTTAAGTTTTGCCTTTAAAAATTCACTGTGAGAAATATACTTGCCTGATCGCGACGAAACTAGCGCCAATGGATTCGTTTCGACGTTTCTGATTTTCTGGGGCTATCCACACATTTTTCTGGCCCCTGTATATCAAGTTATGGATTTATAACCCTTAAACCCTATTATTAATTAATTAAATACTGAAATTTCGAAATTATTTTCGATATTTACGAAAATGCCATCGCTACTTACGCTCGCCGTCGACAGCAGCTGAGGGCGGGGGAGATCTCCTCGAGTTCGCCGGTGGCGGCAGCGGTGGCGGTGTCGGGGGTCGGGGTCGGCGGCGTCGCGGCGAGGCGACAGCGGCGGAGAGCTGTGAGGCGGCGGCGGCGGCTGACAGGTCACGGCGACGGGCGGCGTCGTTTGGGTTCGGGGGACGCCGGAGGGCAGCGGGGTGGCGGGGGTGCTCCGATGGCGGAGACGAAGGCGGCGAGGGGCGGTCGTCTGCGGCGGCGGACGGCGGGGGAGAGCTGCGAGCTCGGAGGGAGGAGGGGGCGGTGGCTGCCGTGAGCGGGCGATGGGAGTTGTCGGGGGAGAGAAGCTCACGGCGGAGCTGACGGGCGTGGGCGGCGTTGGCGGTTGCGTCGCCGTGGAGGAGGGTGGCGGTCGGTGGTCGGAGAACGAACGGGAGAGGGGAGATGGGTTCGACGTGAAGGGGAAGAGAGCGGGGGTCGGGGCTTTTGCCTGGGTTGTTGTGAAGAGGAGATAGGATAGTAGAGGGGTTTATATAGGTTATAATATTAGTTTAATAAGGGGGTAATTAATATTTAGTCAAGATAGCCATTAATACAAAGTTAGTCCTTTTGAAAAATTGGTTAGAAGGTTAGACTAAAACTCTAAATCAAAACGTGTGAGGTTGCCGACAGATGTGGGTGATTAAACTAGGTAATTAACATGGTAATTAGGGTAACGTAAAACGGTAATTAGTGAAAGTAATTAGTGAAATTACAATTTTGTCCCTCGGGTTAAACGACTCCGAAAAATTACGAAAATATAGCCACGGGTTCGTGTCGTCACGAGGATCGTGACTACGAGATCCGTTTCGTAGTTTGGACTACGGAAATACGTGTTTTGGGGCAAAATGTTTAGGAAGCGGGTTTGCGGGTTCTCTATTGGTTCGACATCGGAAAATTACGAAATTAATGTGGGAGGCTCTAAATGATCTTAGAGTGACACTGTAGAAGTTTGAAATCATTTTGAAAACGTTTACTTAGAAAAATAATTGTTACGGCTATAATGTTAAAATTGAGTTTAAATAATTATAAAAATCATTTAGGGACTAAGGTTGATACTCGTATACCCTAAAATATGTTATAAATATATTGGTTCCACAAAACATTTTTTTATAAATGATTTATAAACTATTTTGATGTTCAACTCCTAACAAACCATTATAAAATATTATTAATTAATAAAATATATAGAAATTGGGTATTGCTGAATACGGGTCATCACATTCTACCCACCTTATAAAAATTCCGTCCTCGGAATTTCTCACACTAAAATACATATAATAAGATACAATGAACTAAGATTCGGTGAACAAATATGGATATCTCTTGCGCATTTCATCTTCTCGTTCCCAGGTGGATTCGCCAGGTGAGTCATGTCGCCACATCACTCTAACGAGATTGACTACGCTATTCCTGAGAGTCTTCTGACGTCGATCCAAAATCTGCACTGGTTGTTGCTCATAAGAGAGATCTGGTCGTACTGTGATCTCTGAGTGGTCAACCACATGAGTAGGATCACTAATGTAACGACGCAGCTGTGAGACATGGAATACGTCATGTACTCCTTCCAGCGAAGGTGGTAGGGCCAGGCGGTAAGCTACTTCTCCAACTCGCTCCAGTATATCGAAAGGGCCGATAAATCTCGGACTGAGCTTTCCTCTTCTTCCAAATCTGATTACTCCCGGTTAGGGGATATCTTCAGAAATACATGATCTCCAGGTTGAAACTCTAGATGACGACGCTTCGCATCAGCCCAGTGCTTGTATCGGTCTTGTGCAATGCGAAGTTTGTCTCTGATAGTACGCACTACATCAACAGCTTCTACAATCATCTCCGGACCCAAAAGTTCTCGATCGCCAATGTCATCCCAACTTAATGGAGAACGACATTTTCTTCCATAAAGTGCTGCAAATGGGGCCATACCGATACTTGCTTGGTAGCTGTTGTTGTAGGAAAACTCCACTAAGTGCAAGTGGTCTTCCCACGAGCCTTTGAAGTCAAGCATACAAGCTCTCAACATATCTTCGAGTATCTGGATGGTGCGCTCTGATTGTCCATCTGTCTGCGGATGATACGCAGTGCTGAAGCTCAGACTGGTACCAAGATTTGATTGCAGACTTTTCCAAAAGTGAGAAGTGAATCTCGTGTCTCGATCAGAGACAATGCTTACTGGGACTCCGTGCAATCTCACGATTTCCTGCACGGTCATTGCTCATATTACGACATAAACTAGGAAGAAGTTATAAGGTATAGAATTAAGCATTACCTCCATGTACTTCTTCGCAAGTAATTCAGTCGATTGTCCTACTCGGAAGGGTATGAAGTGTGCTGACTTGGTTAATCGATCAACGATCACCCAGATGGCATCATTCTGTTTTGTACTCCGAGGTAGTCCAGTGACGAAGTCCATTGTGATGTGTTGCCACTTCCACTCGGGAATAGGCAGCGGTTGAAGCAATCCTGCGACGCGATGATGTTCAGCCTTCACTTGCTGACATACGAGGCATTTGGCGACGCTTCGAGCAATGCTTCTCTTCATTCCATGCCACCAAAAATTTAGACGAAGATCCTTGTACATTTTGGTGCCACCAGGATGTACAGAGTATGGGGAACTATGTGTTTCATTCATTAGCTCTTCTCGGATATCGCCTGAAGGCACACAGATTCTGCTGCCATATCTCAAGGATCCGTCTTCATGGATAAAAAAATCCGTTCGAAGACTTGCTTCCACTTGAGCCTTGATCTTCCGTAACTTTGCATCTCCAGCTTGAGCGGCTTTGATACGGTCGATGATGGTAGACTGAATTTGAAGATTCATCAATGAAGCTTCAATCCCAGGTAGAATGATTTCAATCTCCATCTCTCGCAGCTCTAGTTGTAGTCTCTTCTGAGCCGTGAGTGTCATAACAGTTGGTAGCCGGCTCAAAGCGTCTGGTACGACATTAACCTTCCCAGGGTGATATTGGAGGTCGATGTCGTAGTCAGCCATGAGTTCCAACCATCTGCGTTGTCTCATGTTTAGCTCCTTCTGCGTGAAGATATACTTCAGACTTTTGTGGTCGGTGAAGATCTTTACTTGCTCGCCCAGTAGAAAATGTCTCCAGATCTTCAGAGCAAAAATAACTGCGGCTAGCTCCAGATCATGAGTCGGATAGTTCTTCTCATGAGTCTTCAGTTGTCGAGAAGCATACGCCACAACATGACCATGTTGATGTAGCACGCATCCGAGACCTTTGCCAGATGCGTCACAATATACTTCAAATCCCCCAGTTCTGTCTGGTATAGCCAGAACTGGTGCAGTTGTTAGCTTCGTCTTCAATCCTTCGAAAGCTTGTTCACAAGCCTCGGACCAAATATACTTGACGTCCTTCCTCGTCAGTCGAGTCATAGGCTCAGCAATCTTGGAGAAGTCCTGGATGAATCGACGGTAGTAGCCAGCCAATCCAAGAAAACTCCGGATGTCCGAAACTGACCGAGGGGTTGGCCAATTTCTAACAGATGCGACTTTCTCCGGATCGACAGAAATACCATCTCCAGATACCACATGCCCAAGAAAGGCAACGCGGTTAAGCCAAAATTCACATTTGCTGAACTTGGCATAAAGTCGATGATGACGCAGAGTCTTCAATACGATCCGCATGTGGTCAGCATGATCTTCCTCGCTTTTCGAATAGACCAGAATGTCATCAATAAAGATCACTACGAATTTATCCAAAAACTCATAAAAGATGAGGTTCATGAGATTCATGAATACTGCTGGCGCATTGGTCACGCCAAAGGGCATAACTGCGAATTCGTAGTGTCCATACTTGGTTCGAAAAGCAGTCTTGGATATGTCGTCCTTCTTGACTTTCACTTGGTGATATCCACTTCGGAGGTCAAGCTTGGAGAAGACTCGAGACCCACCAAGTTGGTCGAAGATGTCGTCGATGCGCGGCAATGGATATTTGTTCTTCACGGTGACCTTGTTCAGCTCTCGGTAGTCCACGCACATCCTTCTTGAGCCGTCCTTCTTCTTGACCAATAGGACTGGTGCACCCCAGGGAGATACGCTGGGATGTATCAATCCCTTCTGCAACAGGTCGTCTAATTGGGTACGAAGTTCCTCCAATTCTACTGGTGCCATACGATAAGGAGCTTTGGAGATAGGCTGAGTATCTGGCATCAGGTCAATGGTGAATTCGAGAGCTCGATCGGGTGGTAATCCTGAAATTTCTTCAGGAAATACGTCGTCGAATTCTCGAACTACTCTGGGCTTCTCAGGTTCAGCTAGCATAGAGGCCATCATCATCTTCAGAGGCTTGGCCCGGAATTGAATAGGTCCAAGCGACTGGCTTCCGCTCGAAAATTCGAACATTGGATGGTTGGGAATTTCGAACACTACCTTCTTTTTACGACAATCGATGGTAGCGTAAAAAGTTCCTAACCAATCCATTCCGAATACAGCGTCAAAGTTTGGCATGTCGATTATCATGAAGTCAGCGTAGAGCTCGCGACCACATATCACCAAAGGGCATGATCGACAGCCACCGGAAGTCTTCACTACGCCATTCCCGGTGTTGATGTTCCATCGGTTAGAAAGAGGGTCAATAGGAATGGAATGTGTTGTAGCGAACTTAAGTGATAAGAAGCAATGGGATGCTCCAGAATCAAAGAGGGATAAGGCTGGTGTAGATGCTACTAAAACGATACCTAGAGTACGATAAGGTATTCTTAGCAGTCTAAAGTAAAGCTATGAGCATCTAGTAAGGGAGGATGTCTTAGATGTTACCTGTGATCACTGGTTCAGTCGCCTAAGCTTCTTCAGCAGTCATGGTAAAAGCTTGGCGTTTAGGCTGGGCCTGTTGGAAAACCCTCTGCTGTGGCGGTAAGGGTGGTCCACGGGATGTTGATCCAGGAGCTCCAGTAGTAAATGGTTTGTTGATGCGCTGGGGGCAGTCCTTAACAGTGTGCTCCGGTGATCCACATGCCAAGCATTGGTTCAACAGTTGGCGACAGTCCTTCTTGGTATGGCCCGGTCGGTTGCAGTGGAAGCATACCATAGTAGCTCGATTGTTGTTTGGAGGAGCAGCGGTCCGGTTGTTGGCTGGAGCAACAGGCCTGTAGTTGTTGGGAGCAGTAGGCCTCTTGAAGGTAGTAGTCTGCATCGGTCGAAGATTGTTCTTCGGTGGTTCCATCGGGCGCTTTCCTTGGGCTGCTTTACGCTGTTTGTCAAGAGCCTCATGGTTGCGGGCAAACTCCAGTATCTTCTCATAGCTGGTCAGATCAGCCGAGGTCATTGAAGCTTGAATATTGTAATTCAGACCTTGGCGGAACTGGAAGGCATGATCTTCCGTATTCTCGACCATGTGAGGAGCGAATTGACTCAGCATAGAGAACTCAGCATCGTACTCGTCAACAGTCATTGATTCTTGTTTTAAGTTGACGAAACGTTGTTGAAGTTCCCTTCTTGCTGCTTTAGGGAAAAACTTTGTGTCGAAACGCTCGCGAAATGTGGCCCAGGCAATAGGTCGCATTATACGCTTTTCCTCAGTGTCCCACCAGGTTCGGGCGTAATCAGTCAGTTGGAGCCTGGCTATTTCCACCCATCCAGCCTGGGGGATGCGGGCATCGGCCAAATTGTCTTCAGTGTTACGTGCCCATTCTTCAGCTTCCAATGGAGTTTCCTTCCCAGAGAACGTTTTAGGACGCATCTCACGGAATTGTTTAACTCCGGCTTCTCCTCGGCGTTCAGTCCTAGGTTCACGCTCGAGGATTTGATGCTGGATGTCCAACATCTCTCTGATGATCCCCATGAAGTCGTTCTCGGTGATGCCGTTGGTGTTCCTGGTGTTGGGTCTACCTGCCATGCTGCAAAACAAACCACAAGGTAAGTTCGGTAATTATATACTAGTTAGATACTTTGATATCAATGACATCCAAACCATTTCTTAAGGTATTCGCATAAGCAAGACCTGCATGGGCCACCACTAAAACCTGTCACGCCCCGCTTCCCATTCTACCGGGAGCGAGGACTCGAGCGGGTCCGCGATGTGCTTAAAACAAAGAGGAGTACTTTTTTTTTCTTCCTCCTTGGTTTAAACACACTAAGCGTCTATGAAATAATATGGCAGGATCTTGCATGCTTATAAGAAATAGTACAGATGACATTATTACAATACCAAAGCGTCTGAAAGTAAAGTACAACATAGGCCTAGTATGGCCGCAATCAACAAGTACAACAATTACATTATTCAAATATATAAAGTGCAGTCGCGAAGGGGAATATCTAGTCTTCTGTGGGTAGGTACTCCACGTAGCCTTCGAGCTCTGGCTCGGTTCCTGCAGCAAAGACTTCAACGAACTCACTGTCGGTACCTGACGGACATTTCGTAAAAACAACAAAATGAAATGTCCGTCAGCGAGGTATACTCGGCAAGATATTCTCAAAACCAAAATGTTAGACATTTAAATTAAAAACTGAAAACACAAATAATAAGATAAGTATAAAAGAGTTATAGCGGTGTAAAGCAGTTAAAGCAGTTAAATGTTCGCAACTATTTGTAACCTGCAACAATTTAATAATCTGATAGCAATTGGCGATACTGCTAGCAACCTGCAACAATTTACTATTCAATAGCAATTTTCAAAGCCATCTGTAACTTGTGACAATTTAACAATTCAATGATAACACTAGCAACCTGCAGAAAAGATGTTAGAACAATTAATCAAAAACCAGTCTATCCTAGTGATAAGTCCATGTCCAAGAGTACTAGAGATAACCAACATGCAGCCTGCGACGGGAGCAACTCCGCGGCTTACCCACCGTTCCGATATGGCAACGGTCAAGGTTCTAACCCCCGTAATGTGTTGGAGGTAATTTAGTATGGCGCATCCAGTCATTCTGTAACACTTGTGATCATAGACTACCCCAATCCCAGGTCAAGTCTAGTGTCGGTCAAAAGAACGTGTACTATCTGTCTATTATTGAAATTCCATCTTTCATTCTATATTGTTAAAGTTCCATCTTCCATTCAATATTGTTGAAGTTCCATCTTCCATTTCAGTCAATTCAGTCTCGGTTTTCAACAGTCCGTACGATAGTTTCACAAAAGTTCACCACTTTGCGATTCGATTTAGCAATTAGAAGAAAACATAAAGATCACTTAAATTGATGAAAGAACGAGTAAGATCTGATTTTAACTAAGCAAAAGAGTTTAAATTAGCTTAAAATACTTTCTAAGACTAGTAGTTATTTTTCAAGATTTTTAAACAATTTTTAAACAAATTTAAATAGCCAAAAAGCAATTTTAAATCAAGAAATGATTTTTAAAACATATGTTCAAGGAATTGTTTAGAACAAACCGTACATCAGAATTCTTCAAACAAGGTGTCAAAATGATCGTATTCACTAGTACTATGACATATATTTTTATCGTACATAAGTGTACGTAAAAATCACAGATTACGAATTTTAAAAGGATTTTTAAAACAAGAATTTAGCAATACAACATATCTTCAAAGATTTATTCCGGGCAAACCGTACGTCGGAATTCTGTAAACAAGATGTCAAAACGATCGTATTTACAAGTACTGTAACATATATTTTTATCGTACAGCGGTATATGTAAAAATTGCAAGCTACGAATTTTAAAAGGAGTTTAACCTATTTAAGTTTTGCCTTTAAAAATTCACTGTGAGAAATATACTTGCCTGATCGCGACGAAACTAGCGCCAATGGATTCGTTTCGACGTTTCTGATTTTCTGGGGCTATCCACACATTTTTCTGGCCCCTGTATATCAAGTTATGGATTTATAACCCTTAAACCCTATTATTAATTAATTAAATACTGAAATTTCGAAATTATTTTCGATATTTACGAAAATGCCATCGCTACTTACGCTCGCCGTCGACAGCAGCTGAGGGCGGGGGAGATCTCCTCGAGTTCGCCGGTGGCGGCAGCGGTGGCGGTGTCGGGGGTCGGGGTCGGCGGCGTCGCGGCGAGGCGACAGCGGCGGAGAGCTGTGAGGCGGCGGCGGCGGCTGACAGGTCACGGCGACGGGCGGCGTCGTTTGGGTTCGGGGGACGCCGGAGGGCAGCGGGGGTGGCGGGGGTGCTCCGATGGCGGAGACGAAGGCGGCGAGGGGCGGTCGTCTGCGGCGGCGGACGGCGGGGGAGAG
The DNA here is from genome assembly GCA_030789695.1 of Scilla litardierei. NCBI lineage: Eukaryota > Viridiplantae > Streptophyta > Magnoliopsida > Asparagales > Asparagaceae > Scilla > Scilla litardierei. Next base: position 436,782,917 of record CM061142.1, on the reverse strand, counting down.
CTGCGAGCTCGGAGGGAGGAGGGGGCGGTGGCTGCCGTGAGCGGGCGATGGGAGTTGTCGGGGGAGAGAAGCTCACGGCGGAGCTGACGGGCGTGGGCGGCGGCGGCGGTTGCGTCGCCGTGGAGGAGGGTGGCGGTCGGTGGTCGGAGAACGAACGGGAGAGGGGAGATGGGTTCGACGTGAAGGGGAAGAGAGCGGGGGTCGGGGCTTTTGCCTGGGTTGTTGTGAAGAGGAGATAGGATAGTAGAGGGGTTTATATAGGTTATAATATTAGTTTAATAAGGGGGTAATTAATATTTAGTCAAGATAGCCATTAATACAAAGTTAGTCCTTTTGAAAAATTGGTTAGAAGGTTAGACTAAAACTCTAAATCAAAACGTGTGAGGTTGCCGACAGATGTGGGTGATTAAACTAGGTAATTAACATGGTAATTAGGGTAACGTAAAACGGTAATTAGTGAAAGTAATTAGTGAAATTACAATTTTGTCCCTCGGGTTAAACGACTCCGAAAAATTACGAAAATATAGCCACGGGTTCGTGTCGTCACGAGGATCGTGACTACGAGATCCGTTTCGTAGTTTGGACTACGGAAATACGTGTTTTGGGGCAAAATGTTTAGGAAGCGGGTTTGCGGGTTCTCTATTGGTTCGACATCGGAAAATTACGAAATTAATGTGGGAGGCTCTAAATGATCTTAGAGTGACACTGTAGAAGTTTGAAATCATTTTGAAAACGTTTACTTAGAAAAATAATTGTTACGGCTATAATGTTAAAATTGAGTTTAAATAATTATAAAAATCATTTAGGGACTAAGGTTGATACTCGTATACCCTAAAATATGTTATAAATATATTGGTTCCACAAAACATTTTTTTATAAATGATTTATAAACTATTTTGATGTTCAACTCCTAACAAACCATTATAAAATATTATTAATTAATAAAATATATAGAAATTGGGTATTGCTGAATACGGGTCATCACATCAGCCCCCTCTCGTCCTGCTACATTAGATGATGTCGTACTCCTTCTTCGTCGGCACGAGTCGCGTTTGGCTCGTACCGAGGAGGTCGTCTGCCGTATGGCTCAGATGATGGGGATTGATCTTCCTCCCTCTGTCTCTGAGGCCGAGGAGATGGACGATGAGGAGATTGACGAGCTTGTCACTTCTTTGGCTCGTGACGATGTTGCCACGACCACTGCTGCTGCTGCTGCTACCACATCTTCTGCTCCTGGAGATGGCACCACTTCCGGTGCTCCAGAGCCTTCTGCTTCAGCACTTCAGACTTCTGAGCCTCCTGCTGATCCTTTTGCCGATCCTGCTGATATTCCTGTTGACACATCTGCCGTCGAGCCCGTCGTTGATGTCTCGACTCCTGCCCCGACGATTCCATCTGTTGAGACACCTCTACTCCCTGCAGAGCCTGAGTCCACTCCGTCGACTGGACCCGCGGACACTGCAGATCCAGCCTCTTCCTCGTGATCGTTGTTCCGAGGACTCTCCACTACGCTTTGGATGTTATATCTTAGTGAGAGTATTTTGGGTTAGGATAGAGTATGAGGGTTCTGATGTTTTGATGTACTTTTGGAGTTTTCTGGATGTCGGTTGGATATTTTGATGTGTTGTATTTTGATGTACTCTGGATATTGATGATGATGTTCTATTTTGATGTAGACGATGATGTTGTTCTTTTTGATGTTTATATAGATGATGTGTTGCATTTGATGTGATGTACATTTTTATATTTGATATCTTTTTTGGATGTACTCATGATGTTATCATTTATATATATACATCGTCGTTCTCTTTATCTTATTTCGTCGTGCACATTTACTATTCGTTCAATGCATATGATGTGTGAATTCGTCGCTCGACGCATGCAAACTTGGTTAAATAGATTTAAATTCTATAATTGTATAGAATTGTTTTCCATGCACAAATTTAACCAAGAATATTGAATATTGAAGAGTATGTTTCTTTATTCAATTAATGAATAATTATTTGGTATTTTTGATGATTCTGATTTTCACTTTGTGATAATGGACAATTGGCACACTTTGATTTGATTTTATCGCTTTTCCTTTGGTGTCAATTAGTTCCATCGTCATTGTCTACGACTCCCGATGTTGGATTTTCCATTTCCTACTTGTTGTCGTTGTATGCCCCCCATTTTTGGGATAATGCCAAAGGGGGAGAGATAATGATAATAAATAGCGCAAATGAAAATTTAACTCATTTTCCAAGAATCTAGTTTGATATGTTAGATTCAGGGGGAGTTAAGATACATATAAGGATTTTCAAAATCCGATATTTCGAAAATTGATTCTCTTTATTTATCTTACTCATCTGATTGATGCAATTCATATATATTCATTTTGGAATTAACGTGTCATCAATGCAGGGGGAGTAAGTATTTTACATTTGAATCATTATTTTTTATTATTATTTATGTTGGTTTGTCATCACCAAAAAGGGGGAGAATGTTGAATATTGGACTCCCCGGATTTGGTTTTGATGATGAGCAAACATAAATAATCCATGAACTAACAATTTGTGAGCGCAGTTTTGGAGATCGTCGCCAAATTCACGAGAACATTCAAAGCGACATCTCAACACTTCCCAAAGCTCGTATTCATGTCCAAAGCTTCGTTGAAGCTCTTGCGCCGTTTTGGAAGTTATGAAGAAAGAATCGAAGCTCTCGAAGACTGTTTAATAAGGTTTTATTTATAGTCTTTTAGCTTCGATATATAGAATGTTAAGCCTTGAGTATATCTTACGTTTCTATCTTCATTTCGCTCATTTCGTAGCTCTAGGATTCTTGCACAGGTTCATTCTAACTTCCTCGAAGCATCGCACTTCGATTCGGACTTTATTGTGCATGTTAGTTGGTACAAGAAGGAGTACTGACCGACTAGATGGTGATCTAGTCGGTCGGCAACTCTTCTTGGACCGACTAGTTTGATTTCTTAATTTCTTGGACTTTACTGTTTACAGTTAGTCGGTCTACGTTGACTCACCGACCGACTAGTTTGTGAACTAGTCGGTCAGTGATGCTTCCTTGACCGACTAGTTGTGACTTACTGTTCACTCTAAATTTCTCCTGAGCTACTGTTTATCGTTAGTCGGTCTAAGAACGTTTGGTGACCGACTAGTTGACAATCTAGTCGGTCAACTTTTGTTCTTGGACCGACTAAGTCAACTTGCACTCAGACTAATTCATTTTGCCTCTTAGTCGGTCTACGTTCATTGACTGACCGACTAGTTGTGAAACTAGTCGGTCAGACAGTCTTCTTGGACCGACTAGGTTTCTAGGTCTGAAATTCTATCTCTTCTCAGATCTTCACTTAGTCGGTCCATACTGTTTGACTGACCGACTAGTTGATGAACTAGTCGGTCAGTGATTGTTCTTTGACCGACTAATCCTCACAGATTTCTATCCGTTGGAGAATGACCTAACTTGTTTTTATGGGACCCTATAAATACGAACCTAGGTCATTTCTATCTAGGTTAGAGCTGCCATTAAGAGATCCATTGAGTTCTAAAGAGATAGCCTTACTCACTCAAATCAAAAGCTCTCTTCCTCACAAGAACCCATTCTCTCTCTCATTCTAGATCTAGAATCCATCTAGAGAGAAGCTTGTTCTTGGTGAGCTCTTCAAGCTATTGCTTGATCCAAGTCTCCAAATCATTCCTAGGCACCGATTGCTGGTCATTTCCTTGGTGCTAGGTCTTGGTGACTTCATCTTCCTCAAATCCTTCATTTCACCTATTGGATAAGAAAAACTCAAGGTATAGGATTTTGTGATAAGTTTGCTTATTTCAATATAACTCATTTATATTGCTTGTTGATTCTCTCGGTTGTGAGAGAAGGTTGTGATCCCGGGTTGTGGGATTCACTTTTGCCGTTGTTGTATGATTTGATCTTGTGAAGGTTTTTCACAAGATATTCATAGTGGAAATCTTGAGTTAGGGTTTCTAACTCAAGTATCCGGAGGGGATCCGGGTGGTTGGGACGTAGGATCACCGGGAACAAGTCGGGGAGACTTGGGTGGATCCGAACCCATTAACATCGTTTGTTTGCATTGTTAATTTTGTTGTTGTCATTCAATTTAAGCTTCCGCAAATTGATTTGGTAGTTGTTTGCAATTTAATTTGGAATTATACTCCGTATTATTTTAAAGTATTATTCACCCCCCCCCCCTCTAGTACTTGTGCAGTAGCTGGTAGGGCATTACAAACTGCTAGTCGACCAGCTGATTCACTAGTCGACTAGTCGGTGTACTATGGTCGACAAGTGTTAGCTCGAATATAGAACTAGTAATCTATGTTGAAATTAGTCGACTACTGAAGGTGGTCTAGTCGACTAGAAATCTGATACACAAATGTGGACAATGGAACTCAGCCCTTAATTCAGTTATTAATAATCTTATTGATTGTTAAAGCTTTTAAACAAATAAACAACATACATAATTAATCAAGCATGCAACATGATCCCTATTGATGTGAGATGCCAATGATTATTATGTGGGCATCTCACTTAGGTTTTCTAAGCTATTTCAGTTTAGAAATCAAACCATTTAGGTTTAGACCTACTATCTTTTACATATTTATATTTAGTTGAAAAGTGAACATCTTTCATGAAGTTACTAGTATAAATAGTTTTCATTTTATTATTAATTCCTCTTGGAATCCAAATTTTAATAGTTTTCTTCTTATTAAGATTTGAACTACTAGTTTGGGGATCCTTAATATTGTTATTGTTATTATTATTGATGGGTTTGTTTGTTGATGTGTTATTGACATTGTTCTTATGATTTTTTTGGTAATTTAGTGTAAATATGCTTGATTTGGATTATTATATAATATTCCATTTTTATTGTTGTTAACAATTTGTGAATCTATTAAGAAATATATGTTTTCTGTTCCTTTGTTAAATTTAGTTACATTATTATGTAGGTCAGTATACTTAGCTTTAACGTTAGCTACTTCATTAACTAAGTTATCTAACCTAGTGTTCAGATTTTTATATTCATTCTTGATATTTTTATTATCATCTTCTAGAGATTTGTTTTCAACCTTAAGCTTTTTTATTTTCATTTTCTAATTCTTGATTTAAAAGAGTTAATTCCTCAGGGATGTTCTTTAATTTCTCAGGTTCCTCTTTTAACATATTGTTTTCTTCTTTTACATCTTTTAAATTTGAACATTTTTTTGAAGTTTTTCTAATTTAACATACTTCCTAGGAACATATCATGTCAAGAACATAATTCAATAAAAGCTTTATCAACATAAAATTCTTCTACATCACTATCATTATTACTATCACACAATCACTATCATTAATTCTAGAAATTAAGCTAGTGCTTACCTTATCGGAGGCTAAGGACATAAATCACATATATACTCTTTCCTCCTTTTCTTCCCCATCTAATGAAGAAGAAGATGATGAGTCATCAAATCTCTCTTGGGATCTTATTCCCTTGCGGTCAAAGCCTTCTTCTTTGGCTTCTTTGGCTTCTCTGGATCTCCATCTTGTAGACTCTGTTCTCCTCCTCCTTGTTTTTCTCCAAGGGGCAATCCCTCTTGACGTCCACTGACTTGTTACAACCATAGCAAATAACATCGTTAGACAATCAGTTATTGAATTTAAGTTGAAGCTTACCTTTGAGGAGCTTCTTGAACGTCCTTGATATGGGTGTGATGCCCTCCTCCTCGGCATCTGATTCTTCAGTGTAGGATTTCCTCGTTTTGAAAGCTAATGCTTTCTTCATTGGTTGCTCTTATCTATTCTCCTCTTTAAGCAGAATCTCATAAGCCATGGAATTTCCTATAAGATCATCCATAATTACCTTTGAGATGTCATGTGTTTCTTGAATGGCGATGGTCTTTCCTCTCCACTCTGGTGTAAGTGATTGGATCACTTTCATAACTTGTTCGTGCAAGGTTAGTTTCTTACCAAGACTTGTAAAATTGTTAATAATATCAAAAAATCTAGCGTTCAAATCAGTAATATACTCACCTTCTCCCATTTTATATCTTTCAAATTTACTATTACGCATATTTATTTTAGAGTCTTTTACTCCACTAGTACATTCAAGGGTAACCTCAAGTGTGTGTCAAATCTCATGTGCCATTGTGCACTGCAAGATGTGATAAAACTCATTTGCATCCAAAGAGCAACATAGCACGTTAATTGCTTTGGCAATTGAGGTTCCCCATCCTCTCATCATCTTTCCAAGACACCATAGGTGTGGTTGGTTTCTTGTACTTAATCTTCACGATGATTCACAAGTCTAGATCTATGGATTGGATGTATCTCGTCATACGAGTCTTCCAAGACCGTAGTTGGTGCCATTAAACAATGGAGGTCAAAAGGCATGGTGACCCTCGGGGAAGTGGGTTGGGAACAAAGTTGATGCCATCTATATATCCAGGCTCTAATACCATGTGTTGGATAATGTAAGAAAGCAAATAGTCACTAGACGAGGGGAGGGGGAATAGTGTTTATCAAATAAAATTACTACTTAAAATTTTCCCTCAATTAATCTATCTAAGAAATTAATTATACCATGTGTTGGATCCAGTAAGAAAGCAAATAGTCAATTGAGTCTTAATCAACTACACACTAACTTGAAGAGTAAAGCATCGAAATTTTAAAACAAATGCAAGTAAAATAAATTGCACAAGAGAGAACACAGAAATACCAATGCTAACACAAGAGAATTATCCTAGTTCACCCCTCAGCCGGGCTACGTCCAGTCCCAATGTACCCTTGGATTTTTCACTAATCAAACTCTCAAAGAGATAAGATTACACTTGCCTCAACAAGAGGACTTTCCACCCTCCTTACATATAATGAGGATTTACAACAACTCTTCAACAAGAGGACTTCAATCACCAGAGGCTTTACAACATCACCAACAAATGTGGATTTCCAACAATTAAACTCCTCAACACTAATGAGGATAAGCACACTTATCACCACGCCTTTGTGGATTTTATAACTTACATCTTTTGTTGAAGTTGTCAGTACACTCTTTGAATTGAAGCTTTGAATTGAAGCTTTGCATGAAAGTGTGGCTAAGGAAAAACAATACTCTTTGATCTCTAATAATAACGATTAAGCTTTATGAGATCAATAGAAAGATTGCCCAAATTTTTTTCTTAAAAAGCTTTTAAAGAAAAACTATTTTGGCCAAGGAAGACTTTAACAAGAGGGCTTAAGAGAGCTTTTGTAAACTTACTTTCACTTGAAAATTGATCAATAAAGTCTTAGTTAATTTCTCTAACAGCCCTCCATATAAAGGAGACAAATCTGGACGAGACAACTACCCAAAATGCCCCTATAATGGCTAGAATCGGCTAGTAAAAATCTTTATGTTATAGGCCAACAACTAGTTACTAGTCGATTAGAGTTTACTCATTAGTTGACTAGTTCATCATCTAGTCGACTGCTTGTTGAACTCTGGTCGACTAGTTCAGCAATACTAGGAAGAGATGGAACTCTCTGTAAAAACTAGTCAACTACAGTTCTACTTCTAGTCGACCAATTCAACAGAGCTAGTTGACTAGATCCATAACTATAGTAGACTAATATCCTGATATTCTGCTAGTTTGCTTCTAACTTATAACTAATCGACTGGCTGTCAGTACTAGTTGACTAGTCTGACTGTTATATTATGTTTTTGACCTATAACTCTAAGAAATCTTTTCAAAGAGATTTTAAACCATTTTAAAACAATTTAAAAGATTTTTCTAAGTGTGTAAAGCTTCAATCTAAGGCTGTAGAATGAATCAATAATAGGACTAAAAAATACACCAAAATTCTATATTCTTGACTCTTAATGTAGTCCATTATGCTTGGTTCTTTTCTTGACTCCTTATACTCCATGAGCTTCATTACCTTGACTTGGGCTCTTCTTTGAAATCTTCATTCATCTTTATGAGCTCCATAAGCCTTCATGTGAGTCTTCCATGTATAGTTGAACTCCACGATCTTTTGTTTCTAATCTTTGGTACATACACTTATAATTCAATAAGCGTTTGCATCAAAATATAATTGGGGACTCAATATTTAATAATAAGAAGGATTGTGATCTTTCCAAGATAACTCTTCCTGTCAAAAGAAGGGCACCTGGTAGTCCGCTATCGGTTCACATTCGAGGGGCCATGGATTTACCTCAGGAGGGCAGTATGCAGAATAGATGTAGCAACTGTAATCAGCTCAGTCGTTACAAATCAAATTATTAAAATCCTCCTCACGCAATAGCATAAGTTCAATATTTCTAATTTATTTCACTATATGTCTGTATTTGTACTTATTTTACATTGTGTGCATTTTCTATTACTTGTGTTATTCATGGCACTTGCATATTTAACATATTGTATATCTTTATCACATGGAGGAGAAGGTTCCTATACCTGATGATCTTCTCGTCGTAAAGAAGCTCGATGAAGCCTGAAATAAAAAAACAATGCCAATATGGTATATGCAAAGCGAAATGCAACAGCCCTGCAATGTTGGATTTTCACATCAGGGGAAGTAAGCATAATGTTGAATTTTATATATTTGGATGTGATATATGTTGGGGATATTTCTAGATAAATAATACGCAAGACCATGCAAAATAATCTAGATACAACATGCCAGGCCTATGAGAAAACTAAACTGAAACTTATGCGGAAGCGTACCTGAATCCATAGCGCCTGAAACTGAAGATATGTGTGGTTGGCCTTCCAGATCAACACGAATCCCCGTGAAAAATTCTTTAGCTTTCTCTGGCTCTAATCTATCGACGGGATGCAGAAAAGATGACTCTCTACATTCATGCGATCTAGGGACCATGACCACGTATATATGGGCAAAACCTAATGCCTATTGGGTTTCGGGTTTAGCCCATCATTAAACCAGAAAACCCATAGTCTCTACACATTAAAGGCCCACACCCTAAACAATACAATGAAGCCCACTTACTTAATTAGATCACTTTATTGGGCTTAACTTAATTTGATAGCCTACATTACATAATTATTTTACATATAAGGCCAATGTTAGATTAACGATCCAACAATATTCCACTTGGGCTATATGTCAAACCTTATAATTATGTTATGCATAAAAAACCGAATGAGTACTCAATATGCTGTCATAATTGAAATGTATCTAAACCAATTCGGTCCATCAATTATTTTAACATAGGATCAAAGCGGCCTTTGTCACATTTAACATTACTCGACCCTTCAATGGTCACATAAGCTAAAATAACTGAATGACATGAAATGTGATGGGGATGTGTAGCATGGAAATTTCATGTAATGTGATCTTAACATGCCTATATCCAACTGATCCTCACTTAAACTTTAGTGAGATTAAATTCATATCACAGTCGAAGTGTAACCAAAACCAAAACTTCATTTCTGCAGAAAATAACCTTAAACTGAAAACTGAAAATGTCTATATTACATGAGCACCCAAAAGAACAAACTCCCACTAGAACTTAATATCCTTAACTGATATGACACCTTTAAGAGCAAAGCTCTCATGAAACCTTTTGGGTGGCAATCCCTTAGTAAGTGGATCCACAACCATATAGTTTGTTCGGTTGTGCTCTATAGACATTGTTCACTCCAAACCTCTTAGTTAACAACCGGAAACTTGATCTCTGAATACCTTAACTTTGTCAAATTCTTGTTGTTGCTGGAATAAAACTATAGACTTATTGTCACACAAAAATCTGTATGGTTTTAAAAACCATCCATAATTTGCAGCCATGTGACAAAATTATGCAGTAAAATTCTATGATTGGATGTCACACAACTTGATATGAAATCTGTAGCCACGTTAGAAGAGGATATAAAAGAAACTATTTAGCCCTCCTCTAGAAGATGACACCTCATAACATGAATTTCATACATTCTTTTCATCCAACAAATATCAGAGTTAGTATACCAAATGATCTTAAGCTTTTCTGACCTCTGATTCATAAGCATGTATCCCCTTTTGTTCTCTATAAATACCGTTAGACTCATTTGGCTGCTATCAAATGGCCAACTCCTAAATTTATTAAGTATCTGCTCAACATCCTTGTAATGTTCGCAATAACAAATTGCATACAAACTTGAGCATGCATCAGACTCCTTACTACTGAAGCATAGTGAATCTTTTGCATTTCCTGCCTTTCAAAGTAACTTTAAGGCATTAATTGAGACTAAACTTGTATCCCTTAGATTTAGGGGCATCACCTGATTTACAGTTTTGCATGCCATAGCTTTGAAGAAACTTTTCGATATAGGCCTTTTGTGATAATCCAAGAATACCCTGAGAACGATCTCGGTGAATCTGGATCCCTAATACAAAAGATGCATCACCAAGATCTTTCATCTCAAAGTTCTTAGCTAGAAATCTCTTGGTTTCATGCAATGAGCCTATATCATTACTGGCAAGCAATATGTCATCGACATATTAAACCAGAATGGAAACCTTACTCCCACAGAACTTATGGTATATACATTCATCAACCAAATTCATCTCAAATTACGTGATGAAACTTAAAATACCATTATCGAGACTGAAAAGCGCCACTAATGCCATTGTTATCCTGAAAGAGTCTTTCAAGGAAACCAAAGAGAAAGTCTCTTTATCTTTAATGCCTTATTTATGTATAAAGTCTTTTCTGACAAGACATGCCTTATATTTTTTCACATTGCCTTTTGAATCCCACTTGGTTATAAAAATCCATTACAACCAATGGGTTTCATACCTTATTGCAATGAGATAAGATTATAAATGTCACTGTCCTTTATAGACTTAATTTCCTCACTTAAGGTATTAATCTCCTTTAGAAAGTTTAGAACTGCTCCTCTCTCTAATGGATCTGCTTAATGGCATAAGTTCTCGAGGTGCTAGAGTTTGTTCTTCTTGAACAATTTCCTAAGTATGAGGATTTCTAATATTGTCTTGAGATCTCATTTCTGACATTTTCTTGCTTTATTGTGTTTTGAAAAAGGTTATGAATGAAATCCTAATCAATACCAATAACACCTATGTGAATATTAACATATTCCTCTCCAAAAGACAATGTCCTTAACTGTATTTCCAAAGACAAAATCAGTAACTGTATCCCCCCGGCAAACCGGCATCCTCAAAGAACTTGGCATTTCCATGTCTCGGATATTTACTTATTTGTGGGACTTAAAAATGTACAATATGAGTCCTTTTCTAAAGTATTCAACAAAGTAGCAAATCATTATCATAGTGTCCAGTTTCCTTTTATTAGGCTTGTGGGACCTTACCTTAGCTGGACATCTCAAACATGCACGTGATTTTGTTACTTTAGTTGAAGCTTTGTAAAGAATATAAGCTGCAATCTTAAGTGCTTTCATGAGATATACGTAGCCATATCTGAAAGATCATTTATTAAGTTTATAAAATATTATTGACCACTCCAAAGCCATATCTGAAAGATAATTTATTAAGTTTATAAAATATTATTGACCACTCCAAGTAACCGTATAGAATGGCCCACGAATATTTTCAAATTATAAGTTCAAAGATGCCCAAAGTCTTATTGGCTTCATAATCTCCTTTTATTGGGTTATTTGCCCTTTATCTGCTTATCACAAAACTTCAAAATTTGTAAAATCTAAGGGATCGAGAAATTTCATTTGACATAAGTCTATATGTTTCTTCTTTCGGACATATATTCTAACTCTTATGTCACAATGTAATTGAACTCTCATTCGTTAATTTTTTTCACTTTATACTTCGTGTGCGCAAAAGCAGGTAATACTTAAATTAAGCAATAAATTTATTATGAACGGTAAAGAGCTAGAACCAACTGATTTTGAATTATGAGACAAGCCAATTTTCCATCTCCAAAATGAACAAGGATAACAAAATTTGTCCAAAATAGAAATAGAAACCAAATTCCATTAAAAATGGTATATCAAATGTTTCATCAAATCCAAATAAAATCTAGTATTTAATAATCTAAAATTTTAATTTCTTCAATCTGAACCGTCTTGCCATCACCTACAAGGATGCACCTTTCACCATCACCTACACGGATGTATCTTTTACCATCACTCGGCTTTTGGCATCTTAGGCAACCCTGCATAGACATAATGATGTGAGTGGTTATACCAGGAATTTTCCATCATGTGTCTATAAGTACCAAAGTTAAATTAACGTTAGAACAAATCAAATTAAGAAACATACCTTTCTTAGTACGCCAAGCGTGATGATTGGTGCAATGCTTCTTTATATGCCCTTCAGCTCCACTGAAGAAACAAGTATTGCCATCTGAACTTTTCAGTTCCTTTTCTTGTTTCTTTTGAGATGTCGTAATTGCAGCTTCCTTATTCTTTTTCCTTTTCTTATCCTCAAAGGTATGGGTCAGATGAGCACTTTCTGTCTTCTCTTGCTTAATCCTTTCCTCTTCCTAAACATAGTGTGAGATAAGCTCATTCAGAGACCAAGTCTCTTTCTGGTAAATATATCTCACCCTGAACTGGCTAAACTGAGTAGGAAGAGATATCAAAACCAAATGCACTAGCAAGTTCTTTCAGCTTAAGTGCTTTTAGCTTAGAAGCAATGTAAGACATTTCCATAATGTACTCCCTGATGTTCCCATTACCATTATACTTCTTTGAAATTAGATTTGTCAAGAGTGTACCAATTTTAGCATTTTCATTTTTGACAAATCTCTTTTCAATATCAGAAAGGAACCATTTAGCTGTAGTGACTTTATCAGACATTATGCCCATGAATGCTTCTGGAATTGTCTTCTTCATAATCATCATGCACATGCGATTTGACCTCTCACACCTTTCCAACTTCCTCTTTTCATCAAAGGTACTCTTTTCTGTAAGAGGTGGGGGAGATTCAGACCTTATCGCCATGTCAAGGTCCATGACCCCATGAACTATAAGCAAGTTCTCCTTACATGACTTGAAGTTAGAGCCATTTAGAACTGGAATGGAATTTGATGCTGGCAGTAATATTTTCAAGCGTTAAAGCTGAAAAGAGAACACCAACAAATATGCCACAAAACTCACATAAGTAAACTGAAAGGCTATAATAAATTCAAATTTAAATGCAAATCCTATCTTTCAAGATATCAGATACTCCATTAATATTTATCTGTGGACAACATATTAACTTGTAATTTATATCTTGGTGTAGTAATCAAACACTTATAATAAGTAACATGTCAAATAATAAGCCTTCCTTTGGGCCGATTTATAGTTTACAAGTAAAATCGAATAATTATCACACGTTTATTACCACAGAAGCACATATAATTATGTCGAACATTTAACTTTCTTTGGGCCGATAAATATTCACATAATAAAATATGCACAAAACCATTTATATTTTAAAATAAAATTAATTTTCACAAGAGATCTCACTTTGGTTGGTTGTTGTTTCAATCAACTTACTTCAAAATATATATTGAACCATGCAAAATTTGAATTTAAAATGTAGCACCATTAATATGAACTTAATCATTAAAGGAGGAAATATATTTAATACCTTTCATTTCCTCCACTAAAAGAATTTAAATCCAAATTTTAGGCAAAATTACATACAAAGTATGTTCATATCCTTTTTTATTTCGAAAATAAAAATAATCACTACAATAGAGCCCACTTTGGTGGGGTTTTGTTTTAATTAAAATTATTTCTAAACATATAACCAAACCTGACCTGAATTTAAATTGAACTAAACTTTAACACACACAAATGGGTCTGAGGGAACTACACACACACACACACACACACACACACACCCACCCACTAGCAAATAACCCGTGCACACGTGCACGTGGACTGGAAAAAATGGTCGGAAAAGGGGGGAAGAATAAAAAGTGTGGGTGTGTGGGGGGAGGGTCCAGGGGCAAAAATGCAAAAACTGGGTTTGTATGTGCAAAATTCCCCACCTCCTCTCTTATCCCTCAAAATCTCATCTCTTGTCCAATTTCTCTTATCCAATTTCTCTGGATAAAATCCCTCTTTTATATAATATATTGTCCAATTTCTCTTATCCAATTTCTCTTGATAACATCCCTCTTTTATATAAGAAATTCTCTTATCCAATTTCTCTTATCCAATTTCTCTTGATAACATCCATCTTTTATATAATAGAAATTCTCTTATCCAATTTCTCTTGTCCAATTTCTCTTGCCCAATTTCTCTTATCCAATTTCTCTTGATAACATCCCTCTTTTATATAATAGAAATTCTCTTATCCAAACTCTCTTGTCCAATTTCTCTTATCCAATTTCTCTTGATAACATCCATCTTTTATATAATAGATATCCAATTTCTCTTGTCCAATTTCTATTGAAAACATCCCTTTTTTATATAATAGATATATAATAGATATCCAATTTCTCTTGTCCAAATTTTCTTATCCAAATTTTCTTATCCAAATTTTCTTATCCATCTTTTTTATGGTATGGTATCATTTTGGTCTCAGGTCTATAAAATCCCATCCTCTGTTCTGCGAAGCTTGAATTCTATGTGTAGAAGGTTCATATGGGGTAATAGTAAAACTTGGGCTTGGCTTGACTATTGCAAGCCTAAGAAAGAAGGAGGCGTTGGTTTGCGGCTACTTTCTGATCTTAATTTGGCAGCTGGAGTTAAACTTACTTGGAGAATGTTGAATTCAAGGAGCTTATGGGCTGATTATATGAGGAGTAAACACAAGGACATCAGCGATTTCTATGATGCTAATGAATTGGCGGTGCACTCTGGAACTTGGAAGGTTTTGCTAAAATGTAGGAATCTATCACAGAAGCTGATTGGGTGCACCGGTCCTATTCTGCCTATATCTTGAGACGTTCCTTGTTGAAACTTGGGTGCACCGGTCCTACTGATCTATCTCTCTTCAATATGGGTAAGTACCTGCTGGAAAATTTTGTGCCAAATGGATCATTGGTCAAGCTAGCTAAAACTGTATTAGCTGCAAGTGTATGGCATTTGTGGAGAGAACGAAATAAGAGAGTATTTGAAAATAAATCGAAGCAGAAGACTGTACTTTTTGAGGAAATTGCGGCTGATGTAAGAGTTATTCTCAGGGATGAAGAAGACCCGGATATTGAGGCAGCTGACGCATTCAACAATTGGGAGATTTTGGACCATGGCTGACCTTGCTAGTATTGTTCAGTTGTTATGTTGTTATGTATCTTGTCTCTTTTGTGGTAGTGTTCTAGCTGTTGTGTTAAATCGTGGTTGGCCACTGTGCTTTGACCTGATAGTAGGGAGTGACGACGCATGTGTCCTCTCCTCCCTCTATTAGGCCCAGTACTGTGTCCATCCTTTTTGTAACTTTTGTACTATATTGAATATATTTAATTTACCCTTCATATATATATATATATGACCATTTATTTCCTCTTTGATGAGATTAAATCAAAATTTTAGGCAAAAATTTCTTACAAAGTATGTACATAACCTTTTACGTTTCGAAATAAAATAATTTGGGGTGTTGTTTTAAATTAAATTATTTCGAAACATATAACCTACTATGCCGAAAAATTGAATTTAAATGAAAACCAAATTATTTTAACACAAAATATTTTCAAGGAAAAATATATTCCATATGCCATTTATTTTATCCTTTGATTTGTGTTAAAAAAACTCAAAAAACCTGCCCAAAATAGCGTCCAAATAGCCAAAGAAATGCCCAAACCAGAAGGCCCAAAAACTGGCCCATTAAATAGGCCAGCTGACGTGCGTTTATATTTCATATATTCACGCACGTTTTCTTTTGTGTTTCTCTGTGTTTTTCCGCCGTCTCTTATTCGTTTTCGTGTATTTTCCCGTTTTCTTTCACTTTTCTTTGTTTATCCATGATTGCAGGGGATTGACCACGTAGGGGACGTTTAACGATGATATCCCAAGTCCCCGGAGCAACGGGAGAAGTCACGCGTGATCCAGGGGGTCGAACGCCAAAGAATTCATCTTTCAGCCCCTCACCCGATCGGTTGGTCATCTCCAACCGATCGGGTGATGCACGCGTGCACCAACCGGTCTCTACCGCAGCTCACAAAGAAGTCACCCGACCGGTTCGCAGACCGGTTCAGCGGGGGCTATTCTCTGTTTTCTCGAAGCAAAGCGCCAACCGATCGGGTGACTCTCACCCGATCGGTTCATCTGTAGCTGAAAAAGATGAGCTGAAGACACGGACGTCGAACCGATCGATTCACCCGACTGCTTCAAGATCCAACCGGTCACTCAAGAACTCACCCGACCGGTTCATGTGATCGGGTGAAAACTCGCCGTTTTCTGATATTTATTTGTAACGGATCAACCGATCGGTTGACTTGTCAACCGATCGGTTGATGCGACGGCCTATATATAGAACCCCTAGGGTTCCAGAAACGAGAGCTGTTATTTTTTCTACTGTTTTATTTCCCTGTGACGGCTGTAATTGTTACTCTTTTGTAAGTTTTCAGATCTTTCTAAAATTTTAGTATTGTCTTTATTACTCTATTACTTCAGCATTGCAATTGTCCGATTATGATTCCAACGGTTAAATTTCATTTAGATTGCTTTTTCATGAATTTTTGTGAGTAGTTCCCAAATCTGGGATTTTGGTGGAAACCCCTTCGGGGGCTCTTCCCGATGCGTCCATAGGGTTAGGAAATCGATAGGGAGTAGGAATCTAACGATTACGCGGGGTGTTTCATTGTCATCGGCGGGAAAAAGACCGCCTTTGACCGTCGGGCCAAGGGGGAATAAACTTGGCGGTTGACTCCCTAGCCATAGCTCACACCCTTAGCGTAGACGTCGAATCCTAGCACGCGGGAGCGGCAGGATGAGACGTTGGGAGTTATCATTGCGGGCTTAGTGCTCCCGGGATCGATCAGTGTTTATGGACACGGGAGTGCCCACTGATCGAATCCGGGAAGTCCGGTGTATCATCCTGGGCACCGACCGGAATATCGGGCCCATGGGACGTCGGTACCACTTTCAGAGGCAACGTCTCACCATTAGACCCTAATCCCGATCGTTATCCATACCCGTAGGTCGCGTCGGCGAGAGTCTCTCGTCGGGTTGGAAACCAAAGTCCCGGGTTTTCTTTCTTGTTGTTCATACCTGTTTATTTCCTTTCGTGACAACCATTCACCGATTCGGGCTAGCTCGCCCCTCGGGGTGATTTAGGTCCTACCTGACCCAAGCACAACCTCGCCTCCCTGAGTTCGATATTCCCGCACCCTACACTAACCGTGAAACTTGCGGTAAACGACACCGCGCCGCCGCGACTCTTGCGGGCGCCCGGTCAAGTTTATGGCGCCGTTGCCGGGGAGGCAACGTGCTTGTTATTTTAGGATCTTGTGAACCCTCATGTCTAGCTCATATCCCTACCTCGCGATAATTTTCGCATTCTCCTTTTTCTTTTTTTCACTTTTCTTATTTTTATTTCTTATTTTATCAGTTTCTTTCCCACTTGTCGCTTCACGGGTGTTTGTTGTTTTTCATGCGCAGGAGTTCAAGGAGTCTTGACGACTTGATTCCCCTCGATCCAGAGATTAACGCCACCCTTAGGCGTTTGGCCGTCGAGAAGCGAAGAAGAGAAGATCCCGAATCCATGGAGGAGAACACCCCACCTCACAAGTCTCTGCTGGAGTACTCGATGCCATCCATCGAGTCGACTTCCGCCATCCGATCTCCAGCTATTGCGGCCCAAATCTTTGAGCTGAAGCCGTCTCTAGTGACATGGATCCAGCAAGACCAGTTTGCGGGTGCGCCCATGGAGAGCCCGATCGAGCACCTGGACTCCTTCTTGGAGAAGTGTGACACCTTCCGAATTAATGGTGTCACGACAGAGGCTATCCGTCTGAAGCTGTTCCCTTTCTCTTTGCGGGACAAAGCCAAGCAATGGCTAAGGGGGAAGAACCCCAACACTTTCAACACCTGGGAGAAGCTCTCCAATGCTTTTCTGACGAAGTTCTTTCCTCCGGGGAAGACCATGAAGTTGAGGAGTGAAATCTCCTCCTTCTCCCAGGCCAGCCACGAGTCCTTGCATGAGGCTTGGACGAGATATAAAGAGATGCAAAGAAGATGCCCTCACCATGAGCTTCCGAAGTGGCAGATTATCAATCTGTTCTACAATGGGTTGAGGGATGACCTTAAATCTTCTATGGACGCCGCGGCTGGGGGTTCCTTCATGTCTAGAAGCGAGGAAGATGCCGGGCACATTCTGGAAAATATGGCATCCAACAATGAGCGGTGGTGTGACGAGAGAGCCACACCAAGATCTGGGGGTATACATAGAGTCGAGGACGTCGACAAACTATCAAGCAAGTTTGACTTGCTTTCGACCCAGATCTCTGCACTGATGGTAGGAGCCGGTGGGGCCGGTACACAGCAAATTTCTGCGGTAGAGTCCGAATTCTTTGGGGAATTCGACGGTGGTGACATTTCACCACCGTTGGATCAGGCGAGCGCACTATTTTACAACCCCACGGGGAATGCGCCGTATCCGCTAAGGACAAATTCCAACACGGCCTACTCTCCGAACAACCGGAACCACCCGAACTTCAGTTACCGGCCACCATTTCAGCCCTCGCCGCCTCAGCAGCCGCATCAACAGACATATCAGCCGGCTAGGCCACAACAGAATCAGGTTCAGCAGCAACCATTTCAGCAGCAACCATTTCAGCAACAATCTTACGTCCCCAGAACTCAGCAGCCGTTCCAGCAGCAACAGTAGTATGGCCAACAGAGGGCCGTCTCTCCGGTTGAGTCTCTCTTGACTCAATATATTACCAACCAGGAGAAGATCAACCAAAGGCTGGAAATGGGTCAGCGGACCCTCACGGACCAAGTAACCCAGCTGGGGTTACAAGTGGCGAACCTTGCAAGGTCACAAAACCAATTACCGCCACAGCCGGAGGTGAACCCGAGGGGAGTAACACAAACATCGGCACTCGTGCACGAGCACGCAAATGTGTCCGCTATCGTTCTGAGGAGCGGGACACAAATTCCTACTAGAGTGCCCCCTAGCAACCCGGAAGCACCATTGGTCGTTGAGAGGCCGATTGAAAAATCAAATGACGCCGGTGCTTCGCCATCAAATCACATGAGTCCGGAGGGAGTGTCTGAAGAAGAGAAGAAGAAGGAGGAGGAGAGCCCGAAAGTGTATAAACCCGTTGTGCCATTTCCACAACGGTTGGCTCAGGCAAAAATTGATGAGAAATATGGGAAGTTCTTCTCCATGGTCAAGGACCTAAGCCTGCAAATCCCCTTCTTAGAGGCAATCGAAACAATCCCCTCCTATGCAAAATTCTTGAAAGATTTGGTGACCAGAGGGTCAAGAAAAGAGAAAGTGGTGCTGACGGCGGAATGTAGCGCTCTTATTCAGAGGGCAAACCCGCCGAAACTCAAGGACCCGGGGAGCTTCTCTATTCCTTGCACAATCGGGGCTGTGAAGATTAATCGTGCCCTCGTCGATCTAGGAGCGAGTGTTAGCTTGATGCCCTTGTCGATGTACAGGAGAATAGGAATGGGTGATTTGGAGCCCACCGGTATGACCCTGCAACTAGCTGACCGGTCGGTCAAATACCCGGTGGGAATTGTGGATGATCTCCCCGTGAATGTGAGAGGGGTGCATGTGCCTGTGGACTTTGTAGTCATGGACATGCCCGAAGACGCGCACACCCCCATTATCCTGGGACGGCCCTTCATGGCCACTGCTGGCGTTCTAATAGATGTGAAGAACGGGAAACTCTCTTTGAACGTCAGCGGAGAGAAAGTTGAGTTCGATCTGGGATTATCCATGAAGCACCCCGATCCACCTGATGACCCTCGGTGCAATCTGCTTGAGATAGAAGAAGAAAAAGCTGCAGAGGAGAGCTCCTGGGAGATTCCCCTGAAAAAACCCCCCGATGACTTAGGGGATTCTGAAGATGGAGACGGCCCCAAGTACAAGGAAGCTGCTGGAAAACCGAGTGCAGCAAGAACGACCCCTCCCGGGTTCGCCAAAGCCCCTCCTGTGGGGAGAACGGGGAAGGAGCCCACGGACCTCACTAAAGACGAGGTCCGGATCCTGAAGAAGATGGCGGGAAGCGCCAACACCAAGGAAAAGCCCCCGGACCCCAAGAACAAGGGGAGGGTAGTCGAGCAAGTATTTTTCCAGCCGCTGACTACTCCAAGCGCCTCCAGCTCCAACGAGAAAGAGATGCCGAAATTTGGGCATCACCCGTATCAGCCACCATGAGCATCTCTTGCGGGCGTCGAGCCAACGACGTTAAACAAGTGCGCTTCATGGGAGGCAACCCATGTTCTAAACTTTTTCCCACTTTTTAGCGTTATTTTTTACTTTATTTTATCTATTTTTATAAATAAAATCAGCCGCGAGAACATCCGTTCGGGGACTTAAGCAAATTTCTTGGTTTTTGCAGGAAACAAGCCCCAACCGATCGGGTGATAACTCACCCGATCGGTTGGGTTGTATCAGATACATGCCGAGATCTGTCTCCGAATGAACCGATCGGTTGAGTATTGAAGAGACCGGGAGGAAGACCGGGTGAGCTGGGGAGAACTTTCGGAAATTTTTGGGGAATATCAACCGATCGGTTGAGTTCTACCACGATCGGTTGAAGTGACCGGGTGAGCAGCCCTAAGTTCTCGGGAAAATGTGTGGAGCGGCCAACCGATCGGTTGACAACTCAACCGACCGGTTCGCCTGTAGCATTTCTTCGGCAAGATTTTCGACCTAACCGTCAACCGACCGGGTGACAAGTCACCCGATCGGTTCGACTTAAAACCCTATAAATACCCCCCCGACACCCGCTCGTTTCCGCCCTCGCCCGATCGCAAATCTCGCCGTCGTTTCGTCTTCCCCTCTTCTCCAAAAACCGATCCCCACTCCCCCACGTCCCCTACTCCTCCATTACTCCCTCTCTCCACCTCCTCCATCAATTCCTCCATCACCTTCACCCTCTCTCTCCTCCCATTCCGCATTTTGACCTAATTTTCCCCCCAAACCCCACCCATCCGAAAATTCTTGCCGAAGGAGTTCGCCGCGGCTCCAAGCTACTCTCGCTGAACAGTGTGGGGACATCAACGAGCAAGCTCCACCATTCCGCTTGGGTAAACTCGCTCCTAAGCTTATATTTATATATTTGCCCTATTTGTTGAGCTGCTCGTTTGCTTGTGTTAGTGTGCATCCACGATTTTTGCACTAATTCTTGCTCACACACACACACACATGGCTAAAGATAAGGATAAGGGGAAGGGTATCATGCGGGAAGAGGAGCCGTCTCGAAAGAGACGAAAACAAACACGCCCCCCTTCCCGTACACGAGCACTTACACTTGGCCCTCCTCCGCCTGTTGTCCCCCCTGTGGACCCAATGTTGGGCCCGCACGGGTATATTTTTCGGAACCAGGAGCACAAAGATTTTTACCGAAGGCTTGATGCTCGAGGGCATCTATCCACTAAGTTCCCGCACGCACGTACACTTGTCGATCTCGGTGTCTTCACCGAGGTCGAATCTCTTTTCGCTAACTTAGGATGGTTGGCCTTTCTTAATGCTCATGCAGTATCCTACCCGGCACTCACACTCGAATTCCTCTCCACACTTACTTGGGAGTCCGGGTCGATCATTAAATTCAGGGTGCGTAACCGTAGTGTCACCACGAATCTGAACACGATCAACGATATATTTGGTTTCCCCAATCTCGGGGATGATTCCATCCGACACTACGGGTACACGCCCGAGTTTGATGTCGATCAATTCTGGTTCCGCCTCACTTTGATCCGTGATTACCCCCGAGGAAGGGCCAAGGCCTCCTCCATCATTCATCCCGTGTTTCGTTTAGCCCACAGGATCATTTCATCTGCATTCTTCCCTAGGGACGAGTCTGGTACTGTGACTATCCCTGACCTTTTTATCCTTTGGGCCATGACTTTTCCTTATGTCCGGGATGATGATGGAGTCAGCTTCAGGGCCCCTACCGTCCCCATCCATGGCAGCGATTGGCTTGTTTACAAGCTACTCTAGATCAGCCGGGCCGGTAAGGGGAAGTTTTGTTGTGGGGGCATCATCATGATCATCTGTGCTCACGCCCAATTCAATATCACCATCCCGAATAATCTTCCAGCTGCCGCAGGACCCTCACATCTCGATATTGATGTCCTGCGGCACATCCACATGATCAAGCCCCGCTCGGATGGCCGCTTCATATTTCATTATGGCCACCCCCAGCCCCTTACACCATCCTGCCCAACCCCGCTCGCATGACCCTTGCCCTCGTGGGAGATTGGACTTTTCCTCCTGATCCCGACTTCTTAGCTGGGTTGAATCTTCCTTTCTTTCCCGCAGACGCCCGCAGATCACCGTCCCATGCCACCCACTTAGGAGAGCAGGATATCCCTGCGTCTGTGGGAGATTTAGGGGCTGGCCCGAGTCGTCCTGTTTCTGCTCCGGGACCGATCACGTCTGAGCACCTCTTTGCGGCCATTTCTGGCCTTGTCTCCTGTGCCGGCATGACCACTGCCGCTGGCACCTCTTCGACCTTACCTGACGGCACCACCTCTGCCTCGCGTCAGTCTACATCTTTTGGTCGCCGTCAGGTATCTGCCCGTCTGGGACTTGAGAGGGAGGTCGCTGCCCTTCGTGAGCTTGCGATGTCCTCTGCTTCCTCGGACCCATCGCCATCCTCCTTTCTTACTCACCCACGTTTCCTCGCACTTGAGAGGAACGTGGCCGCCATTCTCCGCCTTCTTACTCATATCCACGGACCACCCCCACCTTCACCACCCCCACCTTCACCACCCCGGCGATCTTCTCCTCCACCCACCCACACTTCCCCACATCCATCCCCCCCCCTCACCACATTCTTCTCCTCCGTCTTCACATCCCATCCCGGCATCTACTTCGCCCCTCCCGACCACTTCCACCGCACTCACGCTACCTCCATCCTCCTCCGTCACTCCATACGTGCGCCGGAGGAAATTGTCGGTGCGGTCCAGATCCCTCCCACCACCTCCCACTACCGTAACCACCGCATCTACTTCCTCCATTTCTATTCCTCTCACCACCGCCTTGATCGCCTTCCTACCACCACCACCCACCACCACCGACACTCCTCCCATTATTCACACCACCACTGCCCCTATACCTTCACCTCATTCCCCACTTCTCAGCACACCCCCAGCCTCCCCCGACCACCCATCCCCACCCTCTTCCGAGGAGGACGAGGGCTCACCTTCCGCTGCTTTCTGATTTCCCCTCTTTTGTTTTTGACTCCCCCTTGCATATATCTGGATTTCATCGATCACATCTTTTCGCTAGCACTTTCTGGTCTAGTTTGGGGGACGTCTGTTTTGGTGTGCTGTCGTGTTTTGTTTGTTTTTCTCATTTTTTGTGTCTGTGCTTGTTTTTCACTTTTTGAGTGTCGTGTCGTGTGATTTTATTTTTATTTTCGTATTGTTTGATTTTGATCTTGATCTTTCTTTCTTTTTCAGTTTCATCTATGTGTTTTCCTCGTTTTCATTTCTTTTTGTGTCTGTGCGTATTCCCCCCCCCCATTTTCATTGGCCTCCCGTACTCACTCATATTGCATTGAGGGCAATGCAAACTTCAGCTTGGGGGAGTCGCACTGTGTGCGTCATTTGAGTCCTTCTTTTCGTTTTTTTGAGTCGTTTTTATCCGTGTTTTTTCTTTTTTTTTCTCTTTTCTTCTTTTCTAGCTCTTTCTCCTGGAGATGAATCCTTTGATGAATCGCCACAAAGTCACACACACACCTAGCACTGCATCGATAATCACACTCACTAACCCTAGGATTTCGAGTCCTCTTGCATTTCACGCATCGTGGGTCCACTTAGCTTTTTGTGAGTCGTGTGTCGTGACTAGCATTTGGTGTGCTTCTGCTTTGTGATTTTACTTTATATACCTGTCCAGGAATGACCCCTAGATTATCATGCTTCGATTTGAATATGCGGTATTTGTTTCCACTTTATGCATGCTATATTTATATTGTATACTTCAATTCGCATGCGTCGGGATTCCACAACTAAGGACTAGGATAACCCATTTAGCCTAAGCTCTATTTAGCGAGAATAGTTTCCTTTGCCCGAGTGTTTAGATTTCGACTTCTTTTTTGTTTTACTTGGTGCAAACCCCCTCGTCGTGTACCGTTCTCCCACTTGGGAGAGTACACAAGTGTATAGCCAAAAACCCAAAAATCCAAAAAAAAGAGAGAAAAGAAATGAAAAAACCCAAAAAGAAAAGAAAAGAAAAAGATTGTATAGCCAAAAGCCAAAAAAATATGCAAATACCCAAAACCCAAAAAAATTCCTGTGTGAATATTTTCCTACTTGCCGAGAATAAAGGGAAGGCGAGAATTTGCACCGAGTGTTATTCTCCACATCATCTCAACCCCCGTCGTTATCGAAAATACTTGGCTTAGGAACTATTTAGCTAGTATCTAAGCTATAGTGGCGTGATTTCCTTAACCCTAGTTGTGGAGTCCCCGATGCATGATACGCTTCTATTCCCACTCTTCTCATGCATGCTTGAGCTTATATTCGCCGCTTAATTCGATTCGGATCAATATTTTGGGTCATTTCTTGGATTTGTGTATATCGAGCCTCATTGCACATCGTAGAAAGCATCACCATTTGCTAGCACACGACCACGCTCACTCGCGCTTCACTGCGTGGACCCACGACACTTATTTGGACTCGCTTTCCTAGGTTTAGTGGTGTGATTTGGCGTTTGCTTGTTTGGTGTGTCGTTTTTGATTTTGGTGGCTCTGATGGACGATCTAGGGCTTAGAGTTTTCTTTTTCTTTCTTCCTCTCTATTTTTCCCTTCCGAGCTCCTACTCTCACTCGTCTTCCTCGAGGACGAGGAAGAGTTCAGCTTGGGGGATTTTGACGTGCGTTTATATTTCATATATTCACGCACGTTTTCTTTTGTGTTTCTCCATGTTTTTCCGCCGTCTCTTATTCGTTTTCGTGTATTTTCCCGTTTTCTTTCACTTTTCTTTGTTTATCCATGATTGCAGGGGATTGACCACGTAGGGGACGTTTAACGATGATATCCCAAGTCCCCGGAGCAACGGGAGAAGTCACGCGTGATCCAGGGGGTCGAACGCCAAAGAATTCATCTTTCAGCCCCTCACCCGATCGGTTGGTCATCTCCAACCGATCGGGTGATGCACGCGTGCACCAACCGGTCTCTACCGCAGCTCACAAAGAAGTCACCCGACCGGTTCGCAGACCAGTTCAGCGGGGCTATTCTCTGTTTTCTCGAAGCAAAGCGCCAACCGATCGGGTGACTCTCACCCGATCGGTTCATCTGTAGCTGAAAAAGATGAGCTGAAGACACGGACGTCGAACCGATCGATTCACCCGACTGCTTCAAGATCCAACCGGTCACTCAAGAACTCACCCGACCGGTTCATGTGATCGGGTGAAAACTCGCCGTTTTCTGATATTTATTTGTAACGGATCAACCGATCGGTTGACTTGTCAACCGATCGGTTGATGCGACGCCTATATATAGAACCCCTAGGGTTCCAGAAACGAGAGCTGTTATTTTTTCTACTGTTTTATTTCCCTCTGACGGCTGTAATTGTTACTCTTTTGTAAGTTTTCAGATCTTTCTAAAATTTTAGTATTGTCTTTATTACTCTATTACTTCCGCATTGCAATTGTCCGATTATGATTCCAACGGTTAAATTTCATTTAGATTGCTTTTTCATGAATTTTTGTGAGTAGTTCCCAAATCTGGGATTTTGGTGGAAACCCCTTCGGGGGCTCTTCCCGATGCGTCCATAGGGTTAGGAAATCGATAGGGAGTAGGAATCTAACGGTTACGCGGGGTGTTTCATTGTCATCGGCGGGAAAAAGACCGCCTTTGACCGTCGGGCCAAGGGGGAATAAACTTGGCGGTTGACTCCCTAGCCATAGCTCACACCCTTAGCGTAGACGTCGAATCCTAGCACGCGAGAGCGACAGGATGAGACGTTGGGAGTTATCTTTGCGGGCTTAGTGCTATCGGGATCGATCAGTGTTTATGGACACGGGAGTGCCCACTGATCGAATCCGGGAAGTCCGGTGTATCATCCTGGGCACCGACCGGAATATCGGGCCCATGGGACACCGGTACCACTTTCAGAGACAACGTCTCACCATTAGACCCTAATCCCGATCGTTATCCATACCCGTAGGTCGCGTCGACGAGAGTCTCTCGTCGGGTTGGAAACCAAAGTCCCGGGTTTTCTTTCTTGTTGTTCATACCTGCTTATTTCCTTTCGTGACAACCATTCACCGATTCGGGCTAGCTCGCCCCTCGAGGTGATTTAGGTCCTACCTGACCCAAGCACAACCTCGCCTCCCTGAGTTCGATATTCCCGCACCCTACACTAACCGTGAAACTTGCGGTAAACGACACCGCGCCGCCGCGACTCTTGCGGGCGCCCGGTTACCAGCACCTCCTTCTTTCCTATTTAAAAACACATTTTTTTAAATAATAGAACTACATCCCGTGGGTTGTAGCCTGCTGGGCTCCTTAAAATGTTTTTTAAAATTATCTGTTTATGGGCAGGCCCATGGGGGGCTAGTCTACAAGGGCTGAGATTCATCGGGAGAAAGAGGGGCTCTATGGTTTCTATAGGGGCGGACGCCGCCGCCGTCCCACCCCCGGCACTTTGGGGGACTGGTGGCCTGCGGCCATCGCCCCTCTGGGGGCCGACGGTCGAAGCCTGTTGCCCCTCCACCTTTTTTAAAAATAAAACTTGAAACCCCCCAGGGGCGGCGGCTGTGGCCGTCGGCCCCCTTCCTCCTTCACCCCCCGGCACCGCAGCAGCTGGGGGGGCCGGCGGCCATCAGCCACCATCCCCCCTCCCAAAAATTGTTTTTTTAATAAGGAAAAAACATAGAAACCCCAAATAACCTGTTTTTACATGCGAAAATAGCCAGAAAATCCCAAAAGTAGAACTATCTCATAGATCTAACATGAATGGGCTCTGATACCACTTGTTGGGGTTATTTCTAGATTAATAATACGCAAGACTGTGCAAAATAATCTAGATACAACATGTCAGATCTACGAGAAAAATAAACTGAAACTTATTCGGAAGCGTACCTGAATCCATAACGCCTGAAACTGAAGATTTGTGTTGTTGGCCTTCCATATCAACACGAATCACAGTGAGAAATCCTTTAGCTTTCTTTGGCTCTAATCTGTCGACGGGATGCAGAAAAGACGGCTCTACGTTCGTGCGATCTGGGGACCATGACCACGTATATATAGGCAAAACCTAATGCCTATTGGGTTTCGGGTTTAGCCCATCATTAAACCAGAAAAACCATAGTTTCTATACATTAAAGGCCCACACCCTAAACGATACATTAAAGCCCACTTAATTAATTAGATCACTTTATTGGGCTTAACTTAATTTGACAGCCCACAGTACCTAATTATTTTACATATAAGCCCAACATTGGATTAACGATCCAACAATATATTGACAGTTTATTAAATTTAGAAATATATTAGATTTTGATGTGATTGGAAAATTTAAGAGTTTATATATTGAGATGTAATGAAATGAAATGAGAGTTTATATTTTCAAATTTTAAATAATGAATAGTTTGTGATGAATGTGAATGTGGTGAATGGAGTCGAGGTATTGTGGTGAATGGTTTGTGTATGTGATGGTGTGATGGTGTGTTTGTGTATGCGATGGTTGGTGTATGTGATGGTGTAAGAGCTGTATATGATGGTGTATGTGATGGTTTGATAGTTTATGTGATAGTGTGATTGTGTAAGAGGATGGAGCAGGAGAGGCGAAGTAGTAGCAACAGCAAATGGCAGCATCGGTAGCAACTTGGCTGCTCTACTCTTCTGTCTGCTGAGAGCAGCATCCTTGCTGATGCTAAGTTTTGAGAAAACATGTAGCAAAATGGCTGGGATGGCCACTTTTTTCCCACTGCAAATGGCCAGCCTTTACTGCCATTTGCTAATGCTGCTTCACCCCTCCCACTTCATCCTCTTATACCTTCACACAGTCACATACCATCACACCATATACACAATCACATACACCTCATACACCTTCACATACACGTTTCATCCTCTTACATAATCACATACATAAACCATTCATCACAATCCCTCATCTCCATTTACCATAATCACATTTCTCACTAACCATTCATTATATAAAAGTTGAAAATATAAAAACATAAAAATCACAAGCTATCCATCACAATCCGTTACAACCCATTCATCACAATCTGTGACAACCCATTCACAAACCATCGAAAATATAAAAGTCATTCTAGTTCCAATGCTAAATTCAAATTCATTGTCAATACAAGTTTATATTTACACTAATTTCATACAATACCCAAGTCATTATATACAATACTCATAAAGTAAAAAATCATTGGCGATCACATCAAATGCTGATGAGAAGTTAATCTGCGCCTTTGAGATGGTCTAGCTTCGTCGTCGTTTCATCGTTCAACGGTTGACTACGAATGACGGGTGTATGTTAGCAACCATGCTTGTTGGTTGCAGCGGTACCTTCCATATGTGGTTGCATTTGTTGTTGCTGAGATGATCCGTCGTCATCCATGGAAATCGATGGCTAGCTTGAGTTGCTCATATGAAATCACCAAAGATGACTTGTATAAGTATATTCTGGAAGGTGCCTTGTACGACACATCACCTCTTTTAGCCAATTCTTAATGGAACTAAAGATAGATCTAGCGTTATCGGGTAGGTCTAGTTCTTCTAAACCCAGTGACGCCAGATTGTGAACATCAAGTAATGCATCAACCTGGAAAATCAAGAAATAAACTATAAGATACAGCATCTACAAAATAAATCAAAAATAATGATCATGATGATATTACTTACCATTTGGCACTCGATAGGACCACGTGGTATGTATGAATACGTTGGCTTTTGCCTGGTAAATACCACCTCTTGGTGATTCTTAATGACATACCATGTATTCTTCAATGGGAAGTCATGAACCTGATCAATAACTCGTTGTTCTCTATGCATCCAATCTATGAAATGATCAGTAATGTCTTGCCCCCATTGTCATTGGGTTTGACCGATCTTTACCGACATGACTAGTACTGGAATTGGGATGAGATGGGGTCGTCCCAAATTACCACAAAACACGGTTGGGTACATGCAACTCAATGGTCTACAAATAGAACATGAGTATCTGTGTGTGCCAGATTCTAAAATTTACGATGCATTCGCATGGAAGATTCTATAATCATCATATATATGGCTGTCAGATAACCTAATAGACATGAATGACGAAAAAAATCATTAGACTACAACATTTGTATATGTCAATATTTCAACTTACCAAATAAAATTCAAAATTCAAATATGTTTTCTCTCTAACGAGTCAAGCTCATTTTTATGCAGATCGAGGTTCCAGTAAGGATCGTTCTTAAATGTTCGCATCAAGTTTCACATGATCCTAACAGGACAGTCCCATCCAATACAATTTCCTTAGTTATTGGACTTAATATATGTTTCATACGACCAAACCTATAAATATGATTGTATCACCATGTGTGTGTACACACACACACACACACACACACACACACACACACACACACACACACACACACACACACACACACTATTGAGGCCAGACCGCACCAAGCACTTGGTGCGGTCCACCTCATAAAGTTTATAAGAAAAAAGTTTATTGGAATTTTTTCAATTAGATCTGATCTGTGTTCTAAAACCTCAAAGCAAAAAATTTGAGACGAATCCAATTCTATTTGACCATCGATCAAGCAATTGTAATATATACATATATTTAACGGTTTCAGAAGAATAGAACTTTTGCAATAGCTTAATCAAGGGTCAAATCTTCTAGTGTTCACTCCAAATTCTGTATTTGGGGGTTTTAGAATAAGTACAACAAATAAAATGGAACATATTTTTAAAAATGAATAAAATTTAGGGTTTTGTGATGGACCGCACCAAGTATCTAGTGAGGCTGGGCCGCACCAAAAAGTCACACACACATAACAATTTTAACGAAGAAAAAGTTTTTATACATGCAACAACGTGCTGCATACATATAAATCCTAAGTTTCCTTATGTGCGACCTTTTTAAGTTGGAATACATGTGTGCAAGTACTGCATTTCCCCAGGAGTATTGTCCAGCTAATTGACAATTCTCTAGCTTCAATAACCGACATAGGTACACCAATCCTTTGCTTGAATTTGAAATTAATAAGGTTCCAGTCATATGGAGCAAGTAAGCATAAGCATATTGCTGAACCTACTCCTTTGTGGCTCTTGCAGGTAGATCCTTAAATGTATCTTGAAGCCAGGTAAGCTTGACATTAGCACGTTGATTTTCGGTGGATTCTTGGTCCAGGAGCTGCTCCATCAATTCTCCCTAAGTGAACGGTCGAACACCTTGATATATGGCATGCCTGTCAATAGGTATGCCTGTAATGACTGCTACGTCCTGCAGCACGATCGTCATCTCATCATGACGAAAATGAAATGTGTTGGTCTCGGGCTTCTATCTCTCAACCAACATAGTAAGTAGTGGCCAGTACAACCTTATCCACCTCAACTTAACACATACATGGATCCTGACCATTCCAATATACTAAGCTGCATGCTCATCTATACCCCATTCTGAATGTGCATCGCGTGAACTACAGCTCCAATAATTGCATCATATAAGCAAGTAATGAGAAAATTAATTTTCTTCATACCAGCATAATGCAAATTTCTAACAATAATGTCACCATAAATATTAGTATTGTCTCATATTGGAGGTGCATAGAACAATGGCGACCCTGGTTATACAAGATCGTATCAGATACGAGTCTCACCTCCTCCATGAGATGAAATCCTATAAGTTGCAAATATATTAAATATGTGCACTAGCCATTGCAATAATTTAAAATAGATAATGAAAAATCATGAAAAAATAAGCAAATACAGGAAAACTTTAAAAAGAGAAAACCCCAATGAAAGTTAGCCATTGCCATAGTAGCAATGACAAAACAATTTATAGATCCATGACATCTGAGGATTATTTTTAGACAAAGAAGGAAAAAAACAAACCGATTAGGATAAATTGGAACCAGTATATGTGAGACTCTTGATATCATAACAAAAGAAGTCTAGAAGAAAAAGAAACAAAAACCAAATGCATGGGACTTAAAATTTAGGCAATGAATTGAATCTTAGCAAATCCATCAAATAAATCATGGGATGATTTTTTTTCATGCTCCCTACTAATTATTTCTAAAAATGCCCCAAAATTTCTTTTATAAATAATTTGCAAACAATATTCAATTAACACAGTGTATCCCTACTGTTAAGTCATTGGGCCGTCAATCGAGGAAGGGAAAAGATAGTCGCCAATAGCTTATGAAAATAACGTCAGGGGTCCACTAAGCACACGAGACTCATGAAGAATGTTATCCATTAATCTAGTCAAAGCCCGCATGCCATTTGCATGTTGAGCTTCTGTTGCTTAAGGAGGCGGTTGATAATAGGCTTATAAATGGCAGGATGAGTGGACAACAGGTATGCCTATTTATGAGGAATGATCATGCCATCATAATTGGTGACCATTATTCCCCAACGTCACTAAATAGACACTTCGGTCTATAAATAAAGCAGAGACAAACAGATGAAAGGACAGACTGAGAAGGTACGAAAGACCTAAGACTCTGACACATTATTCTTCCTCCACTCTTATAATTCTTCCTCCAAATAGCTTGATGTGACTAACTCGAGACGAACCTCCGAAGGTCAATCTTGACAGCCCCAAGCCTTTCTTAAGTCCCGAACTAACTTAAGCATCGGAGGGGATTTGGGTCGGAACGTGGAATGTAGTATTGGCCGTAGCCGTTCAGCAAAACGAGGAATGTTCTCAGTATGTGGTCGAGGAACAGTAGCCCCCCAATCGATGCAACATCGGGCAGGGAGCAGGCTACTCTGAGAAACCAAAGAGCTAACGAGCAAGGACCTGAGCGACAGGTCAACCAACAGCTCAATACCACTCCTACATCTCAACGGAGAGGGAAGCCGGTGAACAACAACCACACCTCTGGACGTCTTATGGGTCTGGGACCATCCAACAACGGGCGAATCACTCGTAGAATTGTTGATTAGGTGAGATTACACCTCACCCATGATCGCAATCTTAGTCCTCCCGAACCCACGACTTACCAGAAGAGGAAGGATAATGAGACAATCCATATCGAGTCCTCCACCGCTTCACCTCCGCCACGTAGAGAGGAACGAGTTCCACTTATCCTTCCTGCTAACCGACGTACTTCTTTGAAGGAGAACATCACATCCACCCCGCGGCTCACCAAGTTCAAGATCCCACCTCTGCATATGTATGATGGCACGGGTGACCCAAGAGAGCATGTCCACAAATATAAGAGCATGATGGAGCTGCATGGATCCGACGAACAATATCTCTGTCGAGATTTTCATACCACATTGACCAAGCCAGTGGACAAATGGTACAACCGGTAACCCAATGATAGCATCAGGTCATTTGTTGATTTGTCTCAAGTCTTTTGCAGGCAATTCATTGCAGGAAGGCGCCCAAAGCAAAAGTCATCTTACCTTTTCACTTTGGAGTAAGGTGAGAAGAAGTCTATCCGAGATTTTTTTCAGCGTTTCAACGAAGAAAGTCTGCAAGTTGAGAACGTCTCGGATGCTACCATCATCTGGGCCCTCGCCCAAGCGGTTCACAACGAAGATCTGCTGAAAGTCATACATCAATACCCGTCGAGCAATCTCGAAGAGCTGTTCAGCATGATGGATCGTTTCATGAACTCGGAGGAGGCACTCACTGGTAAGAAGAAAGGCACCCCAAAGTGCCAAAAAGAAGCAAGGCGAGATGCACGACCTCGAGGAAACTCCCGTCAAGAACCATGAGATCGATTACAAAGAGACAAGAGTCCCCAGAGGAAGGAGCATCCTGCTAAAGATGCTTACATCAAGCCAAATGCCCCAAGGTAGAAGTCCTAGCATATGCCTAACAAGAAGGACTCGTCAATGAACCTGTTAAAAAGAATAGGTATGAAAAAAGAGATGACCTCAAATTATGCATGTACCATAACGACCACGGCTATGACACTGATGATTGCTGGACTCTGATGAAAGAGATTTACGCCTTAGTCAATTGTGGTCATCCAAAGAAATCTGGTGACGACCCACAAACCAAAGGAGTCTTGAAGCAGAAGGGTAAGCAGCCGATGATAGGGTCACCAGTCACCAAAGTAGTTGATTAAAACTTTCGCGCAAAGATCAGATGGCGTCAGGCGAGAACAACTCAGAGAGAAATAAAAACGCATATACTATTTTCTTTTATCAAGATGTTTACGCTTTTTTTCCCAATAAATAAAGTTTATATTCCTTCAAAGTTATTTTCTCCATATGACAAGTGTGCGTTTCTGTGCCCAGAGAGGATTATTCCATCTAATGTTTGATTGATCTCCGAAAGCGTCTTTTTCACTATGATCTGATCCTTAGAAAAAGTTTAGATGGACCAATATCCTTGATCGCGTCCGAGTGTACACCCAAAAAATGACTTGTAGTCTTACCGCAAGCGCACGGTGTAGCGGCGAGCGGGTATCGAACTCAGGGAGGAACAAATGCCAGTACCTTATTAAAATCACCTAGCTATCAAAAGAGTGAGAATAGTTTGGATATCACAGTCACAATCGTTCAAATATCTAGAAAGTATCAATATAATAAAGCGTCTAGGGATAGGAAATCCCCTCTACAGACCTTCTCTCATCCTTGTGAATCATAAGTTTCATTGTTGCTAAGCATGAATATAGGTGAACTAGTCGCAACTTAATGTAGAACCAAGCTCACGCTCTCGCGCTGTTGCCGGTCTATAGCAAACCTAGGATAGGGCCCACTCTCGTGCAAACCCTAGCCTAAGCCTCTAGCGTGAAGAATGACGTCATTGTTCAATCGTATCTTGAGCCCACTCTCGTGCAAACTCGAGCTACGACCTAGGTTGTGATAGTTCCTATCCGTCCAATCTCTTGTAAATGGATATTAGTATAGAATCACAATTAAAATTCCTAGCTTTGGCCCAATCTCTTGCAAACCAAATCTAGAGAAATCCAATTGTCAATCTAAATCGAATATCTAGGCCTTCCTATCAATTGGGATCCAATCTCTTGCAAATCCCAATCGATATGAATTCCTAGCTACCCGTAATCTATCGATCAAAACCTAACCTTAATCAATTCTAGCAACAAATATACGAATTCATCACAATTTAGAGATAGGGTCCATAGGGTTCATCCCCATGCCCTAAGACGACGACACGACTCACTAATCATCATGCAAATCTCAGAAAAATCAATAATAACCACGGCACAATTCATTGCAAAAGAGAAATAATGCATAAAAATTGAGTTTTTAACGAGAATAGACAAACCAATGTAGATGCCGACGATCTCCAGCTGAGATTTCACAAAGAGTAGCAGTCAAAAATCCTAAAAGAAAGTCTAAAAATTAATGTTCAAAAAGCCTGCTAAACTAGGGCAAAACTGGGTTTAAATACCCTCTAAAATCGTCCAAAAATCATGACCAAACTGCCCCTGCGTAGCCCAGAAATCACAACCCTAACAGCAGGCGGAGAGGGTCACTCGGCCGAGTGACCCTTGTCACTCGGCCGAGTGACAAACCATGTATAAAAACAGTAACTTTGGAGGTTTCAGGGTCTGTCATCGGGGGGTTGCTCGGCTGAGTGGCTTTCTTCATTCGGCCGAGTGAGCATTCATACTCGGCCGAGTAGGCCTCCTCAGGATCTCTGAAAATTCCAGTAACTTGGCCTTTCTCTAGACGAAATTCCCTTTACCAGTCGGGCGAGTGAACTTTCTCACTCGGCCGAGTGGGCTTTCTTCGTTTGGCCAAGTATACGCTGAAAATCATCGTATGCGTATTCGTTCTGTTTGGCCGAGTAGGGCTTCTTGCTCGGCCGAGTGCGTGGTCCACTCGGTCGAGTGAGGTGCTGTTGAGCTCATTCTTCTTCTTTTTGCCTCCTTGTCGCTCCTATTGATTTCCTTCTTCTTCCGATCAACCTCCATCGCTGATAGCCCTCGAATGAGCCGTGTGCGACACTCCTAGGCACGTGCAAATCCCTTGATATCAAATTCGCTCCAAATCGCTCCATATTTCCTGAAATAAGACAAAAACAAGAAATAGTGAAAAGCATCGCAATATTTTCGACTAATCGTGAAAAACGCGATATGGGCGATCAAAACGACATGCAAACATGCAGAAAAAAGGTATAAAATATGGAGTGATCAGAATCCCTCAAGCTTACCTCTTACTCTTCCTCGAGGAAGATAAGTAAAAGGCAAACCCGACGGGAAAAATAATAAAAATGAAAAAAAGGAAGAAATAGAAAGTAAGTAAGGAAAGAAAGCAAAGAGAGAGGTGCTAGATCATTTTCTCAGGATGTGGGTATCGCTTACTCATATAGCATACGGCGAATATAATAAACACATGCCAAAGATTTTTATCTCGATATCATGATCATATGGATGCATTCAAATAGAAAACCCGATAATATCAAAACAATATGAAATATGAAATCGTTCTAGAATTAACATCGTCTAAAGAATCCAAAGCGGTATACATAATCATAGACCACACACTTTTTCAATTGAATGCTTTCTATTTGGAGTATAAGAGATATCACACAATATGGATCAATAAGAATAGAAAGGTATGGTTTTCATGAAATGCATGTTAAGTTTCAATTCCTGGATTTCGTAAAACTATTAGTAATCTCATCGAGTATAGAAAATTACCTAGCTTAGGTTGTCGTGCACAGTTAAGTAGCCACTCTCTCTCACATCATTGGATCCTCTCCCCTAAGATTATCTATAAGCGCGGTGGCATAAGATAAATCAATAAGTACATTCCCCATTTTTGGAGCTCCAATAAAAATAAAAACAAAAGAGGGAAGAAAGAGAGAAAGAGTATGAGATGGCATCATGTACAAGATTCTTTTCTCTTTTTTATAGCATATATACATCTGAGATCCCAAATCAAAAGATAGAAAGATATTCACATATTTTTTCTTTTTGATTTTGGGGGTATTGGAGCATGGAATTTAATAGCGGGGTGGGTGCCAATATAGGGTCCGCTAAAGGGAGATTCACCAATGAATATAAGTATAGACATAATGCTCAAGATATGTGGAGAAAGAAATATATGTAACACTCGGTTCACTCTGTAGGACGTGCACGACAACTTTCAGCAGGGTAAGGTAATCTACTGAGTTTAATCTCAGAAAGTAAACTAATCCAGTTATATCAACCCAACATACATTCATTCAACCTGAAAGTGAAGCGTACAGTTTTCATGCAATAAGAAATGATATAAGAAAGGAAAGCAGTACTCCAGATATAAGCAATCAATGCGTGAAGCTTGGTGTATTTTCTACGAAGAGTATACATATAAATTATCAGACTCGGCTAATAAAAGAATTTCATCCATATTCATACATGAAAGTGCGGGTTACTATCTCAAATGCATAGCAAGACACACCATATGATATCTGAAATAAAAACTATGGCATGACAAAGTAATACACATCTAGAGATAAGCTAACACCACGTCATCATCATCACAGAAAATTCATCTCTAGCAAAAAGATGAAAGAAATAAGGATAAAAAGGAAATAAAAAACTACTGTACAATGCAGCACACTCAAGAAAATAAAAAAACGTGATGCAAGATAAAAACGAAAAAGTGGGTGAAAATAGGTGTAAAAACGAAGAAATGTGAAGAGAAAGAAAATAAATGGTGTCAAAAAATAAAAAGTGTGTGAGAACTCACTCCCCCAAGCCAAAGTGCATAGTGTCCTTAATGTACAAAGTGTGGCACACCGAGTGGCAAAAAGTGGGCGGGGTGGGTGAGGATGCATGCATGATGGAAAAAAATATGAAAGAAAATGATATGAGAATGCGGGTGATGCATACAGAGATCAAAATAGTGCAGATATGAGTGTCTCCAAAAAGTACTCCCTCTCTCCCAAACAGATATATACAGATAGGACCATAATGTGAACAAAACAGTGTGTGAAGGAGGGGTGAAAAATCAGCAGGCTCACAAAAAGTATCCAGCGTATCGACAGCAAAAATGTGGAAGGCATCCAGTGTGTACCTAAGGGGATGGGGGTGGACCGGCACCATCCTGTGGCGGAGGTGGTGGTGGGTGTGGTGGCTGCTGGGTGGATGTGGGTGGCAGAGGCAGACGCGCAAGAATCTGATTCAGGCAAGCCTGAATACTATGAAGTATGGCGACGCGGGTCTGGACTGCACTGACGGTGGTGGAGAGAGCCCTAAAATTTCCTCTGAGTCCACTAACTTCCCCCTCAAGAGCACGAATGCTCTGAACTAGGGTGTCGGGGGGAGGTGGAGCAGAGGGTCGAACAAGTGAAGAACGGGACTGTCTCACACGGCCGCCGTAAAGGATAGGTGCAGCTATGGGGTGGTGCTTGGGTGCTGTGCTCGCTAAGTGTCGCTCAGCCTCTGTGTGAGGCTGAGACGCAGGCAAGGTAGACGAGGAAGGAGCAGCAGCAGAAGCTAAAGTGAAAACAGACGACGAGGCAGGCAGAGAGGTCAGTGACGCAGACGTGGGGACAAATGTCACGACACTCTCTGAGAAGATTGCGGCAGTGGAGACAGTGAGGTCGACGACTGGGGAGGACGTGAAGGGTACAGAAAATGACTCTCCAGAAGCCGAGAACAAAAGTGAGGATAGGGTCCCGCTCTCTAAAATGGTGGTGGGACGCTCGGGGCTAGCAGTAGAAATGGGATTTATTGAGATGGGTACAGTGGTGGTAGCGGTGGTGGATGAGGACTTAGCAAAAGTTCTCCCGACACTAACAGAAGTGAGGACAGAGGCATCGGGAGGTGCAGACAGGTCAGGTGCAGGCTGA
Organism: Scilla litardierei; assembly: GCA_030789695.1. Classification (NCBI taxonomy): domain Eukaryota; kingdom Viridiplantae; phylum Streptophyta; class Magnoliopsida; order Asparagales; family Asparagaceae; genus Scilla; species Scilla litardierei. The sequence continues at coordinate 436,744,934 of CM061142.1, read as the reverse complement.
GGGATCACGGGGTCCAGGGGTGGAATGAGGGGCTCCTGCTGAGCACCCTCAGGCTCTAGCATGTATGTGACAGGGATAAGGAGGTCCATCGCTGGAATCCAATCTTCTCCTGCGGGTCCTATATGTGTCCGAAAGGGCTCGGCAGAATCATGTAATCCGCAGCGAAAGGACCGTGGAGCCACACCCAGTGCTGAAGACCATGAGGATGCAACATCCTCATCCGGGCCATAATGTCTATCGAAAGTGAAGTGGGCCCGGTGGTTGAAGCAAGTCAGCAGGTAGGTCGACGCCGATCATAAGGGCCAAGAGGGTAATCAGACCGCCGCAGCAAATAGGAGTCCGAGCGCCGACAGAAATAATTATGCGGTCGATGTACCAACTGGCAATATCAATCTCGACGACGGGGACTAGGACGTCACTACCCCTATCAAAGACCCTAGGCCGTGTCATCGTATAGAGCATGTAGAGCTCTGGCGTAGACAGCGTCCCGGGCTCGTACCTCACAAGAAAAGTGGTCGCCATAAGGCGCTGTACAATGCGAAGACAGGGGTGGAGAATCACAGATGCCTTTGCCCTACTAGGGTCAAAGGCGAGTGGTGAACCCGTGATCCGTGTTCAAAAGGCGTGCGTGTCGAACGACGGGGGTGGGATATGCGTGGGAGCGTAGGCGCGGTCTGGGACCGGGACAGCGGGCCACTGGAAGAAAGCTCGAAGCATGTCGAGAGTGACCTCGCACTCTCGATCCATCAATCAAAATGAGTATCCTCCAACGGTCCAGGAAATAGAGCTCAGGACCTCAAGTGTCGGGCGGATGTAGGTGTCTGATCGGTCCATATTTTACACCTTTTTCTGCATCTTTGCATGCCATTTTGATCGCCCATATCGTGTTTTTCACGATTATTCGACAATATTGTGATGCTTTTCACGATTTCTTGTTTTTGTCGTATTTCAGGAGATAAGGAGCGATTCGGAGTGATTTTGAGATCAAGAGGATTTGCACCCACTCCGGAGTGTCACCCAATGCTCTTTCGAGGGCTATTCGACGATGGAAGACGAGTGGAAGAAGAAGGAATGTCGTAGGAGAGACGAGAAGGAGAAACAGAGAAGATTGGGCATTTACAGCATGCCACTCGGTCGAGTGAAGCACACACTCGGCCGAGCAAGAAAGCCCACTCGGCCGACCAGAACGGATACGTGCACAATGTTTTTCAGCGTATACTCGGCCGAGTGAGGAAGCTCACTCGCCCGAGTACGTCAGGGAAATTTTCCAGAGAAGAGGCTGAATCCACTGTGATTCCTAGAGACATGTCGATGGCCTACTCGGCTGAGTACACCTTACCACTCGGCTGAATGATGAAAGCTACTCGGCCGAGCCACCCCCGGAGACAAACCCCGGAGGACATCGAAGTTACTATTTTTCTATAGGGTCTATCACTCGACCGAGTAGAGAAGTCCACTCGACCGAGTGAAGAATCCCACTCGGCCGAGTGACGCCGAGGACACGCATCGCCCAGATTTTCAGACAGTCGTTCACTCTTTTGAAATATGCTATAGTTCCCGCAATCAAAGTATTTTTCTCATATTTTTTATATATAGTAGACTTCATGAAGATTCCAACGCCACCAGAAACGCGTCAATCGGAGGTCGGATGAAATCTGGAGAATTTCTGCAAGTTGATGCTGCAGTGCTGGAATTTCCACTCGGCTGAGTCACATGTTCCACTCGGCCGAGTCAGCCTGGGCCCAGATTTTAAGTTGCGGTTTGGGCTGTTTTTGGGCACGAATTTGAGGGGTTTTCTAGGGTTATTTGGTAGAGTTTTGGGGGGGCTATATAAGAGGGTTGTAGCCGTCATTAGAAGGGGGTTCCCAAATGTTTTATTAGTGATTATTTTAGAGGTTAGGCCATGCCCTAGGCCCCCTCTTGGATCTAAAAGCTTGTATTTGGATTGAAGATCTTCATCAAAGCTAAGTATTTTGTTCTTGTTATTTGAATCTTTGTTTTTTCTATCTTTTTGTATGCAAGCAATGATTTTTATTGATTCTCATATCGTTATTGCTATGCTTAAGTAGATTCGTCGTTCTAGGGCAAAGGGATGAACCCTATGGATCTAATTTCAGATTTGTGATGAATTAATCTCTTTGTTGCTGAAATTGCTATATGGGTTAGGTTGTGATTGATTTGTTACGGATAGCTAGGAATTTCCATCGATTTGGGGTTTGCAAGAGATTGGATTCCGATCTATGGGAAGGCCTAGATATTCGATTTAGGTTTATAATCGAGATTGACTAGACTTGGTTTGCAAGAGATTGGACCAAAGCTAGGATTTTTATTATAAATCTATACCCATATTCGTTTGCAAGAGATTGGACGAATACGAACTATCACAACCTAGATCGTAACTCGAGTTTGCACGAGAGTGGGCTCGAGGAGCGATTGGATGATGATGTCGATCTTCATGCTAGCGGCTTAGGTTAGGGTTTGCACGAGAGTGGGCCCTAATCTAGTTTGCTATAGACCGGCAATAGCGCGAGAGCGTGAGCTTGGTTCTATATTTAGTTACGACTAGTTCACCTCAACGCAAGTCTAGTAATATTGAGATTCACTATTCACAATGATGCATGACGATCCGTAGTGGGGATTTCCTAGCTCTAGACACTTCTGTTATATTATATTTGAATCAATATTTTACCCAACATCTTTATCACCGACACTGACATCCATCACCATTGTCATTACATCATACCATAACCATCTCCACCAATAAAACATTCGTAGTCGAGCCAACCTAGGATAGATTGGAGCCAACACCACCTCCTCGTGTTCGATACCCGCTCTCCACTTGACCGTGCGCTTGCGGTAAAACTACAATCGCTCGTTCTCCGGGTGTAAATCATGGGCCGATCAAGTTTTTGGCGCTGTTGCCGGGGAGGTGTTTCCCGTTGGGTGCCAATTTGTCACAATTAGATTGATTAGACCACGAAGAAAAAAATTAACAAAAAGAAATTTTCACACTTGCCACCCTTATTATCATTTCTATATTCTCTTATGCCACTGATATTTTTCTTCAGGTATTTGTCTTTGTTGATCAGGTTATCCGGAAAGCACAATGATGAGTACAGACTCTGACCTGCAACACGATGAAACTTTTGCATCCCTACTGGAGGAACTCGTGGATGAAGTTCAAACCACGGGACCTATTGCCATCAATGTAGAGGACCACCTTGAACAACTATTCGCCACCTACATCATTGATCAACTCTCCCCAGAAGGAACAATCAAAGGTAGCATTAGGGTCGATATTAGAAATGATAAGCTGTATCTGGAAGTTGACAGAGTCCCTCAGTCGCCAATGAATGAAGGCATCAAAACATGCACCGAAGAGATCAATGCTTGAGAAGAGCTACCTTGGGATACCCAAGTTCAGGGAAGTATACTTGATGAATCCTTTTGTGACACCTGTTTATACACTGACTTATCCTTTGATGGCAGGTGCGAACAAGAGGAGAGAGGTAGTTCAATTGATTCGAGAGCAGAGTTACCTGAGCAGCTGAGAGAGTATACCATGGAGACAGCTATCACAGCACATGAGGATATTGGATTATTTCCAGGGAAGTATCGTCCACCATTATTTATTCCATATATTTCTATAGACGATCCTCTTTGGGATACTTTTATTATGAGGGTGAAGTTTTTGCAGCAAACTGATGCATCCTATTCTCTGCAGGGTACAGGTGGAGTCCTTGTGGGAATGCTGGAGGATGCATTGCTGGAGTTTGTTGGTGTTTGTGGACACACGCGCCTGGCGGAGCCACGGAAGGAGCAGTTGGAGCAGTTGCCTGCACCGGCAAAGATACTGGATCCGCCTTTTGCTATAGGTGATATCAATCCAGTAGTGTAGAAATTTTTATGCTTTAAATAAACACGAATCCTCTCGACAGTGAGAGGACCGTATAGATTTGCTTGAATAAATATCACCTCATATGACGGCAACAAAAATTTTACACCCCAACCCCATTATATATATTGATTGCCCTCTTTATATTTTGATGCGTCACATCCTTTTGCTCACCACCATCGAGCATTTCTTTCAAGTGAAAACTTACTTTCTTATTCATTTGACTTGATCACGCTTTTCAAAGCCATGACATTTTTGGTCAAGTCATTTGAATAGGTTTGTTTGGTATAAGCTTGGTAAAGTCATTGCATGTGCATGTAGTTGCATTAGGATTTCATGTCATTCATTTCATCATTTTTCATTCACCACCCCCTTATTATTATTGTTGTTCCTCATATTCTTCCATTATGATTACATTGAGGACAATGCGAAGTTTAAGATTGGGGGAGTGCATTTCCATGCAATTTAGATGCATTAGTTGCATTTTTACTTTATTTTAGGATTTTTAGATTTTTTCAAAAATTTTGCATCATCTTTTTGAATTTTCCATCTTAGTTTCCTTTTATGTGTGTTCATGCATCATGTTGTGTGCTTGTTTTTCTTTTCTTTCCTCACTTTTATTTTTTATTTATTTATTTTACTTTCTCTTTTTCCGCTAGATGAGTTTTGTATGATGATATCTCTTATTGCTTTACCAACCATCACGATGCTTATTATTCCTTGCCATGCTACTTTGAGTATTCCATAGTCTTGCTATCCATGTGCTTGCTTATATATTCTTTTGATGATTCCTCTATATGAATACATGATATTAATTGAAGCTGAATGTATTGATTAGTGTTTAGGATGCTTTTGTTGGAAATGCACCAAGATTCACACATCATTAGTATATCTGAAGCATCAGTTTTATTGTCTTATTCACCTTATGTTGCATGCCTGATATGGTTGTAAACTTTACTGCTTGACTTCACTATTTATTGAAATGATTGAGAATATCCATGCTTACATATGAGTTTTAGTTGAAGTATTATTTTATTGAACCGTCCGTGCACATCTTAGAGTGAACCGAGTGCTACATTATTTCTTTCTCCACATATATCTTTTTATTCTCTACATGTCACTTGAGTTCACCTCCTAAAGCTTCTTATATCGCATCTATTTCCCAAAAATCCCCACAAAAGAAAAAGTTAGCTCCAAAAAGTCCAAAAAGGCAAAAAGGAGCCAAAAATACAAATCATATAGCTCCTACAAAAATCCAAAAAGAAAAATGAGAAACAAAAAGTTCAAAAAGAAAAAGAAAGATATTTCTCTATCTCATTATTGGAGCCACAAAATACTTGGGAAAACCAAGGCAAAAATCCCATTTTCCACTATCATATTCCTTTAGGTGCGATGCCTCAAGCTAAGCTTGGGGGGTGAACTCGTTTGACCATATGAGTGAGTGCGACATTAGAGTGGAGAGGTGCACGAATGAGGGAGTTTGATAATGCTGAAACTTAGAAAAATACTTTAGTTATGCAGATTTCTTATGAATCGATATAAATATGTGAATGCCATGATTTATTCCATTCTCCATTGTATGTTTGGTGTGATTCTTATATGCTTCTGTTATAACTCTTGATTGAAAAGTGCATCGCCAACATTTGTATATTAAATTCTTTGAAATGCGTGATGTGTATATGAATTGATTGTATGAATTTAGAAAGTCCCTTTTGTTGTTCTTAAAAGCTTGCAAGTACCATGTTTAAGTAAGACATGAAATCCTTATAGCATGTGATTCGTATTTTCCAAGTTATCGTGATGTGTAGCTTATGGCTTGAGATCTGAGAGAATAATCTAGCGACCCCTTCCACTTCGTATTCCTTTTTCTTTCATTTCATTTCCTTTGTTTTCATCTCTCGAGTTCGTCTCTCTACTTATCTTCTTCGAGGACGAGTAAGAGGTAAGCTTGTGGGATTTTGGTCGGTCCATATTTTACACCTTTTTTCTGCATGTTTGCATGCCATTTTGATCGCCCATATCGTGTTTTTCACGATTATTCGACAATATTGCGATGCTTTTCACGATTTCTTGTTTTTGTCGTATTTCAGGAGATAAGGAGCGATTCGGAGTGATTTTGAGATCAAGAGGATTTGCACCCACTCCGGATTGCACCCAAAGCTCTTTCGAGGGCTATTCGACGATGGAAGACGAGTGGAAGAAGAAGGAATGTCGTAGGAGAGACGAGAAGGAGAAACAGAGAAGATTGGGCATTTACAGCATGCCACTCGGCCGAGTGAAGCACACACTCGGCCGAGCAAGAAAGCCCACTCGGCCGACCAGAACGGATACGTGCACAATGTTTTTCAGCGTATACTCGGCCGAATGACAAAGTACTACTCGGCCGAGTGAGGAAGCTCACTCGCCCGAGTACGTCAGTGAAATTTTCCAGAGAAGAGGCCGAATCTACTGCGATTCCCAGAGACCCGTCGATGGCCTACTCGGCTGAGTACACATTACCACTCGGCCGAATGATGAAAGCTACTCGGCCGAGCCACCCCCGGAGACAGCCCCCTGAGGACATCAAAGTTACTATTTTTCTACAGTGTCTATCACTCGGCCGAGTAGAGAAGTCCACACGACTGAGTGAAGAATCCCACTCGGCCGAGTGACGCCGAGGACAAGCAGCGCCCAGATTTTCAGATAGTCGTTCACTCTTTTGAAATCTGCTATCATTTCAGCAATCAAGGTATTTTTCTCATATTGTTTATGGATAGTAGACTTCATGACGATTCTAACGCCACCAGGAACGCGTCAATTGGAGGTCGAATGAAATCTGGAGAATTTTTGCAAGTTGATATTGCAGTGCTGGAATTTCCACTCGGCCGAGTCACATGTTCCACTCGGCCGAGTCGGCCTGGGCCCAGATTTTAAGTTGCGGTTTGGGCTGTTTTTGGGCACGAATTTGAGGGGTTTTCTAGGGTTATTTGGTAGAGTTTTGGGGGGCTATATAAGAGGGTTGTAGCCGTCATTAGAAGGGGGTTCCCAAATGTTTTATTAGTGATTATTTTAGAGGTTAGGCCATGCCCTAGGCCCCCTCTTGGATCTAAAAGCTTGTATTTGGATTGAAGATCTTCATCAAAGCTAAGTATTTTGTTCTTGTTATTTGAATCTTTGTTTTTTCTATCTTTTTGTATGCAAGCAATGATTTTTATTGATTCTCATATCGTTATTGCTATGCTTGAGTAGATTCGTCGTTCTAGGGCAAAGGGATGAACCCTATGGATCTAATTTCAGATTTGTGATGAATTAATCTCTTTGTTGCTGAAATTGCTATAGGGGTTAGGTTGTGATTGATTTGTTACGGATAGCTAGGAATTTCCATCGATTTGGGGTTTGCAAGAGATTGGATTCCGATCTATGGGAAGGCCTAGATATTCGATTTAGGTTTATAATCGAGATTGACTAGACTTGGTTTGCAAGAGATTGGACCAAAGCTAGGATTTTTATTATAAATCTATACCCATATTCGTTTGCAAGAGATTGGACGAATACGAACTATCACAACCTAGATCGTAACTCGAGTTTGCACGAGAGTGGGCTCGAGGAGCGATTGGATGATGATGTCGATCTTCATGCTAGCGGCTTAGGTTAGGGTTTGCACGAGAGTGGGCCCTAATCTAGTTTGCTATAGACCGGCAATAGCGCGAGAGCGTGAGCTTGGTTCTATATTTAGTTACGACTAGTTCACCTCAACGCAAGTCTAGTAATATTGAGATTCACTATTCACAATGATGCATGACGATCCGTAGTGGGGATTTCCTAGCTCTAGACACTTCTGTTATATTATATTTGAATCAATATTTTACCCAACATCTTTATCACCGACACCGACATCCATCACCATTGTCATTACATCATACCATAACCATCTCCACCAATAAAACATTCGTAGTCGAGCCAACCTAGGATAGATTGGAGCCAACACCACCTCCTTGTGTTCGATACCCGCTCGCCACTTGACCGTGCGCTTGCGGTAAAACTACAATCGCTCGTTCTCCGGGTGTATATCTGGGGCCGATCAGTGTCCACTGACACAGACAAAAAGTCACGCCAACCCATGTTGTCGTACAACGTGAGCATCCCCTCAAGTACACTTAGGTGATCTAAGTCAGCAAGGTGTGCAAACTTAGAGGGTACAATCGAGCGATGGGAGATACGCTCAAATCTGGAGCAGTGTGCGTCATCTCTGAACGTGATCTCCATCGCATAGATAGCGGGGGCCGGCTATGCAGGTGGTGGAATGTGATCGGCAGGAGGCGGCTGTGTAGGTGGGGATGGGCTAGGTGGAGAGGAGTCTGCCCTATCGGAAGAGGAGCCAGGATCACCTGACTTCTTCCGCTTGGAAGCGGGCTCCCGGGTGCGTGGCCTAAGGTGAGACAGCATGTGTGCCGCGAGACGTGGCCACCCAAATGAGAAAAAATGCGACGTGCTATATAATAAATAGGGAACGAGTGTACCCGAGCACCGACGCGAGAGAAAAATCTGAAGTGTGCGAAGAGACGCCTCCTCCGCGAAGCTCCGAATGCGTCCAAAAGCTCCCCAAAGCTCCCCCAAGATATCCTAAAAAGCAAACAATAAAATCAGCGGTGTACATCAACAAATATGGGGGGAGATGGGGGGTACAATAGATATATATAGGAATTGATTTGAGTTTGGGGCGCAATGGGCATATGAAATGGGAGAATGGAGGAGAAAATTGGATTGGGCCGAAATGGGGAATGGCCGGCGACTTGGAGGGCGGTGCCGACGGCGAGCAGCTGCGCAGCGGCGGTGGCTATCGACGGCGAGCGTCGGTTGGAGGCAGCCGGCGGCTCGGGCGACTGGAAGCCTTGATTCGGTCGATGGGGGAAGAAGCGACAGTAGTGGGCTCGGGCAATTTGGGGAAAAATGGCGTTTCGAAATTCGCGTAGCCCGCTCAACACTTATATAGGGAAGTTGTGACTCGGATGAGTGAAGAGTTCACTCGACCGAGTGAAGGAGGTTTCAAAAATATCTTCGCAACGTACGACTCGGCCAAGTGGTCTTTGCCACTCGGCCAAATGGAAAAGTTCCACTCGGCCGAGTGGCATGGCCACTCAGTGAATTTTTGAGCGTGGAGGGTATCTGATTTACTCGGCCGAGTGACAAGTCACTTGTCCGAGTGGCAAATTATACCGTAAAACAAAGAAAATAACAGAGAGTTGGTCTGCAGGATCTTCCCTGATATGTACTCCACTCGACCGAGTGGAGTCTTTTCTCGGTCGAGTGACATATGTACTCGGCCGAGTGGCCTCCTGTTTTCTGCAACGGCTCTCTATTTTCGCGCTATTCTCTGTTTTTTTCCTCCAGTCAGTCTCTGCCTTCTCCTGTGGCCGAGCGCGTTCCTGGAGCGCTCTCCCTTGCCTTAGTCATCCTCCATATGAATGATCTCTCGTTCTCCATCTCCTGTCATTAAAAATAGAGCCCGTTGTCACGATTTTTATAGACACTAGACTCTAAACACTAAGAAAAATCAAAAATAAAAATAAAAATCAACTAAGACTGATATAAAACTGTCAGGTTGCCTCCTGACAAGCGCTCGTTTAAGGTCTTGAGCTCGACCCCTTATGATTTTTGTTTAGCGCGTGATGTTGGGCGCATGCGAGATACACCTGTCAAATTTGCCGGGAAGGCCACTTGGATTTGGTTTTTGATGCTCGTGGGATTTCCTCGATGTCCCCTCATCATGGGTAGTGTTGGGGGATAAGTCCCCTAAGCTTGAGCTAGTACCAATCTTCTTCTTCACCGGTGACACCGATCTTCTACCCGGAGGAGCTTTCTTTGAGTTATTGGCCATGAGAGCTTGTATAGCTCCCTCATCCTAGCGACATCAACGTCGTTTTTGTCATCGACCGTTGAGCTATCCGGAGGGTCCTCCAAGTTTTCTTCAATGCTAGAAGTTTGGCCTTCTTCAAGGCCATCATCATGGAGAGCGCCAATGAAATGTGGAATAGCTTCATCGATCACCTCATCAAGGAGGTCCACATAATCCAACTCCTCTTGGTAGGGCATATGCTTCATGGCTTTGGGTATGTGGAGCTCAACCTCGATGTTCCCGACATTCAAGGATACAGTGCCTTCCCGCACGTTGACTATAACACCGACGGTGGCTAGGAACGGGCGTCAAAGTATAAGTGAAATGTCGCCCTCCTCCTTAATTTCCATAATGACGAAGTCGCAAGGCAATCATATCCCTCCCGGAACTTGTAGAGGAATGTTCTCCGCAATCCCTACCGGCCTAGTAACCCGACCATCTACTAGTTGTATTCTCATGTCGGTTGGCTTCAAGTCGGTCCCCGTATTCAATTTCCGGAACATGCTAAGGGGCATTAGGCTCACACTTGCTCCCAAGTCAACTAAGGCCTTTTGAAATGGGACTCCTCCAAGTGTGCATGGGATGCGAAAGCTTCCGGGATCCTTGAATTTCGCGGGCTCCTTTTCCCTTCGGGCGAACCAAGTTCCTTGTTCGACGAGCATTATTTTCTCCGTCCTTTTCTTTTCCGATATTAAGTCCTTCAAGAACTTTGCATACGACGGGATCTCCACTATGGCATCCAAGAAAGGTATGTTGAGGCTTACTCCCCTCAAATATTCAAGGAACTTGGCGAGCCTCTTCTCTATTTTGGCTCTCGCCAACCGTTGTGGAAAGGGCACCGGCAAAATGTAGGTGCGCTCCTCATTTGGCTTCTTCATTTCAGAATCGTCAACTTCTTGTGGCTCTTTCGCGCTCTCCTCTTCAATAGCCGGCTCTTTGTCATCCAAAATCTCTACCACGGGCTCCTTGGTTTGGACCATGGCGGGAGTGGTATCCTTCCCGCCCCTAGTTGTGACCGCCACTACCGCATTTATGTGGCCGGTATTACTCTGTGGATTGGGCTCTGGTTGAGCCGGCAATTGTTGAGTGTTTTTGTTTAGCAACGCAAGTTGCTCTCCAAGTTGCACAATGACGATATTTAGCGAATCTTGTTGCGCCGTCAACCTAGCATTGATTTTTCTTTGCTCCACCATGAATTCCTCCAACCTAGCTTCATGATCCGATCGTGATTGAGCTTGTGGTGGGTTTGGAGCTCTCCAACCTTGGTTATAACTGGGCGGCCTATACGGTCCTGCTTGTTGCCTAAGCGGGTAACTTTGTTGTGGTGGCCCCCTCGGTTGGTATTGAGGTTGTGGAGGTGGAGGCCTAGCTTGAGGTTGTTGCGGTGGTGGGTTCAAAGCCCCTTCATTATTCACATACGAAAATCCCGGATGATTCCTTGCGGCCGGGTTGGCCCAATAACCGGAGTTCCCCTAACATATTGCACTTGTTCCAAGGCTCCCTCTCCATGCTCTCCTCCTACGAACATAGCTTGAGATTGGTCTTGCCAATCACTCATATTGCCTCCCGTCGTAGATGTGGAGGGAGCTCCAAGTGGCTCGGTGATATACTTCTCCAATCTCTCCACTACCTTGTGGAGAGAGTCGAACTTATTGGAAAGCTCTGCTACGGCCTTGGCCTCATACATGCTCGTTGGCTTCAAGGAGGTAGAAGATTGCCCTCGCTCATCGCCTCATTGTTGATTATTAGATGCCATCTCCTCTAATATGGACGTAGCTTCATTCGGTGTTTTGGAAAGAATGGCTCCGTTGGCAGTTGCATCTATGATTTGCTTAGTGCCCGGTTGGAGTCCATTATAAAAACTGTGAACTAGCTTCCATGCTTCTATGCTGTGATGGGGGCACTGATGCTGTAGATCCTTAAAGCGCTTCCATGCCTCGTATAAGGTCTCCTACTGTCCTTGCTTAAAGGACATGAATGCGCTCCTAATCTTCACTGTCTTAGATGGCGAGTAGAATTTATCAACAAAAGCACTAGCCAACTCATCCCAAGTAGTGAATATCCCTTCCGCCTGCGTCCTCAACCAATATAGAGCTTTGTCTCTGAGGGTGAAGGGGAAGAGTCTCAAATGGATAGCATCGATGGAAACACCCGGCATTTAAAAGGTGGCGCACTTGGACAAGAATAGCTGGAGGTGATAACGTGGATTCTCATGGGAGTTCCCATGGAATTGGTCTTGTTGCATTAAGACCACTAATCACGTCTTGAGCTCAAAATTCTTATCCGCCACCAACTCCGGCATAGCGATGGAGGAAGTAGTGGAGAAAGTTTTAGGCCGAAGCCTATCTCGGATAGATATAATCCTCTCCATACGTGCCGCTAGTTCTTCTGGCGTCTCTCGTCGGTTCATACAATTGTCCTCTATATTGAGTCTCTTCTCGGCTTTGATCCTCCTCTCAGTACATTCGATCTCCGGATCAAATACTATATCCTCTGGTCCGTCGTTGATCTTGTGTACATGCAAAGAAAAACAGAGCCTCGATGGAATTGTTAGCACGATAGAGGTGCAAAATAAAATAAAAAAATAAAACAAAAAGAAATAGCTAAGTGAGGAAAATAAAACACTGTCGCCTCCCCGGCAACGGCGCCAAAAACTTGATCGCGTCAGATGTACACCCGAAAAATGACTTGTAGTCTTACCGCAAGCGCACGGTGTAGCGATGAGCGGGTATCGAACTCAGGGAGGAACAACTGATAGTACCTTATTCAAATCACCTAGCTATCAAAAGAGTGAGAATAGTTTGGATATCGCAGTCACAATCGTTCAAATATCTAGAAAGTATCAATATAATAAAGCGTTTAGGGATAGGAAATCCCCACTACGGACCTTCTCTCATCCTTGTGAATCATAAGTTTCATTGTTGCTAAGCATGAATATAGGTGAACTAGTCGCAACTTAATGTAGAACCAAGCTCACGCTCTCGCGCTGTTGCCGGTCTATAGCAAACCTGGGATAGGGCCCACTCTCGTGCAAACCCTAGCCTAAGCCGCTAGCGTGAAGAACGACGTCATTGTTCAATCGTATCTCGAGCCCACTCTCGTGCAAACTCGAGCTACGACCTAGGTTGTGATAGTTCCTATCTGTCCAATCTCTTGTAAACGGATATTAGTATAGAATCACAATTAAAAATCCTAGCTTTGGCCCAATCTCTTGCAAACCAAATCTAGAGAAATCCAATTGTCAATCTAAATCGAATATCTAGGCCTTCCTATCAATTGGGATTCAATCTATTGCAAATCCCAATCGATATGAATTCCTAGCTACCCGTAATCTATCGATCAAAACCTAACCTTAATCAATTCTAGCAACAAATCTACGAATTCATCACAATTTAGAGATAGGGTCCATAGGGTTCATCCCCATGCCCTAAGACGATGGCACTACTCACTAATCATCATGCAAATCTCAGAAAAATCAATAATAACCACGGCACAATTCATTGCAAAAGAGAAATAATGCATAAAAATTGAGTTTTTAACGAGAATAGACCAACCAATGTAGATGCCGACGATCTCCAGCTGAGATTTCACAAAGAGTAGCCGTCAAACATCCTAAAAGAAAGTCTAAAAATTAATGTTCAAAAAGCCTGCTAAACTAGGGCAAAACTGGGTTTAAATACCCTCTAAAATCGTCCAAAAATCGTGACCAAACTGCCCCTGCGCAGCCCAGAAATCGCAACCCTAACAGCAGGCGGAGAGGGTCACTCGGCCGAGTGACCCTTGTCACTCGGCCGAGTGACAAACCCTGTACAAAAACAGTAACTTCGGGGGTTTCAGGGTCTGTCGGCCGAGTGGCTTTCTTCATTCGGCCGAGTGAGCATTCATACTCGGCCGAGTAGGCCTCCTCAGGATCTCTAAAAATTCCAGTAACTTGGCCTTTCTCTGGACGAAATTCCATGTACCACTCGGGCGAGTGAACTTTCTCACTCGGCCGAGTGGGCTTCCTTCGTTCGGCCGAGTATATGCTGAAACTCATCGTGTGCGTATCCGTTCTGTTCGGCCGAGTAGGGCTTCTTGCTCGGCCGAGTGAGTGGTCCACTCGGCCGAGTGAGGTGCTGTTGAGCTCATTCTTCTTCTTTTTGCCTCCTAGTCGCTCCTATTGATTTCTTTCTTCTTCTGCTCATCCTCCATAGCTGATAAGCCCTCGAATAAGCCGTGGGCGACACTACTAGGCGCATGCAAATCCCTTGATCTCAAATTCTCTCCAAATCGCTCCATATTTTCTGAAATACAACAAAAACAAGAAATAGTGAAAAGCATCGCAATATTGTCGAATAATCGTGAAAAACGCGATATGGGTGATCAAAACGACATGCAAACATGCAGAAAAAAGGTATAAAATATGGAGTGATCAATCCTCCCCGTCCTTACTTGTATTGATAAAAGAGGGCATGAACTAATCAACTTTATCGTCAGCCGTAATTCGAAGAGGCCACCCCTTCGTAACTAAACGACTCATCCATTGTAAGTCGTCTGTCGAAGAGGCCACTCCCTCGTAACTGAATGACTCACTCGTCGTCAGCCATTAGTCGAAGGGTCCACCCCATCATAACTGAATGACTCACTCGTCGTCAGCCATAAGTTGACGGTGTTTGCCCCTCGCAACTGAACGATTCACTCGTCGTCAACCGTACGTCGAAGAGGGCATCTCCTTGCAATTGAATGACTCACTCAGCATCGGACATAAGTCAAAGGGGCCATGCCACTCGTAACTGAAAGATGATCGTCATCTGTCGTAAGTCGAAGGGGCCACCCTCTCGCAACTGAACGACTCATCCATCGTCAGTCGTAAGTCAAAGGGGCCACCCCCTCGCAACTGAACGACTCATCCATCGTCAGTCATAAGTCGAAGGGGCCACCCCCTCGCAACTGAACGACTTATCGTCGTCAGCCGTAAGTCAAAAGGGCCACCCCCTTGTAACTAAACGACTCACTCGTCGTCAGCCGTAAGTCAAAGGGGCCACCCCTTGCAATTGAACGACTCACTCGTCGTCAGCTGTAAGTTGAAGGGTCAACCCCCTCGTAACTGAACAAAGTCGAAAGGGCCATCCCCTTGCAACTAAACGACTCACTTGTCGTCAGCCGTAAGTCAAAGGGGCCATCCCCTGGCAACTGAATGACTTATCCATCATTAGCCATAAGTCGAAGGGGTTGCACCCTCGCAACTAAACGACTCACTCGTCGTTAGCCGTAAGTTGAATGGGCCACCCCCTTGCAACTGAAAGACTCACTCGTCGTCAGCCGTAGGTCGAAAGGGCCACCCGCTTGCAACTAAATGACGCATTCGTTGTTGGTCGTAAGTTGAAGGGGTCACACCCTCGAAACCAAACGACTCACTCGTCATCGGCCATAAGTCAAAGGGTCCATGCCCCTTGCAACCGAACGATTATCGTTGTCAGCCATAAGTCGAAGGGACCACCCCCTCGCAACTGAACGACTAATCCATTGTCAGCCGTAAGGGCCACCCCCTCACAACTGAACGACTCACTCATCGTCAGTCGTAAGTCGAAGAACCATGTCCCCTCGCCACAGAATGACCCACCTTTGTCACCGGCCGTAAGTCGAAGGGGCCATGCTCCTCGAAATCAAACGACACCATCTTTTGTCGATCGTAAGTCGAAGAAGCCATGCCCCTCGCAACCGAACGACTACCGACATCAACCGTAAGTCGATGGACCATGTTCCCTCGCCACTGAACCACTATACATCGATGACCATATTCTTTGTGACCGAACGAAGACTTTTATATCGGTCATAAATCGAAGAGACACCCACTTGCAACTAAATGACACAATAGTCGTCAGCTATAAGACGAAGGGTCCACGCACCTCACAACCAAATTACCATCATCATCATACATGGGTATAAAGGTCATTCCTTTCACAGCTCAAAGAGTAATGCCTTGGTCCAACGATTTAAGAAAGCATGATTCAACAGCTCAATCATCTCCCTCATCAAAGGCAGATGATTGACCTGTTGAAAGGGGCCAACTAGCGACATGAAGGCTCATGCTTCCTATACAATGAGGTACAAGACAATTTTGCAAAATATCATACATTTTGTATCATACATTTTTGTATCATACATTTTTGTCACTCTTTTGCAAAATTGTTACCAAAATTTACACCCCCAATAAAGAAGGGGTTCACAAAGCCTAAGGGGAAGTCTGAGAATTCTAAGGTCCCTCAACCGGAATGACATGCCACTGGCCCCTAGAAGTAGATACATCACTGACTTCGTATGTCTCAACGACGATTTTGTCAACTGGGATGATAGCCTCTATGGTCGTATCATGACCGACTTCATGTAATGGGCTATTCAGTTCGTCATCATCCATGATAATAGGAACTTAGTCGATCTCGACTGCAAAGTCGGGAAATCGATCCTTCTTCTCTTGACGACACCGTTTATAACCTCTTATGTACAACTCAACCAGGTTAGGCAAGTTGTACTTATATTCCTGGATAGACTTCTCTACGATCTCTTTCGCGTTGAATTCTTGATGGCCAATAAAAGGTCGAGTCTGAAGCTCGATTTCCCTAGCCTCCCCCCGTGTCCTTTCCTCGAGTAGAATCTTCTATGCTTTCTCCATCAAAGCAATTTGCTTATTGATTTCCATCGAAAGAGCAGCATCCTTCGTATGAGATTCTCCCAATCCTTGCTTGAGTTGATTCACCTGAGACTTGAGCATTTTCTTACGGAGCTTCCACCACTTCAGCTTTGCTTCCGCCTTATCGACAGTCCTCTTAGCCAACTCTACCTCCTTCACCTCCTTGGTCAGGCTGGCTTTGTAATTAGCCACTGCCAATGAGCGACGACAAATCTCCGTGTTAGCCAAAAGGGCATGTAGACAGGCAAGAGCATCAACTTCAATGCTTGGAATCAAGCAAGCAAGAAGTGGATAGGCATAATCATTACCTGAAGACTTCTGTGGATGGCATTTATGGCTAGCCTCTAATAATCGACTCTCGCAAAAACGACCCTGTCCTTGGAAAGGGTCGAATTCTCGGCCAGTCGAGAAGAAGTTACACAATCCAAAAGGGCTGATGTGTCCTTTCCCACAGAGTAACCCGGCCGAAAAATCTCTTCTTCAGGGCATTCGACTGGGGCTTGAGGCGATCTATCTTCCAATAAGATCGACCTAAACACAGAGGGAATATCCTCGGCCAGAAGCTCCTAAGGAAATAGACCTCTCCAGGGCCAGGAATCTTGACGTAGAGACGGCCCATGAGAGGAGGATGACTCCCCCGAGGTCCTATCTGAAGGAGGATCATGACCTTGCTCGAGAGTCTGGTCATGCTCAGAAGCTTGATCATGTTCTGGAGCCAAAGTCGGGATAATGATGTCGCTCGACTCCGACAAATCTGAGTCGGTGATAAGAATTTTTCACCTCGGTTTCTTCTTCTTGGTCTCGGCCTCATCACCTTTAACCGAGAGCTGATTCTTCTTCCTCTTCAATGGTTGAGTTGATTGACGAGCTTCCCGAACTACCATGGATAGGCCCTCGATGGCTTCAATTGCACCACTTTCCAGATGGCCCTCCTGAGGGTGAGGCACATCCTTCTTAGCCTCTCTAATGGAGGCCTCAAGCGCCTCCCGCATAGCTGGTTTGACCAGGTATTTCCAATCCGACCATACTTGTAAAGACGAGTTGAAGTTTAGGGGGAATAAAAACAGGCTAATAGTGAGCGAGAGATTTGACCTTTCGTCCACACAGTCTTGACCAACATCTGGTCTGACAACATCCATTTTGTCGATCTATGCCCCTCAAGAAACTTCAACAGAAGAGCAACAACCTTTTCTTCCTCCACAGAAAGGGGTTTGTCTTCATTCATGGCGAGCATAGGATTCTCTCATCTGGTGACGAAACTTACCTCGTTAGGAAATACCACAAACAGAAATTGGTCTTTCCATTTTGGGTTGGAGGTGGGAATATCATTAAACAATATCCTGCTGCGACGAGCGGTGATCATGTACCAACCAAAAGACTGAAGAGGGGGAACTCTGAAATAGAAGTTGAACATTCACATGGATGGTCCAACTCCGTTGAGCATGAGGAGCGCTATAAAGCTAACCAGGATGCCCACCGCATTCAACATCAATTGACAAAGGAAAAGACATAGTTTCTTCAATACGCACATCATGAATGGATGCATGGGAAATCAGAGCCCATGGTGAAAAGCTTTTACATAAACCCCAACTTCACAATCGCTTGGAGAATGAACCCTCTCCTCTGCACGGGGCAATCTAGCCTAGCAATCGTCCCTCACATATCTTCTTTGGAAATCAGGGATATGATCAGCCCCCACTTGAGAGGCTTGGCCAGAAACTAGATCGAGTGCGACGACCTCTCCTTTATCTTTTGGGGGACAGAAGCCGAGGTTCCAGCGAAGGCACGATCAGAGGAGGAAGCCATTGTCAAAGTTTGAAGTTCAATTTGAGAATGCCGGAGACGATGAAGTTTCTCTCTCTCCAAAACTACCTTATCACGGTAAGGGTATGCCAAACGATGATCTAAGCTTAACTCGTCATCTAGGGACATGTGTCGAAGATCCGGGCGTGCCCGTATATCGGATTTTGAACCGACGTAGTGTCCAAATCAGAAGAGTGGAGTTTTGAGGCTTAAAAATCAAATACTCCCACTCGACTGATGTGATCTATTAATGAGATATCACGTCACTTGACCCCAACAGGTGAATCGTCTGAGTCCAAGCGACGCAGGCAATTGTTAAGTCATTGGGCCGGCATCGAGGAAGGGAAAAGATAGTTGCCAAAAATCCTCTGAATATAACATCAGGGCCCACTAAGCCCAGGAGACTCATGAAGAATGTTAGCTGTTAACCTAGTCAAAGCCCACATGCTATTTGCCCGTTGAGCTTCCATTGCTTAAGGAGGCAGTTAATAATGGGCTCATAAATGACGGGAAGAGTGGACAGCATTTATAACTATGTATGAGGAATGATTGTGCCACAATAATTGGAGATCGTTATTCCCCAACATTACTAAATAGAAACTTCGGTATATAAATAAAGTAAAGACAAACAGATGAAAGGACAGAGTGAGAAAGTACGAAATGATGGGAAATCTAGTCCCACCCCAAAGTGGAATTGATGATGATCACACCAGATGTTGTTAATATACTAATCACATTATTTAAATGTGTAGATTGTGCAATCAAATTGATGAAAGCTCAAAGCATACTCTGAGAAGAAGAACCTCAACCACACTCATAGAGATGAAGATGAATTTAGCTCGTATTCTACGCTAATCACAAAAGGAGCTCAAATATGAAGCTCAAAGAACGTGCTCAAGCTCAAGCTAAAGAGGAGCTTAAATTCAAATGAAGCACATGCAACTACATCAAGATCTCCATGGCTTCAAAGTCTTCATTAAGTGTAGCGTGTGAGTTGTCTTTTTCTTAGGACTAAGTTAAAGCCAAGAAAAATTTGCACACACACAAAATGATTTTCGAAAATAGTTTTGAACTTGGTTTAAACTTCTTGAGAGCTTATTGATTGAGAGCTATTGATTCAATTCTCGTAGTCAACCTCCAAACACCCAGGAGTTGATTACACATCTTATAGCAGAGTTTCTCTTAAAAACTGCTCTGGGAGTCGACTACCAAAGGAGGGAGTTGACTATATGATGTAGCAGAGTTTTCACTGAAAACTCTCTGGGAGTCGACTACCTTCTTTGGGAGTCGACTACCAACTGTGTGTTTTGACTTCCTTGATTGCCTCTCTTATTTATTCTTTGCTTGATTTTTGGGCTGAGGTCAAGCTCAATTTGAATTCTTTTTTGACTCTATAAATAGAGACTCCTTGAGAACATTTTCCTCGCCAATTTCATTCTTGAGCTAAAGCTATAATCTTCTCAAAAGTTCTCATCGTTCTCATTGCTCTCAAAGTTGTACGTAGCCAAAACAGGTTTTCAAATCTCTGATCTTATTGTTTTCTATAAATTATTTTTAAGATCATTATTATTTTTTGCTATTGCAAATTGGTTTTCAAAATCCTTCTCTTTGATTTTTCATATTCTCAAAGGATCTTTTGAAACAACAAGATTCTAGATCACATTGAATTATTTCATATTCTTTGTGTGATGTAAGAACGATTTAAAATTCTTTAGCCACATTAAGCCCAATTGCAAATTTATCTTGGCTATAGAATTATTGGGTGTAAACCAATCTCTACTAATTTATTGTGGTGAATTGGATTTGATTTTACTTGTAGTCCCTTGGTGATAAGGGTGTTATAAATCCTAGTCAAGATTATGTGGTTGGAAATCTAAGTGGTGATACTAGGTCGTTGGAAATCCTAACGAGTGAAGTTAGTTAATTGTATTGCTAAGGTAATAGTGGATTAAATCTCAATCTGAGACGGTTAGGGATTGGTCGGACCCAAGTTGTGGGCAACCAGGATAAATCGCTTGTCTCTCTGTGTGATTTTCTGTGATTGTCTTTTATTATTTACTTTGTACTAACTTGTTCATTGTTTATAATATATGTCATTAATAATTCCTTGTTAATAAAATTGTTATTGCAAAGATTGTATTTTTATTCCACTGTGAGATCTCTCTTTTCATTATCATTGATCTTTGTATCTCATCTTGTATTCTTTTTAAGATCATTGTGTTGATTAAGGACCAAGCGTAGATCACTCTACTTGGTTCCTTATGCAGCATTGGAAGGGAAATTTGTTGTGTATTAATTATTGTTGAAAAATTCATACAACACTATTCAACCCCCATTCTAGTGTTGTTTGCCATCCACAAGATCCAACACTTGGTATCAAAGCAAGGCTAAAAGACGATGGCATCAAAACCTCACCACTCTGAAGGACTTAACACCATGCGACCACCTCTGTTCAATGAAACAAACTACGCGAGTTGGAAGATACGCATGAAGACTCATCTACAGTCTCTGGACATCGACGCATGGACCGTCACCAAGAATCCATACAAAGCACTTACCAAAGTAGACACTGGAAAGTGGTCTGCAGATGAAAAGAAGAAAGGTAACCTAAATGCTAAAGCCATGAACGCATTATTCTGTACCGTAACAGGTAACGAGTTCAACAGTGTCTCTCAATGTGAGACCGTACACCAGATTTGGCACACTCTTCAGGTAAGGCATGAAGGAACGGAAAAGGTAAAAGAATCTCGTATAAATATATTACATTCAAAATTTGAAACTTTCAAAATGAAATAAGGAGAGAGTATCAGCGAAGTGAATACTCGTTTTACTAATATAACAAATGAGCTTGCAGGGTTAGGTAAAAAGGTATCCGAGTATGATCAGGTAATAAAGATATTAAGATCACTCAGACCCGAATGGAAAGGAAAGACGACAGCCATTCGAGAAGCTCACAACATAAGTGGCCTCACCGTTGAAGAGTTGATGGGAAATATTATGGCATATGAGATTGAACTCGAAGAAAACAAGAAGATAGAAGAGAAGCCAAAGAAAAAGAACCTAGCATTCAACGTCAACGAAGAAGACTCTAACTTCACTGATAAAGAAGATCACATTGCTTTCATATCGAAAAATTTCAAGGACGTCATGTCAAGTAAGTACGGTAAACTATCTTTTTGTTCTACTAACAATATTATTTGTTTTGGCTGTAACAAACCAAGACACGTAAAAAGAGACTGTGTCACGCCCCGCTTCCCAAAAATGTGGAGGCGAGACGTGAGAAGGTCCGCTCAGACTTGAAGCCGTGAAGCCCCAAGTCCGATAAGCGTCAAAAGAAACTTCAAATGGCAAGTCCTTGCAAATGCGATACGAAACAAAGATAACAATAAGAAAATGAGACAATAAGCAATTTATTGAATCCCTGAATATCCATAAACAAATTACAATATCGCAGAAAAGCCACCAGGCTAAAAGGAAAGAGTCTAAGGCCCAAACATGGCCAACAAGGTATAACATACATACAAAGGTGCCACGCACCAACAACTAACAGCAAACCTAAACAAAGAAGTGAACACGAGCGGTCTTCAAGACAGGCCCCTGGTGTCCACTCACCACCACAGCAAACATCAGCATCAGCAACGCCATATCCCCTGCAACAAAGCTCTGGCTCTGGGTCTAACATGTGACACCCAAAAGAGAGAGGGGCACATGTCAGCAAGTCTGGAAAGACTTGTGCAATGAAACTGAAAGTAAGGTAAACTAGCAACCTAGCAGTTATAGTATGATGCATGGCATGGCAAGTATAGTATGGAAGTGACAAGTAAAGGGAAGTACAAGTAGCAAGTATATCACTGATAACAAGTAAAACACGGACAAGTACAAGTCAAGTGGTTCACGTCAAGTGAACAGTCAAGTAAACAAGTGGTAGTTGTGACATGTAATGTCAAGTAACAAGTACAAGGGATCACTCAACGAGTGCCCTATTACCCGCAAGCTGTGTTCACGCATCAAGTACAAGGGATCACTCAACGAGTGCCCTATTGCTTGCAGGCTGTGTTCAAGTATCAAGTACAAGGGATCACTCAACGAGTGCCCTATTGCCCGCAGGCTGTGTTGAGCTCGTCTTCTGGAACACGAGCCAGAAAGTGTATTTAACAAATATGGCGTAGGGGTGCACCTAGCCGGAACAAGTAGCACTAGTATGTAGCGATGCTACGCAATCACGATGAGTATTCGAGTATGCAATGACATGAGCAGATATTTGCGTACCGTTAATAGAAATTAAACATGACAGGCAAGGATGCATGGATGACATGAACAGATATTCGCGTACCGTTAATTGAATTAAACGTGACAGGCAAAATGCAATGACATGAACAGATATTCGCGTACCGTTAATTGAATTAAACGTGACAGGCAAAATGCAATGACATGAACAGATATTCGCGTACCGTTAATTGAAATTAGACATGACAAGCAAAATGCAATGACATGAACAATATTCGCGTACCGTTAATTGTATTTAAACATGACAGTTTAAAGATGCATGGATGACATGACAAGTTATAATGCATTGCGTACCGTTAATAGAAATTAAAACATGGCAGATAATCGCGTACCGTTAATTGTAAGTAAACATGGAAGTTTAGTATGCATGAACAACAAGTTAAAAGGGTTGGATCTCGCTTCGTTGTCAAGCTAGATCAAATAGGCGTCTAGGCAGCTATCATTTCACTGTCTAGTCTCTTTTACGCTACAACAAGCAATTGGCCTAAGGCATGGCCTAAAACCCTAAGTGGTAAGTTTCACTTGCCTGGCACCGAGGAGAACGATCGACGAAGGCACATCACACAAATTTGTTATCTACAGGATTGGATCACTGTCATGGAAAAACAACATTAGAATGGTAACTAATCCGTATTCACAATCGAACCATACGATTTCTAATGATCCATTTTATTAGGGTTTCACAAATATCAAGTGTGGGTTATGAGATTATTAAAGGAAGAATACTACCCGTGAAGAAGCGGAGGAACGACGCCGAGAACTACGGCGACGGAAGAACGATCTGGCTCAGATCTGGAAATGTGGAAAAATCTGGAGAAATGGGTTTGGATGAGGCTTTTGGGGATTTGATGAGGGTTTGAGGTTGAGGAGAGGTAAGATATGTGAAATGAGGGTTTGGATGATGATGGATGAGCTTGGGATGAAGGATCAATGGTTTGGGGAAGAAGGGGGCTCAATGGGGGAGAAATTAGGGTTTGGGGTGATGAGGAAGAAGAAGAAAATGTTTGGGGCATATTTATAGAAAAGTGTGGCAGCTAGGGCAAAACTAGGGTTTCCTAGGCTGATTAGTCGGTCAAAGAAGGGTGGCTGACCGACTGGTTTGGGAACTAGTCGGTCGGTTGTTCAACTGTAACCGACTAAGAGAAAACAGTAACTCCTGAAGGAAAAATGAGCTTTGAATTAGTCGGTCTGTGAAGGCTTGTCAACCGACTAGTTTGAGAACTAGTCGGTCAGTGAGTGTTCATAGACCGACTAAGAGTAAACAGTAACTCGGCTGGGAAGATGATCAATGAACTAGTCGGTTGAAGAACAATGGCTGACCGACTAGATTACAATCTAGTCGGTCGAAGGATGTTCTCAGACCGACTAAAGATAAACAGTAACTTAGGGGAAATTAATCAAAGGAACTAGTTGGTTAAAGAACAAGTTCTGACCGACTAGTTTCACATCTAGTCGGTCGGTGGTTGTTCTTAGACCGACTAAGAGTAAACAGTAACTCCAGAATAATTGATTGAATGAACTAGTCGGTTCCAGTTGATTTGCTGACCGACTAGATTGGAATCTGGTCGGTCGGTTGATCTTCTTGAACCAACTAACGTGCACAAAAAGTCTCGAAATGGAGCGCGAAGGTCCGGGATGAATTCTAAGGTTTCTAGGATCAACCTATCGCTAAGATATGATCGATATGAAGCTCGTCACGAGTGACTTACTCCGAGTTCAATGATTCTAAGGAAGAAGCTAGAAGATCACATCAAAAGGAATGAAAACGAAAGCTAGGAAATCTCAACGAGATGAATGAAAGCGAGAACTATGGAAATGGAAACCACACAAGGAGAGAACCCACCATCACAAGTAAAACACACTGATAATCCAATCATACAAAAACCAGTCGTTACATCCTACCCACCTTAGAATAAAGTCTGTCCTCGGACTTTCTAACATATATATAGTCGCTCTGGTAACTACCCTCAACCAATATCACATCTTAAATTCAACCAAGTACTTTCATTTCGAGTGCTTATATATATATGCACTAGAAATCAAATATTACTACCACTACACACATATTTTCACGCACATAGTACACCCATACTTATTATAGTCAATCAATTTCATACACGTATTTCAATCACATATATATAGTCAATATATTTATACAACAATAAACACTTATTACTTACTATAAGAAAATAACCAAGCCTCTCTTATTTGAAAATAATTTCACATTTATTTAGTCATTCAAATACACGCAAATATTTCACCATATTTTCACCTCACATATAGTCCTATAACTATATATTGGTATAGCCACCCACAATCGTGTGCGTAACACAACCAAGCACAAACAACTCAAACACCATACATACATCATCCGTCACTATTCACCACCACATACAATTATACCAAAGTACATAGAGTATACCCACTCAAGCTTGAGTGAGACTCAAATCATAGCAGGACATTTACATGCGTAACACAGTATCCATACACATACCAATACCACTCCAAGGCATACACATCCACGTATCACATATTTTCACACCATATCCATCCATTTATAATTACCATATCAACACATCAACTACATACAAGTTTAAGAGATGCAATAGTCGGGTATACCTCCTGATATACACGCATACGACATCTCATAAAACAAGTAGTACCAATCAAAATTATCTGTAACGACTGGTTTTCATGTATCTTGATTTATTATAATATAATATATGTTTTGGTGGATTTTCTCTTTTTGTGTGGTTATCGTCTCCATAACTTCCGTTTTCGATCGTTTCGTCGTGTTTTCTCGTTTCTTCCTTAGGATCGTCGATTTCGGAGTATGTCTTTGTGACGGGCTTCATAACGGTCGTATCTTACTGTTAGATCAAGCCTAGGAGTCTTAGGAATCGATCCCGGAGCTCCGCGCTCCGTATCAGAACTTTTGGTGCTTATTAGCCGGTGTAAGAAGGGGCACCGACCGACTAGATGACGATCCAGTCGGTCGGCAATCCTTCTTGAACCGACTAGTTGGCTTTCTAAATTTCTTAGAAGTTACTGTTTATCGTTAGTCGGTCTAAGAACGTTGGTTGACCGACTAGGTTGCAAACTAGTCGGTCAGCAATGCTTCTTTAACCGACTAACTCTTCATCTAATTTTTGGTATCAATACTGTTCACCCTTAGTCGGTCTAAGAACGTTCATCAACCGACTAGATGTCAAACTAGTCGGTCAGTAGTTGTTCATTGACCGACTAAATCTAAATCCTATTTTTGTTCAGGAGTTACTATTTACACTTAGTCGGTCTGCGTTGGTCGACCGACCGACTAGTTGCCAAACTAGTCGGTCAGTGGTTGCTCTTTGACCGACTAATCTGTGTTAAACCCCTAATTTCTGGGCAGCCGCCAGCCCATCCTATTTAAACCCCTCCCAAACGTTTTCTTCTTCCTCCACTCGACCCAAAACCCTAAAATCTCCCCCATTGAGCCCCCTTCTCCCTCAAACCCTTATTCCTTCATCCCAAGCCCTAAATCCATCATCTAAACCCTCCCTCAACTCATTCAACCTCTCATCTTCCCCAAACTCTCATCAAATCCCCAAAATCCCCCAAAAACCCTAGTTCTCCAAACTTCTCCATTCATTTCCAGATCTGATCTCTAGGTTCTCCAGAGTGTTTCTTCCGCTTCCTCACGGTAAGAAATCGATCTCTTGATGTTTTCATAACCTATTTGTATTTTTATGAAACCCTAATGAAATGAATGTTATTTTGATGATTGTTTTCCCATATCAGCGATTTCCCCGTAGATTAGCATCCGTGAGGCGAACCCTCGTTGATCGTCATCCTCGGTGCTAGGCAAGTGAAACTTGCCACTTAGGGTTTAGGCCATGTTTTAGGCCATTTGCTTGTTGTAGGCGTAAAAGAGGCTAGGCGACGAAATGATACTCGCCTAGGCGCAAATTTAGGAACTAGCTTGACAACGAAGCTAGGTCCGACATTTATCATGTTGCACAATTACCATGTCATGTTTAAATTCCATTAACTGTACGCAAATTAATTGTCATGTCATTGCATTCTTTAAGTGATCCCGTGATTGCGTAGCATCGCTACAATACTTGTGTTTCCTGGCTCGTGACCAGAAGCGAGCATAATGAGTTGCTAACCCCAACGCTCGATATTAAATTGTGAACTAGGAAAACAAGCTCCCGTGCGGGGCAACCCTGGCTCACTTGCTGGGCTCATGTACAGGGACCCTGGCTTGTTTACGTGTGGGATGGGATAAGAGTTAAGCGGTCATTCAACTGGGGGTCTGCCTGATCAGCAACTGCAGTTGTAAGGTGTAAACTCTGGGGTGGGGTAGTGTTTAGTGCCGATCAGCGTGAATGTTGTACCATTCAGCTGAAGGGCGTAAACATCTACAAACAACAGTGAAACGTGAATAGTGAATTGATTGAGATTGTTAGTAGCTTGGCTACTCTTGTCTTGTCCCGATACTTGTTCTCTTGTACTTACTGTTCACCATGTCTTAACTGTGCACTCATGTTATAACTGACATGTCATGCATACTAAAACTGCTAGGTTGCTAGTTGCCTTACTTTCAGTTTCCTTGCCCAAGTCTTTTAGACTTGCTGACATGTGCCCCTTTACTCTTTTGGGTGACACATGTTAGATCCTGAGCCTGAGTACCTTGTTGAGGACGAGGTGTTTGCTGACACCGAGCCCGAGCTTGTGTTTGACGGGGAGTACGTGGACACTGGGGACCAGTCCTAGTGTCTTCGTTGTGTTGTCCTTTTGTTTAGACTGCTGTTTTGTTGTCGGTGCGTAGCACCTATACTTTGTTACGTTGTTGCTTTTGTAGGTCTTGTTCTGGGCCTTAGACTCTTTCTTTTAGCCTGGTGGCTTTTCTGGATGTTGGACTTATTTTCGTGTTGGACAATTTATGGGATATGAGAATTTTATTTCTGTCTCTCCTTTTATTATTATTGTTGCTCCGTTTGTGGTTACAGGGACCTGCTTATGTTTTATTGACGCTTATCGGGTTTGGGGCTTCACAGCTCCACTCTCGTGCGGACCTTCTCACGTCTCGCCTCCATTTTAGGGAAGCGGGTCGTGACATTATCATTATGTTATCATATGTATATCACATCATACTCAAGCAGAAAATTACCTACACACAACATACAAATGCCAACACCCATACCACTATATACACACCACGAAATCAACACTACGACGACATAACCACTTAACTAATGGGCCCACCAAACTATAACAAGGTTGACACAGGCAACGACAAGCTCTATGGGCTAGACAATAGGAAAGAACCGAACCTAGATCATGACGAATAGAAAGATCGAAAAACATGGGTTCAGCTAGGACGAAGATAAGGAGCCAAATTTGGTTAGGGGAATCAGGGTAAGACTGTGAATGTTTAGGTGGAAAGATGATGCAATGATACCCTTAAGGAATACGTAAAGAAGGTCGTGTAAACAACATAAGTTAAAATAAGTGAATTCGAAGACCGTTGTACTTCAAAAAGTCGGAGTCCTTGTTTGTATAAAATTATTTAGAGGTCGATAAACAAGTTGTTTGAAAACGAGTTTGAGACGAATATACGTAATAAGAGGAAAAGTGGTTTATTGGCTTATATAAAATCATCATGAGGAAAAAGGAAATCATTTACTCGAACATTAAAACATAGGCCAGAAATGTTATGCGGCAGCAATCTAAAAATTTTGGAAAAGTTTTGAGATTCGAAGATTGAAATCAGATCAAGTATAGTGTGGAGAATTTAAGCGCATGCTAAAGGTTTTCCAAATCTTAAAACTGAAGAGAAATCCCAAATAAACCATATCGAAAATACTTTTAGAGAAATCCGGATTTGCCAACAAAATTTGATTTATACAAGATCTTAATGTACGAGTAAAACGAACGTGGTACCGATATATAAAAATAATTGAAATTCCATTTAGGTTAGAAATTATTCTAAAGGCATGTATGGTGAACGGAAAGATAACAATAGCTTATTAGTAGTATTATCAAAATTTGTAGTAAAACTTTAAAATCAAATTTATGGAGGGTCTAGATCAGAAAAGGTTATGAAATAATGATTTTTACAAAAATCTGAAATAGGGGAAACGAGGAGCATAACGGTCGTACTACTGATATATAAAAATTAATTGAAGTTCTACTTTAGAAATCATTTTTAGAAATATGTATGACGAATGGAAAGATAATAACATCTTAATGGTATGGAAGTAAGTGGGAGGGTATATACATATATATAATTATTAAATTGGTAATAAGCTTTAAAACCGAATGTTGGAGGTGTAAATCAGGAAATGGTTTCGAAAAGTAATTTTACGAAAATCTGAACTAGGGGAAAAAGTTGAGCATAAAATCGAATCGCTAAAAGCCGAAGTCCAAAGGGACTTGAAAAGTTTATTAAGAGTAAGCACGAGGTGTTTTCGAATAAAATTTTAATGGCACAAGTAAGAAAAGAAATTATGTATCGAGTTAGGAAAATAGAAATACGGTTCAGAATAAAATTGGTATATGAAAAGGGACAAGACATTTATATCGATACGAAAGTATATGCTGAAAATATTATAAACTTCTAATCTAAAAATCTCAACACAAGTTTCGATATTTAAAAACATAAATAATTTAAGTCGGCGAAGGAGCATGAAACCTTACATATATCAAAAATGTTTCGAACAAATTTAAACTTAACGTACGAAGAAGATCGAAGATAC
This sequence comes from Scilla litardierei, assembly GCA_030789695.1. Lineage (NCBI taxonomy): Eukaryota > Viridiplantae > Streptophyta > Magnoliopsida > Asparagales > Asparagaceae > Scilla > Scilla litardierei. The sequence continues at coordinate 436,715,661 of CM061142.1, read as the reverse complement.
TTTTAGGGAAATAAGGATTCGCCAAAAGAACGTGTTGGTATAAAAACTTTCGAAGTACGAGTACGACGAACCTATAATTGATATATACAAAAATTAATTGAAGTCCATTCAGTTTGGAAAAATACTCCCTAAGGTTTGTAAGATAAGTGGTTAAAATAAATTTTTTGTAGTTAGGAAAAAGGATGGTATATCGAACCATCAGGATAGTAATAAAGTTTAAAAATCGAAATGCGAAAGATACATTGTTAGAAAAAAAATAGTACAAGATAGTAATTTTAAAATTACGACCAAAAGTCTTCAAAATTCAAGAACGACTTTTAACTCCATCGAAATTTAGGGAGACATATTTAAAGAAGTTTAGAACAAAATTTAAATTGAGTGAAACTTCAAATAAGGAAAGCATTCGAAAATAACTTTGGAAGCATCAAGATTTGCAACGGAAAACATTTGAAAGATCAAGGATAATTGTAATGAGGTGGTCATGTGAATTGAGGACAAGGGAAGTGGTTTATGTGAATTGAATGCGCCTAAATCACGATGCAAGAAAACCATGATGAAGATCTACGGTCAGTAATACCAAAGTGTAGTGACCAGGAAAGATTGAATCAGGGGGGGTTCTAATCATCGGGTTAACTAAAGGCCAAGGGAACCTTAACACTAAAGCTTCTAATGGGTTAGAATATATAGATCTCAGGAAGGTTCTAAGAGAATCAAGATCTTGTTCTGTTGGGCCCGAAATCGATGAACCCAAGCGGACGGCTAAAGAAATCCTAGGAGTCTATCGTGGCCAGAGCTAGGCGGGAACCACTAAGGTAACTCTTAAGAAAATCAAACAAATCACTAACATGGAGTCTAGCTAACAATCAAGGATTCCTAACTAGCAAGCACAAACTTCTAACTAAGTCTAGCTAGGGTCCTGATCTAATGGGTTCCTACTAAGCTGAGACAGATGCCCTAACACATCTACCAGCTACCTAAGGCATAGGAACGCTAAAAAAACTAGACTCAAGGCTTATAAATTGGATGTTCTAATTTATTTAATGGACATTCCATAATTATTATCGTTGTTCCGACAGTTCACATTTGCAAATGGACCTGCATGGGCCACCACTAAAACATGCCACGCCCCGCTTCCCAAAAATGTGGAGGCGAGACGTGAGAAGGTCCGCTCAGACTTGAAGCCGTGAAGCCCCAAGTCCGATAAGCGTCAAAAGAAACTTCAAATGGCAAGTTCTTGCAAATGCGATACGAAACAAAGATAACAATAAGAAAATGAGACAATAAGCAATTTATTGAATCCCTGAATATCCATAAACAAATTACAATATCGCAGAAAAGCCACCAGGCTAAAAGGAAAGAGTCTAAGGCCCAAACATGGCCAACAAGGTATAACATACATACAAAGGTGCCACGCACCAACAACTAACAGCAAACCTAAACAAAGAAGTGAACACGAGCGGTCTTCAAGACAGGCCCCTGGTGTCCACTCACCACCACAGCAAACATCAGCATCATCAACGTCATATCCCCTGCAACAAAGCTCTGGCTCTGGGTCTAACATGTGACACCCAAAAGAGAGAGGGGCACATGTCAGCAAGTCTGGAAAGACTTGTGCAATGAAACTGAAAGTAAGGTAAACTAGCAACCTAGCAGTTATAGTATGATGCATGGCATGGCAAGTATAGTATAGAAGTGACAAGTAAAGGGAAGTACAAGTAGCAAGTATATCACTGATAACAAGTAAAACACGGACAAGTACAAGTCAAGTGGTTCACGTCAAGTGAACAGTCAAGTAAACAAGTGGTAGTTGTGACATGTAATGTCAAGTAACAAGTACAAGGGATCACTCAACGAGTGCCCTATTGCCCGCAAGCTGTGTTCACGCATCAAGTACAAGGGATCACTCAACGAGTGCCCTATTGCTTGCAGGCTGTGTTCAAGTATCAAGTACAAGGGATCACTCAACGAGTGCCCTATTGCCCGCAGGCTGTGTTGAGCTCGTCTTCTGGAACACGAGCCAGAAAGTGTATTTAACAAATATGGCGTAGGGGTGCACCTAGCCGGAACAAGTAGCACTAGTATGTAGCGATACTACGCAATCACGATGAGTATTCGAGTAGCAATGACATGAGCAGATATTTGCGTACCGTTAATAGAAATTAAACATGACAGGCATGGATGCATGGATGACATGAACAGATATTCACGTACCGTTAATTGAATTAAACGTGACAGGCAAAATGCAATGACATGAACAGATATTCGCGTACCGTTAATTGAATTAAACGTGACAGGCAAAATGCAATGACATGAACAGATATTCACGTACCGTTAATTGAAATTAGACATGACAAGCAAAATGCAATGACATGAACAATATTCGCGTACCGTTAATTGTATTTAAACATGACAGTTTAAAGATGCATGGATGACATGGCAAGTTATAATGCATTGCGTACCGTTAATAGAAATTAAAACATGGCAGATAATCGCGTACCGTTAATTGTAAGTAAACATGACAGTTTAGTATGTATGAACAACAAGTTAACATGGTTGGATCTCGCTTCGTTGTCAAGCTAGATCAAATAGGCGTCTAGGCAGCTATCATTTCACTGTCTAGTCTCTTTTACGCTACAACAAGCAATTGGCCTAAGGCATGGCCTAAAACCCTAAGTGGCAAGTTTCACTTGCATGGCACCGAGGAGAACGATCGACGAAGGCACATCACACAAATTTGTTATCTACGGGATTGGATCACTGTCATGGAAAAACAACATTAGAATGGTAACTAATCCGTATTCACAATCGAACCCTACGATTTCTAATGATCCATTTTATTAGGGTTTCACAAATATCAAGTGTGGGTTATGAGATTATTAAAGGAAGAATACTACCCGTGAAGAAGCGGAGGAACGACGCCGAGAACTACGGCGACGGAAGAACGATCCGGCTTAGATCTGGAAATGGGGAAAAATCTGGAGAAATGGGTTTGGATGAGGCTTTTGGGGATTTGATGAGGGTTTGAGGTTGAGGAGAGGTAGGATATGTGAAATGAGGGTTTGGATGATGATGGATGAGCTTGGGATGAAGGATCAATGGTTTGGGGAAGAAGAGGGCTCAATGGGGGAGAAATTAGGGTTTGGGGTGATGAGGAAGAAGAAGAAAACGTTTGGGGCGTATTTATAGAAAAGTGTGGCGGCTAGGGCAAAACTAGGGTTTCCTAGGCTGATTAGTCGGTCAAAGAAGGGTGGCTGACCGACTAGTTTGGGAACTAGTTGGTCGGTCGTTCAACTGTAACCGACTAAGAGAAAACAGTAACTCCTGAAGGAAAAATGAGCTTTGAATTAGTCGGTCTGTGAAGGCTTGTCAACCGACTAGTTTGAGAACTAGTCGGTCGGTGAGTGTTCATAGACCGACTAAGAGTAAACAGTAACTCGGCTGGGAAGATGATCAATGAACTAGTCGGTTGAAGAACAATGGCTGACCGACTAGATTACAATCTAGTCGGTCGAAAGATGTTCTCAGACCGACTAAAGATAAACAGTAACTTAGGGGAAATTAATCAAAGGAACTAGTCGGTTAAAGAACAAGTTTTGACCGACTAGTTTCACATCTAGTCGGTCGGTGGTTGTTCTTAGACCGACTAAGAGTAAACAGTAACTCCAGAATAATTGATTGAATGAACTAGTCGGTTCCAGTTGATTTGCGGACCGACTAGATTGGAATCTAGTCGGTCGGTTGATCTTCTTGAACCAACTAACGTGCACGAAAAGTCTCGAAATGGAGCGCGAAGGTCCGGGATGAATTCTAAGGTTTCTAGGATCAACCTATCGCTAAGATATGATCGATATGAAGCTCGTCACGAGTGACTTACTCCGAGTTCAATGATTCTAAGGAAGAAACTAGAAGATCACATCAAAAGGAATGAAAACGAAAGCTAGGAAATCTCAACGAGATGAATGAAAGCGAGAACTATGGAAATGGAAACCACACAAGGAGAGAACCCACCATCACAAGCAAAACACACTGATAATCCAATCATACAAAAACCAGTCGTTACAGACTGTCCATTAGAGAAGAACAACAGAGATACCAAAGACAGTGGCAAAAGCAGAGAAAACAATGAGAGAAAGAACGATAGAAGAAACAAGCTTCGACGACCAAGAAAGGAAGCATATGCAGCTTTCGACAAAAGTGACGACTCAACCTCCGACGAATCATCATCCGACGATAAAGGAGATAGAAGAGAGTCAGCTCATTTGTGCCTCTTAGCTTCCACATTCTCTCATGTAAACTCACTTCATAATGTATCATTTAGCGAAGATGATACATTGTCTAGTGATGATGAAGATATGGATTATAATGGTGCATATAAGGAGCTTTGCTCAGTTCATGAAAAACTCACTAGAGAACATTGAAAAACTTTGAGATTGGTTAAAAATGATGCAAAAGATAAAAAAGAATTACTCACGGAGAACATTGCATTAAAAGAGAAAAATGAATTACTTGAAAAGGACATGCATTCCATGAAGAAAAAGATTGAAGGGTTGGATAATCTTCTTGTGTCTATTAAAGACAAATATGATTCTACTATGAAGATTGTCGAAAACTTCAATAAAGAAAAAGGGAACTAGATAGTTTAATTGATAGTCAAAAAGCATCTTCGAGTAATACCGGACTTGGTTATGACTTCACTCATGCCAAGAAAAGGAATAATCATACTAGGATACATCATGCTAACACCAAATTTTTGAGCATATGAGCATATGGATTCCCAAGCATGAGGCTCATCAAAAGAAACAAAGGTACACACTCGATTATATTCAAAGTGTTCATTTGAATAAGAATTATAAATATGTTTCTATTGAAGGAACTAAACCGTATTGGGTTTGGCTTCCTAAAAACTAATCTTTTGGACTCAAAATTATAAGAGTACCACAATTTTTATATCTTTTCAGGTACTCTAAAGCAAAGGAGGAAGATAGAAACAGCTGCTCAAATACGTTGAATAAAAAATCAGCACTTTGAGGAAGAACGCTTAAAAACTTGTCACCTTGCAAATAATTAAAAATTATTATTATTATTATTTTTTGACTCTATATGTGTGTTCTTATGGTTCATCGCGCTTATTTTTTTCAAAACTTTTGGCAAAACACTCAAACTAGCATGTCAAATCCCCTTGGGATGAGAAAACTCTCAAACCCAGGAGGAAGTCGACTACCAAGGGAGGGAGTCGACTCCCAGAGTGTTGTTTGCCAAAATTTTGTGCCCATTTTGACTAACTCTTGGCGGGTTTTCAAAGCCTATTGGACTCATACCCACTAGGTAACTTATGCCCATTAAGAGAAGTGATCTTAACCATTGCTCTCTTTGATCAATGGACCTCATTCATCATCTCTTCATCAAGAAAACACAAAACCCCATCTCCCAAAAACCCTAAGGTAGCCGACTACTCTCTTGTGTTTTCATCTTGAATTTTTTTCCTCTTGCATATCTCTTCTCTTTGGAGCTCATATTCATCCAAGATCTTTCATTTCCTCAAGGAGTTCTCATTTAACAAGGTAATATCATACCTATATTTTCTATATTGCATATCTTCTTCTTGGAAATCATGCCTATGAAGGTTGTTGCTATCAAGAAGAGGAAAGTTGTTGAAACTTCACATGCTCTCACTGAGAAGGAAGTGATTCAACCTTACCTTGTGAATTTCACTAGCTATGCTAAATTGTTAAGCATCTCAAAAAGGCAAATCATCCATGAAAAATTTATCACCATTGAAGATGTTGAAAACTATGGCATAGACAACATCTTTGAATTTCAGAACTTGTTGAACCTCTTTTCTAAGGACAACTCTTATTTGTGCTACCCTAGACTTGTTCATCTCTTTCATGCAAACATGGATGCTGATCTGAACAAATCCCGTTTTCGAACCAAAGTGCTTGATACTCAACTTCATATAACTGTGAAATCCTTAGGACAAGCCTTAGGAATTCCTTTCATCGGGAAACTGCTAGATGAAATAGAAATGGTTGATGATAATGTGTTAAACAAGATGTACTTGCCAAGAAAATTCTTCCTAACCAAATTGCCTAGTAGTGATCTCCTACATTCTGCTAGAATTTTAGCAAACATCCTGTCATATAACATCACCCAGAAATCTTGTACCCATGATGTCCTCTCTGAATGCCAAGCCAAGTGTATTTATGCTATGCTTGGAAATATCAAAGTCAATTGGGCAAGGATCATCATGGACTCTATTATTCATTCTGCTTTATCTGATAGAGTCACCACTCCCTTAGCCCGGGACATTTTCTTACCATCCTCTTCAATGCATATGGCATTCCTTTGGATAATGAATCTGAGGTCTTGGAATCTGCTCTTGTTTTTATGTTCATACTCTTGCTCGTATGGGACTTCATCGTGACTTAAACGAGAATGTTCCAGAAGAGAAGCTAGTAGGTGACACTAGCTCCACCTCAGAAAGGAGGAAAGATAAGAAAATTGTTGAAGAAGAAGACACCGAAGAAGAAGAAGAAGAAGGAAGTGAAGATGAAGATGAAGACCTTTCATCTCCTGACGATGTTCCCCCCATATATTCTTGAGCTTCAGGATATGATCCTGAAGAAAATTGATAGGATGAAGATCTCTCAAGCATTGGGCTTTGATGATCTCAACAAAAAGGTAGTGAATCTGAAGGATCTTGTGATTAGCAGCAACCAAATGATCGAGAAGACTCTTGGCAAGATCCTTGATGAGATCAAGGAGTTAAAGAAGGAAAAGAAGAACGGTGGTTCCTCTTAAACATGCTTACTTGATTGCATGATTAATACGATGCTCTTAAAACTATGGTTTGTGATATTTTTGTATATTTTGCGATTGTGGCTATGTGATGTTTTTAAACAATTTGGTATCAACACTTGGTACGTAATATGTTGAAACAATGCTCCTACATTGCCTTAATTGCTATGTCATGCTTAACTCTTGATACCCTCATATCTTGCTTAATTATAAATGAGATTGCATGGAATATATGTATATACTAACTCTTCTCTGCAGATATCTTTGAGTTGGTTGATTTTTTTATTAGTTTATTCAAACACTTGGTTTGATTAACTTTTGTTGTTAATGCACTTGGTTATATTATTGAAATGCATGAGTTGATTATTTTTTCAGCACTTGGTATAACTTTGTGAAAACAGTCATGAATGTTATCATATTTTTTGAATGATGACAAAGGTGAGAAAAATAGGAAAGCAAAAACGTAAATGAATAATGCATTGCTTGCTAACCAGCTTTGATGCAGGGGGAGTTTTCATACCTAATCTAAGTAGGGGGAGTAAGTACACTTACTCATCAGTTTTTATTTCATAGTATTCATTTGTTTTTCATTTGGGTGTCATCATCAAAAAGAGGGAGAGTAATGGGAAATCTAGCCCCACCCCAAAGTGGTTTTGATGATGATAACATCAAATATTGTTAATATACTAATCACATTTTTTAAGTGTGTAGGTTGTGCAATCAAATTGATGAAAGCTCAAAGCATCCTCCAAGAAGAAGAACCTCAACCATACTCATAGAAGATGAAGATGAATTTAGCTCGCATTCTATGCTAAGCACAAAAGGAGCTCAAAGATGAAGATCAAAGGACGTGCTCAAGCTCAAACCAAAGAGGAGCTTAAATTCAAGTGAAGCACATGCAACTTCATCAAGATCTTCATGGCTTCAAAGTCTTCATTAAGTATAGTGTGTGAGTTGTCTTTTTCTTAGGACTATGTTAAAGCCAAGAAAAATTTGCACACACACACAAAATGATTTTCAAAATTAATTTTGAACTTGGTTTAAACTTTTTGAGAGCTTATTGATTGAGAGCTATTGATTCAATTCTCGTAGTCAACCTCTAAACACCCAGGAGTTGATTACACATCGTATAGCAGAGTTTCTCTGAAAAAGTACTCTGTGAGTTGACTACCAAAGGATGGAGTCGACTACATGTTGTAGCAGAGTTTTCACTGAAAACTCTCTGGAAGTCTACTACCTTCTTTGGGAGTAGACTACCAGCTGTGCGTTTTGACTTCCTTGATTGCCTCTCTTATTTATTCTTTGCTTGATTTTTGGGCTGAAGGCAAGCTCAATTTGAATTCTTTTGAATTCTTTTTTTACTCTATAAATAGAGACCCCTAGAGAACATTTTCCTCGCCAATTTCATTCTTGAGCTAAAGCTATAACCTTCTCAAAAGTTTTCATCGCTCTCATCGCTCTCAAAGTTATTCGTAGGCAAAACGGTTTTTCAAATATCTGATCTTATTGTTTTCTATAATTTTTTTTAAGATCATTATTATTTTTTGCTATTGCAAATTGGTTTTCAAAATCCTTCTCTTTGATTTTTCATACTCAAAGGATCTTTTGAAACAACAAGATTCTAGATCACATTGAATTATTTCATATTCTTTGTGTGATCTAAAAACGATTTAAAATTATTTAGCCATATTAAGCATAATTGCAAATTTATCTTGGCTATAGAATTATTGGGTGTAAACCAATCTCCACTAATTTTTTGTGGTGAGTTGGATTTGATTTTACTTGTAGTCCTTGGTGATAAGGGTGTTTTAAATCCTAGTCAAGACTATGTGGTTGGAAATCCTGGTGGTGATACTAGGTCGTAGGAAATCCTAACGAGTGAAGTTAGGTAATTGTATTGCTAAGGCAATAATGGATTAAATCTCGATCTGAGACGGTCGGGGACTGGACGTACCCAGGTTGTTGTGAACCAGGACAAATCGCATGTCTCTCTGTGTGATTTTCTGTGATTTTCTTTTATTATTTACTTTGTACTAACTTGTTCATTGTTTATAATAGATGTCATTGATAATTCCTTGTTAATAAAATTGTTATTACAAAGGTTGTACTTTTATTCTGTTGTGAGATCTCTCTTTTCATTATCATTGATCTTTGTATCTCATCTTGAATTTTTTTAAAGATCATCGTGTTGATTAAGGACCAAGCGTAGATCACTCTACTTGGTTCTTTAGGCAACATTGGAAGGGAAATTTGTTGTGTATTAATTATTGTTGAAAAAGTTTAATTCATACACCACTATTTAACCCACCTTCTAGTGTTGTTTGCCATTCACAGGATCCAACACGAAAGATCGATACTTTGACACTTTATTCTTCCTCCACTCTTATAATTCTTCCTCCAAATAGCTTGAGGTGACTGACTCGAGACGAACCTCCGAGGGTCAATCTTGACAGCCCCAAGCCTTTCTTTAGTCCCGAACTAATTTAAGCATCAGAAGGGATTTGGGTCGAAACCCAGATCTGACACCCCTAACGACTGTTTATGGTGTAGGATGCTGAGGTACGACCTAGCACTAAGGTCGAACGGTCGTCACATTTGACCGAGTGACCCATCGAGCTCCAGGCCAACACTCTACTCTCGACCCTTATCGACCCTGTTTATTCCAACCACGGGTCCCACTTCACCAACTGACGAGGCTCCATCACGACACAGGGGTCCATGTTAGCCCCATCTACAGTTGACCAGAATCCATACGTTAGCACCTACAAAATGAATCCTCTTTTTGCCACTCCACCTTCCTCTTTGCCTCTCTCCCCTATGGAGTAGTACATGTCGTGAAGACAATAAGAAAAGAAAATAATAGACAATGAGTTATTTTAAAAAGGACTCTACCGAATTTATCACAGTACGGTTGGCATCAACAAAGTCACAATTTTGGTATCCCATAATATTTTGCCAAATAATTAAATCCAGGTCCGGATGATTTATAGAGATGTAATGCATTATTTGGAACCATAAATCATTATGAAACCTCGCCTTGTGAAATTAAATCTCATTTCCAAACTAAGCCTAAAATGTCATGTAAAGAAAAAAATGTTCATGGAGCTGAATAAATTTCAAAACAAAAAAAGTATGCTTGCTTTATAGAATAAAGAAATGGAAAATTTTCACCTTTTGTCAGGCTCTTGGACAAGGGGGGCTGTGGTTGCGTTTCATGATATGGGCGAGGGAAATTGGATGAACGAGTGATGTCGGCTATGATTATAGGATTTCACTTCACGGAGAAGCGGTTGGTTCGCTTGCATTTGGCTAGTTTTTAACAAATGAAATTAGTTGGGGTTGCCAATCCCTACCAATTTATTGGCATCGTGACATACGATTTCTCCGAGGTTGGCAGCCCGAGCCAAATCAAAGTTCACCTAGTCAGCGCTTAGTCACCTCTGGTTTCTGACGTGTCTGAACTTAGTCGATTTTAGAAATTATTTTTAAAAGAGTGATGTTAGTTGCACCGCACACTTTTATGAATTCACCACACTTTTATTAACAAGTTTTCCCTTACCTAAATGCATAAACAGAATTACTTTTTTACACTAAGCTGCTGCCTCGCTTACAAGTCTTGACCTTCTCTCTTCCGTGTTGACCGACGGTTTCAGATCGTCAGAGCTCCTCGTGATATCTGCTGCTTGTCCTAACCTCTCGCAGTTCCGTATGCTATGTGATGTGAGCTTTAATATCTGTAAACCACAAGCGTACGACTGTCGTCGTAGCGCTATACGGGTCGTTCGCATGGAGGTTGGATGATCAAGTACTAGCTCTGCCCTAGGTTATTGTTAGCTATATGAGATGATTGAAGTTCTAATTATTAAACATCAATAGAATCATAGAGATGAACAAGAAGAAAAATAAAAACAGAAAAACAAAATATAACGCAATTAAACAAAGCAATAAACACTTATCTCAATCGTTACATACAAGGAGTCGTCAATTCCATGGCTACATCAATGAGAAAAGTGATATAAACTAATCTAAATCTAATCCTACTCCTAGAAAACATGAAAGGAGGTTAAACTAGGGTAAAACTGCGGCCCTAAGTTGCCTCCTCATCCCTGGCAGCGTTCAAACCCTTAAATAGAAGTCCAAAACCATAACGGGTCTATAGGAAAACCTGATTCGACATGACCGCATCAAATTCGATGTGGTCGCGTCGAATGGAGCTCGAGAAGACTCTAAAAACCCCCTCAAGAGATGTATATACACGCGATCACTTGGAAATTTTACACGGTCGCGTTGAGGATCGACACGGTCGCGTCAAAGGGTTGACACGGTCGTGTAGATTCTTGGAAGTTACACATTTGTTGGCCATCGGTATATCAAGTAGTTGCGCGGTCGTGTCAGGTAATCAACATGGTCGCGTCGTTGAAGGGAAGTTATGCACTTCTAATTCAATAGTGTTGGATTGATGCAGTCGTGTAGATTAGCTACGCGACCGCGTCACTGTCGTTCTCGACAATCTTCCGCAGCTGCCCATGCGACCATACGGGGCTATCACGCGGTCATGTAGGACAGCTCGGTGGCTGCTCTTGCCATGCATCCCACACGACCGTGTGAGGCGACACACATGGTTGTGTGGAGGCTAAATTCCATTGATTTTTCACGAATTCAACTCCATTTATTCGCTTTCTCGTTCATTGACTCCATTTAGCTCTTTTTAGCACGAATTCAACCTAAAATGCACGTGAAAACCCAAAAGAGTAAAACTGAACAAAAATACGATAAAGTGGCATAGAATGTGGGAATTTATAAGGTATAACACATGAGTATACCCCACTAAAAACTTGTAAAATATCCACTCATCACCATGCGTCTTCAATCCAATGCACTTCAATTCTTCAACCTGATGCACTTTGATTCTCTTAGGGACGGTGCTCTTCTTGCCTTTGCCTCCAACTGCCCCGAACTCATCGTGTTGCATTTCGTCGATCCTGCTGCGGTTGCCCATCCTAATTCTACCGATGCAGGAATCAGCATCTCGATCGTCGAGACCTTTTTTATTGCCCTCTATTCGACGTTGTGCTCGATCTCTGCCAGAATATGACGTTGTGCAGAGATCGAGCACAACGCCAGAATGTTATGGATGCTGGGCCAACGCTGGAGGTGTTGAATATTGGATCCCCCAATGTGGTTTGATGATAAACAAATATAATCAATTGTGACTAATCCTTATATTTTGTAGTTAATGAAATCATCGTCAATATAGATAAATCCATATCAAATGAAGACGATGACTCGGATTATTGATGTAATGACATCAATCAATGAATCATGGAAATTAAGGAATGATGCAGGGAAATCAAAGTGTTGGACTCAACAAGCTCAATGAAAGTCTTCAAGGAATTCAATAGGAAGCGAAGAGGATAAATATGTATATCGTTCTCTTTCTTTACTTCATTGTTGAATTAGTATGTTAAGCCTTGAATAGACTTGATAAGATATCACTCATTACACTTACAACACTTTAGATCATATATCATTGAGTGCCATAGGGTTAGAACTTTCATAAGCTTGAAGTAAAGCTTTTAAGCCTACCCAGGCGCCTGGTGGTTGGTCTCCAGATGCCTGGTGTTCATACACTGATAGTTCTTCAAACCCTACTCAGTACAGACACCTGAAGTTCTCATTCCAGACGTCTGCACAAGTGTGTCAGACGCTTGGATAATGAACTCTAGACGTCTGATTAATTCTAGCCAAACTTCTAGTATCTCGGTCTTTGCTGACTGACAGAAATCAGACGTCTAATGTTATGTTTCCAGATGTCTTCATAATGAGTCAGGTGCCTGAATGATATACATCATACGCATGGTTAATTACGAGCAAAATTTTCAGTAGCTCAAACTCCATAGTCAGTCTTGATTAGGCATCTGAAGTTGTATTACCAGACGTTTATATATTTGACCAGACGTCTGGATAATAAACATCAGACGTCTGATGTTATGTTTCCAGACGTCTTCATAATGAGTCAGGTGCCTGGATGATATACATCAGACGCCTGGTTAATTACGAGCAAAATTTTCAGTAGCTCAAACTCCACAGTCAGTCTTGATTAGGCGTCTGAAGTTATATTACCAAACGTTTACATATTTTACCAGACGGTTGGATAATAAACATCAGACGTCTGGGTATTCGGACCAATATATTCTAGTAACTCAGTCCCTCACTGTCTGTATGATCAGACGTCTGATGCCTTTGAGCCAGTCGAATGTGAAGTGGACTAGATGTCTTGGAAGTCTTCTTCAGATGTCTGCCAAGTGTCCGTTAGACTTCATTTATGGCCCAGTCAGAACAGTACATCAGGTGTTTGGTCTGTCTACTTGAGGCACCTGGTGACTAGGATTTCTGCGGGTTAATATCAGTTTCCAGCATTTAATGCTTGTGATTTTTATCATATTTGGACAGAGTTTAGTGCCTTATTTATAGGGCTTTAATGTCTTGACCTGAGGAGCTACCTAAACTCTTAACACACCATTCAATACACTCTCAAGTGAATACAAGTCATTAATTATTCTCTAGAGCATTCAAGAGCATTCAAAGCCATTCAATCTCAGCTCTAAGTTTCAACTTGTCTCCAAAGCTTTCAAGATCAAGCTTCTAGCATTCATTGCTAATTATCTTGAGACAAGTAGTAAGTGCTCATACTCTCATCATTTAGAGCACATCACACACATCTTCATGCCTCATTCTTAAGAGTATTATTCAAGGCATAGGTTGTGGAAATTGTTTCATATTTCAGTCATCCTCACAGGTTGTGAGAGTGGTCCATTCCCAGGTTGTGTGAAGTCGCAGAAAAGGTGTATTGGTTTTTCACTTGCTAGGTTTTAGCAAGTGGGTATTAGTGGAGCACTAATCACTAGCAGGTTGGCTAGTGGGTTGCTGGAGTATGATTCAAGGGACTCGGGGAGACTCGGTGAATCCGAACCAGGGTAAATCTTGTGTTTGTATTTGCATTCTTTTGTTGTTGCTCTCACTTTTGTAGTTCGCACAAAGGTTGCATAAGGGTTCTTTAATTTGGCGTAATTTCCTAATTTTTATTATAAAGCACTATTCACACCCCCTCTAGTTTTTCTCCTTATAGTTTCAGATCCTGCCGGAGGTGCACTGAAACAAGTGCCCCCATGATGAAGGCTCTGAAATTGGCTCACTTTCAGGGGATCTAGAAGGCTGTCGGGCTGCATCTTGATGGTGTTGCGGTTTGTAGTGGATTGCAGTCTCTGGCCGCCAGGAACTCGGATGATCTGACCGACTCTGTTCTGGTCACCGTCGCACGAGGATACCGGAGGCTATCTAGATTCGAGGTCCATAGATGCCATAACATCACCGAGGCAGGGATGAAGAGAATGGTGAGCATGCCCAGGTCCACTTTCGTAGATGTCCACGTGTCGCTATCGGCGGCTAGACACTGTGACAAATCTCTGTGCAATGGAGCTAGTCCATTATCAAACTTCACATAGATTGTGTCTGGGCCGCTCAGGAGGTAAAACAGACAGACAAGCCTGAGCATGGATGAAGAAGATGATGATGAGTTTGACGATTTTGGATTGATGGAGGAAGGGGAGAATAGCGACAAAACGAAGAAATGTAGATACTCAAGTCAGCATGCTGGTATTTATATCAATGGTGGCATGGATTGCTTCTGTCGCTGGTCATGGAGTCGACTCCGATGTCTGTCGCTCTGGCTACCGACTGGAGAGCTGTTGAGCCCGCTTCTGAATGAGGGTCTAGAGGACTGCCTAGAGCTAGAAGATATCTGCATCAAGGTCGAAGGCGACTACCGAACCTGATGAATGATGAACAGCATGTCAAAGAACGGGTGGAAATTTGAAAGGAATGTGGTTGAAATTTGAAATAACAGTGGTTTTTTTAATAAATAGGTGCGGTAAATTTAGAGGTGCCGTGAATTCATAAAAGCTTACAGTGTAATTAACAGCACTCTTTTTAAAAGTGGATGATTTTTGGAATTATTTATAATTTTTTTCTTTTGAGAAAAATTTTCATATTAAATTTTTATTTACAATTTTTTTATTATCTTAATATATATTCTATCCTCAAGTAAAATTCCAATATTACCATTTTTATCTTTTCACAACACAACACTTCTCATTCTCCCTCTGACACTGCCATCACCACTGCCTCCTCTTCTTGGCATCCTCCTCAATGCCAATGTTGCTCCGATTTTTTTAAAAAAATGCAAAACAATTGCTCGTCTCTCAAATCCCGATTACTCAATATTATGCTTGGCCCTATATCCCCGAGCAACACATATGGTGTTCGGAGATATAGGCACGTGCGTCACATATATTGCTCTAACTTGAAAATCTGAGTTGATTGATTTTTGTTGGGTTTCAAGTTTCTTTAGGTTTAATTATTGGATTTAATTAATTTTTTTGGAAGGTTTAGGGTTTAATACCGAGAGGATGATATGGAGGAAGATGATAAAGAGAAATTAGAGGAGGTAGGTTGTAGGTGTTGTAGGAGAAGGTGGTGGTTGGAGAGGTGGGGGCGATGGAGGGCAGGAGAAAGAAGTTAAGGAAGAGATGGAAAAACATGGTTTTTAAAAAGAAAATGCTATGAGTTTAGCAATTTAAAAAACTGAAATGTGCTTTGTGATATAATCTCTTAAGCAAAAATATGTAATGTCATCAGGAGGCCCGCCTCCATTTGCATTTCACTTTTTCCTAAACACACTACCCAATTTTTTTGTACTTTTAAATTGATAAGCACATCGTATTTTTTTTCAAAAATTCATGTTTTGCCATTTCTTCCCTCAACTCTCTTTTTCCTCTCCTCCTTCATCTTTCGCCTCTTTCTCCTTTTCTCCCCTACACATCCATATGCTTCTACTGGCACCTCTTCCATTAGCAATTAAACGTAAAAATCCAAAAAATAAGTAAACCCAAACAAGTTCAGTTAAACCTAAAAAATAAAAAAACCCAACAACTGTTGAAGGAATTTAGAGAAGAAGTGGAAATAATCACAAAATTAGGAGTAGCCATGGCACAAGCCATGGTTCTCTATATATTCATATGAATTAGGAGTCCAAGGGACTCCCCACTAATTTAGTGGGGAGTAATGGTGAGATGTTGAGGGGGAAGGCCAAAGGCCTCCCTCATCTCATAACACTCCCCCTCATCTCTCCATTACCTTGGGTTAAGCATATGCATACTTCAAGATTCAGTATGCTAATGGGGTGGATACTTCTGGATCCAGAGCCACTGTGGTTGCCTCATTAAAACCTTAGTTGTGGAAAACCCAGTGGAAAAAACCAGCAGCTTAAGGGAAAAGAGTACAACTATCGAGGGACTCCCCTTGATTTGTACAAGCTTCAGGCTTGCAGATCTCATATGCATCTATACAATCATCTCCTATTCATCTATACATCCATCATGTTCTGAAAGAAAATGCAATCATCACTCATCTATACAAGTTTCACTCATCTAGCGGCTATAGTAAAGCAGTGGCATTCTGGAGTGGAATGCTCTTCGAAGTTGGTAGATGACGCCACTAAAGTATTCATTGAATCAGTCTTTAGTGTGTCTGCAAGGTACTACTGGATCTGGCTGAGCGTTTTCAATACTTGCTTCTTGGATGATGAGCTTCTCAGAAGATGTAGACATTAGAGGATGATGTGTAGATAATTAGGAGGTGGCCGGCCTATTGTGTTTTAGACATCGCGATGATCTTTAAACTTGCATATGCGATATATATTCCTTGACCCTTGGAAGTTACGCAGCAGCAGCTTATCCTTGGTCTAGTGTTGCTCTCCAGGACAACACTGTATCTGGTTAACAACTTTACCGGAGACGTTCTATCAAAGATACGTGCAGTTGACCAGATAAAGAAGTGTAACAAGTACACTAGAGCTAGGCTCTTCGGGACCTAGGATGTCCTCCCCCTCTTCCAGCTACTGGAAGGTGTCATAAATAAGCATCCATTTTTAATAGGATGCAAGTGGACATCATTCTTCATAAACTCCAGGTGTATGAAGGATATTAAAGGGTTCCACCACGAAGGTGTTAAATATATAAGCCGAGATAATACCTTGTTATACCTAGGTTTTTCATTTATAAGGTATGCTTAAAGCTATCTGATATCTAAATGGTCTCTGCAGGAGATCCTATTAGCTTTAAGTCGACCACATATACGGCGAATATCACAAATTCTGTCAACGATCTTTCGAAAAAGATACACAGGCAGAATATTGTTTAAAATCAACTAATGATCTTTGTAACCTTTATGGAGAAGACGTTTCTACGTCTCTCTTTCATCTCTGGGGTTAGAGTATACCCTTCTGGAAGTTTTATATAGATCTCTATATCTATATTGTCGTATATATATGCAGTCACAACGTCCATGAGCTGCACGTATTGGCTTTTTCAGAGAAGTTTAGGCTTAGTAGGAAAATGATCACATTTCCTTCATTTCAATTTCTTTATGAAATCCGAATTATATTCCACGGGTTTTTACTCATTCAGGTGTATGGACTACTGGCCCAAAGACTTTGCTTTTCAAGAATGGGTCCAGCTCTACTCTTATTGTCTCATCCCACTTTGGCCAATCTATGCGTTTACGCTATAGAAAAGTGGGTAGACGTCATCGTCATATTCAGCGACGTGAACGGCAATAGCGAAAGCAAAACCGTCGTCGACGACTGTGCTATATCTGTCCAGTACCTCTCCAGTACGTACGTAATATAATGATGTTTCTCCTGTTATTTCCTCTGCAGGGAAAATTAGGAGGGGAGAGGTTGCTGGTCTGAGCTCAACATCCTGTGGTTGGATCATTTTGATATATCCAGGAATCTTCCTATTTTGAGGAATTTTATATTTTGAAACTGGCAGGCGTCCTCTTTTCAATTGAGGTACAGCCAATTCTGCTACCGCTGGATTGCATCCATCTTTGGGAATGTCAATACTAGCTGGCGTGTTGGCAGCAGGGACGTGTGAACGAACAATCTTCTGGTTGTCCGCAATTTTATCCGACAATTGATGTACTTTAGTCTTAATGTGAAGGATCTTCTGGATCTCAACTTCACACAGAAAAAGTAAGCGGATCATAACGAGATTAGGACTTTTGTGTCCCATGATATGGTCTCAGAAGCTTCAGGGTTCTTTAGACCGCGTGCCTATTTTAATGAGATTTTTCTCATCAAATTCACATTTATCAAGACTTGATGGTAAACCATAAGCAAGCAGCATCAGCAATAAGATATGGCAACGAGCGGGCCGTATCGTGATAAGCGAAGCGGAATGTAGTGTATTGGTCCCTAAACATCAACAGGCAACTGGGATTTTACAATGGACGTGGAATCCATTGGAGTCTCTTTACCAGAGACTCTGCTAACCCATTATGAGTATGAACATGCTGCAGGATGTTCAATTTCAATGTCAGTTGCCTGGCAGAAGTCTTGAATGATTTGTGTAGTAAATTCACCCTTATTATAAGCTTTTGAGAAAGCTAGGTTGCGAGTGAATATAAAGGCACACAAAAGACCATCTAGTAGATGCATATATCAGTACAGTAATGAAGTACCGAAAATGAGCCACTTGCGGGGTGAATATGCCCACAAAGGTCACCATGTATTCTCTCAATGAAGCCAGGAGACTCTAATCCCACTTTCAGGAGGGAAGGTCTCTCTATTAGTTTTCCTTATGACAAAGGGGGGACAAGGAAACTCAACCTTTTGAAGAATCTTCTGGTTCTCCAATGGATTCAATTGATGATGCGTCCATCATCGCTGATCCAGGATAAACAAGTCCATTTTGCCAGAGTTAAAAACTATGGCAATGAAAGGCACTTCTGGTGCTCAGTCAAGTTGGCTTTCTATAGGATGAATATCTGTAATTATAGGGGCCCGTCGGGGGCCCAATGAAATCGTAAGTAGATGAGCTTCTGGCCATCCTCTTGACGATTTACATATTGATATTCAATATTTATTATCCACAGTTTTCAAGTTATGTTCGGTTAAACGAAATATCCTTGAAAATTGGAAATTTCCTATATGTTTAAGGGGAGAAGTTTGCATCTTATAGTCTCGTTGTATGTGGAAGCAATATAAATGCTACAACAGTGCAACGAGGCACTGTCCACAATATTACATACTTCATCTTTAAGCAAGACGAAATTTTATTTAAGTAAATGTAAAAATACATTCAAAATAAAAATTCGTATTTAAGCAAATAAAAGATGAAGATACATCGAATTTTAAATGCATAGATAAAGGATCATTCTTAATTGAGCAGGTCGTCGTTCTCGAAGTCTTTTGTAGTAAACATCGTTGGCGACTGAACAGTCGCCAAGTTTGTTTCAGGTAGAGACTTCTGGCTCGCTTGATATAGATCTTGGAGGTGGTGAGGAGTGCGGCAGTTTCTGGACCAATGGCGAGTCATGCCGCATCTATGGCATTTATCCTCCCAGTTCTTCTTAGGAAGTGACATTTGGTCGGTGTTCTTTCGCTTCCATGTGAAGTTTATCTTTCACTTATTGTTTTTGTTTTCTGGGGGGCTGCACCTCATCCATTCTTCATCACGGCTTTCCCTTTGGTATTTTTAGCCTTCTTCTTATTTTTCCACTTCTGGGGAGAAACGTGGTGGGCCTCAGGGATAGGTGCAGTGCCAGCTGGACGTAAATTATGAGTGGCTAGCAGTAAATCTCGATTCTGCTCTACCCTAAGTAGGCATGAGATCAGATCAGAGAATTTCGTGAAGTTGCGTTCACGATACTACTGCATGAGGATTGCATCTTTCTCAAGAAACGAGGTAAATGTCTTTTTCAACATGCGTTGTTCTGTCACTTCTTCACCGCATAACTTCAGGCATGAGGTGATATTATGAAGTGCAGAATTATACTCAGCGATGGAGTTATAGTCCTGAACTCTGAGGTTTTCCCACTCATAACTGGCACGCGGTAATATAACATCAATTTGATGTTTATACCGTGCCTCCAGCGCTGTCCACAGTTCCTTTGGGTCCTCTACAGTTAAGTATTCGGCCTTTAAGGTCCGATCTATATGTTTCCTAATGTAGATTATGGCTCTCGCCTTATCTACATCGGAGACAGTGGTAGGAGTGCTACTGCTAGATGTAGCAGAAGCATCGGCCGCTGCTGGGGCCGATGAAGGAGTCAAAATGGAGCCAAGGAGGGCCATAGAACGCAAGTGGAACTTCAGGTCCACTCGTCAACTCAGGTAATTATTCCCAGCAGAGTCAAGGACTTCGAAATCGACACTTGCCAATTTTGCCATTTATCTACACAATTTAAAATAAGCATGAATTAATTAAAATTGAAATTCACGTATTAAAAATTAAAATAAGTAAAATGTGGGGATCGGCCAGATACCCAAATAAATACAAAGTCCAAAGTCCGAATATACAGTCCGTAAACAAAAGAAAAAATACAATTTGGAAACCCAGAATGGGTCCCAAAATTTTCCAATTTACGCCTCCGTCTTCATTTGTCGGTACACCGGTCTTTGGCATATTTACATTTTCATCCTCACTTACAAATTTTCTCAAAAGAAAATAAAAGTGCAAGGAATATAAAAGGTATCTAACTGCCTGATCCTAAAATCACATTTTAACTTATATTAACATCGACACAGTTTATAATATGCTTCAGGCACAAAATAAACAACCACACATATAACTCAGGCATATATAATATGGAAAAAGACACTATAAAATATAATAATCTCTCGGACCATGGGGAGATGTCATACACCGTTAGGTTAGTTGACTAACGGCAGAGCGGTCGCAGGATCCTTAAGGATTTTATATTTTGAAAAATTCTAATATCCCATAAATTAATAATAATGCAAGAGTGTTATAATATTAGCAATATGAAAGACTGGGCGACAGGCCCATAACAAGGAAATAAAATAAATTAATAGTGTGAATGGGGCTGCAGGCCCATAAATATTAATCATTTTAATATATTATTAACATTTGGGCTGCAGGCCCATTTGCCAAAAATTAACAAATTAATTATTGCAATTGAATTAATCTTGGCTTCAGGCCCAAGAAGTCAAATTAAAATATTGTGACCAATGATCAGAAAATATCTTAAGAATCTTGGCTTAAGATATTTTAATCTTGGCGATCAGAAAAAATATTAAGAATTGAAACTGTGACCAATGATCAGAAAATATCTTAAGCATTAACGATTCAACAGCTCCTCTGGGTATTGTTATTATTTATTTATTTTTTAATAAGTCTATTAAAACTGTGTATTATAAAAGTGATATTCGAAAGATATTTGTTATAGATCACTTTGGGGGGAAAATTTAAGCATTGCCGATGTAAAGATGTTGATCTAGGGGTTTCTATTGTTTACCTCTAGATCCGTTAGATCTAGGGACGATAGTCGATAAAGACTAGATCCATAGAATGAATCAATGCTCCCGATGAACAGTGGAAATCGCCGCAACGGATCGCCGCAATCAAGATTCCAAAGCGCGGTGAGGGTGATTTGAGGGGATAAAAGGAGAAGCTCAAGAACGAGAGCTATCGTGCTGATAACGTGTTGAAGGAATTTAGAGAAGAAGTGGAAATAATCACAAAATTAGGAGTAGCCATGGCACAAGCCATGGTTCTCTATATATTCATATGAATTAGGAGTCCAAGGGACTCCCCACTAATTTAGTGGGGAGTAATGGTGCGATGTTGAGGGGGAAGGCCAAAGGCCTCCCTCATCTCATAACAAATCAAAAAAAACCAACAACCATTAAATCCAATAAAAATATGTTAAATTGAATTAAAATATGAAAAATCGACATGCTTGGACGCTTGGACTTTCAAGGTTAAGCATCGTCTGCAACACTTGGGCCTATATTCTTGAACACCACATATGGTGAGTGGGCATATATGCCCGTGAAACATTTTTTGAAAAAATAATTCCAAAATATCTGCAATGTGCAAAAATTTAACATTCTTGAAATTTTCATAAAAAGAAAAACTTGCTCAGCCTAAAAAACCAAAGCATCTGTTAGGTGCTTGGATTTGTAAGGCACGAGAATTATTACCAGTAAGGAGGGGGAAGATGCATAGAGATGACGGCGGCGGCGATTGCAATATGCGGAAGAGGTGACTAGGTAGGTGGCAAAGCGGTTGAGAAAAGGTGGTGGATGTGGTTGGGTGGGTTCAGTTGGAAGAGTGGAGTGGATAGGGAATTAATGGTAAGAAAGTAGTTTTATTTATGGATAGAAGAGGTATTAAAATAATGTTAAACTTGTAAATAAAGTGGAGTGTGTTTAGACATTTTTGAAGTGTAAATAGAAGCTCCCTAAAAGGATTTAGTGTACAACAAGTGTCAATGGTTCCATACTCCAACTAGCTGATTCTGTATTTTAGTAACGATGGATATTTATTGTAGTAATTGAGGATTGAAGAGTAATCTCTTTGGCACTGAGCATATGTTCCTTATGTATTGAAAATGAAGTATATTGTAGATGATGATGATTTGAGATGATCTGCAAACGTGAACGAATAAAAGAATTTTGTTTTGGATGCTTCAGAAAAGAAATGAATTTCTAATGTTCCATAGGAGATAATGATCCATAGGAGATGAACTCCACTCTAGTTGTGGATTCGGGGTAGATTTTGTATATTTATCCCCCCATTTTTGTGCTTTTTGTGCATAATTTGTGTTCATTTTGGCTCCGATATATGTATTTTGATGATATCTCTTAATATTGGAGCTTATCGTTTACTTATGCATTAAACACAATTTTTACAGCTTATTAAATTATTTATATTTGTCTCCTATTATTTTTCAGTTGAAGATCGTGAAGTTCTAATTCCAACACATACTTTTTCAGAATTTTTGGAGGTCGGAGTAATTTTCTACATTTTTCGGGAGACAAGGTGTCAGTGTTGAAATTTTCTGCTAATTTGGGCAGCCTTGTGGGTTCCTGTCGCCACACGGCTATGTCATATTTGACATGCCCTTGTCGGTCTTGTTTAGATGGGGGCACTTGGAATTTTGGGCTTTGACACAACCATGTCGATTTCGACACGGTCATGTCATTCTTTCTGCAGACTCTGACGTGACCGCGTCATTCTTTCACACGGCCACGTCACAACCTCCATATCTCTGCCATTGTAGTCAAATTACGATGCGGTCGTGTTGTTTTCGACACGACCGCATCATCCATCTCTTTTTCACTTATATTTTGGGTTTTGGGCTTTTCTTCTTGACCCGTTTGGGCTTTCTTCAACCCACGCGTTTGGCTGCTATTTCTATGGCTTCTCTCCCTCATTCCTACCCATTCCATTCTATCTTCTTCATTCATAGGGTTAGAACTTAGAGGAGCAAGCAAAGGAGAACCCATTGAAGCTTGGGCTTGGAGGAGCTCAAGAGAAGGATTTGGATCTTCAACCCTTTATTAGTTTGCAGATTTGATTTCTTCATCTATTTCTCGTTTGTAATTGATTTGTAGTCTTGTAACAATGTATTAGATGATGTTCTTGAGTAAAGTTTCTCCATTTGTTGTTGTTATGGGCTAAATCTATCTTTGTATGTTCTTTGGATGATTTTAGGGATATTGTAATGTTGTGATTTCTTTGTCTCATGCACATGTTGTTTCTCTTTATGCCATTAATCTCTACCCACACTTAGTGATTACCTGAGAGGGTTAACCAAGTGAGAGAGAGCCTCGAGAGGGGTAAGAAACATAGTGGAATCTCATTTCACGATTTATGCCATGGGATTGATGACATGATATGACGCTTGTGCAAGCTCCGAGAGGGGTGAGATGCCTTGAGAGGGGAGAAAAACCTAACGGGATCTTATTGGAATCACATATCACATTAACCCGAATGACCCCTTAATACATGCAAATCCTCGTATCCCTTTCCCTCATAGATGATCTGATGTTTGTGAATCTTCTACCCTAGGATGTTGATTTGGTAGATGGGTTCAAACCCCAATTTTCTCACCCTACCATCATCATAGTTTAGTTGGTTGAAAATTGCCATTATCCCTCATTATCGATTGAACTTCCGAGCGCAGAATGAATTGTCTCTGTGATCGACCCAGTCTCACCGGATATAAATTTATTACTTGATGAACTCCTACACTTGGGAGTAGCGCTCAAGCATCATATACTTGAGATGCATTCAAGCAGTTGTATGTCACGTATGTTCCCTACGCCCTCAAAAAATGTGCTGATTTTCCCAATGTAAATCACAATTTGCCCAAACATTCCTCAACTAAATCCCACGATCCCTGAGAAAAGATCGTGAGAAACCCAATTGTGTATAAATTTATTGGGTCATGTCAATTTTAGATTTATTGGGCCATGAAGGCCATGCCACTTAAAGCTCCCACTTGGCTAAAACTGGCCAAATAATTTCCGATCACACTCGCACTATTCATGAGATGTAACTCAAGTTGTAACTTCACATACTTCCATAATCTATGAGACACGTGCATTTTTTCCATTCAACGTAAATAAATTGAGTACAAGTAGTATTCAGGATTGCTTCCTTTCATTACTCATGAAAGTTTTATTGACTTAGCATTTCTAATTCCCATCAAACCAACATGTTTAATGAATATTCCTACAGGGATACTCTGTTGGATACAACGATCTAGGACTTCTTGTTTAATGATAACAAACCTTCGTGAATATTTTTGATGTGTTTATTAAGTATTTTCAGGACGAAATAAACAAGGAGAAAATAGTGGCAAATTTGCAAATCATGAGGAATGGCAAAGATGTAATTATGAGCAAGAGAATGAGAGATGGCAAACTTGTGATTAATGGGATTTGACTTGGTCAACATAGACTACAAATTTCAGGGAGGGATGAGTAGATAAGGAGATTTAATTAGAAGAATTAAATCAATTTCAAGAGTCCTAGTGGATCTAGGAGAATCAAATCAAATCAATTTAAATTGGGGTTCAAAGGAGTTTGGATTGGAATATAACTCTTTAGGCCATGCTCTATATATATGTCTCTCCTAGCCCCATAGGATTTCCCCAAGAGAGAGCCAGCCATCATAAAAACCCTAGCTTTCAACTCCGTGCCGCAAGTACATCTTCAAGCCCAAAGTACTCCTTGCTACAAGGGTCATCTTCAAGCACAACTTCATCTTTCCGCAAGCCGACATCCAAGCTTTAATCTTCAAGATCTTCAAGCCACAGGTCATCCTCAAGAAAGCTCCATCATCTTGTCCAAGCATCCCCTCCAACATCCAACGCCAAGGGGACCAAGAGTACAAGCCTAGGGGTGCTACAAGACTTGGCAAAGTACAAACAGGGCTCTGCAACTCACGGCAGAGTAGCTTCTTCGAGTCCCCAACTCCTCAACCATCTTCCAAGGCTCGAGCACATCACAAGCACTTCATCTAGGCCAAGAGATTTCTTTAAGCCACATAAAAATCTCAAGGAATTTGACTTGTAGTCGCTCTGTCTACTGGGGTGCCGGACTGCATTGCTGACTTGGGGAGCCACCGTGCCAAAGTCGTTGATGTCGTTGCTGCTCCCGTGCCAAATCTGTTGCTGACTCGGGCTGGAGATCCCCATCGCTGACCCATACAGCCACCGTGCCAACTTGCTTGTTGTCCTATAGGTGCACCATACCAACCACGTTACTGACTTAGGGCTACAGTGCACCAAAGCCAGTGAGCCATCTTGTTTGTTGGCTCATAGAATCCATGTGCCATCTTCATTGTTGGCACGTTAATGAGGCACTGGTTTGCACATAGCCCGCAGTAGAGCTCGTAGTGCCAGAGCCCATTACTGACCGTGCTACCACCGTGACAAAGGGGTTGTTGACATACAGAAACATCGAGCCAACAATCATCTGCTTTGCGTACAGATCGCTTTAAGACTATTTTTGTGCAGCCAACTTCGAAGAGCTATATCTTGATATCCAAGCATCATATTGAGACATCGTTTAAGCCAGCATGAAGCTGACGAAATTCTTATCGATAAGACCAATCCAAACATCCTAAACTGAGCACTCTAAACTCTTTATATTATTATTATTTATGATAGTGTTGTTAGATCGTTGTATTAATTTTTTTCTCTTTTGGGGTTATTTTGGGCTCTTGATCAGTTGGGGCTAGTCAAGAGAAAGTACTTGCTAAAGTAGTAGTGTTTTACACTTTGGTGAGTGAGGCACCGAGTTGTTGAGCTGAGTGTTGGGGCACGAAGTTCCATGCGTTGTTTATCTTGATATTATTATTCTAGTGATTACTTTGAAGATAGACGTAGGTCGTTGGGGAGACCAAACTAGGGTAAATATTATGTGCTCTCTGTGCTTGTCGCTGTTTTATTTTTTCTGCAGAATAATTTTACCATGTGATTGTCTGATTAAGTAGGCATAATCTTCATATTTGTGAAAATTTTTTATAAGCCTATTCACACCTCTCTAGGATTAGATCACGAACCAACAAGTGGTATCAAAATAGGTTAAAGGATCTAGGCTATAGAATGATGAATATCTCTGATTCAGCTTTTGTTGAAGGCATGTCTACTGTTAGACCCCCTAAGTTTAATGGCACAGATTTTGCATATTGGAAAGCTAGAATGAAAATATATCTGGTGTCAGTTGATTATGATGTCTGGAGTATTATTGAGAAAGGTTACAAACCCCCCATGATGTAAATTGAAAATTCGAAAATTCTGAAATCTGAAGATAAATGGGATGATGTTGATAGGAAATTTTGTTCTTTGAATGGTAAAGCTATGAATGCTATCATAAGTGCTTTAGATAAAACTAAATTTAATCGTGTTTTCCAATGTTTAACAGTGCAGAAAATTTGGCATTCGCTGGAGGTGACACATGAAGGAACTTCACAGGTACATGAGTCTAAATTGGCCTTACTAAGCACAAAATATGAAAGCTTTTGCATGCTACCCACTGAGTCCATCAAGGAGATGTATGCAAGGTTTACAGATATTGTGTACAATTCTAAGGCCCTTGGAAAACATATTCAAGCTTGGAGCAAGTAAGGAAAATCTTGAGAGCACAGCCAAGCTCCTTTCACCCTAAAGTCACAGCGGAGCGTGGAGGAATTGATAAGAAACTTGATGTCTCACGAGCTTGAACTGAAGACCATTGAATCAAGGGAGAAATCTGAGACCAATACCCCTAAGGCATTAATGTTTAAAGCTGATGAAGAAAGTGATAAGGAGCTTGATGAGTGTCACACCCTACTTTCCATTATACTTGGGAGCGAGAGCATGAACGAATCTGCATGTGCTTAAAGCAAAGAAGAAGTACTTTTTTCCTTTCTTCTTTAACTTAAGCACAATAAGCGTTTGTGATTAAACATTGCAGATTCCTTGCATGCGAACTCAGACCAATACATGTTATCATTATTACAAAGTCAACATCCAGATTACATGTACACAAATAAGGCCTATCATGGCCATTAGGAACAGATACATGAAATGAAAATACACCTGAATAAGATTACAACAACAATTATTAATAGATAGCAGTGTTGCGAAGGCACGCCATTCCTCAGCAGGAGATCTCAGCGTCCGGTTACTCATGGTCAATTAGCTCAGCCTTAAGGTATGCTCCTCTGCAAAATCTGTCTCAAAACCTGACGTATATTTCACAAGATAACAAACAGGGAAATATACGTCAGCGAGGATCACTCGGCAAGATTTAAAATGTTAGAAAAATGGACCCTCTGTAAGATTTAAAACATTATAATATATGTATAATTTGCAAATCTTTAAAGACGAGCAACTCAATATGATCACTATCAAGTAAAACATGGGCAGCGTAAGAGAACATGCGAGCATGACAAAGAGTAGTGCACAAAGTAAAGTGTAGTGAGCATGGCAAAGTGTGGTGTACAAAGTAAAGTGTAGTAAGCATGTCAAGTGCATATGAGCATGGTAAAGGAGTTAGCAGGTTATACAATTTATGATGGCAACAGCAGAAAGTAAGGTGGTTTGTCATTCAATCTCTTAATCTAGTGACAAGCCCAATGTCCGAGGGCGGAAGAAACTACAATTACACCCAAACCAATGGGAACTACCCGTGGTTCTGTACGTACCGACACCACTCGGGCGACGGTCAAATTTATCGGTGGGGGGTGAAATCCAGTATTTCGACCTATACTATAATGGACTACCATACAAAACGTGTCATTGTGTATCTATACAGTTCAATGCATGCCACATGGCCCAATATTTCGTAAATGTCCCAAGGTTCAACATTTCATTTCATTTCATTTAAAGTAAACCATCCAAAGATGGTGTGACACAAGTAATGATATAAACATGCAATAAGAGTATTTTATGATCATTTATAAAGTGACAAAAACATCTTCCACATATGAATTTACAAAGCAATATAACAAGTTTTGATACCAAGAATCATGCAGAGGTGATGTACTAACTTTATTATGAGGGAATTATTTTTCGGAGGTCTAAGTATAATCCTCTATATTTTTAAAACAATAACAGAAATTTTCTGGAATTTTGAAAGCAAATAATGGCATTTTTCAGAAATTAGAAAATAAAGCCTCTGAACTTGTAAAATTCATATCTTATAATCCACACGTCAGATTTTTATTTATTTGCTGTCAAAATTTGTATCTCGACGAGTAGTTTAATGTTAAGTAGGTTTCAAAGAGGCGTTTACGTGAAAATCGCTTTAAACGATTTAAATACGTGTTTACCAATAAATAAGTGCAACTTTGAAAATTAGTAGAAAATAAATTACTTTCCTGATTGAAGCGATTTTGGTGTCCACGTGATTGAAAGAGAGGCATGAATATTTCTGCGAGGTTAGATTCACGATATTAGACTAAAAGTGTTAAGCTAACAAAACAACATTATATAACATACCGTATATACACACACAAGCTAACATATAACATTATGTGTGTGTGCGCGCGCACTAACATACTGTATATAATATACTATATATAAAAACTAACATATATCTATTCTATAAAAGAGAGCATTTTTTGAATTTTGTCCCAGTCATAAGTCCAGTCATATTTTTGTCCCTGTCATAAGTCCAGTCATAGACAAACATCTCCCGCACAAACTTTGAGATCCCCGCAAACAAAAAACTCAAGTTACAAACCGCACTCATTTTGGGGTGAAACACAAAATATCGGGGGGAAATCTAAATATTTCTCTCCTCACACCTCTTGTAGCCCTCACGTCTTGCAGCCCTTAAACCCTCAACCCCTCACATCTGGAGCACAGCCCTTAAACCCTCAACCTCTCCTCGTACCTCTCGTACGCAACATCAAACCCTTACCGTCGGACTGCGCTGACACCATGAACCCTCAAGCCCGCACCTCTTGCATGCAACCTCAAACCCTCAACCTCAATTCACAGCCGGAGCATGCTGTATTCTCAGCCTCACAGTCGGATCATACGATCCAGTGAATCCTCTGTGGTACTGGCCTCCTCTTTCTCTCTTTCGTATTTTGAAATTGGTTTGATCTGGTTAGGGCTTTATATTTGGTTGTTTCTGTCAAAAAAAGATTGGGGCTTTGTTTGTTTTTTGTTGTCTCGGATCTGTTTTGTTTGGGGCTTTGTAGTTGGTTGATTCTTTTAAAAAAGATTGGGGCTTTGCATTGTTGTGGCGCATTGTTGTGGCGCTTTAGCATGTGATCTGATTGTAGATTTTATCATTGTTGATAGAAGGAGCTGTTGTTCAATGAACCAGGTTAAAATGAAACGTCAACTCAGTAAGTTTTCATCTTATTAAGGCTGGGTTTGATCGAATTTTTGTCGTAAGTTCTATTCTTATGTTTGAATGCGAAGGATTAAAGAACCGATGTCTGTTTTGATCTAATTTCTATCATCTCTCATGCAATTCAACATTGAACTCGGTGAGATTGATTGAATTAATAGTTGATGAAGGAGCAGCATCAATACCCGGAAGGTGTTTGATGAAAATGTCGTGAGGAGAATTAGGAACTGGAATGTGATGATCAGTTCGGAGCTAGAATGCTGTTTAGTGCACATCCATGAATAAAATCAAATATACAATTCAACAAATGAATAAAATTTGTTGAGGAACAAATGCATTCTACAAATGAATCAAATCTGTAGAGGACTATTAAAGAAAAGGCATAAATAATTTAGCCATCAAACTATATTGTTAATGAGTAAAAGGTATTCTTCCATTGAATTCTGAGTGACTTATCCTCTGTTTTGCATTTCTTTATTATCACATTACTTGGCACTTGGTTTAGATCAATGATATAGGCCTGCAATTCTATTTTTGTTTATTACCGTAATTTGTGAAAACGATATCCATATAGCTGACATTGAGCCATCTTCTTCCCTGTAAAAATCAAATATCACCACTGTAATTGAACTTGAGATTATTGCTACCTCAAAATTTTTTGTTGATAATGATCTTAGTTTGCCAACTAAATCTTAAGTTATTTGTGTAACTTATTATTATTGATGCAGATATCCTCAAAAGAGTATATATCAAAGCCGAAGCCACCATGCGACGCTACATTTCAGCATCATGATGATAAATTGGCTAGGTATGTGATGGAGGCTATCCAGTTGTTTGTCAATATGAGGAAAGCATGGTGGTTCCAAACAATTATTTTTGCCAAGCATCATGTCATTTAATTAACGTCCACTCTAATTACAGTGGACTGTCTATGCTTGCATGTTAACAATAGTGGACTGTCTTTGCTTGCATGTGGTTAATTACAGTGGACTGTCTGTGCATGCATGTTAACATGTCATTTAATTAACTACCACTCTAATTTTAGTTTTTTGGAATAGTGGTAAATTAAATGACATTCTTGCATGTTCTTCAGTTAAGTCATTGATTTTTGATGTATAACAGTCATTGTTTTTTGTAGTGGTTAATTAAATGCCATTTAATTAAGTGGACCTCATTTGCAGTGAGTATGAGAACCTGATTCTCGCATGTCTGTACATATACATTGGGTTATTTGAAAGTGAAATAGAAGCTACAAGGTGTCCTGACATGCGAGCATTAGGTTTTTGTTAGATTGTTAAAAAGATCCCAGAAAGCCTCAGCTTTAGCTTGATTCATTAAATCTTAATTTCTCTTTCAGTACACTTAGTTCTATTTCAAGCTTGGTTTTAAGCTTGGTTTGCTTAACAAAAAGCTATGACCAACTTGCTTCCATAATTAGCAAAGCTGTAGATTCCTTCCAAATTAGAATCAAGCAAACGTTATAATGTAATATGCAATTGCATGAAAAAATGTTGTACATGCGTAAGATCTGATGAATTACTTTCTGTGGTGGAATATAAAGTTCAAAAATTTAATAAGCCATGTGATTTTTGAGAGATTAGTTATTATTTCAAATGCCCCATGCTGAAGCATGCATGTTGCATAAGTTATTGTTATATACGCTATGGTCGATCTCAGAGAAATGCAACTCAATTAGATGTTCTTTTATTATTTACTACTCTTTTTATTTGAATCAGATGCAGTTCTACAAAGCGAGGGAATGGTAGCATTTTTTATTTTATAAATTATAGTTCTTTTGTGATGTATAATCAAAGCAAAAGGCTCAAAGATATGGAAATCAGCTTCCCAACTGTATATGGAATGGTAGAATTTTAGCTTGGTAAAAAGCCAGTGATTATGTTTTTCAGTTTTGTTAGAGTTTCTTTCAATTAAGTCATTGATTTATGATGTATAACATGTCTTTAATTAACTAACACTCTAATTTTATCTTTTTGCAGTGAGTATGTTCGCAATTGATTTTTGCCAAGCATAAGGTCATTTAATTAACTTCCACTCTAATTACAGTGGATTGTCTATGCTTGCATGTTAACATGTTATTACAGTAGACTGTCTATGCTTGCATGTTAACATGTCATTTAATTAACTACCACTCTAAATTTAGCTTTTCGAATGGTAGTTAATTAAATGACATGTGTCATTGATTTATGATGTATAACAGTCATTGTTTTTTGTATTGGTTAATTAAATGACATTTAATTAAGTGTACCTCATTTGCAATGAGATGAGAACCTGATGATCGTATGTCTGTACATATACATTGGGTTATTCGACAGCAAAATAGAAGTTGCAAGGTGTCATACAAGAGATTTGGATTTGTTGAATTTTCTTAAGAGAATCTCAATTTAAATTTGTTGCTTACAATATAAATTTTGTGTTGTGAACATCAAGGCTTATGACAAAGTGACAATCAAGTGCAGTGGATGGGAAGTTGTCACCAATTTCAAGACGAGTTCTTATGAACAGAACATACTCCCCTACAGTCGATAGTGAAGGTGTTGTAACTATGATTTCTCTATGCATTTCTTCTTTTCAGTTATATTGAGTTCAGCTAAATTATTTATGTGAACTAATTTGGTGTCTGTTACAGTGGACTGTCTATGCATCAGTGGACTGTCTATGCATCAGCTCATTTTAATTCTAACATGTCATTGATGTATGATGTATAACATGTCATTTAATTAACCACTATTCCCATAAGTGGAACGTCTACGTTTGTGCGGCTGCAAATGAGGATTTAAGCATAATAATTAAGCACACTGTGTTTCCACATTCTGGTAATAATTAAGCATGCTGCAAATGACATGTTGCCCTGAAATGAATCCGGCTCTGCCTCTTGAATACACAACATGCCTTGGTGATTTGTATTGTGTTGCATAGATGGAAGACATGTCTATTGTTCTCTTCTAATTCCTACCAGAATCTTAATAAAAAGACATGCTTTCATTTGATTAATTTGACTGTCTTATATAATCCCCGCAACGCTTAAAAATACAAGTGTCCGTTACTTTAGGTAAGCTTAAACTATGTGACTACTATGGCACGTTTCAGGTCTCCTTCACTCTAAGGTTTTCCAAGACACTCTTATTCCATTTTGTCATAGGCAAAGATGGATTTTAGTACGTTACCATTGATGTTATGATTACGATACCAGTTTATGATTTCCTGTGCCAAAGAAATTCAATCCGAAATGTCCAATTATTTCCTGGCAAGAATCTAGCTGATCATAATGCTCTACCTATTTGGCAAAAATTTAAGAAACCCAAATGAATAATCAACGAGATTACTACAGGGCAAATACTCACAGGATCATAAATTCCTTAAGGAACAAAATTACTTCGACATACCACTTTCAATTGTCATAATATAATGTCTTTTGGAGGTGCATCAGGTCCCACTGAATTCTGAGTTTGCTTGGAGAATGGGTGCATTAGCACTATAGTTATCATCATTAATCCTTCTACATCAAATATATATTTGAGATCATGGGAGCATTTTATTGTCTACTGATTTATATTATGCTTTGGTTTCAGGTTTGAACAGTTTCTACATTAAGGGAATCTACTAGATGTATGATGTTAAACTCATTTGACTCAATATTTTTGCCGTTAGGGTTGTTCATCTTGCATTCCGTCTCAATAGCTACATTCATGCTGACTGAATGTTGACATTTCATATCACATTTGGGGTTGTTTTTCTTGCATTCTATCTCAATAGTTATATTCATGCTTATCTCTGCATCTTCTGTCACCGATTCCCATCTGCATCTTCTGTCACCGATTCCCATCTGCATCTACTGTCATTTCATTTTACACAAATTTTACACTAATTTTAGCTGCGGTGGTGTGGGAGGTGAATAAGCTTCTGCTAATCGAGGAGGCGTAGGTGGTGCTGTCGTTGGCAGAGGTAAGGTTGATCTTCACGATTTATCGGTTTATGTGGGAGGTGAACAAGCTTCAAGTTCATCTTCACCGCTTTGCCCCATCGATGCTTATACTTGGAGAGGTAAGGCTGATCCTAAATCTAATCCACCTCTATTTGATTAAAAAAACAAAAATCAGTTGCTTATTGGAATGCTAGCTTAGCTTTAGGTGCTTTATGGAATGCTTGGAAGCGAGATGTTGTGAGAACCAATGCGGTCTAGAAACACAGTTGCTTTTTCGGTTCCTTCATTGATTTTCACTTTACTTTATCATCTGTAAAGTGTTTGAAAGAGTAGTGAACTTTTCTATGTCCAAAGCTGGAATTTTGTGTGTGCTTGCAGGTGACTGATGTTATTTATGATATAGTGGAAGAAGATCCAAGTAATTTCCTCTGTGCGATGTCTAAAAAATACCATGCAAATATGTTGATTGTGTCAGCCATGGGAATGAAGTAATTAAGAAGTTTGGAAATTTAGAATGAAGTAATTAAGAGGTTTGGAACTTTACTTTGTTTATTCATTACTCTAAAATGGTACCGCTTTGAAGGGAAAGTATATAGAGGGCTTTTGATAAAATTACAGTTAATGCATTAACTTAATGTTGATAAAATATAATGATTGTAGTAGCATCATGCAACCGTACATAGTCCTGACCATGCAAGTTAACACCATGCATTAATTTTTAGAAGATTGAAGCAGTTGTCTAGAATGCTAGCTTTTGCATATGGCAATAATCAGTGCTCAAGTAGAGTGGCCTCAAACTTCAATAGTGGTATAATATATGGTCACTTTTTCATCAAATGCAACATTATATTTTTGCACTCAAAATTAGTTTGATAAAATAAGTTATGTGCACTATGAATATGAAAGTCAAATGGGAAGTTTTGAAATTTAAAGTTTGAGCCCAAAAAATTAGTTTGACAAAGTGTTTTCTATTATATATTTGGTGAAAGTATTGAAATTTAAATTTTAAAGTCGAATATAAAAGTTTTGGGGGGGAATCACTTTTGAAATTTGAATTTTGAACCCAAAAAACTCAGCCGCCCAAAAAATTGTTTTAAACATCTAAAAATTGCAGAGCTATGATTATTCATCAACTCAGCCACCCAACTCAGATATATGATTACTCATTTTTATTTGGTTGAAGTTTAGGATTTTGAGATTTATATCTTCCCCTCTCACAGGAACTATCTTCTTACAGTAAAAAGAAGAAGACTTTTATCATCTTCTCTCCTTACCCTTATCCAAAATCTTACGTCACACCTTAATCACTCTGAAAACTTCTCACTCCCGAGCTTCATTTGCAAAATTTAATGAGGGATTGATTCTAGGATTTCTAAATCAAATGAGCTGGAGCTCGGATGCGATCAAGGCTGTTTAAATAAAGGGTTTCTAATAAACGGCCTTACTCTAAAAAGAAATCAGTTTTCCTTTTATCTGCACTTCTTTTTCCCCTTCTCTCTTACTTTGTTTGGTTTTAATTCTGAGATCTCTTCTTCTATTAGATATTATGGTTCTGGATGCTGAAGGCGGACGCCACGATCGAGCTGGAGCTTGTGATGAATTATAGGAGCAGATCAGTTATTGTAAAGAACTATTTTGAAGAGTGATCATTTCCCTGGGTGCCAGAACAAACGGCTCCTGCCTCAAATCGAGGGAGCTCCTAAATGCAGATAGGTAATTCGGTACATTTTGGTGAACTGCAATGATTTTATTGGTATAATGATTATCGTACTGTTGTTGTTATTCATGTTGTATGACTGGGAAGGTTGTTATCTTGCTTTATCTGGTTTGATGTAGTTTAAGATGGCCATGGGTGTTTGAATTACATCGGGTTAATTATCTAAAAGAGGATTTGGGCTATGATTAACAAAGTTTATGGAATTTAATATGCATGCATGCATATGAATAAAGGCCAATTTGCAAACTATTTGTTGAAGCCTAGGACAATATTATATATGATTAATTTAAGGTGTATAGAGAAGTCTTAACAGCAAAGGAAAAAGTTATATCTCTGAGAAGTATTACCCAGTGAACATGCTTAAACATTCCGAAATGGGGCTTATGGCAGGGTTTATGGTGGGTAGTTGCTTTAGAATTAGGAAATTCATTTTATTTCAATGTCTGTTCTATTTTGGTTAAGACTTCTATGGGGAGTCAGTTGTGTTATATTATAAATTCTATTATATATATGGCCTAGACAGCATGGTTACAATTGGAAGAAGGATTTAACTGTCATTAGGATTATGATAGAGGTGTGGCAGGTGCTGATTAGCAAAAGAGATTAACTGAATACTGAAATAAGAAAAACAGATCACACGACTATCTCCACTATAGAAAGAAGGAAAAAATTTGTTTTGTGCAATGGAATTTTGTTTTGTGATCAGTCCATACGAAAGCATGGGATAATAAGTGTAATTTGCTTTAAGCAAAGAAAACAAAATGTATGTTTTGTGCATTAAATCATTGAAAAAACATTTGGACCTATAAAAAAATCTTGGAGTATCTGTTTTGTTATGTAGAATTGTTTATGACCATGTTTAATTTGAGGTGTTTGTTACAATGGTAGAGGTGGGGTGGCTATTATGGGCTTTGATCCCCGAGTTTCTACAGCTAAATTTGCTATGTTTTAATCGTGTAATGTTCAATAAGAATGGACTTTGTGAGTGATTTTTGAGGTTTTTTAAGGGATCAATGATATATACTAGAACCGCTAAGGATGATGTATTCTTTAAATGACGATGTTTGAATATGCTCTTATAGGAGTTAGTAATGACTCCATTTTCCAGATATTTTCAGGTAATTTGTACTAACTTTTTTGTGATGTACACGAATTTGATTCTTAAAATTAAAACTCCTCCCATTCATACAGTCAGATATGATCATTAATTGCTTTTTGAAATAATTATATTGGTCCAATAGGACAAATCACTTGTCAAATATTAATGCTACAAACATTCTCATAATGCTGCTCATTATTAGTTGCCAAGTACATGGGGTGAAAAATTACAAAGGGAGCAACCAAATACATTGCCAACCAAATATGCACCATATGGCTACTTGATACTTCGGAGGTCAACTATTCATTTGCATTTGAAATCAATACAACCTTAACCTTCATTTTTTTCAAGTAGTTTTCTTTGTTTAATGGTGCAATATTGGTACCCACTGCCTCAAACCTAACAATCTTTCAATCTGAATATCTAAAACAAAGTTTAATAATGAGAAATGAAGTCAATTTTCATATTGAAATTCTTCAAGTGTGGATTGGAGTTTGATTTTGTGCTTTAATAACCAATGATCCATATGAAATCATTGGATGATGATAGGAATCCGCTGTTAGTATAGGAAACAAAATGTATGTTATGTTCACTGGATCATTGGAACACATTCAGACAAATAGCAAAATGTATGTTATGTACATTGGTTTGTTACTTAGAATAATTTATGACCATGATTAATATTTGAGAGGTTTGTCTTGGCGTAAAATATTGGAGTATCTATTAATTCACTTACTTTATTTGTTGCATTATTTAATATTTTATCTTTACATCCACAAGTTTTTACGCTCATCTTATGTACCCCAGTCATAAGGTTACTGTTGTGAAAATTTTAATTTCATAGTTTGGACAACGCCGACTCTAAGTGTTGTTTTAGTGGTGTAATATTTTCTAATGTCATATTACTTAACAAACTAAAGTTAAATTCATGTTCCCACACTAAATTTTTAGTGGTGTAATATCGTTCTGAAATTTAGTCATATTGTATTTTGAAAACCTGCCCATTTATTTCTACCATCGAGAACATAGGCTTTTCTCAAGTGAAGAAGGAAAAGGCTATCTTTGTTGCTTCCATCTTAGGTACCAACATTTCTATTCATTGGTTTTGTTTCTTTACGAGCTCAAGTAAATATATCCTACAAATCCATAACATAACATTATTTAGGCAACCTCTATAATATACGAATGACATGCTACTTTTAAATGCTTCCACTATAACTGCAAATTTTATGAGTAGAGGTGTGTTGTTAGCTTATTGTTGATGTCCTATATCGCTACGTGATTTCTTTCCTCATTTTTAAAAAAAAGTCCATGTCCTTTTCTTGAACATTGGAACTTCTGATGATCCAGTCATCTGGCAGT
The DNA here is from genome assembly GCA_030789695.1 of Scilla litardierei. Lineage (NCBI taxonomy): Eukaryota > Viridiplantae > Streptophyta > Magnoliopsida > Asparagales > Asparagaceae > Scilla > Scilla litardierei. The sequence goes on along the minus strand of CM061142.1, from coordinate 436,678,010 downwards.
GAATTGTTGGCGCAGTGGATCTTCCTTTGCAATATAGACTGAATCTTTGCTTTATTGATGTAGGAGACTAAGCTGTATTATGGCATAGATTACAAAGCGGTTGGGACTAACAATATGCAACATCAGAATGTACTTGATACATGATTGGGAAACAACAGATTTTTCTAGCGACACAAGTAGTTAAAATAATCTTGAAGATCAACGATGTTATCACCCCTTCAGACTATTGATGCCGCTGCGAGGTTTTGTATATTACCCTGGAATTTACTATAAGCATACATGTTTAGGTGGCTTGATTCTTGAAAGTGTTGGCTAGGTGTTGTTAGTATGAATAATTTTTTTCCTTTTATTCTCTTTAAACCTTTTTTCCTGTTTATTAGGAATATTTTCCAGATGCGAATGGAAGTTTTAAGTTCACCATTTGTATTGTTTATTCAACTATAAGCAGTATATTTGAAGCCTTCCTCCTAAACAGTTGAATTATATACTTTTTGGAAATTAAATCACTTTATATTGGGGCAGAATATGAATTTATTGGCATTGCAATTGAAAGGATTTCATGTACAAAAAGGCTCAATTTTGGTGTTATTTGTAAATTTTTAAAGCATTTGCAAGTCATGTTATTTGATATATGTATATCTTACACGATTTCATATTCAGCATAAGTTGGGTTCAAAATTATGAAATTAGTGTATTGGGAATTATGACGCTCACATGATTGATTCAATGGCGCAGTAATAATCTAAAATGCTGTTATATTTAATTTTGAAAACATGTCTATTTTTGTCTATCATCGAGAACAGAGGATGTTCTCAAGTGGAAAAAAGGAAAATGCTATCTTTGTTGCTTCCATTTTGATTACCAATTTTGTGTTGATTCTCATATGGCAGCATGTCCTTTGATTTATGACTATTCCCATCTGTTTGGATCATCAGTGGTTTGCAAAGCTCACTTGATTGTTTGCAAAGCTCACTTAATGTTTATTCTTATAGTGCTGCTTCGTATATGCTCTATGAGCTCTGACAAACATGGTGCAAACATGACGAGTAAAATTATGAATGAATCTGACCAAATGCTTAGTTGTTTCATTTCTAATTACTGAACCAATTCTATTTACCCAAGCCCACCGTGCTTTGGTTTTCAGTTGCCTTTTATTCATTAAGGCTTTAGAAATGCTTTAGAAATGCTCATGTGCCTTACAAAGGCATGAAGACGAAGAACACCATTATCACTCAAGAGTCAATGTCTTGAAGCTGCCACTATGCATATATTGTAAATTGCATTATCAATAGGTAGGATGAGAGTTTGTAAAAATTTTGGGTGAAACGAAAATTTTAGGGGGAACTAAATTTTACGAGAGAACTAAATTTTGGTTAGAACTTAAACTTTTTGAAAATTGTGGGTGGATCTAAATCTTAGGGACTAAATTTTAAGGCATAGAAATAATTAACAATTAAATATTGTTGTTTGTGTAAAATTAAAGGGATCCAAGATTTTAAGGGTAGACTATTTTACATGAACCATACCCTTAAAGCACGTGTTATATCAGGAGGGAACTAAATTTTGGGGGTAACAAAAAATTTTGACGGCACTAATTTTCGAGAGAACTAATTTTTTTTGGAAAAACTAAATAACAATTATCATGCTTTAATTATTGTTGTTTGTTTAAAATTTGGGGATCTAAGATTTTGATATGTGAATATTTTAAATGAACCGTGCCCTAAGGGCACGGGTTATGACTAGTACTTATATATTGTATGTATTACTAACTTAATACATATAGTAATACTTACGCATAACAGGCATCCACTTACTAACTATTATATGATAATACACACACACACACACACACACACACACACACATAATATAATACACTGTTAAATTATAATAACCACGTAATAGACTTATACACTTACCTTTCGTGTGCTGCCTTAGCACGTGCATGCAGGTGGTGGCGACGACTAGCGGCGATGTTGGACGGTGGGGTGGTCCGGGTGGCGGTAGTCGGTGGCAGCAACGGTGCGAGGAGTTGTCGGAGGAGGGTTGAGGGGTTATGGCGAATGCGGGCGGAGGAAGAGGGCAACGGCGGGGATGCTGCCTTCGTCCGTCGGCGATGGGAGGGAGCTGGTTGGCAACAGGGATGAACTGTGGGTGTTACGGGGGTGATGACGAGAAGGTGTGGGGGAGGCGAAGGGGGTTGGAGATGTTAGCGGTGGGAGCTTTGTGGGCTGGTGGTGTTTGGAGGCTGTGCGACATCGATAAGGCGTGGCTGGTGGTAGCAGGAGGTGGGGGTCGCACGCAGATGAGGGGAGGTCATCGAAGAGCTGTTGGTTGGTGCTGGGTTATGAGGGGGAGGGGGAACAGCAGGAGGCAGTGGCCGTTGGTAGAGGCTGTCAAGGAGGTGACATGGGAGACGTCGACGGTGGTGACTGTAGAAGGAAGGTAGGGTTTTAGGGTTACTGTTGATGGGGAAGTCGACTGGGTTGTTTGAGGGGTTGGTCGGGGTTCGAGGTGCTGGTTGTCGGACTTGAGTTGCTGCGAGAGGATGACGAGGTCGGGGAGCTTGGATCGGAGGCTTCGAAGGTTGCCGGAGTAGTGTTTGGCCTGGGCCCGGGTTGCGGTAGGAGAGAAACATTCGGAGGGGAAAGTGTCAGCGGTGAGTTGAAGGGCTGTAGATATCGTGGGGTTGAGGTTTAAGGGGAGGAGCAATCAAAGAGCTGGGGGTGAGGCACAGAGGAGGTAGGGCTTGGGTTGCTGCGAGAAGAATGGGTTGCCTGGGCTTTGGCGTGGTCGAGCGCTGTCGGAGCTGATCTCGGGGTCACGTGGCCAATGCCCAATGGTGGAAGAAGGGTTCAGCGGCACTTGGGTTGAGGGAAGAAGTGATCTGAGGGGAGGGTCGAAGATGCTTAGGCGCCGAGGCTGCAGGTTTTGGTTTTTACGAGGTCATCACTTGTATGGGCATTTGAAGGAGAGGAGAAGAAAAGAGAGAGCATGCGGTTTCGAAATGCATGCATGGTTGTTGGGATACTTGAGAATGGTGTGCGAGAGTTGGGGACGTGAGGGAATACATGCTTGTGGTTGTTGAGATATTATGGGGTAATCGTGGGGGTAGTTTAGGATATGCCACATGAATGAGGGGATAAACGTTGGGGGATTGTTAAGATGTTATTAGGTTTTAATCAAAACTTTTTAAGATTAATTAAGATATTTTAGGATAGATTTGATTAGTATAATTAATTAGTTAAGATATTTTGATTTATTAAGATCTAGATTAGATTAAGATTTAAGATTAGGAGATAGATTAGAATCCGATGTTAGGATTTTGTTAAATTTAGATATGATAAGGAAGATCGATTCAGTTAAATTTGATTAGACGATCGATATAGTTAAGATATTTAAATATATTAGAATTAAAACAATTTAATTACGATATTTAGATTATTACGATTTTGTCCCTGCAATCATCGTCATCCAAAAATCATAAGGGAGATATCGTCGCGATCGTGAAGTCGGGAGGATCACGAATACAGGGTCTGATCACGCATTCGAGCCAGGGAAAATAATAATAAAATCATAAGACAAATGTTCAAATGAATCAACACATTAATAATAATACGTACAAAATACATAAGATAGAAACATGCCGTTACAATAAGGAGCAAGCACTGATGGTTAGAGGATTCAGGAGATATATCAAGACTCCTCTGGGGAGAGCAGATATGTTCAAAATGTTCAATCGTTTTAATAAATTTAGTACTTCACATATTTCATCTAAACAGAATACTACTAAGTCTGTACATTGTTTTCATTGCAGGAAACATAAACATTTCATGAAAAACTGCCCACTGATGAAGAGCATCACTGCAGAAAAGAAGGGAAAATCATTGGCAGTTACTTGGGATGAGGATGATGAGGATGAGATTCAGGATGAGATTGCCACTCATCGTTGTGCTTAATAGGAGATCTTAAGGAAAAGCAATTTGAGGTACAATCTTATTCCATGGCCGAGCTAGTGAATATTTGTGAAAACACGCATGAGGAAATAGATAGCTTGCAATCCACTGTTGAATCACTAAGAGAAGTAAACTATAAATTTCAACACGAAAATTACCAAATGTCTCTAAATGATGAAGCTAAAAATAACACTCTTAAAGCTACTATTGCAAAGATTAAAAAAGAAAATTCCAGTTTGCATGAAACATTAGAGTGTAAAGCCTGTCTTAGGCTAGAGACTGAGAATAAAGCTAGTAAAGAAAAAATTAGTGAGCTACAGAAGAAAATGGTAAACTATAAAAAGAGTGAAGAAGAAAATAAAAATGCTTTTATTAGTAAGTGCACCATGCTTGTAAATGAGAATATGCACTTGAAATCTAAAGTTTCTGACCTAGAGTTGACCGTTAAAAAATTTGGAGTTGGAAAACAATCATTAGACATTATTCTTGGATATCAAATGTTTGGCAACAATAGGCATGGAGCCTAAAATAAACAAAAATACACATAAAGAAACTGCAAAAGGAAGAAGCATGTTCTCTAAGTGCTATACATGGGGGTGTGTTGGTCATATATATTACAATTGCATGCACATGAACAAAAATGTAAAGTTTAAACAAATATGGGTTCCTAGGTCACACATATTTTGTTCTTCCTACGTGTAGGTACATTTCATGGCTAAGGGACAATTGTGTGAGTGGTACTTAAACTCTGGCTGCTCAAGACACATGACTGGAAATAGCAAAAAGTTCCTTAGCCTTGTAAAGCAAGAAGGAGGGAGTGTTACTTTAGGGGACAATGGAAGATGCAAGGTAATTGAAAACGATGTTGTAGATAATGCCACCTTTCAACTCGCAGATGTTCTATGGGTGGAAAATCTAAAACACAACCTAATTTCTATTAGCCAGCTGTGTGATAAAGGTATGCAAGTGGAATTCAATTCAAAATTCTTTAGAATTATTGATATCTCCACAGGTGATGTTCTTATTACAGCTAGTGGAAAGGAAAAATGTTTATACAATCATGATTGAATAGCTAACTGTGTCTAAATGCTTTCTTGTCGGGGATGAAGAAGCTACTTTAAGGCACAGGAGACTAGCATATGCGAGCATGGGATTGTTGAAGAATCTTGAGAACAAAAACTTGGTAAGAGGACTACTACATCAGACATATGAGAATGGTAAGTTATGTGTGGAATGCACAAAAGGTAAGCAAACGAGATCTACATTTACTAGCATAAGAGAAATTGCCACCACATGCATATTAGGGCTAGTGCACATGGATATATTTGGACCCACCGAAATTGATAGCCTAGGTGGTGAGAAGTTTTGCTTAGTCGTGTTTGATGACTACTTAGGTCCACATGGGTCTACTTCCTAGCCAAAAAATCATATTCCTTTGAAAATTTCCAAAAATTTTGTACACAAGTTTCAAATGAGAAAAATACTTCCATTGTAAAAATTAGAAGTGATCATGGTGGTGATTTTGAAAATGCTATTTTTGAAAATTATTGTCTTGAAAAAGGAATTTTACATGAATTCTCTTCTACTAGAACACCTTAACAAAATGGGGTGGTCAAAAGAAAGAATTGAACATTAAAAGAGATGGCTAGGAGTATGCTAAATGAATATGAATTGCCTATGTCTTTTTTTAGCTGAGGTAATTAATATTGCATGCTATGTGTGCAATAGAATATGATTCGGCATATGATGAGCAAAACTTCTTATGAACTTTGGCACGACAACGCGCCTAACATTTCATATTTTAAAGTATTTTGATGCAGGCCATACTAAACACTGGAGATCAACTTGGCACATTTGAATCCGAATCAGATGAAGGAGTGTTCGTGGGCTATTCAACAAGGAGCTGAACATACATGATCTATAATAAATGCACCTTAACTATCATTGAATCTATTCATGTTAAATTTGATGAAACTGAAAAAGATTCTTTGGATTGTATAGCAAATGAAGGAGGAGAAAACATAGAGCAAGAGAGAAATCAAAGGAACCATGAGGAACAACATGAAAGATAAAAGGATGTTGGCATGCAAGAAGCTCAAGAGGAAGCAGTTGATAGAGGAGAGCTTAGATTTGATCTCAATCACCCACCTGACTTGATTATCGGTAAGCCTACGGTGGGTATACACACTTGCTTCACTTTTAGAAATCTTTGTGCTCTATGTAACTATTGGGATTTTATTTCTGAAATAAAGCCTAATGATATAGAGACTGCATTAGGAGAAGAGAGTTGGGTCATGGCCATGCAAGACGAGTTGAACCAGTTTGTTAGAAATAACGTCTGGAAATTAGTACTATGACCCACAGATTATCCTATTGTTGGCACAAAATGGGTCTTCAAAAATAAGCTTGATGAATCTGGGAATGTTATTATGATCAAGATAAGATTGGTAGCCAAAGGATATAATCAAATTGAGGGAATAGATGTTGATGAGACTTTTGCTCCGGTTGCTAAGTTAGAGACCATTAGAATTTGAGTAGCCTTCGCAAGTTTTAAGGGTCTTAAACTGAAACAAATAGATGTAAAAAATTGCATTTCTTAATTGCTACCTAAAATAAGATGTGTTTATTGAACAACCCCTGGATTTGAGAGCCATGATTTCCCACACCATCTCTACAAATTGGAAAAAGCTCTGTATGGTCTTAAGCAAGCTCCTAGGGCTTGGTATGATCGTCTTAAAGCATATTTGTTAGAAAATGATTTTAAAAAGGGAAGTGCAGACACCACATTATTTCTGTTGCATGATAATGATGACTTTCTCATTGTGAAAATTTATGTTGATGACATTATTTATGGTTCTACTAATGATTTATTATGTCAAAAATTTGAGAAAGTTATGCAGGATCAGTTAGAGATGAGCCTTGTGGGAGAGTTGAAGTATTTTTTGGGACTCCAAGTAAAACAAGAAAAAGAAGGCATCTTCATATCTCAAACCAAGTATGTCAAGAAGCTTCTGAAAAGGTTTGTGATGGATAAGTCTAAGCAGATTTGAACTCCAATGAGTCCTTCAATGAAGATGGACAAAGATGAGAAAGGAATCGACGTGGATCAACAGCTCTATAGATGTCAAGCACTGATCCCCAGGATACCCGGAAAGTACGAATCTGTCCCAGGATCCTAGAGAGGTAAGTGTGAGTAAAGGGAGAAGGGTGAGAGAGAGAGAGAGAGAGAGAGAGAAGCATGTCACTACGTACATGCTGGGATAGTACATGTAATGCTCAAGCCACAAAAAAGAACAACACACATCACAACAGAAAGAGACAATAGACAAAAGGTACAACTCATCCACATTATTAATACAAAGTCCAATAAAACATCTAATACAAATACCAGACTACCACTTAGAGCTACACCTCCCAAGAACAATACCAACTCCACGACCCCAGAGTATAACTGAACTCCCTAAACTGCCCCCACATTCCCAGCTCCATGCTGACAAGTCTCCAAGGACCTCCAACTCTCTGCTACCTGATGCCAACCTGAGGGAAAGATGGGAGGGCATGTCAAATCATGTCCAGTAGGGATGCCTCTTCAACAAACCATGCAAGATGCAATGTATGACATATTATGGCATTATGAGATGAAACATAAATGGAAACATTAAAGCTAATTTAGTGACATAAAGGAAATGAGACATGAAAGCGAACATAAGGGAATACAACACGTCCATGGTCAGAAGAGAGTATCATAGCAACTACAACTATAACAAGTAAAATAAATAACTACAAGTGTGTAAAGTAAAATTAATAGTCTTCAAATATTGATAGTTATTTGGAACCCTGGGTAAACACATGACATAAGGACATGGACCTCACCCCAAGGTGGGGTGGCACTCAAACTACCCTGTAGTGGTACACAAGCACTGATTAACTTTAACGGGGCCTCTCGAACTCTCTCGTCCCTGGCAGGAGTGAGATTATCCTCTACATCATCACACGTATCACATATCATGTCACACCCTATAAGAGTGAGTGAGAATAATCACCACAACTACCAGGGGCCACTCCACTCCTTGCAGGTGAGTGGGTGCCAAGAATCTCCACCTCTTAGTCCAGTCCATATTGCTGCCCTTACCCAGGTATTCTCCCAAACCCCATCTTGGAAGCTCACCCTCTTTAGAGAGGATTGAGACATTCCAGGAACATTTTATAGATAACCTGATCATACATTCTACACATTTCTTGGAGTCGTGTAGGCATGTTCAGTGTTATTTTATTCTTTCTTTCACATATTCATATCTTTCTTTCATGAACAAGGGTCATGCATCATGTGACATGCTCATTATCATAACCACATCAAGTCATCAAAACATAACGTACGATTCCATGTCATACATGCCTCCAATATCACCAATTCATAATTTGGCCCATGACCTAAATATACAAGGGAGCATTTCTCGTATTTATTCAACTTGCTTTCATATGGACATTTTCACAAACATGTGGTGGGTGCAATAACATGAACATGAATTCATTAGAAATAACATAAAAGAGCTTTCTTCCAAGTAGAAACATTGAAAACTAGCAACAAGAGTAAACATAAAAATAAAACATGGCATGAAGTATGCTAATAACATGCAAGAATGATAACTTCATGGCATGATCCCACAACAACCACATTGCCCCCACAATTGTTATTAGAATTTGGTATAGATTTCTAAATAAAAGTTGTAGATAATTTAGTTACCTTTCCATAGCGATAAGAATTGTAATTTTAGAATATCTAGGTTAATAGTTATTGCTTGTAATACAAATGGTGCAGAATATGTCATGGAACTGAATTATTTGGCTGTAAAGATAAGTTAATTTTAATTATCTATAGTCAGATTCATGAAAAGGTCTCAACATAAAAAATTTAGGTAATTAAGGTAGCATTCAAGATTGTCTTAAATTGAGTCATTTGAAAAACTGGAGTAAAGGTTATACTTCGTTTACTAACCTGATGAAGAATCTGCAAGAATTTGACACTACTCTACATATTGACAATTTTCGTATAGTTACAGTCAGAATTTAGGATCAGTCTCTAAATGAAAGTTGTAGCTAACTTGATAAGTTTCTAATGTATATTACTTTGTAATTTTTGGATGACTATAGAGAAAGTTATGCATATTACAATAACGGCACAGAGCAGGGACCGCAACAAGTGAAAGAGTGTCATGGGAAAAAGCAAAAGTTGAATAACATGCCATAGAGATTAGGTTCCCTACCTCAAAGCTAGAAGCTTTCCTCCATAAAGACACCCAAGATTCCTCCTTTTTATGGCTTCTCCCTTCTTCTAGCTTCAAGGCTCCAAAAGATGGCAACTTGATCTAGAAACCATCCTCTTCCTAGCTCCAACTAAGCCTCCATCTTCTAGCTATCACCATGGTCCAAACAAGTGAAGAGAAAATGAGTTTTAGCTTGCAACATGGAGGAAATAGACCATATGGAGGGTTTGGCCAGCAAAGATAGAGAAAGGGGAGGAGAAAACATGAAAATGAGAAGAAAATAGAAGAAGAGAAAGAAGGAGAAGGAATAAAGAAGGTTTCTAGGATTTTCTCTATTTTTTTCCCTTTTTCGTCTTTTCTTTTCTTTTCTTTCTCTTCTCTTCTAAATGTTTCCTCTTCTTATCTCTAAGGTCAGAGGGTCAAAGGCCCAAGAATATGTCATACAAGGGTACAATGACATAAACACCTCCCACATAAATACCCTCCAACTTGTGCATATAATTACATGCCATCCCACCAATTCCTACACAAAATCCATCTAACATGGGACTATAATCACAACTATGACACTCCAAAAAAACCCCACATTAACACCCTCTAAAATGGAAGTATAATTACATATTATGCCATCCAATACATATACACTAATAGGCACACTAGTAGCCATACACATAACTACATACCCATTAACTACATACCCATTAAGGATACCAACATACATTTAGGTACATACAAATATGCAAGCCCAATCACTAACTTCTAGACCTAGGAAGACACTATATACTATACATCCAAGTCCAAGTATAGATACACATATATAGTCCAGTATGCATCCCAATACACATTCAAATATACGCCTTAGTATACCTACAAATATGCATGCATATATATATATATATATATATATATATATATATATATATATATATATATATATAGGAAAATTTTCAAATGAGAACATTTCGCACCGTGCGAAAATGTTTTTATCTTTTTTTTGAAATTTTTTTTTTCAAAAATTCTTTTTTCCACCATCATTATATGTTGTTATACCCCCCTCAAAAAATAATGGTTGAGAAATAATGTCATTTGGCCTTCGATCAAGGCATTTCATCAAATTCGCACGTTTTGAGACCGTTAAATTTGTAACGGGTGGATGGGTGCTCTAATGCCCAACGGGTTCACCCATTATTTTCCCTGGGGTATATATTTGTATGGATTAAACATCAAAAAAAGAATTTTTGAAAAAAAAATTTCAAAAAAATAAAAAAAATGTTTTCGCACCGTGCGAAAACCCCTTTTTTCGCAACCGAAGATCACTATATATATATATATATATATATATATATATATGAAAATTTTCAAATGAGAACATTTCGCACCGTGCGAAAATGTTTTTATCTTTATTTTGAAATTTTTTTTCCAAAAATTCTTTTTTCCACCCTCATTATATGTTGTTATACCCCCCTCAAAAAATAATGGTTGAGAAATAATGTCATTTGGCCTTCGATCAAGGCATTTCATCAAATTCGCACGTTTTGAGACCGTTAAATTTGTAACGGGTGGATGGGTGCTCTAATGCCCAACGGGTTCACCCATTATTTTCCCTGGGGTATATAATTGTATGGATTAAACATCAAAAAAAGAATTTTTGAAAAAAAAAATTCAAAAAAATAAAAAAAAAGTTTTCGCACGGGTTTTTTCGCAACGGAAGATCAATATATATATATATATATATATATATATATATATATATATATATATATATATATATATATATATATATATATATATATATATATATATATATTGGAGAATATGCTTTGCATCTTTATTGATACTATGTAAAATGTACAGGACTCTGTGGAGGAAGAAGGATGCTCGTAAGGCGGGGTGAGAGCACAGGCGCCATCACCCCCAACCTAGACAAGCACCTTCGGCTATCCATCAGGAGCCAAAAGAATATCAAAAAATACATGATTTGTACACTCACTCTAGAAGCCCCCAATTTGAAGGAGGGCCCTGATCATCCTCCCGATCCCAATCCACGTTCCTCAGAGCAATTCTGACATCATCAGCAATATTATCAAAGAGAAGCGTCTTCATCTGGCAACTATCTTCAAAGATTCTCCTATTTCGCTCTCTCCAAATATGCCAAGTCACCACAGTCAAAACAGTCCTAGCCAACCTTCCCAAGCTGCCCTTTTTGAAATGAGAAAGAATCAGATCACCCACACCAGTTATAGTAGACGGCAAAGAAGAAATAACCCCCATTTTTAGGAAGCTCCTGTGGAGGAGATAGTTAGTATAGCTACATTCAAAAAATAGATGATCCATATTTTCAAGAGCATTATCATCTCATAAAACACAAGAAGGTGAAGTAGGCACTCCCCATTGTACGAGCTTGTCCCGGGTGAGAAGTTTCCCCTGGAAAGCTCGTAATAAAGTAATAGCCATCTTGGGGATATGTCCCTGGAACCAGACCACCTTGTAGTAAGGGAAGAGGGGTTTTAAAGCCCGCGAACCATCCCAAGCATTTTGTAGTGTTGGAGACTTAGTAACCCATGACCATGAATCGCTGCCAGCAGACAAGGTCACCATATTAATAAGATGACGGACAGGAAGCAAGGAGTTGTTATCAACCCATCCCTCAGAAGACCAGTAATCACTGACCATACTCCTCTCCTCCCTAGCCGGGACATCATAGGTATCACAAAGGGGTCCACAAGAGAGCCAATTATCATACCAAAAGAATGTAGAAGTGCCATCCCTAACATCACGTTTAATAAGCTTTTTGGTGTGCTCACGGCATCGAAGGATAAATTTCCATGTTCCAGAATGCATAGGATGAGCTTTGGCTTGCAACAACCCAGTATTGCTGAGATACTGATTCCTCATATGAGAAGCCCAAATACCTTTATGTGTGAGCATGTGCCATGACAGTTTAACTCCGTATGCAATATTGAGCTCAGAGAGATTTCTGATCCCGACTCCCCCTTCCTGTTTGGGGGCACACATATCATCCCAAGCCCAGAGATAGTTCTTCCCCCAAATAAATTTTCTGCATATGGAATTAAGAGAACGAAGAACAGACTGGGGCATTCGAAAGGCCTGCATCCAAAAACTAACCATGCCATATATAACTGATCTGACAAGTTCAATACGACGAGCTCTGGACAATAACGATGAGGACCACCCCTGCAACCTACTCTCGCATTTATCAATCAGTCGCCCATACATGGCAGCATTGGGATACTTAGGAGTCAGAGGTAGACCTAGATACGTGGATAGGGACTGCACACACCGAATACCCAGTATATCAGCAAGACTGCCAGGCCCCTTGGCCCCCTTACTAAAAATGCCAGCACTTTTAGTCCAGCTAACCTCAAGGCCAGTGAAGGACTTGAACTCAGTGAGTAGATTCTCAAGCCCCTCGAAAGATTTAGAATTAGCCCGACAAAAAACCAACAAGTCATCAGCAAAGAGGAGATGAGTGACTGCCCCCACTCTATGCATAGGCATGATGTCGTGCGAAGCATTGGCCTTGGCCATGAGTAAGGAGAAGGCCTCCATGACAATCACAAAAAGATACGGGGATAATGGGTCTACCTGCCTCAGCCCCCTATTAGACTGAAACATGCCATAGGGGGAACCATTGATCATGACAGAGAAAGAGGGGGTGGAAATACACTCACGTATCCAACTTATAAATTTGTGCTTGAACCCCATCTGATGCATCATGTAATAGACAAGTTCCCTATTGACACTATCAAAGGCTTTACGTAAATCCAGCTTAAGACAGGCCCGAGCCCCCATAGGGTTAGTGAAGCACCTTATATACTCGTGGGCAAGTAATGCACAATCAGCAAGCAATCGATCTTGGAGGAAGGTCGCTTGATTAGGAGATATGAGCTCGATAACCGCCCTACTCAGACGATTACAAAGAATTTTGATTATGATCTTATACACAACATTGCAGCAGGATATAGGCCTATAGTCTCCAAGCCCAGAAGCGTTGGCACTTTTAGGTATGAGTGTGAGGAAAGTATGGTTAATCTGCCTAAAAATCTTCCCAGATTTGAAAAAGTTGAGAACAGCGACGGTGACATCTTTGCCAATGACATCCCAGGAATTTTGATAAAAGAACCCATTAAAGCCATCAGGACCCGGGGCTTTATCAGCCCCAATTTGAAAAACGGCATTTTTGACTTCCTCAGCACTCACGGGTCTTTCAACCCAATCAGCAGCATCATTAGTAAGAACTCTTTTCGTGATAAGACGAGGGAAGACCCTCCAGTAATCATTCTGATTATATAAGCTAGAGTAGAACTTAGGGGCATCAACCTTAAGCAACTCAATAGAACTGTTGTGAGACCCATCAATAGAGATAAGATGCCTAAGATTATTGTGACTTTGCCTGGCTCTCATGGAAGTATAAAAGAATCGGGAGTTACGATCTCCAAGGTGTAACCACTCTTGCCTGCTTTTCTGTTTAAGAATGGACTCTTCATTATCAATAGCTTCAGCAAGCTGACTGATAAGACCACGCTCTTTTCTTTGCAATTCAGCACAAGAACACAGATTGGGATTATTCTGAACAGTATCGAGCTCATCACGGATTTTAGCCACATCATTTTTCCCTCTAAAAACCGCCCCAAACTTTTTAAGCTCAATTTTCAAATTTTTTAGCTGATTCACCAGCCTAATCATCGGGCATCCACTAACCCTGATGTGCCAACTCTCCTTCAACACATTCAGAAACTCAGGGCTTCGATGCCCAGCGTTAAAAAATTTAAAGGGCTTAGGATCAGCCCCCCAACCTGATGAGTATGAATAATGAGAATAGAGTGATCACTAGTACCGCCAGCACAATATTCACAGTAGGAAGCCGTGAGGACATTCATCCAAGAGCTATTGCAGAACGAGCGATCCAGGGCAGCCGTAATGCGCTTTTGCGCAATACTACGATTGGTCCAGCTAAGAGTATTACCAACCGTTTTAAGCTCCAGGAGAACACTGGCATTAATGCAATTGTTAAAATCATCGACCATGTGCCCATCAACCTTCTTACCACCCATTTTATCCATAGAGTATCTGACGCAGTTGAAGTCACCCCCTATAATCCAAGGGGTACTTCTATATTTGTTGGCAGCATCCATAATATCCTTCCAAAGGGATCTGCGCTCAAGATAAGAGTTGGATGCGTAAACGATAGTAGCCATCATAGCAAATCCACCGACGTTAACACATTCTATGGAAATATGTTGTGCCTTCAACTCATCAACCCTGCACTTCCAAACGTCGGGATTAAACATAATGACAATACGTCCATTATGGTGGGCGGAGCGATTGTCAATGGACATCCAATTCTTAGGAAAACACTTGAGGATTCTATGAGCATTATTGCTAACCACCATGGTTTCAAGAAGCCCAACCATAGAGGGAGTGTGCTTACGAACTTGGAATATGAGCTCATTCCGCCTAGAGACATTATTGAGCCCCCGAGTATTCCATATCAGCAAGGTCATTGAGTTGTGGGATGCTCGGTATCCCTATTGATTCTAGAGCTTTTGCGAGTGCCCTTCCCGGACCCCCCTTTACTCTTTTGTTTTTTCTTTTCTTTGCTTTTTTGTTTCAACTCTTCTTGCTCCTCATACCAAGCTTCGTTGATAATAGTCATGTCCTCATGCTCCTCCTCAGACTCTATGGTCGAGTCATTGAATAAGGAAGCACCTAACCGAGGACCGTCACCATGACAAAGAACACTAAATGGATTGCTGCTGCTCAGCGCGGGCTTGTTAATGTCGCATGGATCAATCGCGGTACTTAAATGTGGTCGGGGCTTGGCGAGCGCCGAGAGCCCCGAAGTATCTAGGATCCCCGTCCCTCCGCCCCTATTTCATTAGTTTTTTTAGTACATGGGGCATCCATCACCCCGATACATGGTGAGCTCTTCGCAGCTCCTTCAGTGCTAGGCACAGCTAGCATGTTGCTTGTAACATACATCTCAATCTTATTGCCTACAGGCGAGCGATCAACACCTAAGTCACCCTTGCTCCCATCCCCTCCTTTTGCTTTGACACCCTTGCTCCCGCCGCTCAACCCTTGTGACGGCTGATTGTTTCCGAGAGCAGTATTTCCATTCCTTTACAACTCTTCATACTACTGGACGCAGCCAACTGCTTGACATCCCGTCTCATCACGGTACTATCCCCCGAGTCGCACAAGCTCGGATGCACGCTACAATTTACAGTGCCATCTCCCGAGTCACACAAGCTCAGATGCATGCTACAATTTACAAAGCCATCTCCCCCCCCCCCCCCCCCCCCCGCTATACCTGAGCTTCTCACCATCACTTCCTCCCCATTCGCAGCTGATTTACAACCTATGCTCGCATTACATGCCTCTATAGGCTTTGTAGCTGCAACATCAGCCATACAACCCCCAATGTCCCCTACAGCATCATCGTTACAATCTCTCCCAGAATTTGAATTACAGGCCATCTCATCTCTCCCCTCAATATAAACACCCTTAACAGGCTCATTATCTTGGGTTTTACTACCAATTTCACCCCCACGACCCCCCAGCACCTCATAATAATCCGCCACTCTTGAAGAAGGAGGAACCGAAGGAGAAGTAGAAGTAGGAGCACTTACATTATCCATTGCCTCCCTCGAGTTCACATCCTTGACAGCTTCCTTCGCAGCTCCTATCTTCGCAGTGCATTGCTATACGAGATGACCGAAGCATCTGCAATTAACGCATCTTGGAGGGGACCCTTCATATCTAACAGCAACTTCAAAGGATTCACCATCTTCGACTTGGACCGCCACCGTCTGTGGAAGCTCATGCTCCGCTGAGATCTCGACCAGGCATCTTGCATAGCTCATCCTCTCCATGGTTGCAGTTGCTCTGTCCAAGCAGATCGGAGTACCAAGCACACTGGTGATAATGTTCAAGATTTTCAGCGACCAGAACTTTAGCGGTAGGTTGGGGAGTTGAATCCACAAAGGAACAGAGGAAAGCATGTCTCTATCATATCCCATGTTCGGCGCCCAGCGTTGGATCACGACGAGATGGCCATCGAACATCCACGGACCCCCATATAACACGGCATCGCTGTCGACTCTGTCTTTGAAGCGAAAGAAGAAAAATCCGTTATCGCGAGAGAAAATCATCATACCTTGTTTCCTCCATGTTCCGATAGCCCAAGCTTTCAATTGGCTATTGAATGGGACATCGCCTAGAATGTATACAACCAAGGTGTTCTCCCAATTCTTTGCTGCTTCATCAATGATCTCCTGAGGAAGGACATCGATGGAGTGCCCATCATCATCAAGATTTGGTGGGACATAGCTCATTTCCAGCGCATCTGCAATCTTTCGCTTGCTTGTACAGACTTCTAGCCACGATTGTTTAGTTGCAAGAGGGTTGATCTTGATCTTAACTGAAGGCCTCGCCATTCTCCTCTCAAACACCTTCCTACTCCCAGGTAAACGAGCATCTTCATACGGAGGGCCACCCTGAGTACGGGATCCGTAATCACCTCTAACACCCTTCCCCTTGAACATTGCATTGTTCGGCCTTCTTTTGTTCACCGCCATTCGCCAGTCTCCCGCATTGGCATCAGCAACTCCATCGGGATTAGTCTCAGCCATGTAAGAGACCATAGCAAGCAGAGTATCAGACTTCGATCTAGTAAATGGAAGGAGGATTAATAGGGAAGACACTCACCGCCGGATCGAGAACTCCGCCTGAGTTCTCGATCCAATCGATAAGATCGTCGCCGCCTGATCCAACAGATCTCCACCAAAGCGATCCAGATCCAGCGATCAGGTCCAGATCCTGAATCGATCGACTCCTCTCTCGATCCACAGATAAAGCAACACAGAGGTTAGATCAAGATAAGATCTAACAAAAAGATTGAAACGAATTAGGGAGGAGTGTTCGGAACTCACCGCCGGATCAGGATCTACGCCTAGATCCCGATCCGGACCAGAGAAGAGCAAGGATTCCTCCCTCAGGTCGATCAGCACGCCAAATAGATCTGGAGACGACACCGACCGCCGTAGATCGAAGCTCAGATCAGAGTCGATCAGCACACCAAATAGACAGGGCGACACTGATCCAACTCGAATCGCCACACCTCGCCAAGCTGCAAGCACTGACAGCCGTAGATCGAGACTCAGATCTGAGTCGAACCAAGTCTCAGATCTAGAATCGAAATCGTCGCTTCCCAAATCTTCAACTCGAGAGCAAAGAACTCGATTCTGCCGAAGAGACGACGAACAATCAATCAGCCCTCACAGATCCGTCGGAGAGTCGACGAAGAAATGAAGGAGATTCGCTTTCGCCGAGGCCAGCCGTGGAGGCGGCCGGTGAAGGACCCCGCTCCAAGAACTCTCAAGTCGCCAGAGCGTCTCTCTCTAGAAATGAGAGAGAGAGAAATTTTGTTTATTATATTTATATATATATAATGGCTATCATACGCCATATGAGAGCATCTCTCATACGCCCTCTCACATAAAGCACCCAAGTACAAGCCCACATGGGCTTGTACTTGGTTGTATTTGGGTGCTTTATGTGAGAGGGCGTCTGAGAGAGGCTCTCATATGGCATATGATAGCCATTATTCTCATATATATATATATATATATATATATATATATATATATATATATATATATATATATATATATATATATATATATATATATAAGATGGATGTTATCATGAGAAATTGGATATCTATTATATAAAAGAGAGATGTTATCAAGAGAAATTGAATAAGAGAATTTAGACAGGAGAAATTGGATATCTACTATATAAAAGAGGGATGTTATCAAGAGAAATTGGATAAGAGAATTGGGACAAGAGAAATTGGATATCTATTGTATAAAAGAGGGATGTTATCAAGAGAAATTGGATAAGAGAATTTAGACAATATGTATTGGATATCTATTGTATAAAAGAGGGATGTTATCAAGAGAAATTGGATAAGAGAATGTGGACATGACAAATTGGATATCTATTGTACAAAAGAGGGATGTTATCAAGAGAAATTGGATAAGCGAATTTGGACAGGAGAAATTGGATATCTATTATATAAAAGAGGGATGTTATCAAGAGAAATTGGATAAGAGAATTGGATAGGAGAAATTGGATATCTATTGTATAAAAGATGGATGTTATCAAGAGAAATTGGATAAGAGAATCTGGACAATAGGTATTGGATATCTATTGTATAAAAGAGGGATGTTATCAAGAGAAATTAGATAAGAGAATTTGGACATGAGAAAATTGGATATCTATTATATAAAAGAGGGATGGTATCAAGAGAAATTGGATAAGAGAATTTAGACAAGAGAAATTGGATATCTATTATATAAAAGAGGGATGTTATCAAGAGAAATTGGATAAGAGAATTTGGACATGAGAAATTGGATAAGAGAATTTGGATATCTATTATATAAAAGAGGGATGTTATCAAGAGAAATTGGATAAGAGAATTTGGATATTTATTATATAAAAGAGGGATGTTATCAAGAGAATTTGGACATAAGAAATTGGATAAGAGAATTTGGATATCTATTCTATAAAAGAGGGATGTTATCAAGAGAAATTGGATAAGAGAATTTGGACATGAGAGATTGGATAAAAGAAATTGGACGAGAGAAATTGGATAAGAGAATTTGGACAAGAGTATTTACATACATATACATACATACATACATACACACACACACACATATATATATATATATATATATATATATATATATATATATATATATATATACGTACATCTATTCTATAAAATAGGGATGTTATCAAGAGAAATTGGATAAGAGAAATTGGACAAGAGAAATTGGACAAGAGTATATACGTACATATATATACACTAGTATATACCCGTGCCCATAGGGCACGGTTCATTTAACATATTCCCCCTCATATTGTTAGTTTCCCCAAAATTTAAAGCACAATGATTATTATTTAGTTCCCTCAAAAAAATTAGTTACCCAATATATTTCACACTTAAAATCTCGGATCCCCTGATTTTAAACGAACCACAATAATTAAAGCGCGATAAGTGTTATTTATATTCAAAAAATTGCAGGTACCCAAAAATTTGTCCCCTAGAGAATGTAGTTCCCTCATAAATTTTAGCTCCCACAAATTTAATTCCCTCCAGACTTAACACGTGTTCTAAGGGCACACGTCATTAAAGTATTCCCTCCTGACTTAACACGTGCTCTAAAGGCACACTTCATTCAAAGTATTCCCTCCCTAAAAATCTTGGATCACCTAATTTTAATTAGGGTGCAATAATTATTATTTAGTTTGATCAAAAGTTATTTAGTTCCAAAAAATAATTTTGTTCCCATCAAAGAATTTAGTTCCTCACATTTTTATTTAGTTCCCCAAAAGTAAGTTAGTTTCCCCTAAAGAATCTAGTTCACCACAAAATTAAGTCTCCTCAACAATTTAGTTCACTTCAGATTTAATTTCACCCAAAAATTTTGGGAGGAGATTTCAAGAGAGAGATTTCGAGCCAAAAATCACCCCCAACAAAGTACTCATGGCAATCCCCCTTGGAAATTTGCTCATCTCATTTCGTGAATTTTGATAAGTCCGAATGGGTGGTCACATGCCTTCTTATGTACTTACATTGTTCTCAATCTATGTATATTTGTATCTAAACTCTTTAAATGTCGGTTACCTAAGGCATGTGCTTAGAGATATAACAAATGGGAAAACATCTTGGATTGTGCAAGCTCCATACATTAAAGGAAGGATAGAATCGCACACATATGTGAGTAATGCAGTTAATAAATCAGGGACACATCAACTAAAACGGTAAGTGCAAATGACTCCAGATACAACTATTTATATCAAAAACATGGGATTTTGCAATGACATTTATTTTAAAAACATGGCCTGATCTTTGCATCTCCTTAAAACATGCATGCATAAAGACTCTGTTTAAAAATGTTATCAATGAGACTTGTCAGCTTAGGATAGAAGTTAGTGGACCTCTGTTACCTATGTGATGACCCTGTTGAAGACAACCTCCTACAAAATACAACAAAAATGTTTCCTGCTAAAGTTGAAGATCATGCAATAAGAGGAGATATTATTGTTCAAACATTGAAAGAAATTAATGGAGAGGGTCTTTGTCGTATCTTCCAGCAGAAAACTGGTGGGGGATCTTTTCTTCAGAACCTTGAAAAAACTATAATATTTTGAGCTGAATTGGCCGTTTGCGCGCTGCTGGTAATTTTCTACCTTCATTTGCAAATTGTTTTCTTAACAACTCTAATACTATATAAGCTTTGTAGACCTTTTTCATATTGTGGACTACCAGTGATCCAATTATATAACTATCTGTTCATGTTAACATTTCAGACAGTTCAGGTACAAACTCTGTTGTAAAGCTGCTCAAAAATATATACACTCATGAAATAATCTGAACAAATGACTTCAATAATCATGAATATCCTACATGGGGTAACACAAATTTATTTTTAAATGATAAATATTTTAGAATTATTTATTTATCTTATGATATTTGTTGCAAAAAATTAAAAGCAGAAGTATACCATATATTAAGATTAAAAAATTGCCTCCACTGAAGGCCTTCCACATCCACGCTTTGTTGCCACCTCTCGACACCTAGTCTCCTCATGGCATTGTCAAAACTCATTGATTCCACATCTCTCTATTGTAAAGACTCCCAAAACTGCCAAGATATCTATACATTGGGGGGGATAAATAGGAATTCAGCTTGCTCACTCGAAAAATTAAAATAAATAATATAAAAAATATAATCAAATTTGATGAAAAGAAAAACTTACCAAACAGAAGGCATTTATATTTAGGACCATGTGCATGGCGATATTGGCCTTCGAATTCCATTCTGACCAGTTACATCCTTCGGAAAATAACAAACCAACGTTAGAAATTTTATCTTAAATAAACGATGAAATTTTGATGAAATTGGTCATCCTTCTTTAAAAAAAAACCCTAAATTAACATTTTTTGCATCAAAATGATGATCCTCATCTGCCTCATCTCAATCATCGCCTACCAATTCATCCTCGTACTCCTATATACAATTTGAGATTCAAACAGGCAGCAATATTATGGCCATATTGAACTTGAGAGCTTTTGCAGCTCCCTTGGCAGTGTAGACACAATAGCCCATGATAAGGCACACTACTTTGCTCCCATACTGAATGAATTTCCATGTGAATAATCCCACACAAATGCAGAGCCACAAAGCAATCACCCAAATTCTTTGCAGTTATACTCGAAGAAGTACTTGGCCTTTTGATACCAGCTTTTTATAGGATTGGGCTCTTCTATTGGCTTTGCTTCGCGCTCAGCATCTGTCTCAGGTTCCTGTTGTTGGTCATGCCACCGCTTGCAGCTGACTGGCACGGTGCTTACAACTGAAGATTTGTAAATGTGATAGCCCAAAAAGAGAGTTTTAATTTGATTTTTTTGGGTATTCAACGTTGCCAAGATTGTTAGGGTCCTGCTCTTCCATAATCAAGACTTCAATGTGCAGATTGTTAGGGTACTTCAATGTTATGTTTCCAATAGTGCAAAGTGCAGTAATAATGACTGAGGTGAAGGATGCCTACATGCACCATTAATGGCATAAGAATTTGCATATGATAATATTTTATAAAGCTAAAAAAGGAAAAAATGAAATATACTAACAAATACAGACAAAAGAAGCTCCGCAAGCTGCGGGAAACCACCAGCTTCAATCACAAGCTGGATCTTGAGCAAACTTACAAAAAAGTGTACCGAACTATCAAACTTGTTAAGCAAACTACTTGAGCAATCTACTTGAGCATCATTTACATCCAGAAATTGAGCATGAGCAATCTGATTGGGCAATTTTTCAGAACTGATATTGAAAACCACTATAAGTGCATAATTCCATATTACCAAACTAAATGTGCTCCATACTTGACATACAGAACTGAATTCAAGTGCATATTTCCCATGCACATAACCTTCAGGAAGGAGTTGAAATGCCACTCCAGGTGATTAATCACCAGTAGATTAGCAGTCAATCTCTCTTTGTACCGGAAGTTGATTGTTGCCCAACAAAATAACTACAGAGTACGTAAACAAAGCCAAAATTTAGAAGCACAACATGAAATAAGCTTCTTGTCTAAAGAATTAGATCTTCTAGAGATAACAAATACCAAAGTACATCCTGTTGGTTTTATTATAAATAGTGAATACAGTCGAAGTATGCCTCTCAAAATTGAAAGTATGCATTCTGATAGTAGCCTATAAGTTGCCATTATGAATGAACTAACTTCGGATAGGCTGAAATCAAGTATGGTTAAGTTGGAGTCACCAAATCCAGATTTTTACTCAAAATTGAAAGTATGCATTCCGATAGTAACCTAGAAGTTGCTCCTTTTGCTTGTTTTTTTGTTCTAGCTCATGTGCCCTTGTGTAAAGTGGTATTGGTGAATGGAAAAATAAAACTTGCACATCTTTTAATTGATATATCGCGACAGTAGATTCTGGATACTGCAACTTGCTCTGGATGTAACTTTTTTTTGTGTATTAGGTGTGAAACAATATATTGCCTTTTCAGACTTTGTAATACTAAATTTGAATAGAAGTATCTTCCTTTCACCTTTAAGAATTGTTGCAAAACTAATGAGAATGAAGTGTTTCATTGTAATTGTGTCGCAACTCAGGATTAGAAACAAATAAATGACTGACTTCCAGCATTTTCAGACTTGGACAAATAGGATAAATAACCGACTTCAAATAGTGGATCGTCATGCTCATAAAAGGCCATCTTCTTATATGTCTTCCTCTAAGATACATTTCTATGAATAATATATTTGTTTTCTGTTATCTAATCCAACAACTCAGATTGTTTTCCCAGACTTTAGACTGCAGGAATTTCTCTGCCTTTCATTTACAACTCATTCAAGTAGAAAGTTGATTTTAAAATTTTAGAATCTACAGGAATTTTTTGTCCATTGTGATGATTCTCATAAAAAAAATTAACAGGTAGCATACATAGATAGCATGATATTGATACCCTGGTAGTGCACCCTGACCTTGTCTAGCAAGCCTAATTTCGATAACATGAATAACATATAACAAAATCAGATTAAACTATAAGTAGCTAATCAAGGTTCAATACATATTATAAAGTTGCATGTTTGCATTGACCCATGTAAACTATGAATTTAAAGTCTGAACAACAGTAAGCAAACATGAATGATTAAATATATGGACACATGTTGGTGCTATTAGAAATGATAAATTAAATGGTAACTTTGAAAATATAAGGACCTTCTAAAATATGATCTTCTAAAAATGATGGATCTTCTATACATGAAGGATTAGAAATGATAAATTAAATGGTAACTTTGAACATGTTGGGCAGTTTATCATGCCACTCATTGGCAAAATGTTTAGGATCTTCTAAAATAGAAGGAGCAATCTTGTATATGAAAGGCCTTGATACATGAACCAACACTCAAATCCTCATATAATTCATCCATTTTTTGATATTGACATCTGAGACTGACTGAATGGGCCTAATGAGAAGCAAACACATAAATATTTCTTCGTTTAGCACATTGAATGGAACTTGGGACGTGGTAGCCAGAAATCAACAGTTTTGAAGTTTTAGCTTGATGATATAGTCATCAGTTTGGTTTTCTTTACGAAGATCAAATTGTTATTACAAATTCAAGGGCCACGTCCAAAGACATTATCTGCTTCCATCTTTATTGAAGATTTAGCTAGATAAATCAAACATCATATTCTACTAATTTAAATTTCTCAGTAGATCCCCATATATAGCATAAGGCATCCACAAGCATTTTGTTTTTCAGGATTTGTTGGCTGGGTGGGTATAAGGTTGAAAATATGAACAAAAAAATTGCAGAATTTAAAAATATGAAGGAAAAAGTCAACTATGCAAGCAAAATTCTCTAACTACCACAACACAATCTCTCCATTCGATTTGCTAAAATCTTGAAATTAAATTTTATTCACAGTTTCAATTTGTAAAATGCAGGACATTGGGAAAACAATTGCAACAGGGCCCCTTTGATCATATAAATAATATATTAGAAAATAATGCATGTAAAGCTTGGGGAGCTTAATTTCCAAACCAAATGTCCCAAGATTCAAGCTCTTTGCAACACTTGAGAAATTATTGTGCATGAAGTCAGTAAGTGGCAAGTAACATGTGCCGATTGAATATGTGATGATCCTGCATAAGTAACTTGTGAGAATTTTTCATTGAAACAAAATATCAAACACTTGTTAGAATTTTTTGAAACAAAACATCAAACCAAAAGAAGCGTTTGGCTTTAGGAGGCTGTAAATGGTAAATATATATAATCTATATAATATGGACATGATTTACACACACACACACACACACACACACACACACACACACACACACACACACACACACACACACACACACACACACATATATCTATTTATATACACATAGAAATTTAAAGAAAAGAATTTATATAATGCAAAATATGTGCTTACCATGCACTTCAAGCCTGAAATTTGTAAAACATAATTTATAGAACAAATTTATACGGAATTTTGGCCATAAATACATATATATGTGCTCACCTCCTGATGAACACATTTAACAAAACCAATGCTGATAATACCATGGTCCCAACCTACATGCATTTTAAGACTGACATTTATAGAACAAAATGTTGCATTTTATAAGTATCAATATATATATAACATGACCAAAATCTTGTAAGACATTTATAGAACAGAATTTATACATGTATATATATATATTTATACAATAGAATTTATAGAACAGAATTTATAGAACATATCTATGTATAACAGAATTTTGGCCATATAAACAGATATGTGCACCTCGTTGAGCCAACTCCTTGAGATTAATGTCTACAAAATCTCTTAACCCACCAGAAACTGAAGGGGAAAATAAAAACTCTACCATCTACAAAAACTCCTAACCCAAAAATCAAGCTTTTTCCATGAGAATAAGGTGCTCACCTTTTTGATAGATTGACCAAGCTTGACGATTTGAGAGATTAACCGAGCCTCATCAATGATTAACCAAGCTTCAAGCTTGAGAGATTAACAGAGTGTGGGCGTGGGCTTTGAGAGATTAACAGAGCATTGGATTTGAGAGAGAACAGAGCTTGGGATTTGAGAGAGAATAAAAATTGGTGGGTGTTTTGAATTCAAGAGAGAAAATTAAAATGTTGAGCTTTTTACCCATGCATGAGAATCTGGTGGGTGTTTTAAAATTTAGGTAGGTATATAACTTAAAATTTTCTCTTCATTGAAATTTCTCTTCATAACAAAACATGAAATTTTCTATTCTTAGCAAAAAATTTCTATGCATCAGCCATTATCCCTTCAAAGTTAAAATTTTATTACATAACAAACCACCTTACAAAACATGAAATTTATGAAAGTGTGTACCAATTTTTGGCAGCAAAATGCTTTCATATAACATTTGTATGCTTTCATTTAACAATTTTTGTAAGCAAAACATATGACAGAAATGAAAATTGAACCCACATGTGATCACCTGAACCCTGAACCCACAGTTGTATGCCTGGCAAACATAGCTAATTTTGAGAGAGAATGACCAGCAAAGACAGATAATATTTATACATGAAATTGTGTAACCAAAACCGACAATAATATTTGTGGGGTTTTTTAGAGCGAATGGTGGGGTTTTTAAGAGAGAAATGGAAGCTTTTCTAAGCTGCAAAATGAAAGTGTAAAGTGTTAATTTTTCTAACGTGAGCAAAATTTTAATGTTTCTAATGTAAAGTGTAAATGCAAGTAGAAAAAAATCTAATTTTTATGCAAGTAGAAAAATCTGAAACATCCCAATATAATTTTAATGTTTCTAATGCAAGTAGAAAAATCTCATATAAACTTGCAATACCATGTAATAAAAGCTTTTTATATTAGAAAAATTGTTAATGGCAAGTAGAAACATTAAAATTTTCATAAAAACTATTAATGGAAAGTAGAAAAATCTCATATAAAGTTCAGGAATACCCTCCAATTTGCAAAAATCTGAAACATCCCAATATAATTTCTAACGTGAGCAAAATTTTAATGTTTCTAATGTAAACTGTTAATGCAAGTAGAAAAAATCTAATTTTAATGCAAGTTGAAAAATCTGAAACATCCCAATATAATTTTAATGTTTCTAATGCAAGTAGAAAAATCTCATATAAACTTGCAATACCATGTAATAAAAGCTTTTTATATTAGAAAAATTGTTAAAGGCAAGTAGCAACATTAAAATTTTCATTAAAACTATTAATGGAAAGTAGAAAAATCTCATATAAAGTTCAGGAATACCCTCCAATTTGTAAAAAACTGAAACATCCCAATATAATTTCCAACGTGAGCAAAATTTTAATCTTTCTAATGTAAACTGTTAATGCAAGTAGAAAAAAATCTAATTTTAATGCAAGTAGAAAAATCTGAAACATCCCAATATAATTTTAATGTTTCTAATGCAAGTAGAAAAATCTGAAACATCCCAATATAATTTTAATGTTTCTAATGCAAGTAGAAAAATCTCATATAAACTTGCAATACCCTGTAATTAAAGTTTTTTATATTAGAAAAATTGTTAATGGCAAGTAGAAACATTAAAATTTTCATAAAAACTGTTAATGGCAAGAAGAAAAATCTCATATAAAGTTCAGCAATACCCTCCAATTTGCAAAAATTTGAAACATCCCAATATAATTTCTAACGTGAGCAAAATTTTAATGTTTCTAATGTAAACTGTTAATGCAAGTAGAAAAAATCTAATTTTAATGCAAGTAGAAAAATATGAAATATCCCAATATAATTTTAATGTTTCTAATGCAAGTAGAAAAATCTGAATCAAGCTTCAGGAAATCATCATGTGCACCAACCAATGTATATATATAGATATGTATTTAAACCTAACCTCTATGTTCCCTCAATAACAAAAAACTGTATTTTTGCAATCTGCAATTTATGTGCCATCCTGCAAACTTCCCCTCATTTCTCCATATCCAAACTTCTCCTCATTTGTTTAAAATACTGATCCAAATCTACATGGAAATTGCAATTATTGTTACATTTGTTTTGTTTGCATACGGAGCTAAATTTTTTTTACGTGTATGCTAACTTAAACAGTTTAGTTTCTGTTTTTGTCATTCACCCATATGAATGGGAACATAATCAGCCATCAAACCCGTAAGCTCACAGGACATCGCAATGCGTGATCAAATACCATGGAAGTAGGCAATTGTCAAATGACTGAAATGTAGTGGTTAGAAGAGCATTGCATTGGTATTAAATAATGGTCCATAAAATAGCGTGGTCTTCTTCATTAAGACAAAACCGACTATATTGAGAATGACAAAATAAATGGAAAACACCATGATATTGGTTGTCATCAAAGAGACGTCATATGCATCATCTAAAAGAAATACACTTTCCATAGTGAAGAAATCCAAAGTATAGGTCAAACTGGACAAAGAAAATTACCGGATATCAATAACTCTTTCTTCAGCACCAAAAACTACTCCGAATGCTAAATCCAAGTCTGCCCCCTGTGGAAAAATGTCATGTAATGGGATGAACCAAATAGTGACAAAAAATATATACAAAAACTGAGAATGCATGCAATCAAGTGATGTGTTTACCTCATATATATTGTCATCACATAAATCTCACAGCTTTGTGCATGAAGTGCTTTCTAACATGATTATATTTTGTTGGGTACTTGAGCAACATGTTTCAAGATATTTTCAGTTCAAACCGCATCATTAACGATTTAGAATATATTTATTTAACCTAATCTGTTCTGTCTTTTCAAGAAAATAACAATGACATTATGCACCATTCAAGATGGCCCAAATGATGTAGGTGCAGCGTTTACTATTATGTTTGTTTGGTGTAAAGTGTCAGCCCATAACATATTTGCCTAATATGTAAGGTAATGAGATTTCTAGCCACACTTAAATATGATTTACTTCAGCATTGAAAGGCCTATGAAAGTAAATCAGGACAAATATAAATTGATATGTACTTCATTCAAAATAGGCCTCATCAAAATTATTTTGCTACTTTATGTATTTATTGTAAGCATGCATTTTTTTCCTTTCAAGCACTCCAACTGTTGTCCATTTCATGTCCTCGAGCTCCTATCATGTTGCTCAATAATCATGATCCATTTTAACACATCTTCTACTTCCTTACACTTCATAGTAAATGCAAACCATGCTCCATTTGATCCTTCAAATACTAAATGAGCAAGCATGCACGCACAAACTTCTTAATGTCAAATTACTTCAAGGCCAAACATGTGATGATGATATGAGCTGTCAGCACAAATATAACTATTGAGACAAAATGCACGAAAAACATCCCCAACAACGATAGGAAATGTAATCATGAAAGTAGCTATTGAGATGAAATGCAGGAAGAACAATCCCAATAGGAAGATATTGAATCAAATTAGTTTAACAGCATACCTCTTGGAGCTTTCCTTCATGTAGAAATTGTTCATACCTGAAACAAAAGCATAATATAAATCATTAGCAAAATATAGATGCTAATTGATGCAATAATATAAATAATTACCAAATTCTGAAATCAGCAGCAACAAATTCAATGTTTTTTAATTACTATTTATAAGCAATCAAACAACAGGATCCGTTATTCTAGGCATTTCCTCAAATACGTCTTGTGCTTGTTTTTCTCATCAAAATTTCTCTAACGTAATGATTGTTTGTTTACTCAAAATTTCTCAAAATTTCCTCACACATGAGCATTATTGTTTGTTTACTTGACAATCCTATTGCCATCTTAATTTATTAGTGAGTTTCAATGTCTTTTTCCAACGCTAAAAGAAAGCAAATATATGCTCTGTTAGTATATACACCTTTTTTCCAACACTATAAGAATCAGCCTTTTTCGCTGGAGCGACCTCACTTACAAAAATAAGCCCAGACCTCACTTACAATTAGAGATGAAACCCTAGAAACCACTTAGAGAGAGAGAGGGGAGAGAGACTCACCATTGAGATTTTTGAATTAAGGGTTTTAGGGAGTGAGGCGGAGGCGGAGGCGGAGGCGATGTCGACGGTGTGCCTCAAGCTTTGGCGCAAGCCTTGAGTTCGTATGTGAGGTTGATTTCTGAGGGGGGCTGACTTCTGGGGGGGTTGATGGGGTGCTGATGCGTTTGGGGGGAGGGAGCTCTGAGGTGCAGCCATTTGATTTCATTTTCTTTTGGGGTGCTGCGTCTTTTAGGGGAAAGGGACTCAGTTTTCATTTGGGGGGAGAGAGAGAGATAGAGGATAGGATTGAGTTTTCATTTGAGTTTCCCCCCGTTTTGTCCCCCCCCCCCCCCCCCCCCCCCCCTTTGAGTTTTCATTTGAGTTTTCAAATTTTGAGTTTTCATAACAAAATTTCCCTCCAAAGTTTGTCCTAGTCATCATCAACTTATATTCCTTATCCAATTTCTCTTATCCAATTTCTCATATCTTATCCAATTTCTCTTATCTTATCCAATTTTCTCTTAACAACATCCCTCATATATACCCAATTTCTCATCTCTTATCAAAAACTCTTATCCAAAAACCCATGATAACATCCCTGTTTTATAATATAGATACATATATACATATACATACATACATATACATACATACATATACATCTATTCTATAAAATAGGGATGTTATCAAGAGAAATTGGATAAGAGAAATTGGACAAGAGAATTTGGATAAGAGAATTTGGACAAGAGTATATACATACATACATATACATACATATATACATATGCAAACATACATATACATACATACATACATATACATACATCTATTCTAAAAAATAGGGATGTTATCAAGAGAAATTGGACAAGAGAAATTGGACAAGAGTATAAACATACATATATAAACATACGTACATACATATACGTACATACATATACATACATACATATACATACATCTATTCTATAAAAGAGGGACGTTATCAAGATATATTGGATAAGAGAATTTGGACAAGAGAATTTGGATAAAAGAATTTGGACAAGAGTATACATATACATATATATACATATACATACATATACATACATACATATCTATTTTATAAAATAGGGAGGTTATCAAGAGAAATTGGATAAGAGAAATTGGATTCTATAAAATAGGGATGTTATCAAGAGAAATTGGATAAGAGAAATTGGACAAGAGAAATTGGATAAGAAAATTTGGACAAGATAAATTGGATAAGAGATGAGATTTTGAGGGATAAGAGAGGAGGTGTGGAATTTTGCACATGCAACCCCGGTTTTTACATTTTTGCCCCTGGACCCTCCCCACACATACACCCACACTTTTTATTCTTCCCCCCTTTCCGACTGTTTTTTCCTAGTCCACTTACACGTGTGCACATGTTATTTGCTAGTTAGTGTGTGTGTGTGTGTGTTACACGTGTGCACATGTTATTTGCTAGTGTGTGTGTGTGTGTGTGTGTGTGTGTGTGTGTGTGTGTGTGTGTGTGTGTGTGTGTGTACATACATACATACATATATACATTCATATACATACATACATACATACATACATACATACATACATATCTATTTTATAAAATAGGGAGGTTATCAAGAGAAATTGGATAAGAGAAATTGGACAAGAGAAATTAGATAAGAGAATTTGGACAAGATAAATTGGATAAGAGAGTAGATTTTGAGGGACAAGAGAGGAGGTGTGGAATTTTGCACATACAACCCATGTTTTTACATTTTTGCCCCTGGACCCTCCCCCCCCCACACCCACACTTTTTATTATCCCCCTTTTCCGACCGTTTTTTCCCATTCCACGTGCACGTGTGCACGGGTTATTTGTAGGGAGGTTATCAAGAGAAATTGGATAAGAGAAATTGGACAAGAGAAATTAGATAAGAGAATTTGGACAAGTTAAATTGGATAAGATATGAGATTTTGAGGGATAAGAGAGGAGGTGTGGAATTTTGCACATACAACCCCGGTTTCTACATTTTTGCCACTGGACCCTCCCCCCACACACCCACACTTTTTATTCTTCCCCCCTTTCCAACCGTTTTCCCAGTCCACGTGCACATGTGCACGGGTAATTTGCTAGTGTGTGTGTGTGTGTGAGGAATATGGAGGTGAGCTGACAGCACAGATTCGGCCTCCCTGTGCTGTCAGCGATTTGAGGCCCAAAAAGCATTTTTTAATTTGTTTTTTGCAGTATATTCTACTACTTGTTAACTAGCTCCACACCAATTTTCATGTCAATCCAACACCGTTTGATCCATCATCCATGCGTTTCAAAAGGATTGTGCCGGCAGTTTCCAGAATTTGAGCTATCTTTTTGAAACGCATGGATGGGGGGGCTCAAACGGTGTTAGATTGACTTGAAAATTGGTGGAGAGATAGTTAAAAATAGTAGAACATACTGCAAAAAACAAATTCAAAAAAATGGTTTTAGGGCCTCAAATCGATGGCAGTGCAGGAAAATTTCATGCGTTGTTAGCTCAGGTGTATATTTATATGTATATGTGTATATGTATGTATATGTATATATATGTATATATATATATATATATATATATATATATATACATATATACATATACATACATATACACATATACATACATATACACATATACATGTATGTATATACATACACACACAGTTCTTCGCCCATAGGGGCATTACAATAGAGGTATGGTTGGTTCCTTATTATACTTGATTGCTTCTAGGCCAAACATAATGTTTGTTGTATGCTTATGTGCACGCTTTTAAACTAACCCAAAAGAATCACATTTGAAATCCATTAAGATGATCTTTAGGTATCTCATTAGCACACCATCTTTAGGCCTTTGGTATCCCTCTGGTGGTAATTTTGACTTGGTGCGTTATTCTGATGCAGACTATGCGGGAAGTCTAGTTGATAAAAAAAGCACGAGTGACACATGTTTTATGCTATGACACTCTTTAGTTTCTTGGTCTAGTGACGTGCGTTTATATTTCATATATTCACGCACGTTTTCTTTTGTGTTTCTCCGTGTTTTTCCGCCGTCTCTTATTCGTTTTCGTGTATTTTCCCGTTTTCTTTCACTTTTCCTTGTTTTTGTATATTTGCAGGAACTTACAGCATTTGGGACATAAAACGATGATATCTCAAGTCCCCGGAGCAACGGGAGAAGTCACGCGTGATCCAGGGGGTCAAACGACCAAGATTGCCACTTTTCAGCCCCCACCCGATCGGTTGGACACAGCCAACCGATCGGGTGATGCACGCGTGCACGACCCGGACTGAAGTTGGAGTGAGGAGCAAAGTCAACCGACCGGTTCACTGACCGGTTCATCCCAACAGAGTTCTCGGGAAAATAGAGTTGAATTCCAACCGATCGGGTGACCTTCACCCGATCGGTTCATCTGTAGCCGATTCCTCCGAAGGACGTCCCGGTCACGCCACCCGCTCTCCTCTACGCCCGGTTGAAGATCCCGAAGCCCGATGGCCAAAGCAACAAGCGGCTCACCCGATCGGTTGATGTTTCAACCGATCGGGTGGCCTTTTCTTCCGCCTTTGCGCGCTGCTGATGCACTCATTGAAGATCTGCTATCATTCCAGAAGGATTTTGGGTGATCTCTTATTTTTCTAGCGTCGGCATCGTCGTTAGCTTTCCAACGATAGGTCGCATGCCCAAATCCGATTTTTCTAGATTTTTCTGGAATTTTCTGAGCGCAGCTATGTGCTGAAATTGGCTGCTGTCTGAAATTTCACTTCAACCGATCGGTTGGGAGTCCAACCGATCGGTTGAAGTCAATTTCGGCAGCTTTGTGCTCTCTGTTTATTCCACCCGATCGGGTGGGCCTTTTTTGACAGTTTTGAACCCGACCCAAGAGAGTTTTTGAGGGGTTTATAAATAGGGTTTTGGGGCACGATGGAGAGGAGTTCTTCCTCAGTTTTTCTAGGGCTTTTTGCCCCTTTTTCTTGTAAGTTTAGATTAGATTAGATTAGCTTTTATATTGCAATAAATCTTGTATTGGATTGAAGATTCAAACTCAAGATAAGTATTTCTTTCTCTTGTTCTCCATTTTTTGTGTTGTATTTCTTTTGCTTCATGATGAATGTTTGTGTGTGTTTTGTGTTGTTTGTTTATATGTTTTTCATCATGGAGTAGTATTGATGAACCCTAATACGGGTTAGGGTAGGATTGTTGCTTGGGAATTTACATTAGACTTGGTTGCATGGCGCGTGTTCGATGAAATGTGTCAATGGGGATTTCTAGCAATCTGGGTCCAATTCGTACGGCAACACACTAGATGTGTTGGGGATTGGGGTCCGGTTCTTGTCCTGTCAAGATCCGCTTCGATGTATTGCTAGAAATCACATTTGACCTATTTGGCCATTAGGGTTACGCGGGGGTGTTTCATTGTCATCGGCGGGAAAAAGACCGCCTTTGACCGTCGGGCCGAGGGGGAATAAACTTGGCGGTTGACTCCCTAGCCATAGCTCACGCCCCCAGCGTAGACATCGAGTCCTCGCACGCGGGAGCGGCTTGGACGAAGTGTTGGGAGATATCATTGTGGCCTTAATGCTCCCGGTTGCGGAAGGTGTTTATGGACACGGGACTGCCCACCGTCCGGAACCGGGTAGGCCTAGCGTGCTTGGCACCGACCGGAATATCGGGCCATGGACGCTAGGTACCACCTTTTGGGGCAATGTCTCACCCTGGATCAAGTCAAATGCCAAGTGTCATGAGTGCTCTAGCCCGTGTTAGCGGGGATTCATTTCGTGTCTTTTTCATTTCTTTCTTTTATTTCTACATTCACCCATACCATCCGCGTAGCTAGCACGCGACCTAGGCGAGGCTAGTAGCCACTCAAGCCATCCACCTCCTTGTGTTCGATAAACCCGCACCCTACACTAACCGTGCACTTGCGGTAAAACGACACCGCGCCCATACCGTAAACGGGGCGCCGGTCAAGTTTTTGGCGCCGTTGCCGGGGAGGCGTTCGGTTTGATATTAGCTTAGCTTGGGTTCGTTAGACTACGCATAAAAACACAAAAAATTTCTTTTTCTTTTTTTTTAAAAAAAATATTCAATAACCAAGAATTTTTTCCCCCACCATTATATTATCTTTTTGTTATTCTCTTGTACTATTGACGATCCTCTCTAGTTTTCTTATTTTTGTTGTCCAGGTATCTTTGATATTGCCATGTGGAGATCAGATTTCGATGCTCAGATGAGAGGCTACAATCCCTATTCATTTTTGGTTTGTGAGACTTGTGGGATGGCGGGGCACGTGTATTATGATTGCCCATATACGCTTGAGAGCCTCCCCCTACACCAAGGCCATACATTTTCCCACAACCATTGCCCGAACACCTCCCATCCATTTCCTCAACCTTATATCCCTCCACCAACACAAGAAGAATCAAGCCTCGTGTCTCTCCTTGAAAGTGCCATGTTTAACCAAGGCCAAATGTTACAAAACTTGATAGTACCAATCACCGAGCCTACACCGAGGAGAGAGGATGAAGGAGAGGATATACCCACTTTCATGGTTGAGACCACCATCTCATCAGCCACCATAGACACATCTCATACCGATGCCCCAATTTTCCCACACTACCACTTGGATGACGAAGCATTTTTTGATGATGATAGTGAGGATGGGGAGATTTCTCTAGGATCTGTGGGAGAGACTTGTCATCTCTATTTGGATACCCCATATGAGTCCTATGAGAGCACCGAGGAGACCACAGAGCTTATGCATACCGGCGAGGAGGATGTGCGTGAGGACGACGACACCACGACCACATACGAGGGGTCCGCTCCACATCCACCTCCACAGCCATCTCTGTCACAGCTTCCTCCTTGGTCGGTGGTCAACCATGAGGATGTCATTCAGGACATCGAGCAGATGGAGAAGCATGAGCATATCATCGAGGAGGATGTGCATGAGGGCTTGGATACGATCGTCCACTTCATTGAGCCCGAGCCACATCTACCTCTACCGTCACGCTCCACTTCTTCTGCGGCTGAGCATCTACTTGAGCATATTGCCCCTATTCAGGGAGATTTTCATACTCACTCTCACTCCACTTTTGAGTCTCGCTTTTCACTTCATATTTCTTTAGACTCGTATATATTTGACATACCATATCTCTCGCAGGACACAGGATCTACTTCCCCTGAGGTATGCTGCGGTGTGTCACCACCTGGAGAGCCACTTCTCATGGAGAGCGAGGATTTGGTCGTCGCTAGTATAGAGGATAGCGACCCATTCTCAGGGAGTATTCGTCACACTTTCACTATTTTTCCATCTTATTTTGACGATTATCTCTGGGATACTTTTATTTTGGGGAAAGATTTTTTGCCATGGACTAATGCACCTCGTCCTTTGTAGGTCGCAGGTGGACACCTACGAGGGATGCTTGGAGGTGCATTGCTTGGGTCCATTGGCACACGTGGCACAGCACTTCTGGCGGAGCCACAGAAGGAGCAGTTAGAGCAGCTACCTGCCCCACTCCAGATCTTGGATCCGCCTATGCTCAGGTGTATCCTAATCCAGTAGTGTAAAAATTTACCGCTTTCTAGTTTAGATTTGAATAATCTCGTCTCCTCTCATTAGCAAGGGGAGCGTATCTAGGATTTGCTTTTGCATCATAATAACCCTTCATGTCGTGCCCTTCTATCATTTCACCCCACATCCTCTTCGGAGGAGAACGATCAGACTGTCTCTCCTGCATTCTGATTTCTTTCTTTTCCGTTTTTCCCCTAGCATATTTCTGCATCACATTGATCATATCATTTTGCTAGCATTGTCATGTTTAGCTTGGGGGAAATCGACTTTTGTGTGCATGTTTTTGCGTGTCGTTGTTGTGTGTCTGTGTCTATGTGTTCTTTTGTCGTGCTTTATATCTTTTATTTTAGTGTTTCTTTTTCTTTATTTTTTAGTTTCGCTCATGTGTTTTTCGTGTTTTTCATTTTTTGTGTCTGTGCGTAACTCCCCCCCATTTTCATTGCCCTCCCGTATTCACTACTATTGCATTGAGGACAATGCAAGTTTCAGCTTGGGGGAGTCGCACTTCGTGCGTCATTTGTCTCTTTTTCTTCATTATTTGAGTCGTTTTTCTCCGTGTTTTTCTTTTTTTTTCTTTTCTCTTTCTTTTCTTCTTTTTATCTCTTTCTCCTAGAGATGAACCCTATGATGAATTGCCACGAAAATCACATGCACACCTTGCACGGCTTCGATAATCACATTCACTAACCCTAGGATATCGAGTCCTCTTGCATTTCATGCATCGCGGGTCCACTTAGCTTTTTGTGAGTCGTGCGTCGTGCCTAGCTGTTTGGAGTGCTTCTAATTTGTGATGTTGATTTATATACCTACCCTTGGTTGACCCCTAGATTATCATGCTTCGATATTGAATATGCGGTATTTGCTTCTAATGTATGCTTCTATATGCATGCTATATATATCGTATACTTCATTTCGCATGTGTCGGGATTCCACAATTAAGGACTAGGATAACCCATTTAGCCCATGCTCTAATTAGCGAGAATAGTTTCCTTTGCCCAAGTGTTTAGATTCCGATTTCTTTTTTGTTTTACTTGGTGCAAATCCCCTCGTCGTGTACCGTTCTCCCACTTGGGAGAGTACACATGTGTATAGCCAATATCCCAAAAATCCAAAAAAAAGAGAAAAGAAAAGAAAAACCCAAAAAGAAAAGAAAAGAAAAATTTTGTATAGCCCAAAATCCAAAAAAAATACAAATACCCAAAACCCAGAAAAAAATTCCCGTGTGAATATTTTTTCCTACTTGCCGAGAATAAAGGGAAGGCGAGAATTTGCACCGAGTGTTCTTCTCCACATCATCTCAACCTCCATCGTTTTCGAGAACACTTGGCATACGGACCTTCTAACGATTATCTAGGCTATAGTGTGGTGATTTCCTTAACCCTAGTTGTGGAGTCCCTAACGCATGATATGTTTCGATTCTCTCTCTATTCTCATGCATGCTTGAACCATATATTCACCGCTTAATTCAATTCGAATCGATATTTGGGACATATCTTGGATTTGTGTATATCGAGCTTTATTGCACAATGTAGATAGTGACACCGTTTGCTAGCACACGACCACGCTCGCTCGCGCTTCACCGCGTGGGCCCACGGCACTCGTCTGGACTCGTATTCCTTGGTTTATTGATGTGATTTGGCGTTTGCTTGCTTGGTGTGTCATTTTTGACTTTTGTTGGCCCTAACGGGTGATCTAGGATATAGAGTTTTCTTTTTCTTTCTTCCTCTCTATTTTTCCCTTCCGAGCTCCTACTCTCACTCGTCTTCCTCGAGGACGAGGAAGAGTTCAGCTTGGGGGATTTTGACGTGCATTTATATTTCATATATTCACACACGTTTTCTTTTGTGTTTCTCCGTGTTTTTCCGCCGTCTCTTATTCGTTTTCGTGTATTTTCCCGTTTTCTTTCACTTTTCCTTGTTTTTGTATATTTGCAGGAACTTACAGCATTTGGGACATAAAACGATGATATCTCAAGTCCCCGGAGCAACGGGAGAAGTCACGCGTGATCCAGGGGGTCAAACGACCAAGATTGCCACTTTTCAGCCCCCACCCAATCGGTTGGACACAGCCAACCGATCGGGTGATGCACGCGTGCACGACCCGGACTGAAGTTGGAGCGAGGAGCAAAGTCAACCGACCGGTTCACTGACCGGTTCATCCCAACAGAGTTCTCGGGAAAATAGAGTTGAATTCCAACCGATCGGGTGACCTTCACCCGATCGGTTCATCTGTAGCCGATTCCTCCGAAGGACGACCCGGTCACGCCACCCGCTCTCCTCTACGCCTGGTTGAAGCTCCCGAAGCCCGATGGCCAAAGCAACAAGCGGCTCACCCGATCGGTTGATGTTTCAACCGATCGGGTGGCCTTTTCTTCCGCCTTTGCGCGCTGCTGATGCACTCATTGAAGATCTGCTATCATTCCAGAAGGATTTTGGGTGATCTCTTATTTTTCTAGCGTCGGCATCGTCGTTAGCTTTCCAACGATAGGCCGCATGCCCAAATCCGATTTTTCTAGATTTTTCTGGAATTTTCTGAGCGCAGCTATGTGCTGAAATTGGCTGCTGTCTGAAATTTCACTTCAACCGATCGGTTGGGAGTCCAACCGATCGGTTGAAGTCAATTTCGGCAGCTTTGTGCTCTCTGTTTATTCCACCCGATCGGGTGAGTTTTCACCCGATCGGGTGGGCCTTTTTTGACAGTTTTGAACCCGACCCAAGAGAGTTTTTGAGGGGTTTATAAATAGGGTTTTGGGGCACGATGGAGAGGAGTTCTTCCTCAGTTTTTCTAGGGCTTTTTGCCCCTTTTTCTTGTAAGTTTAGATTAGATTAGATTAGCTTTTATATTGCAATAAATCTTGTATTGGATTGAAGATTCAAACTCAAGATAAGTATTTCTTTCTCTTGTTCTCCATTTTTTGTGTTGTATTTCTTTTGCTTCATGATGAATGTTTGTGTGTGTTTTGTGTTGTTTGTTTATATGTTTTTCATCATGGAGTAGTATTGATGAACCCTAATACGGGTTAGGGTAGGATTGTTGCTTGGGAATTTACATTAGACTTGGTTGCATGGCACGTGTTCGATGAAATGTGTCAATGGGGATTTCTAGCAATCTGGGTCCAATTCGTACGGCAACACACTAGATGTGTTGGGGATTGGGGTCCGGTTCTTGTCCTGTCAAGATCCGCTTCGATGTATTGCTAGAAATCACATTTGACCTATTTGGCCATTAGGGTTACGCGGGGGTGTTTCATTGTCATCGGCGGGAAAAAGACCGCCTTTGACCGTCGGGCCGAGGGGGAATAAACTTGGCGGTTGACTCCCTAGCCATAGCTCACGCCCCCAGCGTAGACATCGAGTCCTCGCACGCGGGAGCGGCTTGGACGAAGTGTTGGGAGATATCATTGTGGCCTTAATGCTCCCGGTTGCGGAAGGTGTTTATGGACACGGG
Source organism: Scilla litardierei (assembly GCA_030789695.1). NCBI lineage: Eukaryota > Viridiplantae > Streptophyta > Magnoliopsida > Asparagales > Asparagaceae > Scilla > Scilla litardierei. The sequence continues at coordinate 436,638,676 of CM061142.1, read as the reverse complement.
AGTGCCCACCGTCCGGAACCGGGTAGGCCTAGCGTGCTTGGCACCGACCGGAATATCGGACCATGGACGCTAGGTACCACCTTTTGGGGCAATGTCTCACCCTGGATCAAGTCAAATGCCAAGTGTCATGAGTGCTCTAGCCCGTGTTAGCGGGGATTCATTTCGTGTCTTTTTCATTTCTTTCTTTTATTTCTACATTCGCCCATACCATCCGCGTAGCTAGCACGCGACCTAGGCGAGGCTAGTAGCCACTCAAGCCATCCACCTCCCTGTGTTCGATAAACCCGCACCCTACACTAACCGTGCACTTGCGGTAAAACGACACCGCGCCCATACCGTAAACGGGGCGCCGGTCATCTAGCCATAAGAAAAATAGAGTTGCACTTTCCATCACTGAAGCGGAGTATATTGCCCTAAGGAGTTGTTGTGACCAAGTATTATGGATGATGCAAACACTATTAGACTACGGCTTAGTTCTTAGAAGAGTCCCTCTTAGATGTGATAACAAGAGTGCCATAGACCTTTCTAACAACCATGTACACCACTCTCGTACTAAACACATAGATGTTAGGCATCACTTTCTTAGGGACCATCTCATAAAAGAGGTTGTGTCTGTTGAATATATCCCCACAGATTCACAGTTAGCATCCATATTCACAAAACCTTTAGCAAAGGATCGTTTCTTTCGTCTACGTCTAGAATTGGGCATTATTGATAAAAATTAGTATGAGACTTTTTTCTCTCTTGTGTGCTTGTTTTGTGTGTGTGTGGTAGTTTCTTTTTTTGTTAGAAAATCCTTGTTAAACAACAAAAAATGAAAAATTATAAAACTATAAAAATTGAGCTTATTGTGTATCTTCTTTTGATTATCAAAATTGTACTTTTGAATGATATTCATATCTATGTAGAAATCTTGTATTATTTTCATGACGATAATTGCATATTAGACTTTTCTAAATAATCATGCCATGTTCAATAAATTGAATAACTTGATCTCTACACCTTCACATCACACTTTCATGAAATTAACTGTTATTGCACATATGGAATTGTTTTCATGAAATATGGGAAAGTGGTTGTAGGTGGATGAAGCAAAAAATTTTAAAAATCATATTACTCTATGGGATATGAAGTGTCATGCCTTGGATTAAAAATTAAAGCTCATGAAGAAAAATGAGTGTTAAAAAAGAAAAAGAAAAAGAAAAAGGTGCATATCATGAAAAAGAAAAGAATGGGCTTCATATGAAAAATGGATACGGTCCATGGCAATGATACAACCCACGGATATCCAACTTATGCTCTAAGATTAATCTTTAGCGTTGGTATTATATCCATTAAGCACTGCCACCCCTGGTCTAAGAGTCCTTCTAGGTTATGTATGGGTGTTGGTACCTTGAAGTCAAGCATCATGATGTGGGAAAACTCAATCCTACAAGAGTTTATGGTATAAGGAAAGTTGGTTTGTTTGGTTGATACTCATAAAACTTCTCCATATGCACTTTAACATTTGATCAGCACGAATGTGTATTTTTCATTTTTATGTGATTAATTGAATATCAAATGGTTATTTTCAAAATGCCTCAATGTGATCATATGTCTTGATTCATAATGCTTTCTTTTTTACATGTCATATGACATTGCTTTCTATTGTGCGCTTTTGATGATAACAAAAGGGGGAGAAATTTGTTGGTAAAAATTTGATTGGTTGAATTGATGAAGTGAGCATATTAATAGGGGGAGCAACTTGATAGGAGAGCATGTCAATATGGGGAGCAACTACTTGCATATGAATTATATCTTGTTGACATGCATCATCACACTTCACAACACACATATCACGATGGCATCATCTTGAGCATATTGATCAAATATTAAATGTAATTTGTCATCATCAAAAGGGCGAGATTATTAGACACAACGATATATGACTTCTTGTTTGATGATAAAAAACCATCGTGAATATTTTTGATGGGTTTGTTAAGTGTTTTCAGGATCAACTAAACAAGGAGAAAATATTGGCAAACTTGCAAATCATGAGGAAGAGCAAAGATGTAATTATGAGCAAGAGAAGGAGAGATAGAAAACTTGTTATTAATGGGATTTGACTTGGTAAACATAGGCTACAAATTTCATGGAGGGATGAGGTGATAAGGAGATTTAAATTGAAGAATCAAATCAATTTCAAGAGTCTTGGTGGATCTAGGAGAATCAAATCAAATTAATTTAAATTGTGGTTCAAAGGAGTTTGGATTTGAATATAACTCTTGGGGCCATGCTCTATATATGTCTCTCCTAGCCATCATAGGATTTCCCCAAGAGAGAGCCATCCATCATAGAAAACCCCTAGCTTTCAACTCCTTGCAGCAAGTCATCTTCAAGCCTAAAGTACTCCTTACCGCAAGGGTCATCTTCAAGCACAACCTCATCTTCTCGCAAGCCCTCATCCAATCTTCAATCTTCCAGATCTTCAAGCCACAAGTCATCATTGAGCAAGCTTCATCATATTGGCCAAGCATCCCACCAACATCCAACGCCAAGGGGGCAAAGGTTACAAGCCTAGGGGTTCTACAAGACTCAACAAAGCACAAACAGGGCTCTGCAACTCACGGCCCAGCAGCTTCTTCGAGTGCCCAACTCTGCAACCATCTTCCAAGGCTCGAGCACATCCCAAGCACTTCATCTAGGCCAAGAGAGCACTTCAAGCCATGCAAAAAATCTCAAGGAATTTGACTTGGAGTCGCTCTGTCTGCTGGGGTATCAGATTGCGTTGCTGACTCTGGGAGCCATCGTGCCAAAGTCGTTGCTGATTGCTGTTGCTCCTGTGCCAAATCTATTACTGACTCGGGCTGGAGATCCCCATCGCTGACCCACGCAGCCACCGCGCCAACATGCTTATTGGCCTATAGGCGCACCGTGCCAAACATGTTGCTTACTCAGGGCTGAAGCGCATTAAAGCCAACGAGCTATCTTGGTTGTTTGGCTCATAGAATCCCAGTGCCATCTTCATTACTAGCACAATGAAGAGGCATTGATTTGCACACAGCCTGCAGCAGAGCCTGAAGTGCCAGAGCCCTTTGTTGACAGTGCTTCCATCGTGCCAAAGGGGTTGCTGATATGTAGAACTATCGAGCCAACAATCATCTGCTTTGCATACAGACCACTTTCAGACTGTTTTGCACAGCCAACTTCGAAGAGCTATATCATGAGATCCAGACATCATATTGAGACATTATTTATGCTAGCGTGAAGCTGATGACATGCTTATCGACAGGGACTATCCAAACATCACAAACTGAGTACTCTAAACTCTTTATATTATTATTATTTGTGATAGTGTTGGGTTTGCTTTTGGGGTTATTTTGGGCAATTGGGGCTAATCAAGAGAAATTATTTGCTAGAGTAGTAATGTTTGACACTTTGGTGAGTGAGGTACCCACTTAGAGCGCTGCGTGTTGGGGCACGAAGTTTCGTTCGTTTTGTATCTTAACATTATTATTTTAGTGAATACTTTGGGCTGGACGTAGGTCATTGGGTGACCGAACCAGGGCAAATATCGTGTGCTCTCTGTGCTTGTCTCTACTTTATTTTATCTACACAATATTTTTCACTTTGACTGTCTGATTGAGTAGGCATACTCTTTATATTTGTGAAAATTGTTTATAAGCCTATTCACCCACCCCTCTAGGCTTAGATCACGATCCAACATACTCTTCTTCAATGGATCAACAATCATGTAACTAATCAGAATATAAATCACTTTGACTTTTTCCTACTCCATAGTATCATAAATATAATGATATTGTATCTTTATATACATTCATTTAAAATTATTTGCATCACCATTGATTAAGCTGATGCTACCTGGTTATCATCTCAATTGGTACATATAGTAAATTGAGATCTAAGTCATTTAGGACCCATCTTATCTAAACTGCATAAGTAATGACCATACTATAGGTTATATACACAGCTTCTAGTGTGTATGTTACCACACATCGTTGTTTCTTGCTCCATAAGAAATAGCTACACCGCCAAAGATAAAACAAATTTTCTGAAGTGGATTTCCTATCATCATTGTTTCCTCTAAAGTCAGCATCAGAGTAACTAAGAACATCAAGCGAGTCTACTTGATAAACTAACTTATGGTTCATAGTATCCTTTATATGGTTCAATATCATCGTAACAGTGTTCCACTATGCTGGATAATTTAATGTCTACAAACTAGACTCAATGGATATACTAAGTTTGGTCTCGTATAGAATATTGTAGACATTAACCTTCCAACATCTTGTGCATATGGGAGTGGTTTTTGTCCTTCTCTAAGACATTGTTCTTTAAAACAACCATGTTCCCATAACTGATGGTATATGTGCCAAATTGTATTTTTGCATCCCAAACCTTTCAATATTATGTGCAAATACTTTTCTGGATTTAACTTAACATTCTAAATGTTCAATCCATAAGGATCTGTATACAAAGAGCATAGGGTGCATCTCCCATGTCTTTCATCTCAATTCACTGCAAATTGTTGATTCAATTATATTCAACACTCTCATGTCATTTTTGTTGGGGAATATATTCCCTTATGTCAATTAGTGGAATTGACACATCTCGTCTAAAATGATAGCAAGCTAATTGGTCCTATTTATCTATGTAATCCTTTTGCATTTAAGCATGCACCTATGAGGTTACAATATGATTACATGGATAAATTCCATAGAGATGTATGTGATGTACATTAGGATCATGATGAGATCATGATAATGAGGCTCAATGGTGTCTCCTAAAATATTTCTGGTCGTTGGAATATCGAGAAAGGGATATCGGTATTTCAGATAGACCGATGGGCATTGAGCTTAACCATTGTATGGTAGTGGCTGATCTAATAGCCGTCGATGTAGTGACATCGTGAGACTGTTGGTAAATGTATGCCCTTGAGGCCAATTATCTTGTAATTGGAACATCTTGTTCAAAATAATAGTATGTTATGTGGTATAATTTATCTAAGTATATCTATATGTCGTGTCTGTATTTTACACTTAAATAAAGGCCTGAGACTTTACGCGAGGTCAAACATGTATCGATATGAGGATCACGATTAGGAAAAAGTGTTTCGACCGCTAGTAGCATAAGTCTAAAACGGTTAGTAGTCATAGATGCATCGAGAAAGTACATCGATGCATCAGATAAACATTGTGTGCTCTGTCTTCACCAAGTGTTGGTGGTGATGATCTCATGATCGTTCGATTTAGGAAAATCAGAGATGAGACACATGTACTTATTAGAGAATGAGTTCACTGAACAACCCAACATGAGTGCTACATGGATAACACACACAATACAATTAATGGTAGCTCTCAAGTGATGATAGGCAAGCTGGTTCCTTGACTTGAGGTTATTATATGAGCCTGTGCGTGAATAGTGTCACTTAGACCTTTGACCTAGCTTCAAGACAAGGCCCGTTGAATGGTATTAGGTTGGATGGCACTTGAAGTGTACGAGGGAAGTAGTGGCCGAGAGAGGATTCATCACTCCAGTATGTGGTGAGTTAGTGCCGTGAAATCAGTACGGTCCTTAACGGCTGAGGTGTGTTGGATATAATCTAACAAAGACAAGCTAAGACTGAACGATATTGATCGATTGCAAAGCTATTAGGGGTTGGCAGTCAGCCATACCATAGGCTTCACAACGACATAGTGTTGACGAAGGGATTAAAACTGTGAAACTCATCACAGATATAGCCAAGAGTAGTCCTGACATGCTCATGTCAAGGGGCAGACCATGTAATGATGATACCAAACCAGGGATGACAACTGCTGCTTGCGGTCAATGTCTTCAGGGGATATGAGTCCCACATGTAGTAGGGTCATGTTGTTGAGTCTCACACAGGCTGAGATCCTTGTCCAAGTAATAAGAGAAAAATGCATATGATGCATGAAAATTAATATGGTCGCAAATGTTTGTGAAGAGGATTTCGGTCACATATGAGGTGACGCAAAAATCGAGCCATGAAAAGCATAGAAAACCCTAAAACAGAGTTCCAGATGCCAAATAATGCCTAGCCTATGTCTGGGCTTGGGGCTAGCCCATGTCTAGGATTGGGGCGCGCCTAGGCGCAATCATGGACATGCCCAGATGCTTGAGCTATGGCACTGGCACAAATTCCAGTTTTGGACTGGATGCTAGCGCGACGCCCATGCCCACCTGGGCAGGGTGTCGGCCTGCTATTGGCCTGTGCACCCAGCCCAGCAGGCGCCTGCATCGGGTGGGTGCCCAGCCCATCGGTTGGGTGCCTAGCGGGTGTGCTTAGTGGACATGCATGACCTGGGTACACCTGGGCTGAGGTGGGGCCCACTATGTGGCCCATAAACTGAACAGTCCGCATGCTGTTTTGGGGGATGGATTTGGCGATCTTTGAGGCCTTGTTTGAGGGGTCAAACGACCTTAGAATTAAGTGACATTTGTTTCTATGCGATCTCCGCTTGATGATCTTCAAAATGACATATTATTTTGATTCTTAGGCTTAATAGAGAGAAAGAATTAATTACTAAAAGCTTGGTCCTTGAAAGGGGAAAACATTGAGTTAATTTGGATTCTATTTTTAGTACCATACCGGTTATGATACTAGGCTGAATGCTTATCTCACCCTGTAAATTTCTCCTAAAACTTAGACCAAACCTAGATCAATAAAGCTCATCTTAAATTCAAGTGAGCAAACCTAGATCTAAAGGCGACCAAATTTTTCCCTCTTTTCTCCTTCAGGTTTTAGCGAAACTTGAAGAGAGTACAGATTTGATCCGAAACTTGAAGCGGGGGTCCAACCAAGGTGAAACTCTCTGAAGCAAGAGGTCGCCTCTTGACGAGGCGTTGCATCTCTTCGGGACGTCGTCCTAAGGAAGAGTGTTTCTGACTGCAAAAACTTATGGTATGAATTTTTAAGATTTATTTTAATAGAAGAATTAATTATGTCTATATTTACGAGATAGGTTCGCCCTTCTCCTTGGATAGTAAAATATTATGCAAAGGGTTTTATACATTTTATTCCGCAGGGTGTTTTCATAAAAGTACGATTTTTATGTTTTCTGTTCTTTCGCTGTTTCGCACGTCTGTTAAGCCTTAGGCTAGATGATGGGAAAGGCCCTATTGTAATATCTCGTTTCCGTATATACGAGTATAATGTATGTATTTTTTAATGTATTTGTATGTATGAGAGTTTTAGTATTTTCATGAATTTTCCATAATTTTTTAATAAGTAAATTATTTTTAAAATAATTTTAGAACATCATTTGAATTATATAAATGAAGTATTTGGATGAAATACTATGTATTAGTGTAATGGCCCTAGTGCCATATACAGTGGGGTATGTATTTTTGTTTGATAAGTAGTGTATGCTTGCTTGTGTGCCTTCGTAGTGTGTATAGTAATTTTGTTGAGTGCATGGTAATTTCCTACATGAATGACTATATGGTTGACTATGACATGAGTTGGATGTATAAGTGAATGCTTGTGATTGTATTGGATATGGTGTAGTGAGTGTTATTTTTGTTTATTAGTAGTGCTAGTAAGCCTATTATTGTTAGGATTCTTATTGTTGTGCTAGTATGTTATTGGTATTAGTGAATGGTATTGGAATTATTATTGTTGTTGTTGTTGTCATTAGTATTACTATTGTTGCTAATGTTGATGATGTTGTTATTATTGTTATTACTGTTTGGGCCCTAAGGTAATTTTAGTGGCTAGAGTTGGTTGGGCTTTCCTTTTATTGTGTTGTAGTTTATTATGAAGAAGAGTGTAGGGTAGTGGCATACTTGTAATTAAGAATGGGATTGTGTGTATAGTGAGATGATAAGAATAAGGAATGGCACACTTGTAATTAAGTTTGAGTGTGTGTATATGGTAAGATGAAAAGAGTGTAGAGAGTGGCAAACTTGTAAATCCCTAAGCTTCTAGCAAGGAGATTTTTATTTGATTCTTCTTCATCTTTTCTACACACTTCTTCTCCCGTCTCCATCATTCTCTTTTCTATTTTCTTTTTCTCTTTCGTCTCCTATGCATGGCCGAATTCTCCCCTAAGCCAAAAAAGAAGAAGAAAGAAAGATGAAGAAAGAAAGAGAGAAAGAGGAAGAATGGAAAGAGGAAGATTGGAGAGAGAGAGAGAGAAGGAGAAATCAAGGGGGAAACCAAGGAAAGGAGAGGAAGAGGAAGAAGGAGGCGAAGCAAGGAAGCTTTCATGGAGGTAGAATTCCCATCTCCACCTTGTGCTTCATTTGCATGCATGTTTCCTTGTGAATTAGCTTAATTTTCATGTTTAAGAATATGTTCTGAAATTTCTAGCAGATTAAGCCTCTATTGAAATGTGCATATCTCCTAATCTAGATCAAACTAGAATCTGAAAAAAAAATTCATGTATTTCACGAAATCCTACCCCAAAATCATATAAAATTTGACCTATGTTCAATTCAAAAATTAGTAGTAAAAATTCCACTTTTGCAACATGTCTGTATTTCATCTAGTCTGGATACACTTTAGCAAAACTTAGCTCAGTCTCTGCACACTCCATGGAATTTTGTATTCTTGGTCTCGTTGTAAAGTTGACAACTTTTCCTACAACTTTGTTTCAGTGAAAATTTTCGTGATTCGAACTGTAATATAACTTAAAACAGCAATCTTTACAGCCCTCAGAATCTGTCTAAAAACAGATTTGACAGGCTTCACCAAGAAATTCATCATAAATCATATATTTCATGTCTTTGCATGAAATTTTATTTGTGAATCCAGTACTACTATATCTACAACTTTCATTGAGGAAAATTTGTCCAATTCGCAATGAAAACTGATGATATATGGCCAAATGTTGTGACTGTCTCCAATTTCCAGCAAGCTGAAATGTTTGAGAGATGCTAAAACTTTGAGTTGATGCTAAATTTTTCTCTAATATGCATGTGCATTATTGTTACTTGAAGTAGGAGTTTATTGTGATATTTTTTCTTGGATTTGCTCATGTTATCATGGCGATGTTAATGACTCCGTCATGTGTTCGATGAAATGCCTCAATGAAAGAAATTCATGGAAATGGGAGATGTGGCCTTGTGTATGTTCGTAGAATGAGTTATAATATGGATGCATGATGTCGGGGGACATGTATGGCATGGCTTCAGCTAGGATGTGTTGATGAATTGTTGTGACGGGGATGAAGGGCATGCCACTTCAGTGTGTGACCCATTTTGATATGAGAATTTGTGAAGCCATGCATACATGACTCCCACATTGTTGATATGATGTTAAAATAAATTCGTTAAATGACTCAGTCCTCTTAAAGGAGGGTGACACGGGGTTTGGGGAAACCAAAGTAGTAGGTGGACATGAGGGATGGACCGGTTGTGGTTTGCACTCCTGACGTAGCCCATGAAGCGGGGAGTGGCAGATATAATAAGGATTGTGGAAAGGGCCCCTTTGTTAACAGCATTGCATGCTTGGCTCAATCCATAGCATGTCTGGGGGAGTTCCAGTCCCACCCCAACTGGGGGAGGGAGGTCCAGTCCTAAAAGGGTCCTACCCTGCTACCTAGGTTCCAAAACGCTAACCAACGACTAGTAAATGTTGTTTACTTGTGTAATTTCTTTTGGTGGCACCTTGTGCATTTCCTTCTTGGCCCATGCCTTGACTTTTTACGTTATATATGATTCGTAGTACTAACTCTCTTTTGCAGCAACACACCCGTGTAGCAGGTATGTTTTCCTACTATTGCCTTAATATTATGTAGCAACATCTTCCCTTGCATGCTATGGTATGTACATCATATTCCATGCATAGTAGCTCATGCATGTAAATGATACACTACGTTGAGTTGGGATATCCTACTGGGACACGTGTTGACGTCTTCCCGTTGCCTTTTTTAGGTGTGGTTCTTGGAGATGGCAATTAGAGCTGGAGGTTGAGTTCAGAGTTCTGTTGTTGGGAGTTGGAGCTTAGGTTCGACGGAGAGGGGTGAGGAGAGAGCTATGTGTACCTTGGGTTTTCTTTTGGGTTGATAGATGCGTGTACTATATGACTTGATGCTCTGGGATGCTTGAGATGTATATGAAATTGTAAGAATTGTTAGTTCTGTGGCTTTGTGCCGTTTGGTGTTTATTGGTTGGCAGTATGTTGAACATTACATGTACTACTCTCAGCAGTGCGCAGTGGACCTGCTTGTGTTTGTATTTTATTCGTATTTCCCTTCGTAACACGTGCTGCTCAGGGTATCCTGGGGAGCGGGGCGTTACATTTTAGTGGCCCATGCAAGGCACCGCACTGCGGCTGTGTAAGGGTAGTGCGTGTAGTGTTCAGAGGGTGGTTGACTCTTAAGGTGGGTAGGAGTTTTGCCTTAAGATAGAGCCCTGATATCAGAAGCTTGAGGTATAGAGCCCTGAGGGTAGACACTAGAGTGTTAATTGAGTAAGAATGTGTGTACATGTCTATTTGTGTATGTATGAGTACTTATGCATCTATAGCTCTATAAGCGTTGAATATGGCTTGCCGAGTATATTGAGATGATATACTCATGTGTATATGACTATGATATATGTACGAAGGATTATATCGCTCTGTGATTGTGTTTGAAGTATATGTGTTAATACGTAGTTAACGTATGAGTAGTTTGTGTGATTGAGTTATATACTTGACTGGGATGCATGTAGTGTATAGATGTACTGTGTAGTGGCTATATACTGTATAAGATATATGCACATGTAGAGTGTGTAAATGCATGTGTGGATCCTTGGGTTCCACCCATGTATGTGTGGATGTGTCTTAAGAGTATTAGTGCTATGAGTTGATGTATGGTATGCCGTCTGTATTTGTAGTTTGTGATATATATATGTGTATGCTGATTGTATAGATCCATGTGTGGATCTTTGTGTACCACTCAGATATGAGTGGGTATGCCACATGTGTATTAGAATTATGTGTTTGATATATATATGGAAGATGAGTATGGTTGCATGTCTGGTTGTAAGCGGGTACGCTTACGCCGGAGCTGAATAGATGTATAATTATATGAATATCTATGTGTGTTGGTATTGTTGTATGATACTTTATGTGATGACGTGTGTGTATATGCTTGGGATAGATTGACCCTACAGTATATATCTGATCCCCCCCTAGGGTTTGTCCTCTGTTAGGAAGTCCGAGGACGGACTTTATTTTAAGGTGGATAGAATGTAATGGCCCTAGTACCATATACAGTGGGGTATGTATTTTTGTTTGATATGTAGTTTATGTTGGATATTGGACTCCCCGGATTTGGTTTTGGATGATGAACAAACATAAATATATCGTGAACTAACACTTTGTGAGCGCAGTTATGGAGATCGTCGCCAAATTCATATGAATATCAATTACGACGTCTCAAGACTTCTTGAAGCACGTGATCGTATGCCTAAAGCTTCGTTGAAGCTTATGGACCATTTTAGAAGTCATGAAGATTCGATTGAAGCTATTGAAGACGGTATCGTCAAGTTTTATTTATAGTCTTTAAGCTTCTTTCGTAGATTGTTAAGCCTTGAGTAGGTCTTACGGTTTAAATCTTCATAACGCTCATATCTTAGCTCTAGGATCTTAGTAGAAGTCCATACAATCTTTCCCGAAGCATCGCGCTTCGATTCGCGACTTCTTGTGCATGTTAGTTGGTTCAAGAAGAAGAACTGACCGACTAGATGGTGATCTAGTCGGTCGGCAAAGCTTCTTGGACCGACTAGTTTTTGTCAGTCATTTCCAAGCTATTTACTGTTTACAGTTAGTCGGTCTAAGTTGACTCACCGACCGACTAGTTTGTGAACTAGTCGGTCAGTTATGCTTCTGTGACCGACTAGTTGAGCTTTCCCTGTACATGCACATTTGAGCCTGAGCTACTGTTTATCCTTAGTTGGTCTGTGTTCATTGATCGACCGACTAGTTGATGAACTAGTCGGTCAACTTTCCTTCTTGGACCGACTAGTTTAGCTTTACTGTACATGCCAATTTTTCACCTAACTTACTGTTTATCGTTAGTCGGTCTATGCTCATTTGGCGATCGACTAGTTGGTGAATTAGTCAGTCAACATTTGTTCTTGGACCGACTAAGTCTATTTGTGCTCAGACTTCAGTTTTATCTGTTAGTCGGTCTCAGTTGAGTAACCGACCGACTAGTTGTGAAACTAGTCGGTCAGCTACTCTTCTTGGACCGACTAGTTCCTTTTGTCTGTGCTTTGATCTTTTCTCTGTTCACTCATTAGTCGGTATACGTTAATTGACCGACCGACTAGTTGATGAACTAGTCGGTCGGTGGTTGTTCTTTGACCGACTAGTTGGGTTCAGAAAAGAGCCGTTGGAGCATTTAATGACTCGAATTTCTTTCTCTCTCTCATCTAACCTATATATACTTGATGGGCTGCATTCATTGCAGTAAAGGCTGATATTATTGCAAGTTTAGAGATCAAGAGAAATCATTCCAAGCTCATTCAAAGCTCTTTCATTCCATTCAATAATCTCTCCTCACTCTTACTTCCAAAGAGAGATTCATTGAGTGTGAAGCCTTCCAAGCCAAGTGCTTGATTCTAGGTCACCAACATCCCCATAGCTCTCCATCGCTGATCTACATCTTGGAGCTAGGGTTTGGTGACACTTCTTCTTCCTCAAAATCATCTTTGCCCTAATTCGTAAGCATTACTCAAGGCATAGGTATTTTGTCGGTAAGAAGTTTCTTATTTCATTTCAATTCATATTGTAAGTTTCACTCTCGGTTGTGAGAGTGTGGTTGTGATCCCGGGTTGTGGGAGTCACAAATTACTTTGTGTATGATTTGACTTGTGAAGGTTTTTCACAAGTATTTCATAGTGGAAATCTTGAGTTAGGGTTTCTAACTCAAGTATCCGGAGAGGATCCGGGTGGTTGGGACGTAGGATCACCGGGAACAAGTCGGGGAGACTTGGGTGGATCCGAACCCAGTAATATCTATTGTTAGCATTGTTAATTTTGTTGTTGTCTTCAATTTAAGCTTCCGCAAATTGATTTGGTAGTTGTTTGCACGATAATTAGGAATTATACTCCTTGTTATTTTTAAAGTACTATTCACCCCCACCCCCCCCCCTCTAGTACTTGTGCAGTAGCTTGTAGGGCATTACATTTGGTATCAAAGCCAGATACTTAGCTATGTCTGCCAACGACAACAAGACCGTGCGTCCACCTTCCGACTATGGCACCTTCAGGAACCGTGAAGGAGCATCTTCGGTGATGGAAGGACATTCCTCAACGAGGCCTCCATTCTTCAACGGTACCAACTACGGGTACTGGAAATGCCGGATGGAAACCTTCCTCCGGAGTGCATCTCTATGGAGGACCACGATGAAGGAATACGTCGAGCCCGCCGAAGAAGACTTTGAGAAATGGACAACCGCGGAGGTCGCCGCGGAGGTAAGCAATGCCAAGGCAATGAACGCCTTGCAATGCACATTGGAGCCCGAGGACTTCAATAAGATATGCACATGTAAGAGTGCATATCAAATTTGGAACTCCCTCCTCATACTACATGAAGGGACAAGTAGGGTAAGAGACTCTAAACTCGTAGTTGTTAACAAAGATTACGAAATGTTTCATATGCAACAGGGTGAGAAGATGAAGGAGTATTATGCTCGCTTCGTCGACATCATAAACGAGTTGGAGGCTCTTGGCAAAACCTACACCCAAACGGAGAAGTGTTCGAAGCTTATCGAAGGACTTCCTTCTTCTTGGGAAAAGCGTACCTTCGCCATCGAGGAAGGTAATGATATGAATAAGTACACCGTAGTTCAACTAATGGGTACTTTAATGTCATACGAGGTACGCAAGGATAGCAAGTTAAAATTGCAGGAAAAGATGAAGTCCTACCTAAAGCAAGACGAGCCAAAGAAGAAGGCTATTGCTTTCAAGGCCGCTCCATCCACATCCACATCAACCGATGATGAAGACTCAGAAAACGAGTTGGACTTGGAGTCCATGGCACTCATGGCCAAGAAGTTCAACCGTTTCTTCCGAAAAGGTAACTATAAGAACAAAGCTAAATTTGGTTCTTCTAACGCCTCCTCCTCTCCTTTGTGTTTCAAGTGCAATAAGCCAGGACACATGAATGCGGAGTGTCCTCTAAATAAGCAAAAGGAGAAGTGGAAGGCGCCGAAATTCGACAAGTCCAAGAAGTACAAGAAAGGGAAAAAAAGGGACTTGTCGGAGCAACATTCACCGACTCCGAGGATTCCTTAAGCAGAGAGTCGGACGATGAGCAAGTGGAGCAAGCACATATGTGCTTCATGGCAAGAGAGGAGCATGATCTAGGATCTTCCTCTTCCGATGATAGCGACAACGAAGGCGATGAGGTAACTATGGATGACCTTAGGAATGCTAATTCTCAATTATGGTCTAAGTATACTAAATTAGTAAATAGGTATACTAAAGTAAAAGATGACTTAGCTAGCATTCAAACCTCGCCTAAAACTATCATCACCAACAACGACACCGTTGTTGAAGGGTTGAAGAATGAGATTGTTAATCTCAAGACTCAACTTGAACATGTTAGCATTGAAGATCCGGAGGAACACAAGATAGCGGATTTGACTTCTCAAAACTCTACTTTGAGTATTGAGAATGAGAATCTTAAATCTCGTGTTTATGTGCTCACATCGCAAGTATCCAATTTGGATACCTCTATGCGTTTTCTCACCGAGAAATATGAGAACACATTAGGCCGAATTAATAAATTCAATAAGGGTAAGGACCATTTGGATAAAATCCTAAGTGACTTACTTCCAGCCAATCACCACATTGGCTTGGGGTATACGATGGGAAGTTCATCCAAATCGGCCACTACTTTTGTTAGGCCAGTGTTTGAACTTAGACCGACTAAGTGATCAGGGGCAGTCTCGTCATTTCACGATTTCGACCGACTATATCCTATTCTAATCGATTTTTCCTTATTCTAGTAGGTTGTTTTTTGTTCTCCAGCTCGAAAACCCCCAAACCCCCGCTCGAGTCCTTTCGTCTTCCCGTCGATCTCCGGCCCCTTTTCCGATCATCTCCGCCGCCGATATTAACTTGGTTTAATAGAAATTTCTTCTATGGAAACATAGAATTGTTTTCCATGCACTCAATTAACCAAGAATGTTGATATTGGAGAGTATTTTCCATAACTCAATCCGTAAAATTGATTTTGAGTTTTGATGAGTTCGTTTTACGATTTTCGACTATGGTTTCATTGACACGCCTTGATTTCATTCGTATTATTCTTTGGTGTCACTTGAACCGTCGTCGTATTCTACGACTCCCGTGCTTTCTATTTTGAAGCCATTGTTGTTGTCGTAGTTCTCCTCCCGCTCTTTTTGCTTATGCCAAAGGGGGAGAGATATAATAATAACGATGTGCTAAATGAAAATTTAAAGCACTATTCCAAGAATCTAATTTGATATGTTAGATTCAGGGGGAGTTAAGATATATAAATGGATTTTCAAATCCGATATTTCAATAACCTTCATTTGGTATTCGATATTTCAATAATTGATTCTCATATTATATACTTCACTCGTCTGCTTGATGCGTATTATTATTGTTTAAATTGGAATTAACGTGTCATCAATGCAGGGGGAGTAAGTAAATTTCATTTAAATTATTATTTTTGATTATTATTTATGTTGGTTTGTCATCACCAAAAAGGGGGAGAATGTTGGATATTGGACTCCCCGGATTTGGTTTTGGATGATGAACAAACATAAATATATCGTGAACTAACACTTTGTGAGCACAGTTATGGAGATCGTCGCCAAATTCATATGAATATCAATTACGACGTCTCAAGACTTCTCGAAGCACGTGATCGTATGCCTAAAGCTTCGTTGAAGCTTATGGACCATTTTAGAAGTCATGAAGATTCGATTGAAGCTATTGAAGACGGTATCGTCAAGTTTTATTAATAGTCTTTAAGCTTCTTTCGTAGATTGTTAAGCCTTGAGTAGGTCTTACGGTTTAAATCTTCATAATGCTCATATCTTAGCTCTAGGATCTTAGTAGAAGTCCATACAATCTTTCCCGAAGCATCGCGCTTCGATTCGCGACTTCTTGTGCATGTTAGTTGGTTCAAGAAGAAGAACTGACCGACTAGATGGTGATCTAGTCGGTCGGCAAAGCTTCTTGGACCGACTAGTTTTTGTCAGTCATTTCCAAGCTCTTTACTATTTACAGTTAGTCGGTCTAAGTTGACTCACCGACCGACTAGTTTGTGAACTAGTCGGTCAGTTATGCTTCTGTGACCGACTAGTTGAGCTTTCCCTGTACATGCACATTTGAGCCTGAGCTACTGTTTATCCTTAGTCGGTCTGTGTTCATTGATCGACCGACTAGTTGATGAACTAGTCGGTCAACTTTCCTTCTTGGACCGACTAGTTTAGCTTTACTGTACATGCCAATTTTTCACCTAACTTACTGTTTATCGTTAGTCGGTTTATGCTCATTTGGCGACCGACTAGTTGGTGAATTAGTCGGTCAACATTTGTTATTGGACCGACTAAGTCTATTTGTGCTCAGACTTCAGTTTTATCTGTTAGTCGGTCTCAGTTGAGTAACCGACCGACTAGTTGTGAAACTAGTCGGTCAGCTACTCTTCTTGGACCGACTAGTTCCTTTTGTCTGTGCTTTGATCTTTTCACTGTTCACTCATTAGTTGGTATATGTTAATTGACCGACCGACTAGTTGATGAACTAGTCGATCGGTGGTTATTCTTTGACCGACTAGTTGGGTTCAGAAAAGAGTCGTTGGAGCATTTAATGACTCGAATTTCTTTCTCTCTCTCATCTAACCTATATATACTTGATGGGCTGCATTCATTGCAGTAAAGGCTGATATTATTGCAAGTTTAGAGATCAAGAGAAATCATTCCAAGCTCATTCAAAGCTCTTTCATTCCATTCAATAATCTCTCCTCACTCTTACTTCCAAAGAGAGATTCATTGAGTGTGAAGCCTTCCAAGCCAAGTGCTTGATTCTAGGTCACCAACATCCCCATAGCTCTCCATCGCTGATCTACATCTTGGAGCTAGGGTTTGGTGCCACTTCTTCTTCCTCAAAATCATCTTTGCCCTAATTCGTAAGCATTACTCAAGGCATAGGTATTTTGTCGGTAAGAAGTTTCTTATTTCATTTCAATTCATATTGTAAGTTTCACTCTCGGTTGTGAGAGTGTGGTTGTGATCCCGGGTTGTGGGAGTCACAAATTACTTTGTGTATGATTTGACTTGTGAAGGTTTTTCACAAGTATTTCATAGTGGAAATCTTGAGTTAGGGTTTCTAACTCAAGTATCCGGAGGGGATCCGGGTGGTTGGGACGTAGGATCACCGGGAACAAGTCGGGGAGACTTGGGTGGATCCGAACCCAGTAATATTTATTGTTAGCATTGTTAATTTTGTTGTTGTCTTCAATTTAAGCTTCCGCAAATTGATTTGGTAGTTGTTTGCACGATAATTAGGAATTATACTCCTTGTTATTTTTAAAGTACTATTCACCCCCCCCCCCTCTAGTACTTGTGCAGTAGTTTGTAGGGCATTACATTTGGTATCAAAGCCAGATACTTAGCTATGTCTGCCAACGACAACAAGACCGTGCGTCCACCTTCCGACTATGGCACCTTCAGGAACCGTGAAGGAGCATCTTCGGTGATGGAAGGACATTCCTCAACGAGGCCTCCATTCTTCAACGGTACCAACTACGGGTACTGGAAATGCCGGATGGAAACCTTCCTCCGGAGTGCATCTCTATGGAGGACCACGATGAAGGAATACGTCGAGCCCGCCGAAGAAGACTTTGAGAAATGGACAACCGCGGAGGTCGCCGCGGAGGTAAGCAATGCCAAGGCAATGAACGCCTTGCAATGCACATTGGAGCCCGAGGACTTCAATAAGATATGCACATGTAAGAGTGCATATCAAATTTGGAACTCCCTCCTCATACTACATGAAGGGACAAGTAGGGTAAGAGACTCTAAACTCGTAGTTGTTAACAAAGATTACGAAATGTTTCATATGCAACAGGGTGAGAAGATGAAGGAGTATTATGCTCGCTTCGTCGACATCATAAACGAGTTGGAGGCTCTTGGCAAAACCTACACCCAAACGGAGAAGTGTTCGAAGCTTATCGAAATACTTCCTTCTTCTTGGGAAAAGCGTACCTTCGCCATCGAGGAAGGTAATGATATGAATAAGTACACCGTAGTTCAACTAATGGGTACTTTAATGTCATATGAGGTACGCAAGGATAGCAAGTTAAAATTGCAGGAAAAGATGAAGTCCTACCTAAAGCAAGACGAGCCAAAGAAGAAGGCTATTGCTTTCAAGGCCGCTCCATCCACATCCACATCAACCGATGATGAAGACTCAGAAAACGAGTTGGACTGTGAGTCCATGGCACTCATGGCCAAGAAGTTCAACCGTTTCTTCCGAAAAGGTAACTATAAGAACAAAGCTAAATTTGGTTCTTCTAACGCCTCCTCCTCTCCTTTGTGTTTCAAGTGCAATAAGCCAGGACACATGAAAGCGGAGTGTCCTCTAAATAAGCAAAAGGAGAAGTGGAAGGCGCCGAAATTCGACAAGTCCAAGAAGTACAAGAAAGGGAACAAAAAGGGACTTGTCGGAGCAACATTCACCGACTCCGAGGATTCCTCAAGCGGAGAGTCGGACGATGAGCAAGTGGAGCAAGCACACATGTGCTTCATGGCAAGAGAGGAGCATGATCTAGGATCTTCCTCTTTCGATGATAGCGATAACGAAGGCGATGAGGTAACTATGGATGACCTTAGGAATGCTAATTCTCAATTATGGTCTAAGTATACTAAATTAGTAAATAGGTATACTAAAGTAAAAGATGACTTAGCTAGCATTCAAACCTCGCCTAAAACTATCATCACCAACAACGACACCGTTGTTGAAGGGTTGAAGAATGAGATTGTTAATCTCAAGACTCAACTTGAACATGTTAGCATTGAAGATCCGGAGGAACACAAGATAGCGGATTTGACTTCTCAAAACTCGACTTTAAGTATTGAGAATGAGAATCTTAAATCTCGTGTTTATGTGCTCACATCGCAAGTATCCAATTTGGATACCTCTATGCGTTCTCTCACCGAGAAATATGAGAACACATTAGGCCGAATTAATAAATTCAATAAGGGTAAGGACCATTTGGATAAAATCCTAAGTGACTTACTTCCGGCCAATCACCACATTGGCTTGGGGTATACGATGGGAAGTTCATCCAAATCGGCCACTACTTTTGTTAGGCCAACTTTCGGTGACTCAACGAGTGGTAGCAAACACTCTATTGGTAGTTCTTCTACCAATGGTGCTTCCACCTCGTCCACACCCTCTTTTCGAAAAGAAACCCACTTTGGGTGGACCTCCAAAGAAGAGGCATGCTTATATGTACACCAATACTATGCCACGTAGGAACACACGTCCTACTCCACCGGCTCACACATATGATGATTTTTATGCTACACGTTCACGGGCACGTGCACACCATGTGAGACACCCTCACGCACGTGTTCCCCCACATGCATATGTTCACCCACATCATCGTATGAATAACTATCCACATGCACCATTCCATCATGTTCCTTATGTCTATCCACAACATGCATCACGTAGAAATCAACGTCGCATGCATGCACCCAATAGGATGAGGGCTCCCAAGATTTTCACTATTTGGAGCCCAAAGGACACAAGCATGGATGAAAAACAAGTATATATGAATGCTTATTTTTCGAATGTTGTGCATAGTAGAAATTATGTGGGGAAGTCTAAGTCCAATTGGACTTGGCTTCCAAAGGTCTAATCTTTTGGACCCAATGACCTTGGGTACCATGATATGAAATTTTCTATCTTTAGGTACTCAAGGAAAAGAAAAAGAAAAGGAGCAACAAATTTAAATTTAGCTCCAAGGGGAATTGGATACTCGATAGCGGGTGTTCAAAACACATGACGGGTGACGCTCAATTGCTCTCCGGAGTGGTTCCCATCGCAAATGGAAACCGCGTCGTATTTGGAGGCAACGAGAGCGAAACCATCATAGGTGTTGGTAAAGTGGGTAATCCTTCTAAACCCCTTATATGTGATGTTTACCTTGTTAAAGGATTAAACCACAACCTCATTTCAATAAGTCAACTTTGTGACAAAGGTTACAAAGTTAACTTTGCGAAAGGAATTTGCCATATTTTAAGAAAAGATAATAATGAATTATTGTTTTCCGGCACACGCCATAAGGATATATATATCCTAGATCTTCCAAGATCACATGAACAATGTCTTATTGCCAACACAAGTGAACAACACTTATGGCATCGACGTTTTGGTCATGTGAACTTTGGAACACTTTTTAAGCTTTCCAAGTTAAATTCTATTAGAGGCTTCCCTAAGCTTGTCTTTCAAAAGAAAAGCTTTTGTGACTCGTGTCAACGAGGCAAGCTTCCAAAATCTTCATTTAAACCTAAGAAACGCATTTCTTCTAAGCGGCCTCTAGAGCTATTACATCTAGATTTATTTGGGCCAACTAGAGTTGCTTCATTAGGTAATGCTAGATATGGACTTGTCATCGTTGATGACTTTTCTAGGTTTACTTGGGTATTTTCTTTGTGTAATAAAAATGAAGCTTTTGAAAACTTCACAATTTTTGTTAAGAAAGTACAAAATCTCTTAGGAACCACCATTGTCACTATTCGTAGTGATCATGGAGGTGAATTTGAGAATGAGTCTTTTGAGACATTTTGTGATGAAGTTGGTATTACACACACCTTTTCATTCCCTCGTGCACCTCCTCAAAATGGTGTAGTTGAGAGAAAGAATAGGACGCTAGTGGAGTGTGCTCGCACTATGCTTGATGATAGCCAACTTGGCCATCAATTTTGGGCGGAAGCGGTCACACCGCTTGCTATGTGTTTAATAGAATACTTTTGAGGCCCGTCACTAAACAAACTTGTTATGAATTGTTGTTTAGTAGGTTGCCTCAAGTTAAACATTTTCGTGTTTTTGGTTCGAAATGTTTTATTAAGAACACGTATGGTAGTTTGGACAAATTCGATCCTAGATCCGATGAGGGAATTTTTGTTGGATATTCTTCGCGTAGCAAAGCCTACCGGATATTCAACAAATGAACCTCAACGATCGAGGAGTCGCTTCATGTGTCATTTAATGAAGGATTTGTTCCAACTAGAATTACTAATGATGATGACTCTATGGATGTCTTATGTGATTCAATTGGTAATTCTAACTCTAATGATTCTATTGATTCTTTTGAGACTAACCCATCTAATGAAGTTGTTGAGAATGTTCCTAGTGACCAAGGTATTCCCAAACGTCTTCATACCGTTCGTGACCATCCTCATGAGCAAGTCATTGGCAATATCCATGATAGTGTCAAGACGAGATCGCAAGTGAACTACTTCGCTCATTGTGCCTTTGCCTCCTCGATAGAGCCAAAGAATGTCAATGAAGCATGCGAAGTTAGCGCTTGGATCTTAGCCATGGAGGAGGAACTCATTCAATTCGAGAGGAATGAAGTTTGGGAGCTTGTTCCATTGCCATCGAAGAACCACACCGTCATAGGGACAAAGTGGATTTTCAAGAACAAAACCGACGAAAACCAAGTCGTCGTCCGGAACAAAGCTCGGTTAGTTGCTCAAGGCTATCGCCAAGAGGAAGGTATTGATTTCGAAGAATCCTTCGCTCCGGTAGCTAGATTAGAATCAATTAGATTATTATTGTCTTTTGCATGCCATAAGGATTTTAAATTATTTCAAATGGATGTTAAAAGTGCATTTTTAAATGGAGATGTTGTTGAGGAAGTTTACGTTTCTCAACCTTCGGGTTTTATTAATGAAAAATTTCCAAATCATGTTTTTAAACTAAAGAAAACGCTTTACGATTTGAGACAATCTCCTCGAGCTTGGTATGATCGCCTAAAGAATTTTCTTTTGGATTTGAATTTTAAAATGGGAGAAGCCGATTCTACACTTTTTGTTAAGCATTCGAATAATGATATAATTTTAGTTCAAATATATGTTGATGATATCATTTTCGGTGATACTAACTTTGCTCTTTGCGAAGAGTTTTCTAATGTTATGAAGGATCAATTTGAGATGAGCCACATGGGTGAGCTCAAATATTTCTTAGGTTTCCAAATTCACCAAATGGACGATGCAATCTTCATCCACCAAACGAAGTAGACGGTGGAGTTGCTAAAGTGATTTGGAATGGAGAATGCCTCCGGAAAGAAGACTCCAATGAGCACGACTACGCATCTTGATAAGGATACGGGCGGTAAGGATGTAGACATTCGTCAATATCGAGGTATGATAGGTAGTTTACTCTATCTTACCGCAAGTAGGCCCGATATTATGTTTGCCGTATGCGTATGTGCTCGTTATTAGTCTCAACCTAAGGAGACTCACTTAGTAGCGGTAAAACGTATTTTCCGTTATCTAAGTTATACACTTGATTTTGGATTACTTTATCCAAAATCTAGCATGTATGAGTTAATCTCATATAGTGATGCCGATTATGCGGGATGCAAATCCGACAGGAAAAGTACTAGTGGCACTTGCCATTTTATAGGAAATTCCCTTGTCTCTTGGTTTTCCAAGAAGCAAAATTCCGTATCACTTTCAACCACCGAGGCGGAATACATTGCCGCCGGTGCCGCGTGTGCTCAAGTTCTTTGGATGAGACACACACTTAAAGACTTTGGTATAAACTATGATACTTGCCCTATCATGGTTGACAACCAAAGTGCAATATGTCTTTCCAAGAACCCGGTACACCATTCCCGTTCGAAACACATAGATGTCTGACACCACTTTTTAGATGATCATGTTGCTAAAAAGGACATCATTTTAGTGTACGTTGAAACCCAAAAGCAAATCGTCGATATTTTCACGAAACCCCTAAAGGAGGACTCCTTTGTGCGGTTGCGTCGAGAATTGGGGATTATGGGTGAATCCGAGATATAGGATTCATGTTTCATTCAATAATCTTGCATGCTATTATATTTCGCAATATTTCGTTCATGCTAGACTTATTGGATTTTTCGGGATTTTATGTGATATTTTGAATTTTTGCTCGAATTCATGTTTGAATGTCGTAATTGAGATTTCGATGTTTAATGGGGTAGTTTAGATGATTTTTGAGAGGATTACGATGTATCGTCCAAGTGTTTTGAGGAGAGAACTTAATTATCAACTTTTGGACACATTTAGTCGGTTTCAGTTCAATCACCAACCGACTAGATTCGTATCTAGTCGGTTAGTAAAAGAACTTAGACCGACTAATTCAAGCCTTTTGGATTTCCTCTCCAGCTTCACTCCTTAGTCGGTTCTAGTTTACTTACCGACCGACTAGATTGAGTTCTAGTCGGTCAGTATTTGAGCGTAGACCGACTAATTCTCGTTCAGGAAATCTTCGACTGGTCTCTGTTTCCACTTAGTCGGTTCACGCTCGTTAACCGACCGACTAGATCGTCATCTAGTCGGTCAGCGTTTGAACTTAGACCGACTAAGTGATCAGGGGCAGTCTCGTCATTTCACGATTTCGACCGACTATATCCTATTCTAATCGATTTTTCCCTATTCTAGTCGGTTGTTTTTTGTTCTCCAGCTCGAAAACCCCCAAACCCCCGCTCGAGTCCTTTCGTCTTCACGTCGATCTCCGGCCCCTTTTCCGATCATCTCCGCCGCCGATATTAACTTGGTTTAATAGAAATTTCTTCTATGGAAACATAGAATTGTTTTCCATGCACTCAATTAACCAAGAATGTTGATATTGGAGAGTATTTTCCATAACTCAATCCATAAAATTGATTTGAGTTTTGATGAGTTCGTTTTACGATTTTCGACTATGGTTTCATTGACACGCCTTGATTTCATTCGTATTATTCTTTGGTGTCACTTGAACCGTCGTTGTATTCTACGACTCCCGTGCTTTCTATTTTGAAGCCATTGTTGTTGTCATTGTTCTCCTCCCGCTCTTTTTGCTTATGCCAAAGGGGGAGAGATATAATAATAACGATGTTCTAAATGAAAATTTAAAGCACTATTCCAAGAATCTAATTTGATATGTTAGATTCAGGGGGAGTTAAGATATATAAATAGATTTTCAAATCCGATATTTCAATAACCTTCATTTGGTATTCGATATTTCAATAATTGATTCTCATATTATATACTTCACTCGTCTGCTTGATACGTATTATTATTGTTTAAATTGGAATTAACGTGTGTTCAATGCAGGGGGAGTAAGTAAATTTCATTTAAATTATTATTTTTGATTATTATTTATGTTGGTTTGTCATCACCAAAAAGGGGGAGAATGTTGGATATTGGACTCCCCGGATTTGGTTTTGGATGATGAACAAACATAAATATATCGTGAACTAACACTTTGTGAGCGCAGTTATGGAGATCGTCGCCAAATTCATATGAATATCAATTACGACGTCTCAAGACTTCTCGAAGCACGTGATCGTATGCCTAAAGCTTCGTTGAAGCTTATGGACCATTTTAGAAGTCATGAAGATTCGATTGAAGCTATTGAAGACGGTATCGTCAAGTTTTATTTATAGTCTTTAAGCTTCTTTCGTAGATTGTTAAGCCTTGAGTAGGTCTTACGGTTTAAATCTTCATAACGCTCATATCTTAGCTCTAGGATCTTAGTAGAAGTCCATACAATCTTTCCCGAAGCATCGCGCTTCGATTCGCGACTTCTTGTGCATGTTAGTTGGTTCAAGAAGAAGAACTGACCGACTAGATGGTGATCTAGTCGGTCGGTAAAGCTTCTTGGACCGACTAGTTTTTGTCAGTCATTTCCAAGCTCTTTACTGTTTACAGTTAGTCGGTCTAAGTTGACTCACCGACCGACTAGTTTGTGAACTAGTCGGTCAGTGATGCTTCTGTGACCGACTAGTTGAGCTTTCCCTGTACATGCACATTTGAGCCTGAGCTACTGTTTATCCTTAGTCGGTCTGTGTTCATTGATCGACCGACTAGTTGATGAACTAGTCGGTCAACTTTCCTTCTTGGACCGACTAGTTTAGCTTTACTGTACATGCCAATTTTTCACCTAACTTACTGTTTATCGTTAGTCGGTCTATGCTCATTTGGCAAACGACTAGTTGGTGAATTAGTCGGTCAACATTTGTTCTTGGACCGACTAAGTCTATTTGTGCTCAGACTTCAGTTTTATCTGTTAGTCGGTCTCAGTTGAGTAACCGACCGACTAGTTGTGAAACTAGTTGGTCAGCTACTCTTCTTGGACCGACTAGTTCCTTTTGTCTGTGCTTTGATCTTTTCTCTGTTCACTCATTAGTCGGTATACATTAATTGACCGACCGACTAGTTGATGAACTAGTCGGTCGGTGGTTGTTCTTTGACCGACTAGTTGGGTTCAGAAAAGAGCCGTTGGAGCATTTAATGACTCGAATTTCTTTCTCTCTCTTATTTAACCTATATATACTTGATGGGCTGCATTCATTACAGTAAAGGCTGATATTATTGCAAGTTTAGAGATCAAGAGAAATCATTCCAAGCTCATTCAAAGCTCTTTCATTCCATTCAATAATCTCTCCTCACTCTTACTTCCAAAGAGAGATTCATTGAGTGTGAAGCCTTCCAAGCCAAGTGCTTGATTCTAGGTCACCAACATCCCCATAGCTCTCCATCGCTGATCTACATCTTGGAGCTAGGGTTTGGTGCCACTTCTTCTTCCTCAAAATCATCTTTGCCCTAATTCGTAAGCATTACTCAAGGCATAGGTATTTTGTCGGTTAGAAGTTTCTTATTTCATTTCAATTCATATTGTAAGTTTCACTCTCGGTTGTGAGAGTGTGGTTGTGATCCCGGGTTGTGGGAGTCACAAATTACTTTGTGTATGATTTGACTTGTGAAGGTTTTTCACAAGTATTTCATAGTGGAAATCTTGAGTTAGGGTTTCTAACTCAAGTATCCGGAGGGGATCCGGGTGGTTGGGACGTAGGATCACCGGGAACAAGTCGGGGAGACTTGGGTGGATCCGAACCCAGTAATATCTATTGTTAGCATTGTTAATTTTGTTGTTGTCTTCAATTTAAGCTTCCGCAAATTGATTTGGTAGTTGTTTGCACGATAATTAGGAATTATACTCCTTGTTATTTTTAAAGTACTATTCACCCCCCCTCTAGTACTTGTGCAGTAGCTTGTAGGGTATTACAGTTTATGCTTGCTTATGTGCCTCCGTAGTGTGTATAGTAATTTTGTTGAGTGCATGGTAATTTCCTACGTGAATGGCTATATGGTTGACTATGACATGAGTTGGATGTATAAGTGGATGCTTATGATTGTATTGGATATGGTGTAGCGAGTGTTATTATTGTTTGTTAGTAGTGCTAGTAAGCCTATTATTGTTAGGATTCTTATTGTTGTGCTGGTATGTTATTGGTATTAGTGAATGGTATTGGAATTATTGTTGTTGTTGTTGTTGTTGTTGTCATTAGTATTACTATTGTTGTTAATGTTGATGATGTTGTTATTATTGGTATTATTGTTTGGGCCCTAAGGAAATTTTAGTGGCTAGAGTTGGTTGGGCTTACCTTTTATTGTGTTGGGTTTACTAGTGGGCTTGGTTTATTATGAAGAAGAGTGTAGGGTAGTGGCATACTTTTAATTAAGAATGGGATTGTGTGTATAGTGAGATGATAAGAATAAGGAATGGCACACTTGTACATAATTTTGAGTGTGTATATGTGGAAAGATGAGAAGAGTGTAGAGAATGCCAAACTTGTAAATCCCTAAGCTTCTAAAAAGGAGATTTTTATTTGATTCTTCTTCATCTTTTCTACACACTTCTTCTCCCTTCTCCATCATTCTCTTTTCTATTTTCTTTTTCTCTTTCTTCTCCTAAGCCTGGCCAAGTTCTCCCCTAAGCCAAAAAAAGAAAGAAAGAGGAAGAAAGAAAGAGAGAAAGAGGAAGAAGGGAAAGAGGAAGATTGAAGAGAAAGAGAAAGAGAAGGAGAAATCAAGGGGGAAACCAAGGAAAGGAGAGGAAGAGGAAGTAGGAGGAGAAGAGAGGAAGCTCTCATGGAGGTAGGATTCCCATCTCCACCTTGTGTTTCATATGCATGCATGTTTCCTTGTGAATTAGCTTAACTTTCATGTTCATGAATCTGTTCTGAAATTTCCAGCAAATTAAGCCTCTGTTAAAATGTACATATCTCCTAATCTAGATCAAAATAGAATCTATAAAAAAATATATTCATGTATTTCACGAATTCCTACCCCAAAATCATATAAAATGTGACATATGTTCAATTCAGAAATTGGTAGTAATAATTCCACTTTTGCAACAGGTCTGTATTTCATCCAGTCTGGATACACTTTAGCAAATCCTAGCTCAGTCTCTGCACACTCCATGGAATTTTGTATTCTTGGTCTCGTTGTAAAGTTAACAACTTTTCCTACAACTTTGTCTCAGTGCAAATTTTTGTGATTCGAAATGCAATATAAATTAAAATAGCAATATTTACAGCCCTCAGAATCTGTCTGAGAAAAAGATTTGACAGGCTTCACCAAGAAATTCAACATAAATCATATATTTTATGTCTTTGCATGAAATTTTATAAGTGAATCCATAACTACTAGATCTACAACTTTCATTTAGGAAAATTTGTCCAATTCGCAATGAAAACTAATGATATATGGCCAAATGTTGTGACTGTCTCCAATTTCCAGCAAGCTGAAATGTTTAAGAGATGCTATAACTATGAGTTGATGCTAAATTTCCCTCTAATATGCATGTGCATTATTGTTACTTGAAGTAGGAGTTCATTGTGATATTTTCTCTTGGATTTGCTCATGTTATCATGGCGATGTTAATAACTCCGTCATGTGTTCGATGAAATGCCTCAATGAAAGAAATTCATGGAAATGGGAGATGTGGCCTTGTGTATGTTCGTAGAATGAGTTATAATATGGATGCATGATGTCGGGGGACAAGTATGGCATGGCTTCAGCTATGATGTGTTGATGAATTGTTGTGACTAGGATAAAGGGCAAGACACTTCAGTGCGTGACCCATTTTGATATGAGAATTTGTGAAGCCATGCATATATGACTCCCATATTGTTGATATGATGTTAAAATAAATTCGTTAAATAACTCAGTCCTCTTAAAGGAGGGTGACACGGGGTTTGGGGGAACCAAAGTAATAGGTGGACATAAGGGATGGACCGGTTGTGGTTTGCACTCCTGACGTAGCCCATGAAGCGGGGAGTGGCAGATATAATGAGGATTATGGAAAGGGCTCCTTTGTTAACAGCATTGCCCGCTTGGCTCAGTCCATAGCATGTCTGGGGGAGTTCCAGTCCCACCTCAACTGTGGGAGGGAGGTCCGGTCCCAAAAGGGTCCTACCCACTACCTAAGTTCCAAAACGCTAACCAACGACTAGTAAATGTTGTTTACTTGTGTAATTTCTTTTTGGTGGCTGCCTTGACTTTTTACGTTATATATGATTCGTAGTACTAACTCTCTTTTGCAGCAACACACCCGTGTAGCAGGGACGTTTTCCTACTATTGCCTTAATATTATGTAGTATGTCTTCCTTTGCATGCTATGCTACTGTATGTCATATTCCATGCATAGTATCTCATGCATGTAAATGATACACTACGTGTAGGTTGGATATCCTAGTGGGACATGTGTTGACGCGCCCCCGTTGATTTTTTCAGGTGTGGTTCTTGGAGATGGCAGTTAGAGCTGGAGGTTGAGTTCGGAGTTCTGTTGTTGGGAGTTGGAGCTTAGGTTGAGTGGAGAGGGGTGAGGAGAGAGCTATGTGTACCTTGGGTTTTCTTTTGGGGTGAGAGATGCGTGTACTATATGACTTGATGCTTTGGAATGCTTGAGATGTATATGAAATTGTAAGGATTGTTAGTTCTGTGGCTTTGTGTCATTTAGTGTTTATTGGTTGGCAGTTTGTTGAACACTACATGTACTACTCTCAGCAGTGCGCAGTGGACCTACTTGTGTTTGTATTTTATTCATATTTTCCTCCATAACACGTGCAACTCAGGGTATCCTGGGGAGCAGAGCGTTACATTTTGGTGGCCCATGCAAGGCACCGCACTGCGGCTGTGTAAGGGTAGTGCGTGTAGTGTTCAGAGGGTAGTTGACTCTTAAGGTGGGTAGGAATTTTGCCTTAAGATAGAGCCCCGATATCAGAAGCTTGAGGTATAGAGCCCTGAGGGTAGACACTGGAGTGTTGATTGAGTAAGAATGTGTGTACATGTCTATTTGTGTATGTATGTGTACCTATGCATCTATGGCTCTATATGTGTTGATTATGGCTTGCCGAGTATATTGAGATGATATACTCATGTGTATATGACTATGATATATGTACGAAGGATTATATCGCTCTGTGATTGTGTTTGAAGTATATGTGTTAATACGTAGTTAATGTATGAGTAGTATGTGAGATTGAGCTATATACTTGACTGGGATGCATGTAGTGTATAGATATACTATGTAGTGGCTATATATTGTATGAGATATATGCACATGTAGAGTGTGTAGATGCATGTGTGGATCCTTGGGTTCCACCCATGTATGTGTGGATGTGCCTTAAGAGTATTAGTGTTATAAGTTGATGTAAGGTATGCCGTTTGTATTTATAGTTTGTGATATATATGTGCATGCTGATTGTGTAGATCCATGTGTAGATCTTTGTGTACCACTCAAGTATGAGTGGGTATGCCCCAGGTGTATTAGAATTGTGTGTTTGATATATATATGGAAGATGAGTATGGTTTCCTGTCTGGTTGTAAGTGGGTACGCTTACGCTGGAGCTGAATAAATGTATCATTATATGAATATCTGTGTATGTTGGTATTGTTGTATAAGACTTTATGTAATGACATGTGTGTCTATGCTTGGGATCGATTGACCCTACAGTATATATCTGATCCCCCTAGGCTTTGTCCTCGGTTAGAAAGTTCGAGAACAGACTTTATTTTAAGGTGGGTAGAATGTAATGGCCCTAGTGCCATATACAGTGGGGTATGTATTTTTGTTTGATATGTAGTGTATGCTTGCTTGTGTGCCTTCGTAGTGTGTATAGTAATTTTATTGAGTGCATGGTAATTTCCTACGTGAATGGCTATATGGTTGACTATGACATGAGTTCGATGTATAAGTGAATGTGTGTGATTGTATTGGATATGGTGTAGTGAGTGTTATTATTGTTTATTAGTAGTGTTGGTAAGCCTATTATTGTTAGGATTCTTATTGTTGTGCTAGTATGTTATTGGCATTAGTGAATGGTATTTGAATTGTTGTTGTTGTTGTTGTCATTAGTATTACTATTGTTGTTAATGTTGATGATGTTGTTATTATTGTTATTATTGTTTGGGCCCTAAGGTAATTTTAGTGGCTAGAGTTGGTTGGGCTTACCTTTTATTGTTTTGGGTTTGCCAGTGGGCTTGGTTTATTATGAAGAAGAGTGTAGGGTAGTGGCATACTTGTAATTAAGAATGAGATTGTGTGTATAGTGAGATGATAAGAATAAGGAATGGCACACTTGTAATTAAGGTTGAGTGTGTGTATGTGGTAAGATGAGAAGAGTGTAGAGAATGGCAAACTTGTAAATTCCTAAGCTTGAAGAAATGAGATTTTTATTTGATTCTTCATCATCTTTTCTACACACTTCTTCTCCCTTCTCCATCATTCTCTTTTGTATTTTCTTTTTATCTTTCTTCTCATATGCATGGCCGAATTCTCCCCTAAGCCAAAAAAAAAAGAAGAAGAAAGAAAGAGGAAGAAAGAGAGAGAGAAAGAGGAAGATTGAAGATAAAGAGAAGGAGAAATCAAGGGGGAAACCAAGGAAAGGAGATGAAGAGGAAGAAGGAGGAGAAGAGATGAAGCATTCATGGAGGTAGGATTCCCATCTCCACCTTGTGTTTCATATGCATGCATGTTACCTTGTGAATTAACTTAACTTTCATGTTCAAGAATCTGTTCTGAAATTTCCAGCAGATTAAGCCTCTATTAAAATGTGCTTATCTCCTAACCTAGATCAAAATAGAATCTGAAAAAATAATATTCATGTAGTTCATGAAATCTGACCCCAAAATCATATAAAATTTGACATATGTTCAATTCAGAAATTAGTAGTAATAATTCCACTTTTGCCACATGACTATATTTCATGGAGTCGGGATACACTTTAGCAAAACTTAGCTCAGTTCTGCACACTCCATGGAATTTTGTATTCTTGGTCTCGTTGCAAAGTTGACAACTTTTCCTACAACTTTGTCTCAGTGCAAATATTCGTGATTCGAACTGTAATATAACTTAAAACAGCAATCTTTACAGCCCTCAGAATCTGTCTGAAAAACAGATTTGACAGGCTTCACCAAGAAATTCATCATAAATCATATATTTCATGTCTTTGCATGAAATTTTATTTGTGAATCCAGCACTACTATATCTACAACTTTCATTGAGGAAAATTTGTCCAATTCGCAATAAAAACTGATGATATATGGCCAAATGTTGTGATTGTCTCCAATTTCCAGCAAGCTGAAATGTTTGAGAGATGCTATAACTATGAGTTGATGCTAAATTTTCCTCTAATATGCATGTGCATTGTTGTTACTTGAAGTAGGAGTTCATTGTGATATTTTCTCTTGGATTTGCTCATGTTATCATGGCGATGTTAATGACTCCGTCATGTATTCGATGAAATGCCTCAATGAAAGAAATTCATGGAAATGGGAGATGTGGCCTTGTGTATGTTCGTAGAATGAGTTATAATATGGATGCATGATGTCGGGGGACATGTATGGGCATGTCTTCAGCTATGATGTGTTGATGAATTGTTGTGACTGGGATGAAGGGCATGACACTTCAGTGCGTGACCCATTTTGATATGAGAATTTGTGAAGCCATGCATACATGACTCCCACATTGTTGATATGATGTTAAAATAAATTCGTTAAATGACTCAGTCCTCTTAAAAGAGTGTGACACGGGGTTTGGGGGAACCAAAGTAGTAGGTGGACATGAGGGATGGACCGGTTGTGGTTTGCACTCCTGACGTAGCCCATGAGGTGGGGAGTGGCGGATATAAGGAGGATTGTGGAAAGAGTTCCTTTGTTAACAGCATTGCACGCTTGGCTCAGTCCATTGCATGTATGGGGGAGTTCCAGTCCCACCCCAATTGTGGGAGGGAGTTCCAGTCGCAAAGGCTCCTACCCACTATTTAGGTTCCAAAACGCTAACCAACGACTAGTAAATGTTGTTTACTTGTGTAATTTCTTTTTGGTGGCACCTTGTGCATTTCCTTCTTGTCACATGCCTTGACTTTTTACCTTATATATGATTCTTATTACTAACTCTCTTTTGCAGCAACACACCCGTGTAGCAGGTACGTTTTCCTACTATTGCCTTAATATTGTGTAGCTACGTCTTCCATTGCATGCTATGGTATGTACATCATATTCCATGCATAGTAGCTCATGCATGTAAATGATACACTATATGGAGTTGGGATATCCTACTGGGACACGCGTTGACATGCCCCTGTTGACTTTTTCAGGTGTGGTTCTTGGATATGGCATTAGAGCTAGAGGTTGAGTTTGGAGTTTTGTTGTTGGGAGTTGGAGCTTAGGTTGGGCAGAGAGGGGTGAGGGGAGAGTTATGTGTACCTTGGGTTTTCTTTTGGGGTGTGATATGCTTGTACAATATGACTTGATGCTTTGGGATGCTAGAGATGTATATGAAATTGTAAGAATTGTTAGTTCTGTGGCTTTGTGTCGTTTAGTGTTTATTGGTTGGCTGTTTGTTGAACACTATATTTACTACTCTCAGCAGCGCGCAGTGGACCTGCTTGTATTTGTATTTTGTTCGTATTTCCCTCCGTAACTCTCGCTGCTCAGGGTATCCTGGGGAGCGGGGCGTTACAATTAGGATGGTATGGAGTACTAATTCATTTATTCTCATTTATTTAGAAAGTAAATTTCTAATGTGCCATGCCATGCCACTTCCTCCTTGCTAGGTGTCATTTTGAGAGTAATTTTCACCCAGCTCTTTACTAGGTGTCATTAGGAGGATGAATCTCACTTAACTCCAAGCTAGGTGGTATGAGGAGAAGAGATTCAGGGATGATTCATCCATGGAATTAGAATTTAAAAGGGGAAATTTTTTAGAAAAGAAAAGGGAAAGAGAATTTTTTTCATGCTTTCATTCTCCCTTTACATCTCTCTCCTTTGGGCCACACCCTCCTCCTTTCTCCTCCCTTAGCTCCACCTCTCCCACCACCATTCCACCACCTCTCCCACCACCATTCCACCACCTCAACCTCCTCTCCTTCCACCTCCAAAAACAAAACAAAGAGGATATTCTCCTTACAACAATAAACCACAAAGATCCTCATTTCACCAATAATCTTTGAAGAGGAATTGAAGGAGAAGGAGTTGAAGGAGATAGAGCTTAAAGTTCTCCAAGGAGAGAAGGGCCAAAGACAATTTGAAGGACATATTAAGGTAGGTCTTCTAGCATTTTTAGTAGGATTTTATTTTTAGGATCGTTCTTAGGAAGAGGTAGTTCCATGCCATGAGTATATATTTTGTTAATAGGTTTTCTATGTTGTAAGATATGTTAGTGTGTTTATTATGCTCATCATATATTAGTATAGTCATATATTTAATCTAGTATGCATTTATGCTTATTTTAAGCTTCCTATATGCATGGGGTTATGTTCATGTTAATATGTTATATGTTAGTTCCATGCTAATACATTATAGGTTAATGTGTTAGTTACTTGTTAAAATGTTAGTTTCATGTTAAACTTTAACTCCATTGTGGTTCCATGTTGTATGTTAATTTCATTTTATATGTTAGTTTCATGTTAATGTGTTAAATGTTAGTCCCATGTTAGTTTGTTATATGTTAAATGTTAATCTCATGTTAGTATGCCAATATGCTCCTATGTTCATGCTAATATTAGTATGCAAATATGTTAGCATGTAACATTTTTAGTATGCCATGTGTTAGTGTACTTTCCATATGTATAGCTCATTTATGACATATGTTAGTAGCTCATTTGTTGGTATCCAAAAATACTAGTAGCTTCATTTGTTAGTAACTTGCCATATGCTAGTATGTCAATTTGCCACATTATGTAGCATGTCACATTATCTTAGCATGTTAATCGTTAGCATGTCAATTTTGCTATGAGGTTGTCAATTTGTAGTATGTCAATAATTTCATATTAATATTGTTATGCCATGTTTCATGCTAATAATTAGATGGAGAAATGCTAAGTGTCATGTTGCTTAGATTAATGTATGTCATTAAATATCATGTTAAGATGTTAATGCTAGAACTAATGGTTGAATGTTAAGTGCCAATAATATTTTTCAAACTCATGCCAATATGATGGTTATATTAACATTTGTATGCTAGTTCTATGATTTGTTATATTGGATGAAATGCTAATAATTAAATCAAGGCATCAATGTATCAATGAAGTGTTGTAATATTATTTCTAATGGGAATTGTGATGCGATGTTTATAGTTAGAAAACACAACATCGGTAATTTGATAAAAGAAATGAGAAATTGTGGATGCGGTAATTGAGACTGCCAAAATGATAGAAATGGGAAATTGATTCATAAACTAAGAGTGAGGAAAAGTGTTAATTGTCTGGAACGTTCGATCCATTCGAAAGTGGGTTAGACTCCAGATACAGGTTTGGGGGGGAAATGCGTGTAAATTATAGGAGTTAAGGAGCAGAGAGATGATAGTTTCTCACTCGCTTTGTCACTCCCAGAAGGGGGAGTTGACTAGAGTTAGAGAGGCTGGTGGTGTACTCATGATGCATCATTCGGTAATTGTTGATTTTCTCCGTTTGTCCCGATAAGAACCGAGATTTATCTCACTCCCGTACCTTGCTCCGCTCGGGTGGGGAGTCACGAGAGGCCCCTCCAGTGCCAGTGTCGCTGGTTGAGGTACAACTTTTCACCCACCCTGGGTGAATTCCGGCTCCTTAGCATCCTACGATTTACTCGAGTTTCCAAATATTAACTAATCACCTAAACTTTTTACTAAGTTAATTTAAAATGTATATTCCTCAGTTCCTTTTTATTTTCAGTGCTTGTATGTTGTATTTATTTAAATTTATGCATTAATTTTGTGATTATGGTGTCACCAATAGATAGATGACTAGTTAGAATGACCTGTTCTAAAACTGGATCCTACTAGTGATGTTAGGAATTCCTACTGGGCCACGCGTTGACGTGCCCCTTTGTATTTTTCAGGAGTAGGACCAGAGTAGCAGCCTGGGCGGTTCCCGACACCAGAGACCGTTTCCAGTTCAGAGGTAGAGCCTGCGGGCGACTTTGCCTAGTTGGACTTCCTTAGGGTAGATTAATGGGTGCGTTGTACTGGGTGTGGACACCTTTTTTGTACTTTTTGGGATGGGGTTTCTCTTTTTGTTGTACACCCACTTTTGTACCCCCCCTTGTATAATTGATGTATGTATAAAGTAATTTGTGTTATATAATGTAATAAAATGAATGATTGTGTTCCTTCTATAGTGTGTTTCTCTGTGTTGTTGTTGTGTTGAGTTTGGAGCATCGTCCGTACTTCTAAGCACGTGCGCAATGGCCTGCAAAATTTTTCTGTTTCGTGCATTACTTATCTTCTCTCTTCTTGTCTTTCTTCTTCACATCCGTATTAGGAATACCTGATACGGATTCATACTTTTCGGGTATCCTAGAGATCGGGACGTGACACTTATGGAAGCTTGCTCATAATCCAACATTGGTATCAGAGCAATTTTTACATATGATCTTAATTTTTCTGCTATTTATAACATGCGTGCGGACGATGTTTGTACTTCTATTGTGGCTTGTAAAGCTCTCTAGGTGTTTATTTTAATTATGTATTCATAGTGTCAACGAGCACTGATTTTATGTAATTAATTTTGGCCTTCGTTCGTATTTATTATTTTTCAAAGGAAATGCCCTTTTGCAAATGTATATTAAATATAAGAGGTGGAGCTACCTGAAGTTGCTAAGGGCAGGAGATCCATCGAGCTGAGATGGGCTAAAGAAATGCTTTGCACGGTGTTGCTAGGTGATGGCCATTCTACTTGGACTATGGAATTGCCTTAGTTAATTAGGGTGTACTAGAGGGCTTACATGCATTCTATGATGATTGTAATTTACTTTCATGTGACGTGTAAATTACAATGGTTTTCATATTTCACAGCATGACATATAATTTGATATTGTAAATGTCCTACCGTTGCTCTGCCATAGTGAGCTAACCTATGGTGATGACGTGGTCGCCCTTATGCAATAATTTATGTGCTTTTGGTTTTTCGAAAATTGTTTTCGAAAATTAGACTTCCTTTCTGTTATATGATAACTGCATGGGATGTTTATGTTATGAAATTGTAGATTCTAAAAAATGTTGGTTTTAAGAATCACCTAGAATTATGCTTAACTAATTCGAAAAAATCCATAAACATATCAATGAATCATATTTTGATAATAGACTTCTTAAGGTATCCGCGAACCAATGTCTAGAATCGTTTGTTGTCTAGGACTAGATTATCCTAGTATGGCTTGCCTTAGCTAGGGAAAAGTGATCCTAACCTAGCCAAATCTGCCTGACCGTGTTCAACTAGATCAACATAGAACTCTAATTATCAATATTACCAGCATTAATTATATCTAGTCAATTACGTTAATGACCCTTTTCAAGATTAGCAGTAACCCTCTTTGCTTTTGGAATTTGGCAACTCGGGATGCTTGGTATTGTTGTTGGGCATACTCAAGCCATAACATAGTTATATTTTAGGAACCAATTCAATTATATATGTGATGTAGTTCAGTCTAACCCAAACCATCATGTCATGAACAGTACCAAGCATCGGTGTAAGTTAGGACTGGACAAGAAAGCAAGGGTATGACTAGACTAGTCATTATGATTTGTTGGACACACTCAAGGTCATAAATGACGATAGATAAAAACTGATAAGAACTCACATATGATGTGATTGATGAGGAGTCATCTACCGATCACAGAGTCGAGAAACTTGTTGGGCATACTCAAGGTTATGAAACTCTATGTGGTTGTGTCCCTTTCCCACTAAATATCACTATTCGTTCAGTCTCTATGGGTTGAGATGATCGCTAAAATAGTGGGAGGATATAGTTAGATAAAAACCAATCTAACTATGTTAAAAAATTATAAATGCATGCTAAATTAAAGGTTTCTATTTTTTGCAACATGTCGATCGGACTTAAAAATATCCTAGACAAAAATAGGCTAATTGGTGATAACAATGATGACTGGCTAAGGAATATGAAACCTGCACATGAGAAAAAGAAGAAGGGGCATACTGATGCCTCAACTTCTACTATAATGGTTATACGAAGTATAGTCCTTTACATTACTTCTAATGCATATGTATTGGATACCGGTGTGGGCTCTCACATCTGTAATAAGTTACCAGGAATGCGAATTAATAGAATGATGGAAAAAGGATGAGGTCGTTCTCCAGGACGGCAATGCAGTAAGTGTTACTGCTGTGGCTGTAAGAGACATCCAACACACCTTGGTGAGCGGTGACAACTTGCTTTTGAAGCAATGCAATTATGTCTTCAATTTTCTATGCAATGTTATCTCCATCTCGGCTTTGGATAGAGATGGATATACATTTACTATCAATGAAAAGATTACGAACACTTTCCTTGATGGTAAAGTGCTGGGACTTGGGACTCTGATAGGGATGGCAGTAATGGCCTGACCCGCCGGGCCCGACCTGGCCCGATCCGATTTTGACCCGGCCTGACCTGGCCCGCAGCCGGGTTGGGGCAAGCTTGGGCTTTTTATGCGCCCCGGCCCGCCCCGGCCCGCCCCGTCCCGCCCCGGTAAACTATAGAGGTTCTAAAAAATCTTACTATTTTGATGTGGACCATGCAATCAACGAATAACCCACAACTCATATTCTATTCCACGGTTCTCCTAATTGGACCAATTCCCAATTCCAAATTACCAAATAAATCAAAATTCTCTCAATTCACAAATAAACTTTTTATTTGGGATTCATATGGATGGCACTAATGACCTGACCCGACCAGCCCGACCCGGCCCGGCCCGGTTTTGGTAAGAAAGAACCCGCCCCGCCCTGACCTGCGCCCCGCCCCGCCCCGGCCTATAGATGAGTCAGGGCAAGCTTGGGTAGTTAAATACCCGCCCCGCCCCGCAATATTGCCATTCCTAGACTCTGAATAATGGTGTGTATACTTTGTGTAACGATGTTATACTAAACGTTAATACACGAAAACACATGGAATCAAATTATAATGAGACATATCTCTCGCACTGTAGACTAGGTCATATCAGATAGAAGAGATTTAGCAAGTTACATAAAGTGGTGTCTTTAGGCCTATCGAATTATGAATCATATAACACTTGCGAGTCTTGCCTTAAAGAAAATATGGCCAAAACTCTTTTTGTAGGACAAGGGTAGAGAGTTACTAAACTCTTGGGTCTCATACATTCGGATGTATGCAGACCCATGTCTACGTTAGCTAGAGAGGGATATTCATACTTTGTTATGTTCGCTAATGATCACTCTAGGTTTGGACACATGTTCTTGATGAAACACAAGTCCAAAACTTTTGAGCGATTTAAAGAGTATCGTAACGAAGTAGAAAAACAGACTGGCAAAAGTATCAAGATCCCTCGATCTGATCGAGGATGAAAATACTTGAGCCTTGAGTTCCTTGCATATTTAAAAGAGAATGAGATTCTCTCTCAAGTCATGCCTCCCTACGCACCTCAGTGTAATGGTGTGTCGGAGAGAAGGAATCACTTTGTTTGATATGGTGCGATCCACAGTAAGTGACGCTGAGTTACCAACCTCCCTTTGAGGCTATGCTATAAAAATTGTTGCTTATATTCTCAATAGAGTTTTGTCTAAATCTGTGCTGGTGACTCCATATCAGATAGGGAACGACGATGAACCTAACCTTAAACATCTTCAGGTATGGGGTTGTCTTGCATTTGTTAAAAGAAATAATCCAGACAAACTAGAGGATAGATATGTTTTGTGTAAATTCATTGGGTACCTGAAACATTCAGTAGGGTACATCTTCTACCACCAAGAACAACAAAAAAGGTTGTTGTCTCCAAACATGCCACCTTTTTAGAAAAGGAGTTCCTTACGAAGGAAGCCGTTTGTAAGGTGGTAGATCTGGATGAATTTTCAGAAGAAGAATTAACACAAGAACAAGTGTCAAAACCAGTGGGAGAGGCAGATCCTGATATTTTCCAACCAGTCGTCAGGAAGTTTAGTAGGATTCCTCGAGCCCCTAAGATGTACTACGGTTTTCTCATAGATGGAGGGGTCGAGAATAGCATCATAGTTGAAGATGACCTTGTTAGCTTCTATGAAGCCATTCAGAGTAAAGACTCTAAGAAATAGCTTGATGCAATGAAATCCAAGATGGAATCCATGCGCGTTAATAAGGTATGTACCTTAGAGAACACGCCCAAGGTAATTTTTTCCATTGGATGCAAGTGAATCTTCAATAAAAAGATTGGTGCAGATGGAAATATAGAAACGTACAAGGCTAGACTGGTTGCAAAAGGTTATCATCAGATTCTAGGAGTTGACTATGACGTAATTTTCTCACCAGTAGCCATGTGCAAGTCTATTCGGATTATACTCACTATCGCTGCCTATTCGACTATGAAATCTGGCAAATGGATATAAAAACTGCTTTTCTAAATGGCATTTAGAAGAGCAAATTTACATGACCCAGCCAGAATTTATCGAGGTCAGTGAGAGCGAAAAGAAAGCATGTAGACTGCATAGGTCCATTTATGGACTTAAGCAGGTATCAAGGAGCTGGAACATCCAATTTGACAAATAAGTCAAAGAGTTTGGCTTTGTCAAAAATGAAGATGAACTTTGCATTTATAAAAAGACCAGTGGAAATTCTTTAGTCGTCCTTGTATTGTATGTGGATGACATTCTTTTGATAGGAAAAAACATAGGCATCTGTCAAAGAATGGATGTCGAGCAATTTCTCCATGAAGTACTTGGGAGAAGAATCATACATACTCAGTGTGAAGATCTATAGAGATACATCTAAAAAGATGTTAGGACTATCCCAGTCTAGGTACATTGATACCGTGCTAAAATGGTTTAGCATGGTGAATAGCAAGGGTGGTCTCATACCCGCCAATTATGATATAACTATATCCAAGAATATGTCTCCAAAGACTGATGATGTGATCATTTTAATATTTGTAACCGCAAGCGTACGACAGCATCGTAGCACTAACGGGTCGTCCACAGGGAGGTTGTGTGATCGAATAGTCGCCAATCCTATGCTATGATTAGCTATGTGAGAAGTAAATGTGGAATAGGTAGAAATAACATAGAAGAAATGGCTCTAGGGCTAGGTATCTCTCAAATGTGGATTGAACACGGGGATGAGCTCGTTATTCGGCTATCGAGTATATCCTAAGATGAGGATGTCGTTGGTTAGGTTGCCATCTACCCCCCCCCCCCCACTTCTGTGATGCAATGACAGGGCAACCCAATTATCACCTACCCCCCACTTCCGTGATGCTATGATAGGTCTACCCCTCGTGAAACCAAGCCTATTGTCATATGTCATTGTCGTACGACGGGTGCATGAAGTTGACAATATTTCCTAATACTGGCATCATTCAATAGCCAAACAATTTATTCAACCCATATTCAATTCCACAAATCGAGATCTACCGAACCCTAGATGGAAACTACTTACAAAGCATTAAGAATTCAGAGATTAATATAGAGAACAATAGTAAACCAGCAAAGCAATTATAAAATACGAAATAAAGAGAAAGAAATACTTATCTCAATGATTGCATTACATGGCGTTGACAATTCCAAGCTTACACCATGGAGGAAATCATATAAAACTAATCTAAACCTACTCCTACTCCTAAAACTAAGAAAAATGATGAAAATTGGAAGAAAACGAAGCTAGGGGTCATCCCTCAGCATAGGCGACGCACACGTCTTTAAATAGGAACCTAAAGTCCTAGCTGAAATCAGGCAAAACCCGACCTGACACGACCGCGTCGAGAAATCGATGCGGACGTGTCGATCTGGGAGAAGAATGGTCCTTGAAACCCTTCAAAATATGTGTCCACACGCGGTCGCATGGAAAATCCACGCGGTCGGGTGGCTACAGTGTTTGAAACAACACTTCTGTTTATTCTTTGGCTTTGTTCTGACATGGTTGCATGGATGACCACGCGGCCACATCGATCTGGGTTCAGCTCATTTAATTCAACTCAAATGGTCGTGTGGGGGCTCTTCTTAGCTCCTTGGGCCATGATGATCTACGCGGCCGTGTGTAGGAATCCACACGACCGTGTCGATCTGGGATCAGCTCCTCTCCAAATTTTTTGGTTGTGTGCTTCCATGCGGCCACGTGTGGTGATACACATGGTCACGTGGGGGTTGAAAATGACCAAATCTCTATCGATTTGACTCCGTTGCTTCGACTTGCCTCTTCTCTTCACTCATTTACTCCATTTAGCTCCATTTAGCTATATGTAAACCTGAAACATGCACAAACACCCAAAGAGTGAAATGAAACGATAAAATGAAGTGGGAATTTATATAGTATAATGCATGGATAATCCCCACTGAAAACATATAAAATATACACTCATCAACTGCCTTGGAGAGTGATCGCATGAAAAGGATCACATATTCTTCGGTGGTCAGATCCATCATTTATTCTATGATTTGTACCAGACCAGATATCGCTTTTGCACTTAGTGTAGTAAGTCGATATCAGGCTGACCCTGAGAATAACACTTAAAAGCAGTCAAGACAATCTCAAGTACTAGCAATGAACCATAGATTTGGTCTTGATCTATGGAGGTGAAGAACTCAAAATTGAGGGCTTCACAAACTCCAGTTTCCAGAGTGACTTGGATGATAGCAAGTCTATTTCAGGATATGTTTTTACCCTCAATGGAGGGGTAGTGAGCTGGAAGAGTTCTAAGCAGAACACTGTTTTCGATTCAACGATGGAGGCTGAATACATAGCAGCCAATGATGCGGCAAAGGAAGCAGTCTGGATGAGAAAGTTCGTGGACCAGCTGGGGATGGTGCCGACTGTTAACGATCCAATACCTGTGTATTATGATCATAATGCAACCATCAGTTTGGTCAAAGAACCGAGGCTGCATATGAAGTCCAAGCATATTCTTCATATATATCACCTCATCCGTGATTTAGAATCGAGGAAGGACATAAAACTCCTGAAGGTCCTAACAGAGGAAAATTTAGCAGATCCATTCACCAAGGCTCTACCACATGAACGTTTAGAGAGACTTAGGTGTAAAAGTGGTATGTGATACCATGATAATTGGGCCTGAGTGCAAGTGGAAGATGTTAGTAAATGTATGACATTGAGTCCAATTATTTTGTAATCGAAACATCTTGTTCAAAATAATAATATATTATTTGATACAATTTATCTGAGTATATTTATATATGTCTTGTCTGCATTTTATACTTAGGTAAAGTCATAAGACTTAGTGTGAGGTCGAACATGTATCGAGATGAGGTTCGTGATCATGGGGAAATATTTCGACTGCTAGTAGCATAGGTCTAAAACTGTTTGTAGTCGTAAATGCATCAAGAAAGGACATCGATGCATCAGATAGACTATTGTGTGCTCTGTCTTCACCGAGCGTTGGTGGTGATGATCTAATGATAATTTGATTTAGCAAAATCGAAGACGAGACACAAGTGCTCATTAGAGAATGAGTTTACTGAACGCCCCAACGAGAGCTGCTACATGGATAGCACATACAATACTGTCAATGGTATCTCATAAGTGATGATAGGTAAGCTGGTCCCTTGACTTGAGGTCATTGTAAGAGCCTGTGTATGAACAGTGTCACTTAGACCTCTGACCTAGCTTCGACGCATGACATGTTGAAAGGTCTTAGGTTGGGTGGCACTTGAAGCATATGAGGGGAGTAGTGGCCAATAAAGGATTCGTCACTCCCGTATGTGGGTAGTTAGTGTCATTGAAATGTACGGTCCTTAATGAAAATACTTGGCCGAGGTATGTTGGATATGATCTAACAAAGACAAGCTAAGACCGAATGATACTGATCGATCGTGAAGCTATTAGGGGTTGACAGTCAACCATACCTTAGGCTTCGTACAGTGACAAAGTATTGACGAATGTATTAAAACTGCGGAATTCATCACTGGCATAGCCAAGTGTACTCTCCACAATGCCTATGTCAAGGGACCGACCACGTAATGATGATACCAAACCAAGGATGGCAACTGCTGCTCGTGGTCACTGTCGTCAGGGGCTATGATAAACACTTATAGTAGGGTTGGCTGTAGGGTCTCACACATGTTGATATCCTCATTCAAGTAATATGAGAAAAATACATATGATGCATGGAAATTAATATGGTCACAAATG
Source organism: Scilla litardierei (assembly GCA_030789695.1). NCBI lineage: Eukaryota > Viridiplantae > Streptophyta > Magnoliopsida > Asparagales > Asparagaceae > Scilla > Scilla litardierei. The sequence continues at coordinate 436,595,089 of CM061142.1, read as the reverse complement.
GTTGTAAAGGGTATTTTGGTCACATATGATGTGACGTGAAAATCGAGCCATGAAAAGCATAGAAAATCCCAAAATGGAGTTCCCGATGACAAATAATGCCTTACCCCGTGTCTGGGCTTGAGACATGCCCGGGCGCAAGCCAGGGCATGCCCAGGCACCTGAGCCAGGGCACTGGTGCCCAAGCCCAGTTCTAGGCTGGGCGCTGGCACCCATGCCTAGCTGGGCAGGGCGCTGGCCTGCTTTAGGCCTGGGCACCAAGCCCAGCAGGCACCCCCATTAGGCGGGTGCCCAGCCCTAGCATGGGCACTTAGCCTAGGCACTCGTGGGTTAAGGCGGGGCCCAATGTGGGGCCCGCGGACTGAACAGTCTGCAGGATGTTTAGGGGGCTGGATTTGGCAATCTTTGAGGCCTCGTTTGATGGGTCAAACGACCTCAAAATTAAGCACATTTGTTTCTATGCGATTTCCATTTGATGCTTTTTAAAATGATGTGTTATTTTCATTTTTAGGCTTAACGGAGTGGAAGAATTAATTACTCAAAATTTAGTCCTTGAAAGGGGAAAACCTTGAGTTACTTTGGATTCTATTTTTAGTACCATATTGGTTATGATACTAGGCTGAAGACACAACTCACCCTATAAATAGGGTGCTCCCCTTCCTCATAAAACTTACACCAAGCTTAGATCAAGGGAGCTCATCCTAAATTAAAGTGAGCAAACCAATATCAAAGGCAACCAAATTTTTCCCTCTTTTCCTCTTTATTCCCTCTTTTAGGTTCTAGCAAAACTTGAAGGAATTTCTGATTTGATCTGAAGCTTGAGGCGAGGTTCAACCAAGGTGAAACTTTCTGGATCAAGTGGTCGCCTATTGACGAGGCGTTGCATTGCTTCGGGACGTCGTCTTAAGGAAGAGTTTTTGCGACTGCGAAAACTTAAGGTATGAATTTTAAGATTTATTCTAATAACAGAATTAATTAGATCTATCTTTGCAAGATAGTTTTGACCTTCTCCTTAGATAGTAAAAGATCCTGTAAAGGGTTTAAACATTTTATTCAGTATGGCTTTTTCAAACAGATACGATTTTTTGGTCTCTTTTCTTCTGATGCTTCCCATGTCTATTAAGCCTTGGGCTAGACGATCGAGAAAGCCATATGGAAGCTTGCTCAAAACCCAACAGAGACAACACCATGTGCTTGTAAGACAAGTTCATAGGAACGACTCGTTGAGATGCTTCTGTACGGTGTTCATACTTTGACGGTCAACAGAAATCTCTTAGGTGACAGTATGTGTTGCATAGTCCTTATTACCTGAGATTTGCTAAAGGACATTACACGTGGAAGGCTATACTTAGGCTTTTATCAAACATCAGCATTGCTCAATACATATGTACTCACTAGGTATAGTTGGAAGCATGCAAAGAGAGTGGCCATCAAGATGTGTTACATCTCCTCCGGTATGAGAGGTTAGTGTTGCACAGACTCAAATGTGATTCATAGTTAAGTCATTGGCCAAGGCAGACAGATAAATCTTTTAAAGTAAGAAGTTGTATTTAACCTCGTACTATATTTCACTTTGGCTTTAAGGTGTAGTAGGGTTTGACAGGAAGCCGTACCATAGACACCTTCGCGATATAGTGATGCTAAAGAGACCAGACTGCAGAGAATCTGTCATCTTATATGTCATCCTATATGCCAACGAAAAGTTCTTTTACCACTTGGGACCAAACCTCTGATATGTCATCTTATGATGAAGAAGAGGAAAGAAGGAGGGAGCCTACATGTGCTTCATGGCACTAGAAGATAATGAGGTAAACGATAAATCTGACTCATGATGAAGATCATGATAGAAAAGAAGAATTTCATAAACATTATGCGCAATATGAAAATACCTTAAAAGTACTCTTAACTCTTAAAAAGAAGCATAAAAATGTTCTAACAAAAATGATAATGAAACTACAAGGAAACTAAAAAAAGAAAATAAAGAATTAAAGAAGAAATTGTTAGATTAAAAAGTGAAACCATTTTTAAAGATATTCCTAAATTGAATGATGATTTAGAAATAAGATGCATAAAATTAAGTATTGAAAACCATAACTTAGTAGAAGAAAACAAACTTCTTAAAAATGAAAGTAAAGACATAAACAATAGGATTAATGAACTAGATAAGAATATTTCAAGTATTAAATTAAAATATGAAGATTTACATAAAAATGTTGTAAGATTTAATAAAGGTAAAGAAAATTTGAACAATTTATTAAAAGCACAAAACCCAACTAATAATAAACTTGGCTTAGGATATAATAAGAATGATAATAATCAAACTCGATAAAAACCTAAGCAAAATTATGCTTATAAATATACAAACTTTCCTAAGAAAACAACAAATAAAAATCCAAATCAATATAGGTCAAAAGAGATCTAAAAGTTTGGATTCCTTAAAAATGGTTCAATTAAAATGAAAAACAACTATGTTACTAATCTCATGGAAAATATTCATATGTCTAATAATTATAAATATGTAAACAATGAGAATTAAAAACCCAAATGGGTTTGGTTTCTAATTGAATGACAAACTTTTTGAAAGCACTAAGGTACCACAAACCCTAAAGATAATCTTATTGGTGTCTTAGATAAGAAAGGAACTAATAAAAAATGATTTTGATAACAAGTATTGCACAAAAGTGTAGTGAAAAACTTCTTACAATACATTCTATATATGATTAGTTAACTAGAACATGCATTGTAGTCGACGAATCATGCGTTTTGTCTGAATAGCTTTTCCAAGAATTAGTTGACTAGAACTACATTATTTGTTGTCTAATCCACAGACTAGTCAACTAACTGTAATGGTTTAGCTGACTAAGTGACCGATTTTGTTTTAGAAAGTATTCTGTTTTTATCATGTTATTTGGATCTCATCCAACTTAGTAAGCTAGAGTTTGGAATTTTATGACTAATTCCATGGACCCAAAAGAAATAGGGTACCAAGCTATTTCTTATTTTTAGGTATCCATTGATGTTACCCCCAAACAACCATATGATTCAAAGCGTCATCATTTGGAAAGAAGAAAATGCATAAACTCAGGGGGAGCTCTAAAATTTGATTTGCAACTTTGTAGCGGGAGCTCCATAAAATGTCTGTGAGTATTTCAAAATTTGGTTTTAATTTGTATTAACATGTAGTTTCTTGCATCTATTAGTGTCACTATCATGTGCTTACACATTGTCACATTCATGGAATAGGATGCAAATAGCAACAATATAAATACTTGATATCATTATGCTTGAAATATCGAGTCGCTTACACTTAGAAGTACACTCTGTTTGACTCATTCTAATCTTGAAGAATAAAGGGGGAGATAGATAGGGAGAGAAAAATTAATTTGATGATATACTTATTAATAAAGACAAAGGGGGAGAGAGATTAGATTATATACATAAAATATGATGGTTAACTCTTGATATCAGACACTTCTTGATCCATGTATTCATGTTTAGCACATTTCTTATTATATATGTGGTATCTAGCACAGTAATTACTAACGTGCTACAGGAAGAGCAAGTGTATATACATCATTTCTTATGTATTCATGTTTGTCATCATTAAAAAGGGAGAGAATGTTGGATATTGAGTTACCTCATGTGTATTTTGATGATGAGCAAACATGTCATCTAATCATCTATGAGTGCATGTAAGAAAGCATAAAGTAAATCAAAGAGCACTCAGCGTAAAGTGAGTTCGACTAAAGCATAGTAATCAATGGAATCAAGACAAGCAGCTCAAAGATTCAAGAATACAACATGAAGCTTAATATAATACTGTATTTAATGTAATTTTCTATTTGTCTTGATTAGCATGTTAAAACATTAGTTGAAGCTCCCTCTCACTTAGGAATTTTTTAGATAAGTTTTCAATATATTTAGACATGTTTTCAAAACATCACTAAGTGTTAGATGGACAAAAACCATGTTTTATAGGTTAGCTAACAGATATCTAGTTGGCCGATTGAACCAAGAAATCATAGGCTAGCAAGTAGGTTAATCTAGTCGACCAAAGTATATAACTAGTCGACTAACTTATAAGCTAGATGACTAGTGAGTGGATAATCGACTAGAAAATACAGAGAGCAAATAGCTTTGTGACATGCCTAGCCTAGTTGACTAGAAGACTCCACCTATTCGACTAGCTGTGCTTTTAGTCGACTAGGAAGTCTGTCGGGATCTCCTCCTTCCCGAGGATGATGGCAAGTAGTCAATAGAGAGCGTTGATTAGTGTATTAGAAAATCTACCGAAGGTAACTATTAGAGTTACCTAACTTTAACTTAATCAACAATAATATCTCAAGCTATAGAGTATGTAGTGGAATAAAACAAGTAAGATAAAATAACAATCACAGAAAAGTGGAATCATACGTAAACACAAGTATATACTGGTTCGGATACCCAAGTCTCACTTGTTGACGTATCCGATTCCAGCAACCCGAGTCCCACTTGGCTCAATCCACTATTTCCCAAATAGTATAATTGCCTCTTTCCAAGAGGTGTTGCTTACAACAATTTCTTCTCAAAAAATAAAACTCACCACATCAATACTTTGAGGATTTTCACTTAATCTATTGAATAAAGACAATTTTACATATAGTCTTGCTTGAAGCTTTGTGATGTGTTGGCTATAGTAGAAAACTTTGATATCTGAAGGTGTTGAAAATGAAGGATTTGATATCAATAAAACTTTGGCTAAAGAATTTAAGAAATTTTAAAACATAAGCCAAAGAAAATATGATTTTTGCTTAAAAGCTTTGCTCTTAGAAAACTCTTTTTCACTTGAAAAAAATGATCAATATTTGTTGCAAAAATCCTTAACAAACTCAACTTAAATAGGGGTGAAACCCCGTTGAAAAATGTTTCAAAAACACATATCCAACGGATTAAAAAAAAAATAGATTTTCGAAAATCACGACACTGTGTTTTCTTTCCGTTGAGTTATCGGTAATTTACTACAATACAACTTGTAATCGACTATCGAGACAATTGTGGTCGACTACCAGAGCAATCATCTAAAAAATAGACGGGGATGGAAAAGCTCTGCTGCGTCAAAGTCAATTTGACCTCGATTTCGTCATATTAAGGTCGAATCGAGTGGATTTGGTCGATCCTCGATGGTGGCACTGGGTCGTGTGGCTTGATCGCGAGTGAGAACAAGAGTGGAGCGAGAACAAGAGCAGTGTTCAGCGAGGAATTTAAAAGGCTTCTCGCCAAGAAAAGAACAAATGGGAAGATCATCATCACTTCAGAGCAAAGGAGTCGAATTCATAGGAGTGATGACCCGAGGGGACAGGTGGCTGAAGTATTTTTGTAGGTTATGATGTTTTGGGATGATATGCAGAAGTTAACAAATGTTTGAATTCTGATTTTTGGGCTCCTGATAGAGAAGAATTTCCGGAAGAACGCCTCCCTATCTTATAGGCCACATCTATTCCCTACACACCTAAAAATTGCACTAATCTTTCTCAGCGTGAACACACCATTTGTCCAAATATCTCTCAACTGAAACACATGCCATCACGAGAAAAGCTCGTGAAAAATCACAATGGATCAGGGTTAAGTCCATAAGGTTGGGTGAGTTTCACGTTTATCGGGCCATTAAGTCCACTACACCATCATAGAGTATGAATAAACAATGTGAAATCTTTTGCCTGCACTTGCTACAATATAACAATATTAGATCATGTTCTCTGCCATTGCACAAACCAAACGGCAACAAGTTTGTAATTTTTTTTTACAAGAAACACAATTACAGCCCAAAAAATCTCATGCATGAGAGGGGTAAAGCTACCTTTGATATGCAGTAGCAGCCCACATCAATTACATATCGAGTAAAATAGTTGGTTTCTTTGTGTCCATTCACGGTAAAACTATTACAGCCAAATATGACGCTCAGAACAAAAACAAACAAATAATTGGAAAGATTGTGCATGCATCATCTTCACTTCCATTTCTGGCGAAGTTTCTACATTGTCATCTATGAAACATTTGCTCTTCTGTATTTAGTTGCTTCTCCCCCATCTGCCTGCAAAAATTCAGAAGATTCGATGACAAGGGAGAAAATTCGCAACATATCCGTTTCAGATCAAATATGAAAAATTATTTTTTTTTCTCTCGGAGTATGTGGAGTACCTCAATCTGTTCCAATAGTTCTTCAAGCTCAGTCGTGATCTCCAGAAAAGAGGGCCTGTTAGCAGGTGAGGCATCCCAGCAGCTCTGCATCAAACGTACTAACCTTGGATGTGTGTTTTCCGGAAGTTCAGGGCGCAACCCCTAGCATGGCAATATAACACGATAAAATAACCAGCCAAGCTCAGTATAGATAGTTAGATTAAAAATTGAATCTTGTTCATTAAACAACAGTTGTCACCATGAAGGAACCAATAACCATAAATCACATAAAATATGAGGATAAAATATAGAGAACCAGTTAGAGAGCTTGGGCATATGCAACGGAGTTAAACGAGTGCGCCTGTTTGGAGAAGCACCGGGACTGTACTCGACTGAGAAATGAAGAATAGAGATCGATGTCTTAAATGTCCTCGACATGTCCAGACGTAACGACTGACATGTCATTCTCGACGATCACCCGCTAAGAAATGAAGGTGGCTTTATCAGATTCTCAAGTCAATTTCCCGACATAAATGGTTTTGATCTTGTATTTCACCCGGTATTTTGCCCAATATATCCCCGACATGATCATTAACACATGAATTATAATAGTATGTAGTTGTTCTTTATTTGTTTATGTATTCTACATGTTTATTAGCTAATAAGTTTATTGTTCTCTATCATCGGCTTCTAGAGCTTCGTCAGGCACCATCTGCCTCAACTGTTTGCTGCTTGAAGGCTGGTGTACCACACACCCTAGGGCGGGATGGGCATCTACACCACTTTCTACGTAACTCTCTTGACCACATCAAAAGATCTGATACTCAGCGGAACGATAAATGATGTGAAATAGTTCCCTATGCTTCCCACGTGCTTGTCCCCCCTCCTGTCTCATCCATTTTCTCATATGCTTGCCCGACTTGTTGATCATGGCTTCATCATAACCCCGTCCCCCAACCACTTGATTCTGATTTGCTGGCTACAATTGCCCAGACTCAGCAACATATTGCGAGTGGTGCTTTAGCACTCGTCTCAAACGCCGTCAAGCCAAACAGCAATGACAACTAGTACAACCTAAGGTTCAAAAAATCATAAAGCCTTCTCCCATTGTGAGTGGGTTGAAACTCATAGAGCTTCTCTTTCGAACCAAGCCACAGGAATGTATCGACCCCATCTGCCTCCATTGTAAGGGTATTGGCATGCACTGGCCCAATTGAATAAAACCTGACCCGTTTAATACCCGACTCGTTAATTGAGAATCTGGGGGATTTTCTCAACTAACGTGAAGTTTCTTACACGATTTTCTCTCACGTATCGTGAGGTTGGTTGAAGAATATCTGGACAGTTATTGGGGGGTGGATGGAGGGATGTAGCCTATAAATACAGAGAAGTTTTTCCTCTATCATTAATGTTAGGGTTGAATTTCTGTGGATATTTGTTGGCATTAGTGGCACTATATCTGGAGAGCTCAGTTTGTGGAATCTGGATTGTTTTTGAGCAGTTTGAGCAAAATGTTGAACATTGTGTTGCAACAATATGTTCAACATTCGGGATCTGTAACAATTGGTCGTATACAGAAACGCGGCTGTGGTCAACAAATTTGTCGTGGTGATCTCAGATCTGATTTGTTACCTAGAATATCGGGGATTCCTGTATATGGTTGTGGTATACCTGCATGAGAGATATTTGGAAAGCCCTTCCTAAATCGGTTGCTAAATTGAAGGGTTGTTGGATTGAAATAGAAAGTGAATATCTCGCAGATTTGTTAGTTGGGAAGATTGATTGCTAATAGATTGCTGCAGATCTATTCTGGTATCTTCAACCTATTCTGGGATATTCTATTGGTAATATATATGGAAGCTATTATTCTATCGGTTTTGTTGTTGATTCGGTTGGAGAGAATCTCGCCCGCAAATTAGTTTAATGCTAGAGGATTTTGTGAAACCAATTGCCCAATTGGTTTGGATTCTTGATAGCTGCCGTATCTGCAATTATTGTTGAAGTTTCCTCCCGCAATTCAGGGGGTAGCGAAGGATATATTGGTGGTGCGGTTTTTCGGCTAGGGCACGACTTTTGACGAAAGTTTTTTTGAAGAACTCCGGGAGGAGGCCGACGGCTACGCACGTAGGATCAAGGGAGTTGATCTAGTCGGTTGTGCAAGGGGAGCTTGCTGGCAAGGGGAGCTTGCCAAGAATACTTCACGGGGTCGATTGCGATCACCCCTCACGGTTTGTATTAAGGGGGAGGGTGTTCTTCCTTAGAGAAGCGTGATTATTAGAGTTTGTATTCTCTGATTATTATAGTGGAGTATTCTATTTTTCTGGGCGTGGCCCCGCAGATGTAGGTGTGCGCACCGAACTGCGAAACCAAGTCTCGTGTGTCGTTGATTGATTCTTTTGTTTTCTCTTTGTGTTTATTTTGATTATTCCCACGTACTGAAAACAACAATTGGTATCAGAGCAGGTCACCTGTGTAACTTTGTTTTCAAAGAAGGTGTGATCTTGAGTTTCAGTACGTGAATCATGGCTACACGAGAAGGTGCCTCCGTTGTTCGTCCTCCATTGCTCATTGGTACAAATTACACCTACTGGAAGTCTCGGATGCGTGTATTCATTAAGTCCATTGATGAGAAGGCCTGGATCGCTGTCAGTGAAGGATGGACACCGCCAACCGAAATCGACGAAGATGGCGAAGAACACCTCAAGTCGGCAAGAGACTGGAGTCGGGTTGAAGAACATGCGGCCTTGTGCAATTCTAAAGCAATTAATGCTATTTTTTCCGCTGTCGACGAAGAGCAATTCAAATTAATCTCTACGTGTGAGTATGCAAAGGAAGCGTGGGATATACTGCAGAATATTCATGAAGGAACCAGTACGGTAAGAGCATCTAAACTTCAAATGCTTGCATCTCAATTTGAAAATCTCAGGATGAATGATGATGAGACTGTGGCTGAGTTCAATGGGAGACTGCGTGATATATCTAATCAGGCATTTCAATTGGGGAAGAAGTACTCTCAAAAGAAGTTGGTTGAAAAAACTTTGAGATCCCTACCCGATAAGTTCTCTGCGAAGATTGCGGCCATTGAAGAAGTGAGGAACACATCCACTATGAGATTGGATGAACTCATGGGATCTCTTCAGACCTATGAAATGAATCTGAAGCCAAACCTCAAGGATAAAGGGGTGGCTTTAAAGGTTGAAGTCAGTAAAACATCTAAGTCTGAAAATGACTCGTATATTGATGATGACATTGATCTGCTGACTAAGAATCTCAACAGAATGATGAGGAAGATAAGTAACAAGGGACAGAATTACAGATCTGCCAACAAGGAATCAAGACCGTATCTTCCTACAGCTGGAAAGACAATCAGTCACCCCGCACAGAGGTATGAGCCAAAGAGTAAGGGTAAAGGAATACAATGCAGGGAGTGCGAAGGTTTCGGTCATATACAGGCCGAATGTGCTAATACACTCAAGAAGAAAAAGGGGAAATCATTAGCTAGTACCTGGAGTGATGAAGATTCAGAAGGAAGTTCTGGAAATGAGGACAACAACAGCAACTATGTGGCTTTTCCGGTTATTCTTGATGATCAATCTGATGGGTACAGTCCTAGCTGTGTTGGACTTAATGTTGCGACAGCTAGTACAACATTAGAGAACAAAACTGTAAATGTCAGACAGAATGTTGCAACATTATGTTCAACATCATGTTCAACATCTACAATCGAATCAGATTCTGAAGCTGACAGCGATGAGGAAGTGAGTAACAATGATATCCGAAAAGCATACCCGATGATGTTAGAGAAGTGGGTGCAAATCTGCAATATCAACAAAGTCTTGAAGGTGGAGAATGAAAGACTGAAGAAAGAGAAGGAGGAGGTCAAAATCGAATGTCTGAAAGCTGAGGGAAACTGCAGAGAATTGGAAAGAAACTTCAAAAATGTTCTTCTCAGGGCAGAGAAAGCTGAATGTACATTGGAGAAGTGGAATTCTGGAAAAGCAAAGCTGGATGATATCTTAAACATGGGGAAGATTTCTGGAGATCGCACCGGAGTGGGATTCAATAGAGGAGCTTTTTATAATGTGTCTGCTGAAAGAAGAAATCAAGTTACCAAAGAACTTGAAAGAATGGGTCAACACAATGGCCATGATCAAAAGAAGAGGCAGATTAGAGGCATAAAAGGTGGTCGTTCTGTGTGCAGTTACTGCAAGATCAAAGGCCATACTGAGAGAAACTGCTTCAGCCGCATGCGACATTGGGCAGAAGGAAGAAATGTTAGACACCCTGATATGAAGATGAAGAAGCAATGGGTCAGAAAGTCTGAATTATACAACAAGAACACTACAACTTCAGAGAAAACTCTTCATGTTGTGACTAATGTTGTAACATTAGATACAACACAGAACAATGTAGCTGCAGATGTTATGACAGCAGACTCGACATCTCCCTTCGATAATCACTGTGAGCAATCTGTGCCAAAGTCTCATGAATCTTCCTCCAGAATCATTAGAGTGCTATCTCGCCGTTCTGCTCACTGCTCTTCCTCCGCCGGTGCCAATGGATCTTCGCATGTTCCTTCTGTCAACACCGTCGATGTTTTCAATTCTCCAACTATTTTTCGGCCCCTCAGAGCTCGACTTCTACCCTGGACATCATTTCATTCGTCGCCCTACTGTCAGATGTGAGGTATTTGTTCTTCCCCCTTTTTCCGCTGCGCCTGAGGATTTTGTTTCTAATAAGAGAGCCAGAAAGGGGGAGAATAATTTTTTAAGACATAAGGCTAGCTGAAATGTATTAGAGTCATGAGGACATACCTGTTCTGATTTTTGGCTGTCTCTTCTGAGATGATCTATGCTTGGATTGTTCTAGTAAGGGGGAGAATGTGGTTTGGATTATTGTGGCTCAAAGGGGGAGAATGTGTGCTTGGTTGGTGCCTGCTTTGGGTTGTGCCACATAATGCCAAAGGGGGAGATTGTTAGGGTTGAATTTCTGTGGATATTTGTTGGCATTAGTGGCACTATATCTGGAGAGCTCAGTTTGTGGAATCTGGATTGTTTTTGAGCAGTTTGAGCAAAATGTTGAACATTGTGTTGCAACAATATGTTCAACATTCGGGATCTGTAACAATTGGTCGTATACAGAAACGCGGCTGTGGTCAACAAATTTGTCGTGGTGATCTCAGATCTGATTTGTTACCTAGAATATCGGGGATTCCTGTATATGGTTGTGGTATACCTGCATGAGAGATATTTGGAAAGCCCTTCCTAAATCGGTTGCTAAATTGAAGGGTTGTTGGATTGAAATAGAAAGTGAATATCTCGCAGATTTGTTAGTTGGGAAGATTGATTGCTGATAGATTGCTGCAGATCTATTCTGGTATCTTCAACCTATTCTGGGATATTCTATTGGTAATATATATGGAAGCTATTATTCTATCGGTTTTGTTGTTGATTCGGTTGGAGAGAATCTCGCCCGCAAATTAGTTTAATGCTAGAGGATTTTGTGAAACCAATTGCCCAATTGGTTTGGATTCTTGATAGCTGCCGTATCTGCAATTATTGTTGAAGTTTCCTCCCGCAATTCAGGGGGTAGCGGAGGATATATTGGTGGTGCGGTTTTTCGGCTAGGGCACGACTTTTGACGAAAGTTTTTTTGAAGAACTCCGGGAGGAGGCCGACGGCTACGCACGTAGGATCAAGGGAGTTGATCTAGTCGGTTGTGCAAGGGGAGCTTGCTGACAAGGGGAGCTTGCCAAGAATACTTCACGGGGTCGATTGCGATCACCCCTCACGGTTTGTATTAAGGGGGAGGGTGTTCTTCCTTAGAGAAGCGTGATTATTAGAGTTTGTATTCTCTGATTATTATAGTGGAGTATTCTATTTTTCTGGGCGTGGCCCCGCAGATGTAGGTGTGCGCACCGAACTGCGAAACCAAGTCTCGTGTGTCGTTGATTGATTCTTTTGTTTTCTCTTTGTGTTTATTTTGATTATTCCCACGTACTGAAAACAACAATTAAGAACAAATCTGCTCTCCAGAATCTCAAAACAAATCACATTTCTGTTTTTCTTTCAAATCTAAAGTCCACATTGGCATTAGATCAGTCTCAATCCGTGTGCAACCTCTTATCTCTTATTCTCAATCTGTGCCCACCACCTAAATTTCATCAAATGACGAGCCGTTCCATTCTCAATTAGAGCAATCAGCTTGGTCTAAGTGATATTCTTTTTACCCATCAATTTTCTCGGTGCCCAAAACAAAGTCTGACCCTCATCTCTTTTTCCCACCAAAACACAGTCTCACCCGTCGTGTTTTCCTTGTTCAAATATTTTACGGTAAACCCCCAAGATCAAATCGTCCAATATTTCTCGGCCCTAAGAAATCGCTCACGAAAAATTGAACCATCATGTTCATCTAAGAACGAGCACCGACACAGACGGCGTGCGACGGCCCAGCCTGACGACGACAAAGCATCGGTTGAACGGCGAAGCGCATTCAACGGCATGAACCCTTCCGTGATCGGTTTATCTCCGTCGAGCTCCCAAAGCTTGATCTGTAACGCCCTGCTCTCCGGATGCCGTTACCAGTTCAAGTAAATATGCCGATCTTGCAGGTATCAGTAAAAACAATATAGAGATTGAACAAGAAATATTATAAAAATGAAACTCATTCATTTTTCAACGATGGTACAATGTCTAGGTACACTGTCTAGAACAGAAAAGGAAACTACAATACTCACTTTTTGACTGAAATAAAGAAATAAACTAAGACAAAGCTACATAATACTCTAACTAAGTCCTGATGCTCAAAACTTTGCATGCTCCATTGGAAACTCAGACTACGCGTGCTCAGGTGCCTCCTTGTAACATAAATCGTCACCTAACGGAAACAACAGAAATTGTATCACTATTTAATAAAGCAGTCTATATCTAATCTCAACATTTCAATTATGTACTAAACAAGGTTGTTGCATCACCATTCACACAACAACTACTCATAGAAAAGTAACACACTATGTACAAAAGAAAGGTACTGAATTAACAATTTAAAAATGTATCTGGTTATAGTCGCGATCAGGAGCATTAACTAACTTTTTTTGTGTTATGACTCATAATGAAGAGAATGATGTGTAACCTGAAGATCACTTTGTACCACAGGGATGCCACCCAGGCCTTGGATCCATCCGACATGTCAGTACTGGTCATATAGAAATACTAACCAGGTCGGTCAAAGTACAGTAGTGTGATCCATCAAGTTCAGACAGAAGCATGGCTCCAGTCACTCCCGCTCTCTTTCAATTATGAGTTTCCCAATCTCCATGTGTCGTGTGTCGTGTTAGTTCTGTAAAGATTTCTAGTTTTCAATGTGTCTATTTGTTACTCATTCAAAATTATGTAGTTAGGGGACATATGTAATCAATCAGTGTTCCATTAATGTTGTCAACAATAATAGTAATCATGTCCCAAAGAGTCAATGTTCAATAGTGGTATCAATATCATTAACTTGCATAGCACATACTACATATTTTAGTTGATGTATTTAACAGTTTCAGCATTGCATGTGAAGTAATCAAGTTCTATGTTAAAAGCAAATTCTTTACTTTAAGCAATTAATTTGTAATTTAAGATTTAAACTAAGCACTTGAAAACAATTTCAGTATTTATCTTAAGATAGAGAAATCAAATATATCTACAAGAAAAAGCATGAGATCCGATTCATACTTGGCACCCTATAGGATTGCAGTCTATCTACCTAGAGGGGTTGCTCAAAACAAACGATATACATGCACAAAAATAATTGACCGTAAGCCCACAATGTTAAATATATAAAGCCCAACACTCAACAGTGTCAGCAAACCCGCAAGAAAACAGGCCATCAGAAAAAACCCACCAGAGAAATAGCCCTAGCAAGCCAGCATGAAAAGCTCACAACATTAATATCTCAAATAAAATCTAGTCCATATAACAAAAGCCCAAACAAACCCCAAGGAAAACCCATGAAGGTCACGGCCAGGTCAGGCCCAGAAAGGAACAAACAATCCTAAACAAATCGGCAGCCCAAAGAACCCAATAAGACGGTACAAGCAACCCAACACAAAGTCAGCCCAAGATCAGATCAACACAAACAAGTCGCATGCTCAAGACAGAACAGCAAAACAGGTCGAAAACACACAGATGGGTCGGCAAGCACAGAACATGTCGACAAACTCGCAGAATAGATCGGCAAGCACAACAGTCGATAGAGCAGAGGCACCGCAGAAGTCTGTGAAAGCCTAGCAACCCAGTCGCGGTCACGACCAGAACAAGACAGAGCAAAGTCAGTCAGCCCAACAATCAAAACAGAACCCACGACAACGATAGCCGACAAAGGGAAAGCCGAACAACCAACCCATGGCCGAGGCCATCCACCTCGGCAGCCAACCGCAGCCCTAACATAATATAAACGAGCAGCAAATTAAACACGAAACACCGAACAACAATGAGGGTCGCCTTAACCCTAGGTGCCAAAAGGATAGTCATCAGAGAGAACTTCCTTTAGATTAATGTTATGAATTATCATCTCCCGAAATCTACACAAAATCCCAATCAAGAACCAACCCGAAAGTAACAGAAAAATAACGAAAGCTTAGAGAAGATATAGTCTACCGTTCACCGAAGCCACGCACAGAAAACCCAAGAAATCCGAAAGCTCCAAGGAAAACCAAGCAATCGAAATCCAAAGAATTTTGAAGGAGAAGAAGGGATATAATTTTCATACGCAAAACCCTAAAACAATGAGAATATATATAGGCGAAGAAATACACGTGAGAAGATAAAAGAGGAGTTCGAGTCTGAACAATATTCCTCACGAGAGGTGGCGCCGTGCGACTTAGGGTTAGGGTTTTGATCGTTCGCTGGATGGGAGTATGAGGTGACGTGAACTGAACTGCTCTGTTGATTCCTTGAGGGAGAAAGCAACCGACGTAAATGAGAGTGGGCCCTAGGGCTTGCTGTCTTGGTGTTACTGCAGTTGGATTGCATTTTGGCTCATTTTTAAAGAAGATGGAATGTTTAAGGGGGACTGTGCCTCATTTTTAAAAAAGAGGTAAAGGAGTTAGATGCTGGTCTTTGGGAAATAAGTAGTTAATGTGTGGGGCTGCGGGGTATTTCTTCGAACAAAGAAGAAAATAAAATAAAAAGAAGAATGGGGAAAGAAAAAAAAGAAAGGAGAAGAAAATAAAGTGAGGGGAACATCGAGCCTGGTCTGTGGGCTTTCTAGAAAAATAAAAGAAAACGAATTAGGAAATTAGGCGGCTGGGCTTCCCTTTGGGCTTAAAGGAAATAAAAATGAAAAAGGGAAAGAAAATATTTTAAAGTGTATAATTCAAATAAAAAGAAGAATTTTTGTATAATGGGAAAAAATAAATAGGAAATCCTAAAAATACAAAAAATTTCTAACAAAATTTCGGACCAATACATGATCCATCACTAATCCACTTCGACTCGTCCCGATGCGACGCCTGATCCACTTCAACTGACACAGATACACTGATCTGATGCCAATCCATTTAGATCCGACGTCGATCCACTTCGAGTGACACTGATCTGCTGATCCGACGTCGATCCACTCTTGATCAGACGATGATCCGTCCAAATTCCTACATATCTACATATTGCTTAATTAATTTTTTAATTTTGCAATTCATTAGTTTGTGTATTATTGACCCCTCAAAACCTAATTAAAATTGGTGTAATACATTAATTAAAAAAATTTGAATCTGAGAACTAAAATTTCATCACATAACATTTTTTTTCAAAAAAGGGGCTTTATTTCTCTCAAATTAAATAAACGAGAACTGAGATTTTAATTAAAATTATAAAATATTTTTTCGAAAGTAATTTTTTTCTGTATGCATGCAATTCTTTAAAAAAATTTAAAACCTAAAATTCAGTTTCTTATTAAAATAATTAAACCAAAATTTCATTTCTGATATTATTTTTAATAATAATGATAACATAATATAATTCTGTTTATTGAACAAACTAAACTTTAGTTTTATAAAAAAAATATTTATACACATGAAAACAGAAAACTAAAAATTTGTTTCTTAAATTAATAATTTTCTTTGTTTAATTATAAAAATCAAATTAAAAAGGGGAAATATTTAAATCATTTAATTGTTGCAGTAAATTACTAGCTTTAGTTTTCTGCTGATTTAGTAATTATATTATCATACTTGTCTATAGCATCAACATCCAAGAGTTTGTTGTTCAAATTGTAACACAGTAATAAATCAATTGCTAGTAAACTTATTGCATCTCAACTGTCTAAGACAGAACACCTTCTTATGGTTCCAACTATGACGTGTGGCATTAGGAAATCAAATATCGACTAATACATGACAATTTAGATAGTTGCATTTAGACATCTGCTCCAACCTTCGCTGAAAATTCCATTGATACTTAGAAAAGAGAGTATGACTGGTGGTATTTTCACTGATGCTCATGTTCATGGATGATAGCCTAATAAAGGTTTGCGAAAACTATAGTACTGCCAAAGAAATATGACATGCTATTAAGGAAAAGTATGACACCTCTTCAGAAGTGAACATACAACTACTAATGCATATGTATATAATTCATGCCATATGTAAGGAGACAACGTCACTAACATATGAACTAGATGACTGTCATGGCTAAAGACCTAGCTACTGGATGATGAGAAATTCCTGAAAAGGTACATGTGACAATTATTTTGAATAGCATGTTACCGTCACTTGATATGACTGCCACAACTCTAAGGTTAAATTGAATCATTAAGCGTGGTATTGACTTACCAGCTCAGTTAGCAATTGAACAAGACCTACTAGCTAGAAGGAATTGCTCAGATGTGAACCTTATGCAACAAGAAGCTAATGCGGAACAATATCGAAAGGCATAAGGAAACCAACATTTTGGACCAGTGAAGACCAACTTCAAAGGACATACTGGTCAACATCATGCTCACGGTAAGAAATGACCTCCTGGATCCTGTTACATTTGTAGGAAGTTTGGCCACTTCAAAGCTAGTTATCCTCAAACAAAGAATAATGGCTATTCTAAACACCCAGAACAGAGAGGATATGAAAAACAAGAGTTTATTGGCATTATTAAATGTAACGTTACAACAGGTGGCTGGTGGATTGATTCGAGAGCAAACTGACATAACAAATACGAAAAAGGTATTGTCGACTTTTAGGAACTGAAGAAAGGATATCCGAGGATTTATACGGGAAACAATATCTATCTGGATGTGAAAGGTATTGGCTCATACAAATTGAATCTTGGGAATAGCATTATAATCCGCAAAGATGTGTTTTATGTATCTGGCATAAGACGTAACTTGATCTCCGTCAATGCTTTGCTGAAAAATGTCTTGAAGTTAGATTTTACAATAATAGGGTATCTATTGGGAAAGGCAAGATAGTTTTTGCTATGGAGATGTTTGTGCCTGAATATGATTTGTTCGATGTTTTCATTGTAAAATCTGATATTGACAGTAAAATTTTGATTTGCATTATTCCTTGTGTCTCGTATAATTATGATCTTTGACATCTGGGATTTGTACATCCTGGTAACACAAAAAGATGGGTCAGATAATTAAGATGAATATATTACTAGAATTGACATGAGTAAGAACATTATTTTGTAAACATTGCCTAACTAGAAAAATGACCAGGAAATCATTCTAAAAAAGTCAAATGACTAATGAGACGTTGGAATTAATCCATTCTGACATTTATGAGACATTAAGCATAAAGACACATTGTAATAAGGGATATTTTATAACATTTATAGATGATTATTCCAAGTATACATTCGTGTATCTTTTAAATTGAAAATTTGAAGCTTTTGAATATTTTAAAAGATACAAGACAGAAGTAGAAAGAAACCTTATAAGAAACATAAATGTGTTAAGAATTGATAGAGGTACAACTCAAAAGAATTTAAATATTACTGTATTCATTATGGTATTAAGAAACATACAACTATGTCTAATACACCACAACAAAATGGAGTTGCTGAAAGAAAGAATGGAACCGTAATGAATGCAATAAGATGTATATTATCTTATTTCGATCTCTCTAAAGATTTTTGGGGAGAAGCTATATTGACGGCTAACTATATTCTAAATAGAATTCCAACAAAATGAGTCGAATCAACGCAGTATGAGATTTGAAATGGACACAAACCTAATTAGAGTCATCTGAGAAAATGGAGTTGTATGGCATATGTTCTAATTCCATATCAGGATCTGAAAACTCTAAAAGTGTAGATTTATAGGCTATTCTGAAAAATCTAAAGGATACATATTTATGAACATAAAGATAAGTGGGTCATTGAAAGTAGAGATGTACTTTTCTGGGAAAATCTAGAGACAAGGGGCCAAGTTCAAGAAAATGTCATTTTTGTTGGACATAGATAATGCTCCCAATAATGACTTGGATATAGTGGATGAAGTGAATTATCCAATTATGAAAGATGGGCCAATAAATGAGAATATGCCTATGGAAAATCAACCAGCTAACATGTCCAATCTATAACCCTTAATGGCAATAAAAGACCCAGAATAACACATGCATAAATGGATTATTATTATTTATATTCAAGTGAACCATTTTGTTTCTCAGTTGACATTGATATAGATGAGCAAACTGATCTCTTGAACATTTTTGTTGATGCAATGAAATCACATGAATCAAATTAATGGCTGGAGGCCATGAAAAATAAACTTGACTCATAGAATGAAACAATGTATGAGAGCTATGCGAATTACTAGAAAAGAGGAAGTACATTGGACGCAAATGGGTGTAAAAGAAGTATTGTTGGGACCTGTGGCTATACAACATACACTATTCCAAGCATTAATAGTGTAATGGCAAGCAAATATGCGTAACTAAAAAGTTACTAATAATTTAACGCACAACACAACGAAAATAAAAATAATGTGCTCAACAACCACAAAAAGATACGCCAATTCAA
Source organism: Scilla litardierei (assembly GCA_030789695.1). Lineage (NCBI taxonomy): Eukaryota > Viridiplantae > Streptophyta > Magnoliopsida > Asparagales > Asparagaceae > Scilla > Scilla litardierei. The sequence goes on along the minus strand of CM061142.1, from coordinate 436,575,938 downwards.
ACACAAACAAAGAGACGTATCCTATTCCGGATCCCTTCCCGGCGATCCTACTCCAGTCGCATCCTCCTAAACCGGAGCGATGACGTATCCACTAGTGCATCCTAAACCGGGACACACAAGCACTCTTCACGAGCTACGATCACTACACCGAGATAATCCTACACCGGGATATGGAGACACTCTCTAAGTGGAGTAAACCCCCACTATGTACTCACAACCCGAGTACTAGGTTTTATAACAAAAGAAACGAAAAAGAACAATCTTACATATGCCTTGAATAAATCTTACAGATGTGTATATGAAAGTATGGAAGATTGAAATCACCAAGTGCTAAATGATGATGAGATTAGATGCACTTGGAAGAACTTATCCAATTGGCTAGGTCTAACCACTACTAAATCAATGCATGAGATGTATTGTGAAGAAAGAGGGAAAGGGAACTCTGTTAGATGAAAACCCTCAAGTTTGGCACTCCAAATTGTTCTTAATGAGCTGGAGTGGTGCCAAAAACAGCCCCTCAAACTAGCTTAAATAAGCTCACAAAACAGCCTATAAACAGCCAAGAAAATGGCTAGAAACAGCTAGCTGGAAATTTCCAACAGCTAGAATTTGGGGTCGACCAGTCGACTAGAGTACAATGACCAGACAACTAGTGAAGAGTGGCCAGACTGGTCCGACGTCATGCAGTGTCTGGTCTGACAAACTCTTCATAGAAAAAACTTGATCACCAAAACATTCATAACTTTCATAAATGAACTCCAATTGAGGTGATCTAAGATCGTTGGAAAGTTAACTAGGAATGCAATCTAATGGGTTTAAAATGGATGAAAAATTCCAATCACAGAAAAACTGACAGACGTTTGAAGTCAGAAACAGATTGCCGAAATTCCAACAAACTCAACCGAGAAAACACTAGATCACCAAAATAGTCATAACTCACACAAATGAACTCCGATTGAGGTGATCTAAGATGCGTTGGAAAGCTAACAAAGAATGCAATCAAATAAGCTTGGAATGGATGAGAAATTCCAACCATAGAAAAACTGACACAGGTTCGAAGTCAGAAACAGATTGCAAAAGTTCCAACGCAAGGCAACCAGACGTCTGGAGTTCACCACTACGGCATCTGGGACAATGTTTAGGTGTCTGCGAATCCTTCTACAGATGGTTGCAAATAAGGGTCCAAACAGAGAGAGAGCATAAGAAGTTTTGTTCACTCTATCCAGGCACCTAGAGCACATGACCCAGACGTTTGACCCACTGTTCAAACACCTGGTCATAGACCATCAGGCAACTGACCCCAGGCTGTGTCAAGCAAAACAAAATGTTGACACGACAGGCGTCTGATGACCCTTCACCAGGCGCCTGATCCAGCTCTAAAAACACAATGAAGTGTATTTTGAGCAATGGACCAAATGGGATGGGTTCTACACGATTTCTAATGAACCTTAAGATGGATATGATGCAAATGTGAGTATGTGCATCTATTCAATGCTACAAATATTCTAAGAAATAAGGAGCAAAAATACATGAAAATAAGACGTAAAAATACTTTGAAGCTCAATTTCTTCATGCAAGTAATGCTCCAAAACATTGAAGCCATCTCCACTACCATCCCATCACCAATTATAGTCTCCTTATCAAGATAATCAATTGTTAATCTGAGACTAAAACAATGAAAGCATGGATCAGGATATGACCCCTAGTGTACCGCCGGACCTAATTATTGAGAATTGGACTTCTCCCTACTTGGTGTTAATGATGAGCAAACATACATACTTGTGACTAATCACATATTTGCAGTTAATCCATTGCCTAAGCATATCTTGAAGATCAATTAGCAATGGATGACACTCAAAAATCAATGAAAGCAAGAGAATCGGATTGGATGATCAAAGATGGTGATTGAAGCTCCCATAAGACTTCAAGCTCATACGTTGGATAGAAGAGAGAGTTCTACAAATGTCATCTTTTTCCTCTCTTCTAGTATGTAGCTTAGAAGTAGAACCTTGTTAGAGCACACACATCTTCATTTCAGTCTTAGGATATCATTAGATTATCTTTCCTTAGACTCCAATTCATTTCTATCTAGAATGGGCATGTTATGATTTCAACAGTCGACTGCTGAACGATTTACAGTTGTCTGTCTTAAAACAATCGTCTGTGTTTTGTTCTACTGTCGTCTGTTATGCACATACTCAATTTGTTGATTTTTGGGCCTTTTGTGCTTTCACTCTATCTGGCGACTGCTGTACTATTCACAGGCGCATGTCCAAGAGACAGTCGACTGTGATTTGTTAATCAGTCGACTGTCTATCATCAGCCCAAGATCATTCTTTGTTTGATCTGGCCAGTCAACTGATGGTGTATTTACAGTCGCCTGTCCAAGGCTCATTTGACTGTAAATGCTTCAGCAGTCGCATGTCCATGATTTCTCTGCAGGACTTGCTCTCTGGAATATTTCTTATTCTAGTGACAGTCGATTGATGTTGTATTTACAGTCGACTGTCTAGTGGTACAGTCGACTGTCAATGCTTCAACAGTCGTCTGTCCATGAGCTTCTCTGCAGACTCCGCTCTCTTGAAAATGTCAGGGATTGTGATAGTCGCATGTAGAAGAAATTACAGTCACTTGTTGGATTTACAGTCGACTGTTTTCTCTTCATCAATCGCATGTCCTGTCTTCCCAGACTTTTCTGAGACTTTCTCAAACTTACCCAGATTGCGGTCAGTCGCCTATAAAAGGAATTACAGTCGCATGTTGGATTTACAGTCGACTGTCTTCTCTTCATCAGTCGACTGTCCACGTGGTAAGTTGCCGTTTGAATTCTCACCTACCCTCTGACACAGTGCAGCAGTCGACTGTGTTTTGTCTAACAGTGGACTGTCGCGAGTGCAAATTCTATCCGTTGAGTTTTTCTCCATGGATTTCAAAGGGGTTTTGGGAATTCTGTTTGTGGATTTCGAGAAAACTATAAAGCCAACCTCTACTGTTCCATTGAGAGGTTACTCACTTGGGACTCATTTGCTCAAACATTCAAGCTTTCAATCTTCCAAGATCAAAGCTCTCAAAAACCTAAGGCCATATAATTCCTATCTTTCATCTCTTGCTCTCCAACCTAGAACCAAAGAAAAATCTTCTAGGCATTTGGTGCAGTCAAGAGAAATGGCTTTCCTCTCTTCAAGAGATTCATTTAACACACAACACACTCTCCTTCAAGTTCTACTTCAAGGTATAGATGATTGTAAGTGTTGTATTTCATATTTCATAACTTTCGTTATTTGATTTACTCTCGAGTTGTGAGAGTGGTTTGCTTGCTCCCAAGTTGTGGGAGTCAAGGTCAATCAAGTATATTTCGATTTCACTTGTAGGGGTGCTACAAGTCGGTTTTAAGGAAACCTCAAGTTAGGGTTCTAACTTGAGTATCCGGTGGTATCCTGGTGGAAGAGACGTAGGATTACCGGAAAGTCGGAAATTGACTTGGGTAATCCGAACCCGTGAAACATCTCTGCATTTGCATTGTTTCATTTTGGGGTTAATTTTCATTTCGCGCTTTATTGTTGGTTAGGAATTTAATTTGGTGTAACTATCATTTTAAATTGTATAAACATTATTCAACCCCCCTTCTAGTGTTTTCTTCATAGCCAGGGACCTTACAATTGGTATCAAAGCGCTGGTATATAGCTATGGCATCTAACAATAACGTTCCTCCACCGACTTCGTACAACAATCACGATCATGATGGATCGTCTACCGTCTTCGATGGACAATCAATGGTTCGTCCTCCGCGTTTCAATGTCACGAATTTCGGCTATTGGAAATGCCGGATGGAGACGTTCCTAAGGAGTGTTTCTCTTTGGAGTACCCTCCACAAGGAATACGTCGAACCCTCCGAAGAGGATTATGACAAATGGATGCCTTCCGAGAAGTCTGTCGAAGTCAACAACGCCAAAGCAATGAACGCTCTTCATTGTGCGTTGGATCCAGACGAGTTCAACAAGATATGCACAAGCGTGCATATCAAATTTGGGACCATCTAGTCCTTACCCATGAGGGAACGAATACGGTAAAATTTCTAAACTATATGTTGATGTGCAAAATTTAGATATGTTTCACATGCAGGACAATGAGAGCATAACGACGATGTACGGACGTTTTACCGACATCACTAATGAACTGGAAGTGCTTGGGCAAACCTACACCCAACCAGAGAAGGTGAGAAAGATCATAATGGGAATGACCTCCAATGGGAACGACGAGCTATCGACATTGAGGATGTCAACGACATGAAGAATTACACAGTTGTAAATCTCATCGGCACTCTCATGTCTTACGAAGTAAGACGGGAGAACCGATTGAAGATTCGAGCTATGATGAACCCTTCAAAGGCCAAGAAGAAAGCATTAGCATTAAAAACTAATTCTTCATCCTCCGATAGTGAAGAATCAGAAAATGAGATGGACTTGGAGGATATGGCTGAAATGGCGAAGACATTCCAACGCTTCTTTCGCAAAGGTAAATTTCCCTCCAAGAATAAATTTGATTCTACTAATAACACTTCCTCTCTTTGTTTTAAGTGTAATAAGTCATGGCACATCAAGAAGGATTGCCCGATACTCCGAAACAAAGAAGTGGAAGGCTCCGAAGTACCACAAGTCCGACAAGTACAAGAAAGCTTGAGAAGAAAGGACTTGTCGGTACGTTCGATGATTCAAGTGGAGACTCATCAAGCGAATCCGATGATGAGAAGGGTGAAAGCGCCCACATGTGTTTCATGGCCCGGAAAGATCCACTCTCCAAAGAGAGTGATTCCGACATCGATAAACCCGAGGTAACAATGGACGAATTACGTATTGCTAATGAAGAACTAGTTGCTAAGTATCAATCTTTAATGCTTAGATATACTTGTTTAAGGAAATTGAATGTTAGCAAGTCATCCATTCCATGCATTATCAACAATGACATCATTGTTGATACAATAACTCTTGAGAAAACCTCCTTGGTTTCTCAAAATGACATTGAGAAATGAGGTGAATTTCCTAAATCTTAACTAGATCAAACGTATCCTAAGGATAATAGTGATCTAGCTTCACAAAACACACAATTGAGTTTAGAGAATGATTCTCTTAAAACCCAAGTGCACGAGCTCAAAGCACGTGTGTCCACCTTGGATACCAATATTTCTTCTCTTAAGGAGAAATATGAGCTCATGTCCTCCGTATTATGAGATTTAATAAGGGAAAAGGACAATTGGATGATTTGCTAGCAACCCAATTTTGGTCTTGGTTTTGTAGAAGCGAATGCATCCAATGCTCGCACCTCCTATAGTGGTGTCACTATATACTTTGTGAGGCCATCCTCCGGTGCATCCACAAGTGGTGTCAAAAACACTATTGGTGGCAAACCTACCAAGAAAGCCACCACTTCACAATCTCTTCCTTTTGGGAAGAAACACATTGCGGGTGGAAACCAAAAGAGAGGTCATGCTTACATGTACACCAACATTCATCCACGTAGAAAATCTCCTACTTCACAAGTGGACACTCATGACACTTTCTATGCTTCACACCCACGGACACGTGCAAACACACACATGAGAAATACTCATGTATGTGCCCCTAAAAACTCATATGCTCGTATGCATCATTCTTCCATGTATGTCCACATCATGTTATGCATGCCCCATATGCTTCATATAACATGCATGTTCGTAAGGTTGCATACAACCCTTATATGTGCAATGCTTATCCACCTCCATTGTCATATGCTAGAAAGCAAGATCCTAGGATGCACACACCACATAGAAATCAATCAATTGTGCATGCAACTAAGAAAAGGACTCCCAAAACATACACAATTTGGGGTCCTAAGAACACTAGTTTAAATGATAGGAATGCGTATGTTGATTCCTATTTTCATGATATTATTAATAGTGGTAATTATGTTGGGAAGCGGAAGTCCACTTGGGTTTGGCTTCCAAAGGTTGGACCCAACAAAAATTGGGTACCATAAGCATATGGTATATCATGTAAGTACCCAAGAAAAAAAAGAGTGCAATAAACGGCATATTGGCTCTAAAACGAAAGGATGGATACTCGACAGTGGTTGCTCCAAGCACACGACGGGAGATCCCTCATTGCTCTCCGAAGTGATTAGCATAAAGGATGGTGCAACAATCACTTTTGGAGGTAATCAGAAGGGAACCATCATCGGAGTAGGTAAAGTCGATAATCCTTCCAAACCACTTATTACTAATGTTTATTTAGTTAGTGGTTCATGTCATAACATTATCTCCATTAGTCAACTTTGTGACAAAGGTTACAAGGTTAACTTTGGAGAGAGTATGTGTGAAATTATTGATTTTGATTCACATATCTTATTTACCTGTTAGGCATAAGAATATTTATTATTTGAGCATGCCTAAAACTGTAGAACATTACTTAGTTGCTAATACAAATAAACAACTACTATGGCATCGCCGTTTTGGTCATATTCATTTTAAGCACTTATATAAGTTAGCTAAGCATGATCTAGTAAAAAGTTTTCCGAAAAAAGCTTTTAGTAAGAAAAACTTTTGTGATTCATGCCAACGAGGTAAACTTAGTAAATCATCTTTTAAACTTGAAGAAGGCATAACTTCTAAGAGGCCCCTAGAATTACTCCATTTAGATTTATTTGGGCCAACTAGAACTGCCTCTTTAGAAAATGCTCACTATGAATTAGTTGTCGTAGACGACTTCTCTAGATTTACTTGGGTTTCATTCTTAACTAATAAGAATGAAGCCTTTGAAGAGTTTACCATATTTGCAAAGAAGATTCAAAATTTCTTAGGATCCACCATTATCACTATTCGTAGTGATTATGGAGGAGAATTTGAGAATGAGTCTTTCACAAAGTTTTGTGATGATACCGGGATAACTCACATTTTTTCTTTTCCTCGTGCACCACCACAAAATGGTGTCGCAGAGAGAAAGAATAGGACTCTTATCGAGTGTGCTCGTACCATGCTCAATGAAAGTCATCTTGAACTACAATTTTGGGTAGAGGCGGTGCACACGGCATGTTATGTGCTCAATGGGATCCTAGTGAGACCCCGAACAAACAAAACATGTTTTGAGTTATTTTATGACAAGAAACCACAAGTTAAACATTTTCGTGTTTTTAGTTCAAAATGTTTTATCAAGGACACCTTTGATAACTTAGATAAATTTGAGCCAAGATCATATGAAGGAATTTTTGTTGGATATTCCACACGTAGCAAAGCCTACCGGATATACAACAAAACCACTTTAATGACTGAGAAATCACTACACGTATCATTTTATGAAGATTTTGATTTTCATAATATGGTTGAAGATAGTGTAGATGTTTTGTGTGATTCTCTTAGTAATGTTAAAATCAATGATTCTATTATTGAGACTAACAATACTAATGAAGTTGTTGAAGATGTTCCAAGTGATGCAGAGATTCCCAAAGCTTACCCGACCGTTCGTGATCACCCCCTGACCAAATTATTGGAGATATTGGTGTGGGTGTTCGAACGAGATCAAGAATTAAAGAATTCTCTCACTGCGCATTTGTCTCTACCATTGAGCCAAAGAACATCCAAGAAGCATGTGAAGATAGCTCTTGGATAATTGCAATGGAAGAAGAGCTCATGCAATTTGAGAGAATTAAAGTTTGGGAGCTCGTTCCTCTTCCGAGAGGTCATCAAGTGATTGGGACCAAGTGGATCTTTAAGAATAAGACCGATGAGAATGAGGTTATCACGAGGAACAAAGTAAGGTTAGTAGCTCAAGGCTATCGACAAGAAGAATGTATCGATTTCGAAGAATCCTTTGTCCCTGTAGCTAGATTAGAAGCTATTAGATTGCTTTTATCTTTTGCATCTCATAAGAATTTTAAATTATTTCAAATGGATGTTAAAAGTGCATTTTAAAATGGAATTGTTAATGAAGAAGTTTATGTTTCTCAACCACCCGGTTTCATACATGAAAAATTTCCATCCCATGTTTTCAAACTTAAGAAAGCGTTAAATGGGTTGAGACAAGCTCCTAGAGCTTGGTATGATAGACTCAAAACCTTCCTTTTGGATTTAGGTTTTACAATGGGTAAGGTTGACTCAACACTTTTTATTAAGGAGGATGAAAATGACATCCTTTTAATTCAAGTTAATGTAGAAGATATTATATTTGGTTATACGAACTTTAACATTTGCCAAGAATGTTCTAAGTCTATGAAGGATGAATTCGAAATGAGCCACATGAATGAGCTTAACTACTTCTTTGGACTTCAAATTCGACAAATGAAGGATGTGACTTTCATACATCAAACCAAGTACACTGGGGAGCTCATCAAGCGATTCGGGATAGAATCGTCTTCAAGCAAAAGGACCCCCATGAGTACGACAACACATCTACACAAGAATGAAAACGGAAAAGATGTAGACGTTCGTCTATATCGAGGTATGATCGGTAGCTTACTCTACTTAACTGCTAGCGGGCCCAATATTATGTTTTCCGTATGTCTTTGTGCTAGATATCAAGCTAGACCTAAAAAGTCACACTTGATTGCGGTTAAACGAATTTTTCGTTACCTCAATCAATCACTAGATTATGGGTTACTTTATCCTAAGTCTAACACATATGAGTTAATCTCATATAGTGATGCCGACTTTGCCAGATGCAAATCTAATAGGAAGAGTACTAGTGGCACTTGTCATTTTCTAGGAAATTCCCTAGTTTCTTGGTTTTCCAAGAAACAGAACTCGGTATCACTGTCCACGATTGAAGCGGAATATATTACCGCAGGTCTTGCATGTGCACAAGTTCTGTGGATGAGACACACTCTTAAGGACTATGGTATCAATTATGATACTTGCCCTATCATGGTTGATAACCAAAGTGATATATGTCTTTCCAAGAATCCGGTACATCACTCTCGTACCAAACACATAGATGTGAGACACCATTTTATTAATGATCGTGTAGCTAAGAAGGACATCATCTTAGAGTACATTGAAACCCAAAAATAAATCGCCGACATCTTCACTAAACCTCTTATAGAATATACATTTGTGAGGTTGCGTGGAGAATTAGGGATTACGGGTGAATATGAACTCTCATAGTATATCATGCTTGAACTCATATCATTCTTTTACTTCTCTTCGTTTGCTTAATTATATGGTTCACACATATTTGTTTTAAGAGATGTATTTGAGATTGTGATGATTTCGATAGTTTTTGGATTGATTTAAGATATTTGTATATTTATCGATAATTTTTTTGATATTCATTCCTTGATTAGAGTATAGGTCCTAGGGTGAGATGCTTCTATCCTCTGGATTTTAACCTCACTGTGCATTTCTGGACCAGGACAGACGACTGTCATTCCTTTAACAGTCGACTGCCCAACTCTATTTTCTCATACAACAGACTGCATTTTTTGCATAGGCGACTTATGACGAATTTACAGTCGACTGTCTGTTCGACAGGCGACTGCATTTTGGTCATCAGGCGCCTGTCCAAATCTTCAGTGGTCTCTGTTTTATATCATCAAATTTATGATTCTCTGTCAGTCTACTGATGTGTATCTTACAGTCGACTGTCTCTCCGACAGGCGACTGAATTACCCACCAGTCGACTGTCTGTCAACCTAAGCCTATCTTTATCCCATCAACCAGTCGACGAACGATTGTTCACCAGTCGACTGTCTACTGTTGTGGCGGTTCGTTAACTTGATCTGAGCCGTCGATTTTTCGATCCAATGGCCCAGATTCTTTGGACCCCTCCGTATATCTTCGAGAGCCGTCGATTCGAACGTTTGTTTTCTCTTTCATCCGACGAAATCTCCCTCGTCTTTCTCGCTTCGAAATCCACTGTAGCTGTCGTTTTTTACTCCGATTCGAAGCTTCATTCTCTGATCTCTCCCGATCCGTCGATTGCTTTGGTCGATCGTCTCCTCTTCATCGTTCATCACGGATTAGATATCTTCGTCTTTTATCATTCGTTTGTGCCCTAGTATCATTCGATAGCCATTCATGGATCCAGCGAGTCCACCGTCTTCAAGTATAAGGATCTCTTCTCCTTCAGCCACCATCGCTGAACCCTCTCCTCCGCCAGCTGACCAACCACCCTCTACTCCACCATCTGTTCCACTCGAAGATTTCCTCCTCGGTAAGCTGTGTGACCAAGTTTCCATGATCGAAACGAGAGTATCCGACTTGGATCATAAGCTCTCGCTTCTACTTGAGCTTCAGTACAAGTCATTCCTAGTTAACGGCATCCCCATTCCGGCCGCCCTTTAGGCCATGTTTCCTCCCTCCGAGGATACCCCTCATATAGCTGTCCCTCCTCCAGGCTTTGCGCCTTTGTCTACTGCCGTACAGCCCGTTGTGCCTGTTCCCGTTGAGGCTCCCGCAGCTGGTGCGTCGTCATCCAAGCGGAAGGCTTGTGCTTACTCGACTCGTCGCTCCACCAGACTGATGTTCCGTCAATCTGGTCATCCTTCAGAGCCATCCGTCATCCAGATTGACTGATGTTGTGTTGGATAGACTCACCATAGGATCTTTTTGTTAGCATGGTTTGAGTGTCTATCTGTTTCTTGATGTTATTTTTTTGGAGTTTTGATGAATGGATGATGTATGTATTTTGATCACTTTTTGGATGTACATGGAGATATGAATGTATTTTGTACTCATGTATCCTTGGTTTATATAAATATGAAAAGCGTTTACTTCATTTTCTGTTTCACACATTGTCTCATTGTTTATCTTATATGTGTGAATATTGTGAAATTGTCTCCTTGTATGTGATATCATATATAATGTGATTTGAGACGATTTCATCATTTGGCAAGTAATGTTGATATTGGATTCTCATTCCTATAGTCAACTAAGTTTTCATGTGTTTTATGAGTTTTTGGTTTGTATATTAATGAGATGCCCCTTTGTGATTCGTTTTTCTCGGAAAAATTTGCTGGCATTACTTTTGATATACTCCCTATCTTTAGACTCTCATGATTGTCATAGTACTTATTTTTCACTATTGTTGTTATTCTACTCCCACCTTCTGGATAATGTCATAAGGGGAGAGAAATAAACAAATAAACGTATCATAATTATGTGCTAAGTAAATTCTAATTCATAACCTGAATCTAAGATTGAAGTTACCTTAGATTCAGGGAGGAGTAAGATATAATGAACATGGATTTGAATATCCTAGATTTCATGATTTCAAGAAAATCATTCTATTCATGCATTTGATTCAATTGATTTATAGATGCACTAATATTGTTTGACTAACTTGATTGGCATCTATGTAGGGTAAGTAAGTTTTCTTCAAGCACAATTATTTATCTTTTTGTTTATGTTTGTTTGTCATCATCAAAAAGGAGGGAGAATGTTAAGTATTAGACTTCTCCCTACTTGGTGTTAATGATGAGCAAACATAAATACTTGTGACTAATCCCCTATTTACAGTTAATCCATTGCCTAAGTATATCTTGAAGATTAATTAGCAATGGATGACACTCAAAGATCAATGAAAGCAAGAGAAGCGGATTGGATGATCAAAGATGGTAATTGAAGCTCCCATAAGACTTCAAACTCATACGTTGGATAGAAGAGATAGTTCTACAAATGTAATCTTTTTTCTCTCTTTTAGTATGTAGCTTAGAAGTAGAACATTGTTGGAGCAAACACACATCTTCATTTCAGTTTTAGGATATCATTAGATCATCTTTTCTTAGACTCCAATTCATTTCTATCTAGAATGTGCATGTTATGATTTCAACAGTCGACTGCTGAACGATTTACAGTCGTCTGTCTTAAAACAGTCGGCTGTGTTTGGTTCTACAGTCGCATGTTATGCATATACTCAATTTATTGATTTTTGGGCCTTCTGTGCTCCCACTCTATCAGGAGACTAATGTACTATTCACAGGCGCCTGTCCAAGAGACAGTCGACTGTGATTTGTTAATCAGTTGCATGTCTATCATCAGCCCAAGATCATTCTTTATTTGATCTGGCCAATCCACTGATGGTGTATTTACAGTCGCATGTCCAAGGACCAGTCGACTGTAAATGCTTCAACAGTCGCATGTCCATGATTTCTCTGCATGACTTGCTCTCTAAAATATTTCTTATTCTAGTGCCAGTCGACTGATGTTGTATTTATAATTGCCTTTCCAGTGGTACAGTCGACTGTCAATGCTTCAACAGTCGTCTGTCTTTGAGCTTCTCTGCAGACTCCTCTCTCTGGAAAATGTCAGGGTTTATGACAGTCGCCTATAGAAGGAATTACAGTCGCCTACTGTTTTCTCTTCATCAGTCGCATGTCCTGTCTTCCCAGACTTTTCGGAGACTTTCTCAAACTTACCCAGATTACGGTCAGGCGCATGTAAATGGAATTACAGTCACATGTTGAATTTACAGTCGACTGTCTTCTCTTCATCAGTCGAGTGTCCACATGGTAAGTTTTGAATTCTCACCTACCCCCTGATCACAGTGCAGCAGTCGACTGTGTTTTGTTCAACAGTCGACTGTCGCGAGTGCAAATTCTACCCATTGAGTTTTTCTCTACTGATTTCAAAGGGGGTTTTGGGAATTCTACTTGAGGGTTTTGAGAAAACTATAAAGCCAGCCTATACTATTCCATTGAGAGGTTACTCACTTGGGACTCATTTCCTCAAGCATTCAAGCTTTCAAGCTTCCAAGATCAAAGCTCTCAAAAACCTAAAGCCATATAATTCCTATCTTTCATCTCTTGCTCTCCAACCTAGAGCCAAAGAGAAATCTTCTAGGCATTTGGTGCAGTCAAGAGAAATGGCTTTCCTCTATTCAAGAGATTCATTCAACACACAACACACTCTCCTTCAAGTTTTACTTCAAGGTATAGGTAATTGTAAGTGTTGTATTTCATATTTCATAACTTTCGCTATTTGATTTACTCTCGGGTTTGAGAGTTGTTTGCTTGCTCCCAAGTTGTGGGAGTCAAGATCAATAGAGTGTATTTCGATTTCACTTGTAGGGTTGCTACAAGTGGGTTTTAAGGAAACCTCAAGTTAGGGTTCAAACTTGAGTATCCGGTGGTATCCGGGTGGAAGGGACGTAGGATTACCGGGAACAAGTAGGGAATTGACTTGGGTAATCTGAACCCTTGAAACATCTATGTGTTTGCATTGTTTCATTTTTAGGGTTAATTTTCCTTCCGCACTTTATTGCTGGTTAGGAATTTAATTTGGCGTAACTATCATTTTAAATTATATAAACATTATTCAACACCCTTCTAGTGTTTTCCTCATAACCAAGAACCTTACACTAATTAATGATTTTCACACTGTTACATTTGGACTCATGGCCTAACCGTTTCTACTTTGGGCCTGGCCTGGGTGAGCGGCCTCGGGTACTAAGGTGGACTCCTTGGTTGCTTAATGTACTCTCCAATATAATTCAAAGCCTAGATTTGACATAAATTGATTGGACCATGGTAGTATCACTTTAAATTATCAATCGAGTTGCATATTGTCTTAAATTCCAGTGCATGCCTGATAGAAAGTATTAATCTGTTATCTGTTCCCAGTTCCTGCTTTCTAGTTAGTGTTTACACATGCTCACATGTTTAAATTCTAAAATTATAAAATTACTGTGATTTACCTGGTGGGTCTTCATTTTGTTGCATCTGAAGACGCAGATTTTTGCCATAGCAATCACAGAAACTTGACCTTAAAATTTTAAGTGTTTACAGTTTCTGTATAATTTAATCAGAAATTCCTTATGAGCGTAGCCTATATTATTTTCACTGGTAACTAGCAGGACCTACATCACATGTGAAAACAGGTACGTCCCAGGGAGCGGGGTGACAGCGTACTATAACAGCCTAGAACTCAGGTGCGAGATGTGGATCCACTTTGTATCTTGTTCTACAAAAACAATAGGGGGTGAAAATGCCCTCAAACAGTTGCATCCGCATAACTACATTGATTGTAATGTCCAATTGTGATAGGTCTCTACCCAATGGACTACCGTCTCTGCTCTAACTCAAAGCACCATACTTTGTAGCGGGAATCACTGCATTTATGCCATCTTACTACCCGATATCATAATCTATTTTGGAATCACCACTCCACCTAGATGACAATTAGACTCAACTGGTTATGGCTAGGGAATGAGAATACACAATTCTTCCATCTAGCTGAACAGCATGGCGACAGGTGGCATCCATATCTGACCATTAGGGTACCCCAGCACTTGGTACCCACTGATTTTGTGCTGCCTAAAAGAGGGGTAGATATGCAATTAATGCATATTACATCATACTGACAACAGGCCTAATCATATCCTAGGCCTGATTGTGCTGTGTCTCATGAAATCTGATAATAGTCATCTACGTGCCTTTGTCACCGAGAGGAAATTAAACATACGGGTCTCCACTACCATCGGATAGGACTCCATGGCCGGCCAAATTCATTGCAGAATTCTATCAAGCAATTTGGCTGCAGATCAAGTCGGATGTACTTCCTACAGTTCACAGTTTCTTTATATTGAATCCTTCCCACCTTAGCTAAATTTAACCGAAGTGATCATTGTTCCGAAAAATTCTAATCCGTCAGAACCCAATCATTTCCAGCCCATAAACATCTGTGACAGATTGTACAAGCTGATCCATGAATCCTTGTGGCACCATGTCACCCATTTCTTGGTAAAACTATTGATCCAGCTCTGTCTGGATTCCTACCAGAAAAGTACATCATCGATGACATTCTTATCGTTCAGGAAGTGTGGCACTCTATACAAAAAAGCGAGGCCAAGAAGGTGATGTTCTTCCTTGATAAATTTGACATGAAAAGGTCCTATGACAGGCTATGATGGGACTTCATCAAATCTGTCATATGACGGTCAGGGTATGCGGACCTTTGGATTCAATGGATCACATCCACCACTACCTCCGTCTGATACATCATCGCGCTAAAGGGGGAAGCACTCCCCCTTGCATGCCCTCTAATGGAATCCACCAAAGGGATACATTATCTCCTTACATGTTCTTTCTCTGCACAATTGACACGTTCCTTTATATTACAGTTGTGCTAACTTTAGGTGCACTCTCCTCTTGTTCTTGCCGAATGGACTCCCAGTTTTCTCATTTTATGTTTGTTGAAGACCCCTATTTCTTAATGCTCAGATTAAGCATTTTCAATTATGGGAGTGGGCACGAATCCTCCATTCCTACCAAGCCGCTTCGGGCTAAAAAATCAACATGCAGAAGTAGGCAGCTCACATACATCTTGAAATGATGACCCTGGCTTATTTCCAACTACCATGAAATATAATGACATGCCTATTTTCAGGGATGACTTCTTCTACATTTGCTTTCCAATCACTGCAAAGGCCCCTACTAAATGTAGGTTCTCCACTACCCTTGACACCTGTCATTCGCTTCGACACACTTGGAAACATCAACACATATCGATGGTGGGACGGATGGTCCCAATCAACGCACTACCGAGATGTAAACCGGTTTTCCTCTTCCGCTCATGTCCACTCTCTACCTCCTTTACATTCCACCTCGAGCACATCATGCATGACTTCCTTTGGGGTGGCCCATCGATCGTCCACTGGTTGTCCTAGGAGATCTGTACACCATACCAGTTAAGCAGACTTAACATCCGCTCTTGTACAATGTTCAGCTACGCCCTTCTCTACAAATAGCTGTGAAAATGTTTCTCCAGCCTTAAAATCCTTGGTGTCGCATCATTTGAAACAAATATGGCCGCTCTCTCCTTGAGAATTGTCGAAATCTATCACTTGTTTCGCGCTGTTGTCACCATTGTTTCAAGGGACTGCCCCTTGGATTCGATGGCAAGTGGGAAATGGTAAAACGGTGAGACTAGGGCCGCTGTCACATATCCTTTGATAGTTAACCGGTTCACTACCTACCACTAATCGGTTTCTAAACTTCAGGCTGGTGAAGACCTCTGGTATAACTCAATAACACGCCTAATCCTCCAACCGATACCTTACCACAGAGATCCTTCAAATACCTTGCTATGTAGAGACAACAGAATGGGCGATTCACGGTAAAACAGTCTTCGCCATTAGGGACAAGTACAACTAGTTCAAGCAATTCCATATTGGAAACCAAACACATGTTACTTCATTATGGGTGCATCACATATGGGCGGTCACAAAACTGTGTTGCTTCATTTGGAAGCTATTGCATCAGATCCTACTGGCTCGACCTCTTCTCTTTTGCGGTAACCTCATGCTGGACTCATACTAGTACCCTTTGTCATCCAATTCTATTGAGACCCCACAATATCGAATCTGGCAATGTACCTCATTTCAAGCTTTCTACAGAAAATTCATCGTTGGTTCCAAGCACCACTACCCACAGATTCTTACAATGACGTCTTATTTCATTTCAGCAAGACCTATCAAGGGAACATCCAGCTTGATCTGCATCAATCATTACTTGCATACACAATGTGGACCTGGAGGAAGATGTGCAACTCCATCTTGGTTGATCAACACCCTCTTAAGAACCAATCCCTCTTAAGATACAATTGGTTCTCCGTAATTATATTTTCTTACTGTCGAGCAAGTTACGCAACAGTTACGAACAGCGGGACCAATTGAGTTTGGTACCTAGCGATAGCTATCACTATATGGCTTCGCATGTTGAAATTATGTGCATGTACCCATTGATGTATGTCACTGCTACACCCATCAACGATATGCAGCAAAAAAATGTACTACATTCCTTATTTTGGTTGTATGACATAAATATGCTTTTTAAAGTTTCTACATTTAGGTTTAACAATTTTATTGGATATATCACTATTAGGATGCTACATTTACATTTGTTGACAGTATTTAGTTTGTAATAGATATTGAGTATCGGGTGTGTGGATGTGTGGGTTGGGGGGGTGTGTGTGGGTGTGTGTACCCGATCAGTTAATATATCTATATATTATGAATAACAAAGATGACAGGAGATCATATCTCTCGATCTATTTCTGATTTATGTTGAGTTTTAATATTGTATCGGAGCCATCTGATTCCTAAACTCAATAATGTCATGACTGTCTGTAATTGTGTCCGTTTGCAGGTTTCATCATGTCTGTAATCATTTAATGACCATCTATCTTGTAATTTTGTTCATTCGCAAGTTTTATTCTGTTCGTCTATAATGACCTAACATGGATCAAAATCAATATGAATCATGATTTTGTCTTGATCTTAAAAAAATTCTAATATCCCATCTTGAATTTTTTGTTTTTTGTTTTTTGTTTTTTTGTTTTGTTTTGTTTGTTTGTTTGTTTGTTTGTTGTGTGTGTGTGTACGTTGGAAAATTTGAAAGTTGGTATCTATAAATTAGGGATTTGACCTCGACCCATCTGTTTAAGTTTTTGTGTTAGATAAGTATTAGTATTCATGGCTTCACTTATATCATCAAGTTGTATGCCCTCTTTCAGTAGGTTAAATGTATATATACGTAAGATTTATATAGCTTTCATCAAGTGTAGTGCCCAATAATCCTGACATGACATCAGATATTCACTATCTGACATGAAATCCCTTTGGACACCACGAATCCAACAATGCCATTTAAAACCTTAATAATGATGTGCCTAAATGAAGGTGGATGGAGGCAGCTAAAAGAATATTATAGTCGGTAACTGAACCAAGTAGATGACCCTTAACAAAGCCAAATGGAAGAAAGTATACATGCAGCCTATCCAAAAAGTATGGGACATGGTTTTTTGTTGTTGATGTTGTTCTTTGTTATAAAAAATGTATGTACTCATGATCAGATGTCATGTACTTATTATAGGTAAATAAGAATCTTCTTATCTCTGTGTGTAACTCAACTTCTGTTGTAATGAAGATCAATGATATTTTACTGGCGCATGGCCGGCTGGACGAGGCTTTTGCTGGAAGAGCCTTGATATTCTCATTTATGTTTCAGAAAATGCTAAATGCTAAAAAATGTAGTTCAATATGAAAATTTAAGATAAAAATTGTCCCTAAAAAAGAAGAAAACAGGAACCAATTATACCCATTCAAACTACACTAAATTGAGAAAGTACAAACCAATCTCACTCCCAAGGCAGCTTGCAAAGG
Organism: Scilla litardierei; assembly: GCA_030789695.1. Taxonomy (NCBI): domain Eukaryota; kingdom Viridiplantae; phylum Streptophyta; class Magnoliopsida; order Asparagales; family Asparagaceae; genus Scilla; species Scilla litardierei. The sequence continues at coordinate 436,557,816 of CM061142.1, read as the reverse complement.
GGTCATAGTATCATAAGGAACCTGCAGAGCAACACCATATATCATTTTACATAATAGTAATTTCAATCACAAGCTCTTCAAATTGCTTAACTAGCATTCAGCATTTTAAGACTAAATACTTCCTTGGTTTACCTTTGATGTTGCTAGCTCCCATAGAACGATAGCAAAACTAAATATATCTGCTTTCTGATCATATAGCTGGTGGTTTATAACCTTGTGTAAAATAAAAGGCCACAGATACATTAATCAGATAGCTGCCCAATAGATGATAATGAAATGCAGCACTACTCAATTTTAGGAACAGTAAACAAGCTGGCAAATAACTATGATGTGATCCCTCCCGTGCCCACCGACTCAGTTAAATCATTAGATTCAAATGTATATGGTCCTCCACTTGGACAACACTGGTCCACATCGCTTCATGTGGGCATCCACCAAAATATGTAAGGGGTACATTCGACGATCTTATTATTTTTAATACAATTTGTTTTCTTATCTTCTCCCTCACAAAGGATCTAATCATCCACAAGTCCAAAAAGTAAACTGTAGCATCAACCATTAAACTGAGGAAACATTTTTTAATCATTCTCTCCACTTTGTAGGACAGAAATGTTAACAAAATTCCATCAACTTTATAATTTACGTACAAAGCAAGACAAGATTTCTATTAGATCAAAAGAAAGAAATGAATAAAGAATAACTACCTCAGGTGCCATCCATCGGTATGTCCCAGTTTCTGCTGTCATTACTCCTTGACTCTGAAACCTAGCTACACCAAAGTCTGCCACCTTCACAACCTAGATGGACAAAAGAACAAAAACATCCCATCACAAACAAAAAATTATACTGTAAATGTCCCAGAACTGATAAGCAAATGAATTTCATGACCATACCAAGTTACATGCATCCCACAACATATCTAGTCTAAAAAGTTACCGTCCTTTTGACGCCAGATGGAAAAGTGGAAATGTGGTGGGGGAAATTGGGGAAGAACTATATTTAAGGATTTGATAAATTTTGGGACTCGCATTCCGAAAATCTAATGATTCCTACTCACATGTCTCGCATGTGAAGATTTTTCGGACTTCACATCCATACAACAAAGTCTACTCTCACACTCCAATGCAAAAGTTTCAGATGGCAAACAGAATTTACATTAAAAAATTCATTTAATCCCAAATTGATTTCAACAACAAGACTTATGGCTTTATATAAGCTTACAACTTAAACAACCTACTACTGTAACTGATGTGGGACTAAAAAGTTACTAAAATAAGAAAACTGCTAAATAAAAGAAGACTCAAAATCCTATTAAAAGGAAACTAAAAACTCAAATGAAAATTTTAAAATACACAAATAAACTTAAAATAAAATTCTAAAAGACTCAAATACTAACTTGAATCCGAATTGGATCCCCATCATGTGTACATACCTCTCTACAACAAGTTTTGGCATTCGCATGTTCAATAAAAGATTCAGCAGGCCCATCAAAGACAGATGACTTTAACTGTATGGTTTAAAAAGGTTCTAATATAATGTAGAGGTGTTAAAAGGAACAACGCCAGAAAAGCTTGCATTGCATTGGATGGACATAAATTACAGCTATAGAAGCGTTCATAATGTCAAATTTAATTAGCATATGAGTTACTCTACACTGAGAATTTCAATTATGCATATATTTTCGCTATGCCCTTCATAAAATTGGCAGTAGAATCTATTTGCTCCCTTATTTTCTAGTTCATTATCAACAGTTTCAGTTTCATGTCGAACAGGCAACTACAGAATTTCAATTATGCATCCTGCAACAGTAGTTTGACCTAAAGCAAATATGTTACATATCTTATATTCAGATATTCATACATACATGATCGTTATCCATCAGCAGGTTAGCTGTCTTCAAATCCCTGTGAATAATGTTGCTTTGGTGCAAATACTCCATGCCTTTGCTGATATCAATAGCAAACTTCAGCAACTGAGAGAGCTCCAACACATTACCATGTTTGTGCAAAAAATCATATAGATTTCCTCCCGGCATGTATTCTGCAGGAAGAGGCAATTTCACCAATAATTGAACCAAGTAACTAATCATTTAATTACAAGTAGCATTCACTGATCACCCTTCCTTTTCTTTTCAACCGTCCCCCTCCCCCCAACCGGCAAAAGACATTTAGTCATGCTAACTCCCTTGAGCCTGGCAAAATTGCATTCTCGTTTTGACTTCTTCCTTATTTCAAAGCTAAGTTCTCGCCGTGTTCCCATAAAAAAGAACAACAAATTTGAGGTTACTACCATGCTGTAAGATTCTGTGCAACCAACTACTACTGTATGCTTGGGTTTAATGATGTATTGAGATTCCAGAAGCAGTGCTTAACTTTTAAATATTCCAAATCTGGCATTGATGATTTTGCAGTTTAATAATATTGCTCTTATTGCATGCCAGTGGTGTCATTTCCATTATATTATTTCTCTCCGTGACATTCTTAGGGAAAATGACCAAAATTAGTGTCAAAAAACTTTGTCAAGAGGTAACAAGTGAAGAGATAGAGGTATGGTAAAATTTTAATGCTGGTTGAGCAAGGGGCATAAAATAAATTTGAAGAAACAAAGTGTAAAATAGATGAATCAGTAAAATGCATTTCTACAGAAACATAGACATGGGTTTGGGGTGCATGCAAGGCCCACTCCATCAGAACCAACTTGTGATGTACATACCCCAACTTACTTTTGCACAGCCTTAAAATTTCAAGTAACCTTGATAGACACACAAACTGTACCATTGTGTCACTGAAACAGTGATTGGCTAGCAGTAACCCAACCTGCGGTATATGAATGAGTTCACATATGCATTGTTATAAATATGCAAAGCAATCAAGTGATTATCAGGCCCTACGCCAGTCATAAACTACTCTAAAAAGCAAACTGATAGTAACATTGTTCCCCTCTTTTTCTTCCTGTCAGGATATTGTAATTTTAGGTCTCTCCAGAGCACAACTCCGCCATTGACTCTCTTGAATTAATCTTGGCTGTCAATTTTTAATTACATATCACGACTGTCGTTATTTATTTATATGAATGGTTGGCGAAGTCTCACTACAATTAGGATGTAGTTTATTTGAAGGTTATAAGATCTGATGTCTGTCTCGCAGGTCTTGGATTTGAAGCCCGCGACCACCCCTTCTTAAGGTTTCCCCGTATCTTTCTTTTTTTTTCTTTTTTTCCTTCATTTTAAACTTTTCTTCAGGCACAGTATATTTTATGTTTTTATTACTAAAGAAACTAACAAAATTACAATTCAATTACTAATTCTTAATTAATTACAGTTGACTAACTGGTTTTAAAGTATTTCATAGTGGAAATAAAATCTTTATAGAACAACTCAGTTATAACTGAGAATCTTTCTTATTTAGATTATTAGAAAAATATTATTTTCACTGTCACGGATTAACTACTGATGATTTCATACTTGATTCTGACACCATCAAATAAGAATCTAATTGTAACTACGAATATTTGACCAAAAAATGTGTGTTATTTATGAAATCTTATTTGATTAGAACATCTTTGAAGTCAAGTATACTTGAGGATAATTTCAAATTATTTTACTAAAATACATAAACCAATTAGCTAATTAATTATTAATTGTTTATCGTTCATTAATTACTTAGGAAGCCCATCTAATTAAAAATATAAGTTAGTTTTTGTGATGAAATCCTTATTTGATTAGATCGTTGTATCTTATGTATGAAACTGTTTTTTAATTAGGATTACTTATTTCGTTACGAAACTTATGATTAAGATTTACTCATCAGAACCATCACAAGCCCACTAACACAGTAGTGAAGAGGATGGTTAAATTATTACATGTATAATTTCAAAATCAGGTTCAAATGTCAAAAATTACTATTGTTATTATAATCACTACTGCTGTTGTTGTTTCTGCTGCTGCTATAATAATAATAATGTTGACAATTCTTAGAAATTACACACACCCAAAGAATAGTATCTAAAAGCAATGAAATGATTACAACTTAGAAAAAGCAAATATTGAACGGAAAAGTGTCAAAAAAACAATTCCCTATCTAAAATTCTTGACCAGTATGAGACAATACATTAAACAATGCCAAAAATGATTACCTGTTACTATACAGAACTCTGGCGGTTTTGTGCATACTCCAATAAAGCGAACAACATTTTTGTGTTGAACTTCCCTTCAAGCGAAAAGAAGAGGTCATAGATGAGTCGGTGGCTGAATAAAATGTTGTCCTAGAAATTATATTGTCTAGGATTACTATGTAAAATATAAGACACTATGTTAATCAATCATCTGATAACTCTTGCATGCAATAAATTACGATATGATGTCAACGGGATAATCCAAACATGAACTAAGCATCGCCCAGCAAAATTTATCAGTTGTGAAGCACAACTCAGAGTTGAGGAAGCTCCAAAAGATAAATAACCAGGATTTTATCACCAATCATTGTACCATCAACCCTCATTTCGGTTTAAAAATTCTAGGCCAAAACAACCAAGAGTAAGTGATGGCTCTGCCATAAAAATCTTGCTATCCAGTTGGTCAATATGTCAATCCACTCTTTTTTTTATTTCTGACTATATGCAGTTTAAGCACGTGGTAACTCACAAATTCACAATATTGTCAAATAGTGAAAAAGAAAAGATCAAGGAATGAGATGATTGTCAAATAGTGTAAAGGAAAAGATCAAGGAATGAGGTATCATCTGAAACCACTTGGATCTGGCTGTCTCGTTTAGGATTCGAACAGGGATGGTACAAAATTACAGCTGCTGAATCTCGGTTTTTGTTCGTTTTGGTTGGTTTCGGCCGGTTTCGGCCAACACTAACCAAAACTAACTGAGACCGAGGTCGATGAGTTGAAGAGAGATTGAAGATAATTTGAATTTGGAATTGGATTTGAATAAAATAAGTCTTTGCGTTTAAATACATATATTCGTTTAAAACGGAAAATTAAGTTCAATTAAATATGTGGTTTGGGTTTAAATATCTGAAACCATTTGAACCATATACATAAAAAAATTAATTAAAATTTTAAAAAAAAATAAAAATTAAAACATTATATTACAAAAAGAGTAATATCTGTATCAGCTTCCTCCTTGGCTAGCATCAAAAACCACAATCCCGTCCTTTTTCTAACAATCACGTTTATTCATTTTGATTTTCATATTCTAAAACCCCAAATCAAAAAAATTTAAATAAACTCAAGGGATTTTGCTCGTTCATCTAGCTGTCACTTGGATTCACTTGAAAATTGATGTGTTGGAGCTTTAGAATATGAAGATCAAAATGAACAAATCCGATTGTTAAAAAATTAGGCATGACTGGATTTTTGATGCTAGCCAAGGATGAGTGGTGTTTTTTGGCGCTAGCCAATGAGGAACTTTCCTCATTCGCTAGTTGATACATATTTTCAATTCTAAAATTCTAAAATTTTATTAAAAACTCTAAAATTTTATAATAAATGCATCGTTATATATACATACACATATAGATAAATCCGAAACCGAAACTTAAAACAAAACTTACTAAACAGGTGAACATGTCCAAAACCCAAAAAAATTCAACGGCCGACACCAAAACTGAACCCAAATTCTCAAACTGTAGATAAGATGGACAATATTACAAAATGCAATGGTGCAATGTGAATTCACCTTAGAATTATTACTTCTTGAGCAAACTCTATCCCCAGCGCTTCATTTAAATGCTCAGATCTGATAACTTTTATAGCAACATCTTGACCCATGTAGGTTCCACGATGCCTGTACCTCACCAATGCAAAAAGAGGGGGAGTATAATGTACATATACTAGAATCTGACTGGAAGAAATAGAATGTTTGTTCAATGTTTCCTAACTTACAAGTCTCCATAGGATCCGGATGTTATCTTCTCTCCCATCTTCAATGATCTTTTGTCTATTTCCCAGTTGCCAACTTTTGTTTGTACTGCCAGTATCTTCTCTGTGGCCGATTGACGAGATGAGCCAGACCATGAACCCTACAATTTTTTTAGAGATCTTATGTAGAAGGTACCACTGAAATAAACAGAAATAAATTGCATAAACCATGTACAAGTTCCTAAATGTTTTCAATGGTGATCAGAAAAATCTTTCAAGATCCATGGTGTTCAAAACAGAAGTTGGAACAAGCTCAACAGTTTCAATCCACAAATTCGTATAATAATGATTGTGTGGAGTGGAGAAGTGCAATTTATATCTGCTAACTAGAGCTAACGCTTCTGGCCACAAGACTCAAGAAAATTAGTAGGGAAATTTGATCCGTTTTCAACTTTAGCTGTTACCCGAAGTCTAACTACTTTACTCTTTTCTTTTAGGGGAAATCACACAAAAATACCCCAACGTTTGGGGCCTCTTTCATATTAATACCCTGAACTTTTAAGTCATACACAACATTACCTTTTTTGGTTTTTTGTTTAATTTATACCCGTTTTGCCCTTTACGCTATTCAGAAAAATAATACCCTAACGTTCGGGGTATCTTTCAAAAAAATACCCAAATCCCACTAAAACCCAAATCACAGGGGTATTTTTTTGAAAGATACCCCGAACGTTAGGGTATTATTTTTCTGAATAGGGTAAAGGGCAAAACGGGTATAAATTAAACAAAAAACCAAAAAAGGTACTGTTGCGTATGACTTAAAAGTTCAGGATATTAATATGAAAGAGGCCCCAAACGTTGAGATGTTTTTGTGTGATTTCCCCTTTCTTTTACGCATGTAATTTGACCAACAAGAAAAATCCAGGATGTGCGTCTGTAGGCCTATTAATCGCAATAATTCAACGATTTCTTTACCAGATGTTTTCATGCTATATTCGGGAGGGAGATGCGATTGGTTCTTAACCATCTACCAATTCTATTTTTGCTTCATTGCACCTTATTCTTCATTCTGCTGTACGATTACATTCATTATTTAAAAGCTTATCTTACATGTTAATTATTCTGTTTTTGCATGAAGGAAAAGACAAAGTAAAGGAAAAGAAAACATGTTTTGTGTAAGTTTTATATTAGTTATGTATGCTAAACTTCTTCAGTTTTGTACTTCCCATGATACTCCACAGATGTTTGAAAATATGAAGAACCAACTGGAGTCCATTTACTTTTAGTTTACCAACATATGTATAATCCAATAATCTTATTAGTATTACATAAGAAAATAAGATTATTATGTATATGTAGTAAACATGAAAATATAGGATTATGAGTTTATCCCCATCCATGTCTTTAATTCCCAAAATGCATTGTGTGCGCTCAATTTACAAGCATTTATCTAACACATGAGTATCACATACATTAGGATTTCCTTCTCCACACATTTATTCCATTTCTGATGTTTTAAAATGAGACCTTGCTGTTTACTCAACCATGCCTTGTATATTACGAACTGTTATAACGTAGGTAAGGGGTTTTGATGGGTGAATTGGGGGGATTAAGAGATTTGATAAAATTTCGGGAATCGCACGACAAAGATCTTACAATCACCAGCTCATACGCCTATCATGTGAAGATTTTTCAGACCGCACACCAAAACAACCAAGCACCTTCAAAGCAAAAAAGAAAACAAAACTTTATCCAAATTTACTCAAATTTTATTCATCCTCATTCATTCATTTTAAATACACAAACAATCATATTTATATGTGAATACAAAGACTAATTTGACTTATATTCAAACTCCTAAGTAGATTCAAATAAAATCTCTCACATAAAATAAAAGAGTTCTTTAGAACTAGGAACTCAAAAAGACTCAAACTTCTTCAAAAAGAAAACTCTAAAAAGACTCCAATTCCTTTAAAACGGAAACTCTAAAAGGACTCAAATAACTAAGTATAAAATGACACAAATAAACTCAAATAATAAAATCTAATAAAAAGACTCAAATACTAAAACAATAATTTGAATCTAATTTTAACTCTCATTATTCTCGCCGATTTTTAAAAATTCACCATATGATGAATGGCAGCAATAGGGCACAATCTAGCAGAAATCAATATTCTTTTATAGTTAAAGAATACTCATCCTCGAACTTCAAAATTCAGAACAATATAGACAGACAAACGAATATCTTCTAAAGAATGTATCGCAATCGCGAACAATAGACCGGCGTGCAAAATCTCTATGTATTCATCGGTTATGGAAGATAACGATAAAGTTAATGAGCTCAACTTCCTCAAGCGGCATCTCCAAGATAAGTGCTTGTATGTGCTCAACTTATGGCTCATATTTTGCCTTTATATAAATTAATTTGAGGTTCGAAAGCAGGATCTAATTTAGGCTCAGTCACAAACTTAGTTTAGGTTTCAAACTTAATCTCATGCTCAGGATCTAGCTTAGGCTCGATCGAAAACTTTGGATCGGATTCAAGCTCGATCTCAGGTACGGATGCAGACTCAGCCTCTAACTTAATCTTGAACTCGATCACAGACTTGACATCTGGCTTAGGCTCTTGTTTGGACTATAGAAACTTCCTCATGCTCAGCTCGTTAGAGTTCAACAAATTCTTTTGATCAATAACTCAAATTTTGGGCTGGGAAGGGACAACATATTTTTCGTCCCATTAAACATTAATGTGTATGTTTAACCTTCCAAAACTCATCACGTTTAGATCGTACAACTGAGACCTTCCTAGCAAAATGTGTGCGACCTTGCATGATATAATATCCCATTGAATATGATTATAACAGCTTGCAAGCTGTAGCTTCTAAACATCGATATGTAATTGAATTAGCGATCTTATCAACGCAAATGACATTATATGATTGTGCATGGGGTTTAGCTATTAGAATCACTCTCTATGGCTGCTTTGGTAACAATGTTAACATAACTTTTTTCATCAATCATCAATTTATATAATTTATCACCAACCTTAAAATAGGTACGAAAAATGCAATTCTTACTCTAATCTTCCTTACTTTTAAGTGTTGTAGGTAAACACCTTACGATATTGAGATACTCATTGGAGTTACAAAAATCTTTCTCTGAATCAATAGTACTTTCACGTGCATAGATTTCTTCAATTATTCTTTAAAATATGTTCTAGCTCAAACTCACATAAGACTGGCTCAAATAACAACTCCAAAATAAATCAAAATGATAGAATGGGTGCAAAACCGGGCTAAAATTCCTACAAAAATCTGAGACATTGATAAAATATACTGTAGCAATGGGGAAAATCTAAAAATATGCCATTATTTTTGATTTTCTTTTGTCGTTTTAAATTTTTTTCATTGTTTTCTAGTTTTTAAACATTCTCTGATTTTTTTCTCTTTTTTCTCTTTTTTATTCTTTTTAATCTCTTTTCTATTCTAAACCCTAAATAAAAGAAAAGAAAAAACTGGATGAAGAAGAATAAAAGAAACAAAAATGGAAAAGGTCATATTTTGGTTCTAATACCAAATAGGACGTTGGATGAAAGAGACATGAGTTTTGGTGTGTAAATTTTGGGGGAAATTCATAGATTTGATAATATTTCGAGTCTCGCACCTTGGAAATATAACGATCATCGACTCAGGCGCTCTTATACGGAGATTTTTCGAACCTTATGCCCAGTCAACCAAGCTTACTCTTGCACTCTAACGCAAAAGATTTAGCTTTGGCAAAAACAGAAATTTACATCAATTTTCTCAAATTCTATAATCTCATTCATTCATTTTAAGAAAGATAAATAATTAAAAAATACAAAAACTAATTTAACTCAGACACAAACTCCTTAACAGAATGAAATAAATACTCCTAAATAATAATAAAAATTTCTTAGAACAAGAAACTTAAAAGGACTCAAACTTCTATAAAAAGAAACTCTTTAAAAACTCATATCCGATTAAAAGGAAACTCTTAAAAGACTCAATTTATTTTAAAAATATTCTAAAAATATTCAAATTACTAAATCTAAAAGGACTCAAATAAACTCAAATAATAAAATCTAAAAACACTTAAATACTAAATACTAATTTGAATCCAGTTTGGATTCTCACCATATTATCCCACTACCATATCATCCTTAAACAATGAAGTATGATTTTGGCAATTTAGATATGTGTGTTACTTGCCAACACAAATAAGTGCATCAGGACAATTGATCATTAAAATTTGGTACACAAACAATATAGGTAGGTAAGCATTAACAGGTAATGTGCAATATCGTTTGAATTTTTATAACAAAGCAATGATATATATAGGAAAATATTCAAATGGAAACATTTTGCAGGGAATTATTCGTGCGAAACTGTTTTTATTTTTAAAAACAATTTCAAAATTTTTTTTACTCCTTCACTTTATGTTACACCCCTAAAAATACACCCTAAAAATAATGATTGAAAAATAATGTAATTTGGCCTTCGATCAAGGTTCTACAAAAAGTTCTATTGTTCTGAAACCGTTAAATTTTGTAACGAGTTGATCGGTGCTCAAATCCCACTAGGGTTCACCCATTATTTTCCCTAAGGTATATAATTGTATGGATGAAACATCAAAAAAATTTGCAAAAAATTTTCTTTAAGACGCATGTCCGTTGGGAATTTTACAGTCATCTGTCCTGGCACAGATTATAGCCGTTGGGAATCATTTGTCCGTTAATCAGTCGCATGTACGTTGTTCATCAGACGCATGTCCGAGCCGTAAAATGCCAGAATATAGCCATAGCAGAATTCTTCTCTTTGGCTTTTTACTTGGTTTTATTAGGGTTTTCTTGGCTTCCTATATATAGGAGAGGACTTGGTTCTATTAGAATTCTTGGAACATTTCGTTAACATTGCAGATCATTAAGAATCTCAAAGCCACTCCTATTTCTCATTTCCCTCTCATGAGCACATTCCTCTTCATGCATTGAAGCTAGCTCAAGGGAAATCCTCCAAGTGCAATCAGCTCATCTCAACACTTGGCGATCCTATTCCATGCCTTGCATTCATCTTTGAGTAAGTGCATCTCATCAAGGCATACGTAAGAATATATTGTTTCATCTTTTACTTGAAATCCTAACTCTCTTTGTGTGAGTTAGTTAGTTACTCTCTTTGTGGAAGTTTAACCCTTGTGTATGGGTGATTGTGCCCTAGTGTAGGATAGCCCTAATCCTATGTGTGGGAGATAGTTTCTCTCTATGTGGGAGCTAAACCCTTGTGTATGGTAGGTTGAATCCTTGTGTAGGACAAATCCCTTGTGTAAGGTATCCCTTGTGTAGGGATTGTATTCACTATTTGTGTAGGATCATAGTGAATATTGGTGTGTCTGGATGTACCCAAGTTGGGGAACCATGGTAAAATATCTTGTGTTTGCGTATGTTTAATTGTGTAAATTAAATTCTTCTTGCACTTATAATTCCGCGTTTGCAGGTTCAATTTTTAATTGCACAATTATTGCATTTATTCTATTCACCCCATCTAGAGTGTTTGTTGTTAGTATTGCAAGGTAGACGGTCCTTACAAGAGAAGTGAGGACCATGCTTATGATAAACACATTTACATGTGAATAGAGATTATGATAGGCAACATCAAAGTGAAGAACTAGGGTATAATACTTATAGTACATAGTCTTATTATCACATGTATCAACGTTCTGATTATTATGCAGTTATGATAATCCTACATTCCTGAATCGTATTCCTTTGGATACCCATGCAATCATGATGATTACTACGCACCGTACAGACACAATAATGTCTATGCAGATTATGATTCAATACATATACTGTTCAAATGGGACTAAATAATCTAATAGCCAAGGCAGTCATGACATACATTTCATCGAGCCGAGCTAGCCTTCAATATATAATAACATGATGATATCATTATTAGGGCCGGAACAGATGCAATATTGATATCTACCTTACTACTCATTAACATAACCAGATGATACTAATTTAGAATGAGATTTTTTGTATCTTTTGATTTATTTTAGTTGTTTTCTGCATTATGAGGTAAAATTTATGCCTTAGCATTTGTGTATTATTATTCTTTTATATTAATAAAATAATAAATAGTTGTCTGGGTTCATAGAGAAGTCCTAACTAAAAATTTATACAACTATATAAAGGTCGATATATTCGGATGGATCAAACATGCAGATCCATCCAAGTTAAATTTAGAATTGGTCAACCTAAATGAAAAATGTGTTCTATTGGATCTGATCTAACATGTCTAAACTAACAAATACATCATGTGGCTGCAAAATCAATGTTTAGAATAATCATAAAATCGATTAATTTTGTAACCACATGATGCATGTGCAAAACATGTCCAAATCATTTGAAATTTTGTTTGTAACTAGTTTAGACATGTTTGATCACATCTAACGGAACGCATTTTTCATTTAAGTTGCACAATTTTAAAGTTAGATCTGTATATTTCATCCATCCGACTGTATCCTAGTCAACCTCCAACTACATATCTAGTATAAATTATCATTACATTTATATGGTATAAAATATTGTATAACTATATATATAATACATCATTATGTATATATACATCTATAAAATATCTCCAAAACCAATACTGATACTCGAAACGATAAAAACCAAAACTACCAATAGAGACAACGAAACAAAAGCCTGAAACCACCGAAACGAGCGAAATCAAAACCCAAACCTAAAATTCAAGAAGACCGAAAGCAAAATCGAGAGCTCTAACATTGTCCTTAAGTGTGACAAGCAACCTGTTATTCATATTACAAACATTAATGTATTTCATGAGAGGACGAAGCGTATAAAAATTGGTTGCCACTTTGTTCAAGAAAAAATTTAAAATGAGGTGATTTAAAAGCATGTCAAATTAGATACTCAATTGATTGAGTTATTCACCAAATCTTTGGTGATTTGAAAGTAAAAAATATTTGTAACAAGCTGAGAGCATAGAATAAATGTGCTCAGCTCAAGGGAGTCTTAAAATTATATTTAAATTAGGAGGGTTTCTGATTTAGTAATAAAAATTATATTTTTACAATTTTAGAGTTATAGTCAAATGAGGAGTCAAATATAAATTGTAATCATAATTGCATTCCATCTTCAGTTGGGTTTTTTTCATGGATTTTCTGCGTTCCATCTTCGAAGAATGTTAGATTTACTTTATTCAAGTTATTTTCGGGTTGATTTCTTTGAGAAAAATCGTGTAGATTATAAATTTCGCTTGAGTAAATTATTTTGAATCTCATGTTGTGATATTAACGTTTGTTAATTAAGTCATAGATGATTCGTTTGAGCATGTGATTAGAGGTGTTTAGATTTAATTTTTGAGGATTTCTCCTCTTATTTGATATGTTGAATTGAATCGCAATTCATGCGAAAATTTTGAGATGGAATTATATCCCGATGATCTTGAGGCCTCACGGCCATTTTCGGGGATCTGCGGTGTCTCTCGCCGTTGCCACTCGCTCCCTGTTGTGCGGGCTTTGCCCCTTGCCCCTACTTGGGTTTTGGGTTTTGACATGTCTTTGTTTTTTGGCTTTGTGCCGTCGTAGCATCATCCCTGATCTCTTCGGCATGTGCTTCCTTTGCTTCCTTTTGGGCTCTATTGTATTTCAGCCATGTACTTCTATTTTGGCACTGGCCTGTTCGGTCCTCTGTTTCCGTTTTTAGCTTAATCTATTCGGCCATGTTCTCTGGCATGTCTCTTGTCCAGCTCCTCTCTAAATTGCAATGCACTCCCTATTCCAGTTGCCCCAACAGTAAACAGTAAGTAAATCTCAACAGTGACACATACATTTGCAGCCGTAATTATATTTTTAAAAGTTGTTCTGAAATATGAAATTATGGATGATCTATTTGTGCTGAGAATGAAATGCATGGGTACGACTGAGGATGAGTTTTATGCTAAGACCGAAACATGACACTGTCCCTTAAATTATTGTGGAATTACTTTACAAGCATACAGATGATTAGAAAATGTACATCATATAATTTACGGTGTTAAGTTAGGGGATATGCTGGATGTTATTAATGAATGGATTGAAACTGCCCTTGAAACATAAATTGTTGGATAATTGGATATATTGACATGGAATTGCAAGGACCCTTAATTGTTGGACATTAATTGAAAATTTGAATGCACGGAACCATTAACCCTATAAATTAGATATGGTGTGACCACTTAGACTGGTTGAGAAACTGTCTCATTTTTATATTTATATAATGCATGCTAAGCAAATCTTCACAATAAAGAAACTTGAAAATACAACAGTGTTACTTGAAATGACAAGTCCCTGATTACATCAATATTATGACATATTTCTGATTACAAGTAACTCTTGTCATGATAACAATTGAAATTAGACATGTCCCTTAAACAACACTCACATTGACACTGAAACTGAATACATTAAACAATACTACGCTTGACATTTCAGACTCACTAGTGTTTAAGGTTAACTCATATTGGAGAGTGCGGGAGCAACTAGAGCTATAATTTTGATCGTATTAGAGAAGATCTCATTGTTGTATTTGTTATCTGACCAGGTCCTATTACTGTATCTGTTTGGACCCATATTTTATCATCGAAAGGATCATGAGTCTCATTACCATATCTGTTTGGACTCAGTCTGGGTGAGCACCCTGTGATATAAGGTGGACTTCTTGGTTGCATATTGTATTTGTTTGGACACATTGTATTATCGGATGGATCCCGAGTCCCATTACATATTTGTTTAGACTCGACCCGGGTGAGCACCCCATGATATAAGGTGGACTTCTTGGTTGCATATATCATCCTCTCCAATATAAGTCACGACCTAGTATTGGTACCACTACATTCACATGAACAAAAACATTGATGGCATAAAACCAAATTGTAATCTGATAAACATGCATGTATTTAGTCTTATTACTGTCATCCTATATGTACCTGTTTTTTGTTTACTCCAGTCATATTCATATACACTATTTAACTCCGAATACTTGAATTATTGTAATCTACACTCACCTAGCAGATTCCTCTGTTGTACCATTGATGTTGACCAGGAGTTCAAAGAGGCTCCAGTTTACGAGGACACTGATTTGCTGTGTAAGACGTAAATTTCTGAGGGATAGATCATGTGTGGATTTTAGTAGTACTTTCTTTATATTTCTGAAGACATTGCATCTTTTCTTATTGTATCAAACTCTTGTACTCATGTTTGAAGGAGCGGTTTGTTATGAGTATTTTGGTACATTTTCTACTTCATATCTATATTATTTTCACTGCTTATCTACAGGACCTTCTTTGCATGCATAATAGTGATGTCTCCCGGTAACCGGGGCTTGACAAGATTCATGAGCATCTGACTTCAATACTTCAAGAAATATGGTCAAGGCATGCAAAATCAGGTTAGCACTTCTTTGCGCTTGCAATGGGATATGACCTCTACTAGTCAGTTCTACTGATCTCAGGTATTAGTTGCATTACTTCTACTAGGTATGAATTCATTGTTTGAGGATATTAATTTCCCCGGATCTCTTGTGCAATTACATTGCATAACTAATCTGAATTAGGTGCATCTAATCACTTCACATCTTGCAAAATCACTGGTAATTGCATTCTTAAAATCAGTTTGTTTTAATAGTCCAAACTGAACATCATATCCTTACACCAAGATCAATATTCATAACATCCTAGGTTGAGTTTGCATTGCATTTGAATATTTGGTTGCTCATATTGGCATTTAGAAGCCCTATAGGCCAGTCTTGCATCATATAGTTCCCCAAGCATTATTATTACCAGTACCCTATATACAATTGGTGAAGGTGGGCCCCTCATCCACATCACCCTCCACATCACTGACGCACCCGAAACCTACACCTATATTCCACCCGGCGGTGTCACGATCGCCAGACGTGGCATGGCCCCCTAGGTGTCAATTCCGGGCTCTATCCGCAAGCGAACGATGTCAAGTTGTAGTATAAAAGATATCGAATCCCACAGGAACGGTGATAGTGTATTTGGGTTCTCAGTTTACTTCTATATCTCGAAGTGAGATAGCTATCGGGTTGAGAGAATCGGTTGTTGTGTTGATGTTGTTTTAATAATAAAAAGGACTAGGGCGTTAGGGATCACCTCTAAGATCGTCGGTGATCGACGTTGGAATATAATCCTTACATTGCATTAGGGTTCGTGGATTAATCTCCCAATTCGTACCACTCTCGTGGGTTAGAATTACGAGGTATTTCGGTGGCTCTCGTTGACGCAATAACGGTAGCCGTCAACGTAGCGATATAGTTCATCGGGGATCCTCTCAAGGCACGAGCCGGGCATGGTCACGAGCCTTGGTTGGATCCACCGATTTCCCTATTCGAATCACAAGGATACCCCTTAATCACATCAATTCCACAGACTGTGGGCATGATCTCAGTACGGGTTATCTAGGGATTCGATAGGATTGACCGAAATACTCCCCTAAATTCCTAATTCAATGTAGGGATCCAAATCTACGTCTTTCCCCTAGGATCTTAGGGCTAACCCACCAACTCTAGAAAAGATCTACTCACTCATAGCAATATTAACGAATAAAAACACAATCTTTGGAGATGAAAACATCATAACAAATTGACAATTGAAGATTGAGAACTTACAGCGAGGGATAGAGAAAGATTGCGATTAATAGATCCAAAGAAAACCGAGGTTCCAAGAGCGCGAGAAGAGCAAATAAAATTCCAATCAATTTCGATCAAATAATCTTTAACAAAATTTATCTAGATTTAACAAAAAGTATCCTCTAATCTCCGCTCAAAAAATAACTCCAAAAACTCAGAATGAAATTCGCTCATGCCTTCGTCGCAGCTTCCAGACTTCGCTCCCAAAATCGCGCAACAGCCGCTCTCAAAGATCCTTCCAAAAATGGCCTCAGCATCGTCGATCGAGTGGGCGACTCGGTCGAGCAGTGCGTTGCTCGGTCAGTTGCTCGGGCCGAGCAGCTGTACTGCTCGACCGAGCACGACCAGAAATCGAAATCCTCCAAAATCTTTACTCTGTCTGCACGGGCCGAGTCAGCTCTGCTCGGTCTGAACAAAGAGCTGACTCGGTGGCTAAAGAAGTCGCTCGGGCCGTGCAAGGATTCGTCGGGACTCTAAATGAGAGGCTGCTCGACCGAGCACTGTGAGTGCTCGGTCCGAGCAGGTTGCGTATCTGCGCCATTGTTCTCCTTTGCATCTGCTCGACCGAGCAACTGCTCTGCTCGACCGAGCAACTGCTCTGCTCGGTCGAGTCATCTGGAAATCTATTTCCTGAAGCTGCTGAAGCTTCCCTCTCCTCATGCTCTCTCCTCCACTCCTCCTATGGCTCCAAAAACACGGCGAACTCTTGCAGAGCTTCGCCAATGAGCTCACGGGCGTGTCAGATGTGTCCATACCCTGATCGGGTCCCAAATCGCTCCAAATCCCTGAAAACTCATAAAATACTACGAAACTCGGATATAATGTCAGAAATACGATATCGTAGGGAAATATGGGATTTGGATGCGAAAATGGCATGTAATGCGATGTCATGATGATATGAAAAAAGGTGTAAAATATGAATGCATCAAAATCCCTAAAAACAAAAACCACTCAAAAGCCTCCCTTTATTTACAAGTGTGCCATTGCCATTTCCACCCCTTGATCCCCTATTATTTACATGATTGCCATTGGGATTTTTACCCCCGACGATACGACACCCACACCCACACTTCTCCCTCCTTTGTGGTTGCGCGCGTGCACCGCATCCCGTTCGTGGGGTTTTTTTGTGTCATGCCATGTGTACACGGGTTATTTCTAGTAATATTATATACCTAACAGATAATTTCATAGCACCATTCTGTTTATCAAATCATTTATCCTTAAAAGTTAGTGCTTATATTCTTCACTATTTATTTATTCTTCAATCATCACTAAATTTCTGTAATTGGTTCGGATGTTGGTTGATTTGATCAAGCATTCTGTTTTCCACTAAAGGGTTACTGGCCGATAAAAGTGAGCATGTCATGTGTATGGACAACAGACAACTAAACTAGGCTTGTTAAACTTAAGAATTGAGTTTAAACTAGTTACACCTTAATTTGTTCTTTGTAAATTGAATGGCTCGGCTTATATCAATTAGATCTATAGGAAATACTGGGTTTCTCTTCTTCGTCCTCCTCTTCTTCCATTTTTTGATTTTGGGGGTGGGTGGTTTCGGGAGGGGGTATCGGTATGAAATTAGAGACCAAATCAAGTATCATCTCCACAAACTTGAGAAAAAAATAGCAAATGTTACAGAGTTTAAATTTCCTTAAAGTAAACAATGCCACAAACCTGCAACATATCAAAAATGAGGTTCACACACATAAATTAATAAAAATGGATACCTCATGTCTTGCAATTGCTTCCATTAATTTCTTGTGCAACCCATCAATCTCCTGAGAACGACATTACAAAATAAGGAACATTTTGGATGTCAAGGATACCCTCAAGTCCTGTGCAAAAGCTGAAGGACTAACTTAGCTGAACATATTTATTTGGTCATCCACGAAGGAATATGCACACATGTACATAAAATATAGAAAAACCAGATAAGAAATATACCACATCTGGAGAGTCCAAGTTTCAAAACAAGCTCATTTAAGTGTGTAGACCCATACCCATGATCCGGGTAACAAATTCAAATCCCCCTCCCCTACAATCTTTCCCATTAAGAAAAACACCCACCAAATTATTATAATCATAAATCAGCCCTTCAATAGGCTTACAGACCACCACCCCCCCCCCCCCCCCCCCCCCCCCCCGCCGGGGCGGTTCTTTTTACAATTTGGGTACAGGGTCATACATTATTTATTTTCTGTTAGGTGATATAATAGTTTACAAAATTAATTTATTTGACCCACTCACAGTTAATCTCTCTAACCACCACTTCCGGTCTCTTTCTTAACCTAGAGAGTTCCCTTTCTTTTACCCACCACCTCCTCATGCCAACTACCACTTTTTTCAGCCCTATATCAACACAAGAGGCGATGTGAAACCGAGATAGATCGAAATTAAGGAGATAATGCCCTCAAGGGCCTCAATGTGAGAGACAAGAACACAGTAAAGGTCCCATCAAGGCAATTTGACAAAGGGCTGACATGACACAATAAGAAAATAAAGATGTGATCAACTGAAAGTTTGTACTATGGTGGCTGTAGGAAGGGGAGGGTTCAGGCGTGAAGATGGACTAAGAGTTTGTGTCTTAAATCTTTTGGTGTAATTAAAGTAGTGGTACATCAAAGGAAATATTGTGCGTTTAGTCTCACTTTGGTTAAAATAAAGGATGTATTGTTGGTTTTTGCATCACCCCTAAGTTTGTTTTGAAGATAAGTAAACAATTAGTGTTGCTAATAAGTTTTATAAGATTTGTGAGTGTAGGTAATTAAGTCAACACGGTCAACCAATCCACTCAAGAGCACAAGTATTGATGACATGAAGCTAAAGCTTGAAAATTAGACAGTCAATGGAATGGACTTGGAGCTCGACGTGAAGGTTAGAAGCTCATCCAAGGACTCATGGTGTGCACAGACTTCTCAAGACAAGTTGAAGAGCCAAAGAATGCATCAAGACTCCATATAATGTTTGCGTGATGTATTTTTTTTGGTAACTTGTCTTAGAACGTTAAAGCCATTAAGTTAAAGCTTGCACACATTTAGAAAAATGTTTTTATTGCATGAAAAATGTTTTTAATGCTTTAGAAATGTTTTTAAAATGTTTTAAAATGATATGAATATAAAAACCGTGAGAGTTTTGAAGCATATCTACGCATCAGAAAACTAATTGACAAGTATTGAACTGTGATATGATTTTTTTAGTTTTTTGGTGGAAAGTTGGGTTTTTGAAAGAAAGGTGGGTTTTTAGTGTAAAGGTGAGATCTTTAGGGCTAGAAAGAAAGACATTGGGGAAAAGATGGACTTTTATTGATGATAATATGAAAATTACGAAAACCCGCTTGAAAACCGAAAATTACGAAAACATCCTTGATGGTCCAAAATTGCGGATGTCCTTTTGTGTGGTCTCATCAAACTGGAGTCGACCAGTGCTCTCATGAAGGATTGGCTCCTGCATGGAGTCGACAGTGTTGTCACACTGGTCGACCAATAAGCCACTAGTTGACCAGTGGGATAACGCTAGTCGACCAGTCGGGGCCAGCTAGACTACAAAGGTCATATTTTATAGCCGTTGTATTAGCTGTTGGAGGGACATTTTAGGCAATCCATTTGGCCTAATTTGTTATCTATATATTGAGTATTGTTAGAGATGTTTTGTATGAAATTATTGATCAAAATTTTGAGAAAACAAAGTTTTTAAAAGCTCTCTAACCTCTCTATAGTTTTCAAGGCCATTGTTTTTAATCTCTTTTACAAGCTTTTAAGCAAATTGTTTTACTTGGACAAATTGATTTCAATCTCATAGAGCTTCATCTCAATTATTCTTGAGATTGAATCAAGTTTTTTTTATGTCCAAAGTGTTTTTATCTTCTTTATTTCTTGATATCATAAGAATTTTTCCTTAGCCACATTTCTCACAAAGAGCTTCGACTCAGTAGCTATATGCAGGGTGTTATTCTCTCATCTTCAAAAGAGTAAGTGCACAAGGGTGTGGTGGTGAGAAATTGTATTTGTAGTTGAAATTGTTTGAAAAGCCTCTTGTGTGAGGTCCTCACTTAGTGAGGTTGGCATTAATATTGGAAATCCTTACTAAAGGCAAGATGGTTGTATGAGTCTTGTGGGCTTTGCACCTACCAAAGGAGGCGGACCCAGACCACCCGCGAGGAGCAACAGCCGCGCGCACAACAGCAGCGCGCGCAAGGAGAGCCGCAACCCTAGGGGCGTTTTCGACCCTCTCTAGTCTCTATTGATATTTTAATGGCAAACTTGTAATTGGTTAGAAGTGGTTTTTATTCTTAAGCTAGGGCTAGCCGTGAAATATCTTTATGCTTGAATATTGAATTGTTCTTGAGGAATTTCTTAGGAGAGTGCGGACGTCCTCGCTTATTGGCGTCTTGGGAGGGTGGTTGTCCCTTTAATTGTAGCCAAGTTATCATTTTTATTCCTAGTTTTATCTATTTAATTTCAGATTTGGTTGAGTTCTATCAATTTGGTATCAGAGCATGTAACGATCCTGGCGGCTTCGACAAGATCACAAGACAAGTTCGAGACTTTGAAGGCGAAATTTACTAGCGAGATCGAAGGGATAAAGAAATCCTTGGCGGGGAACGATGAATCCATGACAAGGTTGACGGCTTCCATTGAAAAATTGACGGCGAAGCAGGAGAAGCAAAATGAACAATTCACATAATTGATTTTTCAATTGACGGCTAACGCGGGAAAAGATGGGAAAGTTGATGGAAACCCTAAATCAGCGATAAATGTGCCACCTTTGGACAAGGGAAAGAAAAAAGGAGAAAATCGATGCGTAGTTCATTCTCGAGGAGGAATACGACGAGGATGAAGATGGGGAGCCGTGGAAGGAGGATTATCGAGAAGTGATGCGACGGAAGGTGGAGGAAGCAAAAGGGGGGCCTAGCCACCCCCATGTGGCGCGCCAGAGCACGGGGGGCCGCGGATCCTTCCTCCGGGCCCCGCGGGCCTAAGGACAGCCATCGAGTGGGCAACGCACCCCCTCCCCGACTTTGCCCGGGGCCGGCGAACGGCCCACTGCCCCCGTCGACCAGTGGTGGGGCCGCTGGGGCCCCGGCAGACATCGAACAAGGCCAACGGGCTCTCCCCAGGCCTGCCTCGGTCCCGCAGATCAAAGGGAATCCCCGTGCGGGGGTTTTGGTGCACGGGACGACGGGTTTCAGCCCTTTCGTGACGACCCGCCCCATCTGGAGGATCCGACGCGCGATTTCGAGGATGAATTTGACCCGGGAGACTTCCAAGAGCATGGAGATGATGGCGAGGGGTATCAAAATCCTCCCGACCCTCGATTTGGCGATGGCAGGTGGCAACCTCCACCACACCACCATGGGGAACGCACCGGAGACATGGGGTAGGTTACAGAGACTTCCAGGAGGGGTAATGGGGCAGATTTGGAGGCGACGGAGGGGGAGGGCATGGGGACCGAGGAGGAGGCCTACGGGGGATCACGGTTTCCATGAGGGAGGCCCGCGTGGGGGCTATGCGCGGCACCAGGAGAGGTAGCAGCACTACCACCAGCCTAAGCATGGTTGAGGACGGGGGACTGGGGGGATTCAATATGGACAGACTGCGAAAGTTGAAGATGCATATATTCGATAGGGTGGACCCGGTTTCGTGGATCTACATAGCGGAGAGATTTTTCAGAGTCTCTCATGACTGAGTAGCAGAAGCTGGAGATAGCAGGTATCTGTCTGGATGAGAATGCGCTCGCTTGGTTTCAGTGGAAGGATGTGAAGCATCCTTTTTGCTCGTGTGAGGAGATCATAGATCAGATGATGGAGTGGTTCAGGAACCCCCACTTAGGGAACGTGAGGAAGCAGCTGCTATCACTCAGGCAGGAGGGCACAGTGAGAGATTACCTAGAGAGGTTCGAGGCCCTATCAGAGCAGATGCATGGGGTGACGGATGAGATGATGGAGAGCACCTTCATGAAAGGGTTGAAGGCCACTATTCGAGCAGCGGTGCACATGCAGAAGCCCCAGAGTCTAATGGAGGCCATGGACTACACTCAAATGGCGGAGGATTGGCAGATTGAGAAGATGAAGGCGAGGGGTGGTTGGAGTGGCCAAGTTTTTCGCAGTCAGACAGCGACATGAGGTCAACAGAGAGCTACAACGTGATCTGATCCGGCCACCAAGGAAAAAAGTGGGGAGAAGAGTAATGCACCGCAGGCTAGAGGCAATTCAGGAGGATGACTAACGCGAAAATGAGGGAGAATCGACAGAAGGGCCTATACTTTAGATGCGACGAGCGGTTCATACCAGGCCACAGATGTGCGGGGCGCAAGCTCCAGGTACTGCTGCTTGAGGATGAGGATGACAAGGCTGAGGTTGAGGACGAGACCGATGAGATAGAGAAGTCTGAGGGCCACCAGCTAGACGTGACGGAGGTTTCCCTTAACTCCGTGGTAGGGTTCACACCGAACCATACCATGAAGTGGATGGGGCATATCGGCGACCAGGTGGTGACAGTACTTATCGACAGTGGAGCGACCCACAATTTCATTTCCAAGAGAGTGGTGGCCCAGCAGGAGCTTCAGCTGACAGACTGTGGCAACTGCAATGTCTTGATGTGGACTGGAAAGAAGGAAAGCAGCCGGGGGGTTTGCAGAGGACTGGTGATGACATTACAGGGGGTGCAGGTGATAGAAGACTACTTGCATCTAGACTTAGGGAGCACCGACGTCATCTTGGGCATGACGTGACTGCAGACATTGAGGAAGATGACGGTGAATTGGAAACTGCTCAGAATGGAGTTTCAGGAGCGGAGAGCAGTCACATTACAGGGGAACCCCAGCCTATGCAAAGTATTGGTCTCGCTGAAGACCATGGTGAGGACCATTCAGACTGAGGGCGAAAGATACTTAGTGGAGTTATACTCATTAACGGGAGAGAGAGGCGCTGAGGCCAGTGATGAGCAGCTCATCCCAGGAGAGGTGCAGCAACTGATGGAATAGTTCGAGGAGGTCTTCCAGGAGCCTCAGGGTCTTCCACTGCCAAGGGATCACGAGCACGCCATAGTACTGCGAGAAGACGTGTCCCCTATCAGTGTGAGGCCCTACCGTTACCCACAGGCACAGAAGGACGAGATCGAGAGAATGGTGCGCAGATGTACAGGCGGCAGTGATACAGCCTAGTGTGAGTCTCTTTTCCAGTCCAGTGCTGTTAGTGAAAAGGAAGGATGAGAGCTGGCGCTTCTGCGTGGACTATAGGGCCTTGAATAAG
The DNA here is from genome assembly GCA_030789695.1 of Scilla litardierei. Lineage (NCBI taxonomy): Eukaryota > Viridiplantae > Streptophyta > Magnoliopsida > Asparagales > Asparagaceae > Scilla > Scilla litardierei. Next base: position 436,533,966 of record CM061142.1, on the reverse strand, counting down.
AAGATAATTCCAGAAAAGTTTTGCATACCAGTTATTGATGAGCTCCTGGATGAGTTGCATGTGGCAACCCTATTCACCAAGATAGATCTCAAGTCGGGCTACCACCAGATCAGGATGCGGCAGGAGGATGTGACCAAGACAATGTTCAGTATGCATGAGGGCTACTACGAGTTTCGAATCATGCCTCTCGGCTTGACTAACGCACTAGCTACCTTCCAGACCTTAATGAACAAGATATTCCGCCTTTACCTGAAATGATTTGTACTAGTTTTCTTCGATAATATATTGGTGTCCAGTCATACCTTGGAGGAGCACTTGGATCACCTGCAGGTCGTGTTCCAGGAGCTGCAGTACCATCAGCTGTTCGCGAACAGAAAGAAGTGCTTATTCGGACACCCACAGGTGGAGTATCTGGGGCATGTGGTATCGGCAGACGGGATAGCAGTGGACAAATCGAAGATTGCAGCGATGCTAGACTGGCCGCGTCCCACCACCCTCAGGGGGCTGCGGGGATTCCTGGACTTGACAGGATACTACCGCAGATTTGTACAAGGATACGAGACTATCGCCTGGCCACACACCAAGCTACTTAAGAAGGACCAGTTCATTTGGGGTGAGGAGGCGACGACAGTATTTGAGGCCTTGAAGAATGCCATGACCACCGTGCCAGTTTTGACGTTGCCAGACGTTTCCAGACCCTTCGTGGTAGAGGCGGACGCATCGGGACATGGATTGGAAGCGGTATTGATGCAGGATCAGCGGCCCATAGCGTATTACAGTCAGGTGTTAACCGCTAGAGCCAGACTGCGGTCTGTCTACGAGAGGAAGTTGATGGCCATTGTTATGTCTATCCAGAAGTGGAGACCGTATTTATTGGGGTTGAGTTTCCTGGTGCGCACAGATCAGAGGAGCTCAAATACCTATTAAAGCCGCGCATGATAGCAGAGGAACATCGGAAGTGGCTGTGAAAGCTGATGGGATACAGATTTGAGATTGAGTATCGCCCCGGATTAGAGAAAAAGGCGACGGACGCCCTTTCACGTCGAGAGGAGGTGGAGTTGGCGGCACTGGAGGTTTCAGTACTACTGGACTGGGAGCCATTGCAACAGGAGGTTGAGCAGAACCGGGACTTGGCAGGCATACGGACGGGCCTATTGCAGGGGTCTACAGAGTACTCATGTTATACTATTCAGGATGGACGGCTGCTACATTGGGGACGATTGGTTCTGCCGAGAACTTCTACGTAAATACCAACCATACTCCAGGAGTTCCATAGCCGTGCAGTAGGACATTTTGGGGTCCTTAAGACTTACCAGAGGCTGGCGAGAGAGGTCTACTGGAAGGGTATGAAGAAGGATGTCGCGAGGATGGTTGCAGAGTGTGACGTTTGCCAGCGTCACAAGTACCAGGCAATGGCTCCAGGGAGATTACTACAGCCGCTGTCCTTGCCCAACCGTATGTGGGAGGACCTTTCCATGGATTTCATTGATGAACTGCCGAAGTCAGGAGGATATACTATCATATTTGTTATGGTAGACTGCCTCATCAAGTATATGCACTTTGTACCACTTTGGCATCCGCACATCGCAGTGTCGGTGGCGGAGGTATTTGTGAGGGATGTCATTCGCATACATGGACCCCCAAAGTCCATTGTTTCTGATGGGGACAAAGTGTTCTTGAGTAGATTCTAGCATGAGCTATTTAAGCTTCAGGATACGGTGTTGAGACGGAGCACAACCTACCACCCACAGACAGATGGCCAGACTAAGGTCGTCAACAGGAGTGTTGAAATATATCTGCGGATCTTTATTTCAGAGAATCCCAAGGAGTGGGCCCGCTGGCTGGCATGAGCAGAGTACTGGTACAATACGTCTTATCACTACGTAGCCCAGACGACACCATTTAGGATTCTGTATGGATGTGATCCTCTGCATCTACTGCACTATGGGCAAGAGACGAAACTAGTATCCGATGTGGAGTAGTATTTGGCAGAGAGAGATCAGATTTTGGAGAAGCTGACGCTCCATCTGGCTAGAGCTCATAAGATTATGAAGACGAGGGCAGACCTTCACTGCAGAGATGTACAGTTCGTCGTAGGAGATATGGTGTACCTGAAGCTGAGACCCTACAGGCAGAGATCCTTGGCCCACGAGAGGAATGAGAAGTTAGCGCCGCGATAATATGGACCTTTTAAGGTCGAGGCTAGAGTGGGACCAGTGGCTTACAGGTTGAGACTATCCCCAGGAATCGGTTATTCACCTGGTGTTCCATGTGTCGCAGCTTCGCCAGATTATCGGAGACCACACTCCTTCGTCCGCTCTTCCAGAGACATTGACAGATGATATGGAGGTAAGGTTGGAACCTGAGGAGCTGAAGGGGGTCCGTAGAGGGAGCTCTGAAGAGCGCGAGGTTCTGCTGCAGTGGAACGGTTTGCCAGAGCACGAGAGCACGTGAGAGTCCATGGACGTGATGGCGCAGCAATGTCTAGACTTCCACCTTGAGGACAAGGTGGCTCTTTGGGAATGGAGTAGTGGTGGGCTCCGCACCTACCAAATGAGGCGGACCCGGACCACCCGCGAGGAGCAGCATTTGCGCGCGCAACAGCAGCGAGTGCAAGGAGAGCCGCAACCCTAGGGGAGTTTTCGACCCTCTCTATTGATATTTTAATGGCAAACTTGTAATTGTTTAGAGGTGGTTTTATTCTTAAGCTAGGGCTAGCGATCAAATATCTTTATGCTTGATTATTGAATTGTTCTTGAGGGATTTCTTAGGAAAGTGCGGACGTCCTCGCTTATTGACGTCTTGGGAGGATGGTTGCCCCTTTAATTGTAGCCAATGATCATTTTTATTCCTCTTTTAATATATTTAATTTCACATTTGGTTGAGTTCTATCAGAATCCTCTTAATGTAGAAGAGGTACGATTGTATAAGCCCTCAAGTTATTAAGTCAAGAGAAGTCCTCTATTGAGAGAGGCATTAGTGGATGTTGGACTAGACCAAGGAGTTGGTGAACCAGAGTAAAAATCATGAGTGTTTGCGATTGTTGTCTTGCGATTTCTCTCTACTCTTGTATTGTGTTGTTTCAATTCCGATGTGCATTTACACTTACTACAAATTTAGAGTGTTGATTAAGTACCTAGTGAGGTAACCCTCATATGAGACTTAGGCATACTTAAAGGGATTGAATTTTAATTTACTATAATGATGCCCCTTTAGTGTTGTTTGACATCTATAGGATCTCCCAACACGTGGTATCAGATCCCACAGTTACTAAGATGGCGTCAACAATTAAGATGAGCTCTCTCCCGAGAATTGATGGATCGAATTATTCATATTGGAGAAGAAGCATGTTGAGAAACAGTGAGTCCCTCGACAACAATGCATAGTGTTTCGTGTTGTTTTCCTACCAAAAACCAACACACACATCTCAATGGACAAGCCGAGAAGTGGATATGACCATAATACACACCAAGGTAATGAATACTTTATTTTGTAATATTGATGAGTTTGTGTTTGAGTATGTTTCAAAAGCTACAATGGCGAGTCTACTCGAAGACAAATATGGAGAGGAATCAATTGATGGAGAGCCAATAATTAATGACTCGTGTAGAGCTACACTGTTCATATAAATGAACAAGAGAGCGATTGAGACTCAGATGAGTCCAGTGATGATGAAGTGAATCAATGCACCATTGCCTCATGGGGGAGCAAGGTAAACTCTGAACTTAAATCTGATTCAGAGATTCTGATTTAGATGACAGTCAAATAGAGAAGGCATTTAAATTGTTATATAAAAAAGCATGAAAATCGTTTATGTGATTTTTCATATTTGAAGAATAATTATAAGAAATTAGAAGATAATCATAATGATTTGCTTAGTGATCATAACAAGCGTAAAATTGAATATGATGCTTTATTACAAGATCATGAATGTATGAAGAATGAGCATGCTATCTATGTTTCAAATTTGAATGACTGAGTTGATTTGCTTGCTTGTGATATTTCCGTGAGTAAGCTTAAGCATGAAGAACTTGTTCTCAAACTTGATAAAGTTAAAAAAATCACAATGCAAAAGTCACTCCACATAAACATGTCCCTACTCCTAACAATGTTGTTAGAAATATTATGTTGTTAAACATAATCATGTGCATGTTAATTTTGTTAGAAAGAATTATGCTTTTATGTATGATAAGTTTGCTAGCAATGGTAGATCCAACCCTCACAATGTTCTTCATAAATACTTTGAGAAACCACACATTGTGCACCATGCTAGAAATTGTGTTAGATTGCATGATGATATGATATGGGGGACTAACCATTTAAATCAAAAGGTTAGGAATGCATATATATGCAATGTCGTACGTGAAATGCAAGTATTTTATGATTGTTCTTATATACATGCAAGGAAGTCATGTTCAAATCGGATTTGGGTTCCTAATGGTTGATTGATCTTGAACCCATAATATTAGGGTATCCATGTTTGTTGCAAATCTTGTTGATACCGAAATTTATGTTAGGTAGAATTTAGATTAAAATTCAATTTTGATTAGAATAGACTGACTATAATTGTTACGCATACATGACAACATTTAGTATGCTGATTGATGAGTTGGAAAATATGTAAAATATGTTGGGTTTAATCATTTTTGGTCTAGTATATCATGATCTTTAGTATATGTTTGGTATATGATATTCATGTGGTGAATATATCTCCTTGTGATAATTCTTTGATATCATTAGTTATAGAGGTTCATATTGTATATGGCATTGAGAATGATGATTATGATAATTTGAGATTGGAACTTTGATTATGTCTTTTGAAAGTTCATAATTTTAGATCAATTATGATATTGATTGAATATAATTTGATGGTCTTTATATAACCCCAAGGACCTTAAAAGACATAGGGTATCAAAAAGTTTCTTATTTTTAGGTGCTCATTACAAATTGAGGTCAACCCACATACAACTCCTTGATTCTCAAAGGATATTGCTCAAAATATAGGACTAAGATTGAGTATGCACTCTTGTAGGAGAAGCTAAAAGTTTGGAAGTATGTGGTATGATTATTTTCAATATTTGGTATCATACAAATATTACATACATACATATACATATCGTCTCATTGTGAATCATGACTCACCGTTACGAATGGTAACATATTTTTGAACCATGTTTACTTTGTGTCATTCATCCTTATGCTTATGTTTGATTATGACTCCTTCATGGCACATTGATTATGCTCAATGGTCCACACTTCATTTTGAATACATTTTTACTTGTGCAAACTTATTTGTTGAAGTTTGACTATTTATGTTGAATGAAATATGTCATACACTTTGTATCACATGAATATTGGATAATGTATCTAAGTTTTATGATGAGTACTTGTTAATGTGAGAAGATAAGTTATATGACATATGCTTCATGAGAAAAATTGTTAATATGCATATGATTAATGATAGTTTGTTCATATGTTACACCAGTGATGCTTCATTATGAAATAGTATACTTAATTGTCTGTACACTTGGTATACACATAAAACTTGTTATGATTATGCTAGTTCTTGCTTAAGCACATGTTGTTTGGATAAGGTCATGCTTCAGACATATTGCCATACAATTTGATTAAATTGAAATTTGAATGATGTACATTGTTATGTCATACTTTGTTGTATCACATTTTTACTTCATTTTGAATATTGAATATGTTCTAAAGGAAAATGAGATTTAAGACTCATTTAAAAGAAAATATTTTGGAGATATTGAGTCATCCCTTCTAGAAACTATGTCATTCCTTAAAGGATGTCAAGATTTGTGCTATACTATGAGTGATGCTCAATATCTTATGATAACTAGTTTAACATTATTTTTTGGAAGCTCAATTAAGATTGATGGCAGTGAAATATTTTTTATCAGCAAAATGAGTTTGCATATATCTTATAGACATACTTTGTGGTACTTATGCTTATATTTTTGATTTATGCAAATTTTCCTTATTGAAATTCATGAGATATTGTGACATAGAAATTCATGCTTGGATTCATTTTATATGACATATTATATTCACACTTCACTTAGCTTACATTCCTTACTTATGCAACATATTTAGTAAAGTATGTGATCATTGATGACACATGTGTTGACTTATGCTTGTTCTCTTGACATGTCTTCTATGTAATAACACTTAGTATCATACTTTTCATTGAGATTTATGAATCTTGGATGTTATTTCATAAGGGCAAAATTTGTGTTTGATTTAGAGAAAAAGATTTTGGTATTGAGTCACCCTTATTGAAAAATACTCCTTTTTCATGGATATCAAAGGAATTGTGTTATACTTTGTTGTTATATTTTTGGACATTCTTTATTCTTATATTGCCAATGTCACATTTGGTGCTTTATTGATCACCCTTTTTTGATAATGTCAATGGGGGAGAGGAATTTAGTGACACAATATATGCATATTACTTCACATATATTTTGTACACTCACATTGGTACACCTTTGATACATAATATGTTTAATATGTTACATGCTTTGAATTTTCTTATCTCTAACATGCACTGATGCAAGAGGAGTTTCTAAACTATATGCATCAATGTAGGAGTAAGCATCTTATATTTGTAATTTCATTTTTATGTATCAAATTGTTTGCCATCATCAAAGGGTGAGAATGTTGGTTATTGCACCATCCTTAGATTTGTTTTGATGGTAAGCAAACAATTAGTGTTGCTAATAAGTTTTATGAGATTTAGTGTAAATAATTAAGTCAACATGGTCAACCAATCCACTCAAGCTCACAAGTATTGATGACATGAAGCCAAATCTTGAAGATTGGAGTGTCAATGGACTTGGATCTCGACATGAAGATTAGGAGCTCATCTAAGTACTTATGGTGTACACAAGCTTCTCAAGACAAGTTAGCAAACCAAAGAATGCATCAAGACTCCATATAGTGTGTGACTGATGTATTTTATTTGTAACTTGTCTTAGAATGTTGAAGCTTGCACACAATTAAAAAAATATTTTTATCACATGAAAAATATTTTTAATGCTTTAGAAATGTTTTAAAAATGTTATAAAATGATTAGAATAGAAAAACCTTGAGTAAAACTGGTCGACCAGTCTTTGAATAGGAGTCGATCAATGCTCTCAAGAAGACTTGGCTCCTGCGGAGAGTCAACCAGTGTTGTCCCACTGGTCGACCAGTGAGCCACTATAGTCGACCAGTCAGGGCCAGCTAGCATATAATAGTCATATTTTTATAGCCATCAACGATATTTTGGGCAATCTGTTTGGCCTGATATGTTGCCTATATATTGAGGATCGTTAGAGATGCTTTGTATGAAATTATTGATCAAATTTTTGAGAAAACAAATTTTTTAAAAGATCTCTCTAAGCTCTCCATAGTTTTCAAGGTCATTGCTTTTAATCTCTTTTACAAGCTTATACGTAAATTGTTTATTTGGCCGAATTGATTTCAATATCATAGAGCTTCGTCTCTATTTCTCTTGAGATTGAATCACGTTTTCTTTTAATCTCCAAAGTGTTTTAATCTTTTTTATTTCTTGATATCATAAGAATTTTTCCTTAGCCACATTTCCTACAAAGACCTTCAACTCATTGGCTATATGCAGGGTGTAACTCTATCATCTTCAAAAGAGTTAGTGAAATCCACACAAGTGTGGTGGTGAGTAGTTGTATTTGTAGTTGTAATTGTTTGAAAAGCCTATTGTGTGAGATCTTCACTTAGTGCGGTTGGCATTGTCGAAAATCCTTACTAAAGGCAAGAAAGTTGTATAAGTCATCTTAGTGGAGAAGAGAAACAGTTGTATAAGCCCTCAAGTTGTTGAGTCAAGGAAAGTCCTCTATTGAGAGATGCATTAGTGGATACTGGACTAGCCTAAAGAGTAAATGAACCAGGGCAAAAATTCCGTGTGTTTGTGATTATTGTCTCGTGACTCTTCTCTATACTATTGCATTTTGTTGTTTCAATTCTGTTGTGCATTTACTCTTATTGCAAGTTTAGAATTTGTTGATTAAGTACTTAGTGTGGTAATTCTCATAGGAGACTTCGACAGGTAATTCTCATAGGAGACTTAGGCATACTTAGATGTATTGAATTTTAATTTGCTATAACGCTACTTTAGTGTTTGCTTGCCATATATAGGATCCACCAACATGTGGTATCAGAGCCCATGGTTACTAAGATGGTGTCAACAATTGAGATGAGCTCTCTTCCATGCATCTTAATGTCTACTTCTATCACCTCTTCTTCAAATCGAAACAAAGAGCATATTGAGTTCCTCCATTGGCTCCCTGGCTTGCAATGTCACAAGAACAAAAATATATCGAGTGTGGTCCGCACCTGGTCAACTCAAATGGTAATCAAAGTCTACCACTGGATCTTGAATGAATTTAGAATTAGAGATAACATTTGAGGAAAAGAAACAAAGAGAACTTGATCATGATGAAGATGATAACGTGGTGTGTTAGTAGTTTTATAAGATATGTCAAAGATTCCTTTTATCGTTCTTTTTCTTTCTTTTCTTTTTCTTTCTTTTCTTTCTTTTAGTGTTGGGAGATTGAATACTGAAATATAGATATGATTTTTGCAATACAGCCATTTTCAGATACTACCCTCAAGAGTAACTTTTTGAAACCGCTTTGGAGGGTAAATTGGCAATTACAATAACTTGTTGGGTATTCTTCTAAATATAGAAGTTGTGGAGGGTATATCTATAACACCAGATAAGAAAAAAAAGTAAATTTAATTTAACACAATCAGTAATTTGGAGGGCATTCTTCTAGATATATAACTTTTTTGAGAGTATATTTCTAAAAAAAGCCGAGAAGAAAAAAAAAGTAAATTGAATTTAACTCTATCATTTAGAATTAATTGCATTTAGTTTGGCAGGATGATTAGAACAATCGTTGGCACACCACCCATTATATTAAGCTTCACATATGGAAAATTACCAGTGACTGGATGTAATGGTTCAAGATTTCATGAGATGTTTTTCAAGAATTAATTTCTATTTCCCTCTTTCTTCTTTTCCATTTTCTTTATTTTCTTCTCTTTCTCCTAACCCAGCCCAAACCCGTGGCCCACTTAACATTTTCACTCTCTTTATTTCTTTTTATTTCTTCAAGCCAACACCACCGGCCCACTATTCTCTTTCACATTTCTTGAGGCCCACAACATCAAGCCACTTCTTCCCTTTAGACCGACGCCTCGCTTTCTTTCGACAGGACGAAGAGATCGAACTCCCTAGCTTTCAAAACTGAACCGATGCCCACTCCTTTGGTTGCACGCGAAGAATCTGCCATGAACTCCTCCCACGATCCTCTAACAACTCTCTCTAACCCCTGTGTCTCTCCTTCTTTGTGGGATTTTTATGCGAAACTTGGGATTTTCCTCAAAGTTTTCTGAGTTCGGTTTCGACTTTCTTCGGCTTTTGGGTGTTCGATCTGTCGATTTTCCATCATCCTAGTCCTCAAGCAACCATTAACGATTGGTGGAGGGCTTGAGCAAGGAGATACATTGATTTGACCATCTACGATGAACGGTAGACTTATTTATCACAATCTTTCGGTTAATTGTCTCAGTCTTAATTTCCAAATTTCATAAAATCTTTGTATGGATTATTGTTGAATTTTGAAGTTTTCCCTAGCTTTGAACTTTGTTGAGGAATTATGAAATTGATAGTAAAATTTCCTCAATCATTTGGTGAATTTTTGGGCTTTGTGACATGATGAAATCATGTCGTGGCTTGGGTGATTCTCTCCCTAGGATTCCATGGCTCTCTGCAATGCATAGTGCATCATGGCGACTCATGACACTGCCATGTCGTTCTTTGTCTTCGGTTGGGGTTTCGGGTTGCAGTCGACTGCCAAGAGAGGGATTCTTTTTCGACCCCATCGCTGCCGGAATGGTTCTTCGGGTGACTTCCAGTCGGACTCGGTCTTGTGCATACATTATGGGCTTACTGGTTTGTTGTGTGTTGTCTCTCAGTATGTCCCTTGCTTGAGTTGGCCTTGTTCCCTTACTACCTTGCTGGCAGTACTGGCCTTGTCCCGTCTTTTGTATTTGGGGCTGTTTATCCTATGGCACTCTTCCTGCAAACCTTAGCATACTGCCTAGTCCTTTGACGGCCCTAACCTGATGTGACACCCGACTCTGGTCTGTGGTTGCTCACTGCCCATGTACTTGCAGCGGAAAAATCCTCTCATGTGCCTGTAGATTGTGCATAACTGGGTTACCGACAAATTTGTGAATCTGATCCCCTATAAATTATATTTTTCATGCAATTACTAAACTTTTCAGTTTTAAAATAAATCTATATTTTTATTTCAATGGTTCGTTTAATTCCTTGTAAGAATTTAATTCTCAACATGCTTTTGATTTACTTGGCATATATGCAAGCAACTGGAACAATTACTAGTATTTATTAAATTATGTCATTGGGGATATGCATGAAAGGTGCTGAGATTGGGGCTATAAAATTATGTAATTGGCATATATACAGAGACTTGATACACAGAGCCATAATTATGTAATTTAATATAACATGCAACATAGATGATTTGACAAAAGTACGATGATTAGAAATAGTCACAAATACCAGGACATAACACTCGACATTGAACTTAAACGACTTCTCACATCGATTCAAGGGGTATTGGAAAACTCATAATGGAGAGAGTGCGGGAACGACTGGAGCCACCTTATCACATATCACAGCTTATCACAAATCACAGCTTCATGGAAGATTCTCGATTGAGTCTCTTTCGCAGTTGGACGTTTGGATTCAGGCCCGGGGTACCTCCCGGTGGTCTTCGGGTTGCACAATGTGCTATCCATTATAAGTCACGGCTTACGGAGGGTTAGAAAATCTTAGTGACACTCTAGAAATTTCATAATCGAATATTTTATCTCAGCAGATTACTTTCCCTGCTTTTGTCATGTTGCTTTTCTGTATGTGGTGTATTGTTACATGCATGTGTTATTTTGTGCCTGACTGAGTGCTTGGTTTAGATATAGTCTACTTTACTAAGTGGTTATAATTTCTGTTTTCTCCGCTAGGTGACGATCAGGAATACGCAGAGGCACTTGAGTACGAGGAGAAGAGATTACAGTTCAGAATGTTGAGTTTTGAGAGCCGGTTGAGAGTATGTTACTTGTAGTTCCATTTTATGTATTTCGTTTCAACTCATAGAGGTTGTACTTTTGTTTCCTTGCCTTTGAATCTTGCAAACCTCGTTATGAAGGTAATGAAATAAAATGAGTATTTAATTTGGTTATGTCCTGCTCCGCTCTATATTGTTTTCACTGATACTTTCAAGACATGCATGCATTCACTTGTTCATTTGTGACAATTCATTTCATTCTATTTGTAATACTTCCGTAAATTTAGCTTTTTGCCTCCTCAATCTCCCGCAAACGAGACTGCAGCCAGGATACTTTATTATAATAGAAGCATGGGCATGAAAAGACACCAATGCATGTCTTTTGCTCAGCGGAAAGGCCAGATGAGCGCATACGTCTGGTATTACCAGTAGAGAATTCTGGCAGTAAGTTAGATGACATGCCAGATTCAGCCGATAAGGAAACAAGACTTTGCAGGAACACATAAGCAACTTTCACATCATCCTCAGACAAAGGGACGATGGTCGGGCCCTCCTGGATGCCTACACTTACCCTTAGGGTTCCACACTTGATGAACTTAAGGTTCTGAAAGAAAGAGAATCCATCAAAAGAATAGACAGATGCGCTTACTACTGATGGTGAAGTCTTTGTCGTGTGTGAGGATGACAGTAAACATGCTCTATATCAGGACTCCACTTGGGTTCTAGACACTGCTGCTTCATAGCATGTTAGACTACGTATATGTCTTTTTATCACTTAGACTGGTGTTGACTCCGAGTACTTGTTTTAGGGAAAGCAGCCTGAGAATAAAGTTCTTGGTTTGGCCCAATTTCGAATTATAAGAATTGCTAGCCTCCCTCAGATCGCATTTGTTGATTTCGAATCCTAGGATCAAGAAACTTACCCGAGACGAGTCATATCTGTGTCCCCCTGCTTCATCAAACCTTAGCGCAATAAAATGTGCCATGTCTTCCTTCTTTAGGGATCCCATCAAAGAACCTAAACTTGGGATGACCGGGAGGAAAGGGGGCAGAGGAAGAAGGTCGGGGTTTGCTTTCCCAACGCTGGGTAGGTCGTCATGAATGAAAGGGTCTTTCCGTGCCGCCTTTCGTCCCGCGGGAATGGGTCTTTTAGCGGGTTTAGTTCCAGCGGTTGCTAATACCCCATAGGCAGAGGAGCAAAGAGAGGAATCCGTCCGAGGATGGGCTCGCGTCTGATTAGCAAGTTGGTGATGTAATAGCTTACCAAGGCGATGATCAACAACTGGTCCAACCAAGCATGGGGAATTACAATGGTCCAACACTTCTAGGCCTCTATATCGTAAATCTTCATCTATGACAACGTTACAAAAACTCAAATATTTGTAAATCTTACCGAATCAGCTCAAATATATCGTAAATCTTCATATTTACTTCATATTTCGTAAATCTTCATATATAGGCCTCTATAGCTTCATATATGAAAGATTACAGAATCAGCTCAAATATTTAATCATAAACTAAGTATTATATATATTTGTGCTTCTGAAGTAACACTAGAATTATAAAGATGATCTTAGCATTATAGTTGGGGGAAAACAAGAAAGCGAAAATGAAAATTACATGTTTCAATCATAATCTTGCACTATAATATGTTTGCCATGGTAGATCAACTTGATTTAACATAAGATTCACCCGAGCAAAGTTTTGTGAAAAGAATTCAAGCCACAGATTTCATTGTTTACACTATTGATTATGCATGAGCAAATAGAATTAGCACTTTTTTATGAAAAATACCGAAAAAAAATTGAGTATGGATTTCTCAAACTCTAATGTGTCAGTAAGGTTGGGAACATAAATTTTAGAATATGTTTTATGATTTTGGTATCCGACCTTGCAAATATCACTCTCCATACTCCACTAGATTTTCTTCATTAACACAAGCAGCAAATGATCATGTTTCATACATAACTGGTAGGGATGTCAGTTACTTGATCTATGTGGATTCTTTTTTGCATATTGCAAATGATCCACTTCTTAACAGCTTTTACCATTATAGGATCAATGTAATAACACAGTATATGAAATGGACTAGGTACCGGATTAAAGAATATGACGTGCTGAACAAAGTATTTTGTTTGTATGAGCCTATACAACTGCAAACAAAGGGTCACATGTTGTTGTAAACAAGAAACTTACCTTCTCATGCCAACCATCAACAACAAAAACATCCAAAGAATATCCATCAGTTGTTGAAAAGACGTGGGCTTCCCTGATGTTTAATCCAATATCGGAAAGCAACGCGGACAGCTAGGAGGAATTATCAACAGTTAGAGGTGTTATTTTAGCTGAAAATAATAGAAACATGTAATTAACAAAGCTAGAATTTTCCAAAGCATAATTGTTAAATAAATGAACTAGCAATAATTAGTAAGTTAAGTGAATTAGCTGTGCTTAATCCAGCATAAGCTTGAGCACTTTCAATAAAGGCATAAGACATGTGCTTGTTAGATTATCTACAATGTGAAAATAAGTAAATTGGAAGCTGCAATAAGCAGGCGGTTACGTGCCATGCATGCACGATGATTAACTCAAGCTCAATGTATATAACTCTATTGTCTTTATTGTTATAAACCTCTTAGATGAGAATCAAATCTACGTCAATTGCATTTTTCAAATTAACATTTGGGTCATTAGTTTTTAAGTTATTTTCATTTGACTTTTAGTATTAAAAATCCAGACGTTCTTGTTTTAGTTGCTATTTTCTTATTTTAGTATGCTTTAGTACCACATCAGTTGTGAAGGATATAGAGTCTTGTAAGCCTATTTAAAAATATTAGATTTGTTTTATTTTTATTTGAATAGAAACTGAGTAAAATTGGTGCAAACTTTTTATTTAGCAAATTAAATCTTTTGTATTAGAATGCACGAGTGGGCTTGGTTGCCTGAGCGTGAGATTTGAAAAATCTCCGCGTACAAGGCATATGAATCAGTGATCGTTAGATCTCTAAAGTGTGAAGCCTAAATGTTATCATATTCCTAAATTTTTCCTCCAAATTCCCCCACAACCCCTTTCTTTTTCATCCTACGTCATATTTGGTATCAGAGCCAAATCCAAATATTTTTATATTTTTTCTGCCTTATCGTCATCATCCTCTTATTTTTTGTCCTTTTTCCCTTTTTAGTTATGTTTTCAAGATTCAAAAAAAATCAAAAAATAAGGGGAAAATGAATTAGAAAAGGGAGAACAAATTAGGAAAAATATCGAAAAAGATAAAATAAAAATAAAAAAAAATTACTATTCATAAATCATATCCCTAAATTGCCACCACCCTAGCCGCCACCATACACACCCTTCACTATAACCGTCGTCTCCTTCAACAACGGATGCCGACATCTCGTCGCTACCACTGCTGATATTCCCGACAATCAAAGAAACCATTGCCATCTCTACTAACGGCAACCCTGTCGACCAATCCAAAAGCTACACCATCTCAGGGCAAGCCCATTGAACCGAACCCTATCAAAAATCGATGGTGAAGTCGATTGAAAAATTGATCGGCCTCGATCCGCTACAATGACGGCACTGGTAAAGCTGAATCCAACAGCAAAGCGAACCGGTTTGATCTTGAGCCAATAGAGCCAACATAAGCCGACTACAAGTTGCATGTGCCGACTCAAGCTGGCTTGAGTTAACACTATTCATCGGCTCAGCCCGAGCTGACTGAGCTGAAGCGAAACCGACCGAGTCACGAAGCCAATCCGAGCCAACTCCAGCTGAGTGAGCAGTTAACCGATCAAGGCACTCGTTATGCATTAACTAATTTTGGAGCATTTTCAGATGCATTTTCACACATGTTCTATTGTTTCAACGATTCTGAAGTTGTTTCAAGCTTGATTTTCAATCCGACTAAGCCAAATTGCGAGACAGTTCTAGCCACTATCTTAGAGGGTATTATCAGTTAATTTAATATATTTTAATGGATTTTTACGGTGCACATTTTCATCTAGATACTTGCAAATTTATGAAAGTTGAGCTTTAAAGGTATCATGCCCTCATTGTTTATAAGGGGGTATAGAACTGTTATGAAAAGTAAGTGTTCTCAATGCAAGATTTCTTTTTATATTGCTTTGATCTAAACGATGAGGATAAGTTCTAGTGTGCTAAATACAAATTGAAAGGAGAATCACTCCTTTGATGTAGATAGAAGCTTTATTACAGTTGGTCATAATTAAAGATGCAGCAGCTTCGACGACAGTCATCACCACTGCTATCAACTTCATGGTCTAGATGCGATCGAAAATTTGAAGAATTTTTCAAAGATTACATGAGTAGTTCCGAAAAGTATAAGAGCAAATCCTGCAGCAAAGCCTAACCTCCACCAAAGTCACATGTTGAGCATGAGTCAGAATTTAAGCCCAAGTCTACATCTGTAACTGTGATCAATACTGATGCGATCCGCAATGATTTTGGTTGATAAATATAGAATTTTTAATGGCAAAGGTGGGATTTTTTTGGTGAAAAGAGGAGATTTGGGGAAAAGGATTGGATTTTTATTTATAGATAACAAAATACAAAGATAAAGTTGGCCACAACTAAAGAGGAGGCTGCTCTCCTAGCTTTGAATTGGAGCTCAAAGCCTAAATCTCCCTGATCTAGCTTTTGCAACGAAGGAAAAGCCTAAACTTCTAAGATCTAGGGTTTCTTCCACAATATTCAACATCCCCTCCCTAACCCTAGATGTTGCCTACAAATACTAATCTATAAATAACAAAATTACAGAAAACCCACATAACCCTGAAATTTACAAAAAGACGCCTGAAAATTGAAAATTCACGAAAACACCCCTGAAAGATCAAAATTCCAGATTTGCCCTTTTGTGTGGTCATATCATTACTACGCCCCCAAAGAACCACCTTGTCCTCAAGGTGGTGTCGTGAAAACCATGGGCTTGCTAATCCAAATGAATGTGCTCATCCCCTCCTAGTTCTTTCAGCTCAATTGCCTGGCCTTCTTCATCTTCAACGATCAGCATCTGGAGAGCATAATCATTGCAACAATGTCATGGCCAGTACCTCTTGCCACAACGAAAGCAGGGCCCCTTGGTATGCCTATCCTAAATCTCTGACTCTGTGAGCCACTAAGCCTAATGTCCGATTGAAGCTCGTTGTTCTTCTCTTGGCAAGACGGGATCCCTCCTGAGGGTGCCTTCTCATCCCCTGTCGCAACATGGCTACAAGAAGTAGATCTACTCCATGCACCCCTGGTATGTCGTTCCTCTGTGAGCATGTCCTCTACCATCTATGCCAAGTCAATCCTGTCCAGCAGCCCTCTAAGCCAGTGGGTGTGTAGTTCCCCGCTTGGTTCCAGTCCCTTCATGAAACACCCCTTCAAAAACTCTCTTGACACCCTTGAACGCGGCTTACAAGCACCTCAAATCTCTTGATGTACTCCCCGACCATCCCTTCCTGTCTAAGGGCATAAAGCTGCTCATACCGGTCTCCACATGGGCCTCTCGAAATCGATGCAGCAGGCAATCCATAAATTCCTCCAACGAACACAAAGACCACTGATATTCTCGCTACCGAAACCAGGGTAAAACCTCACCTTCTAAACATATCCACACCGCCTTCGGTTTCTCCACTTCCGTCATGCACATCACCTCAAAGTATCTCTCCTCCTTGTAGATCCACTGAAAGGGTCGTCTCTCTCAAATATAGGCATCTTTAGCTTCCTAACAATGTGGTCTATGTGGATATCCCCATGTGCTGCTCTACCTCCTCCATGTTTATAATAAGGAGATGACAAGTGTCGTGGTATACCTACTTATATCGCCCATGTCCCTTCTACGGGTCATCGCCACTGCCTCCATTGCCGCCCCAGTCATCAGCATCTCAAACGTAGTCTTCCACATCCTCATCAAAGCCCGGACCCTCGTCATAATCCTCTTGAAACTCCTCGTAAACAGGAAGTACTCAGTATCGTCGCCTCTCTACCGCAAATCGAGGCCCATGAAGCCCCCAGAGCACTTCCACGTCATCCTCAGGTTCTTGTAGCGACCCAAAATTGTCGTCGAAGTCTCTGCAGGCCCTCCAAACGTCACGATGCCCCGGATTATCCACCTATGGCTCGACAGGCCTCTGGTGGGCCACTAGGGGACCACAACAGTCCTGTCGGCCATGTCGGCCCTGTAAGGCTTTGGCAGAACCCCAGCGGACTTGCTAGGGACCTGCTATTCATGCAGGGTCGATGCATGCTTGCATGTGGCCTACAGGGCCGAGAGTTGGGCCTTGCCGCCCTGCAGGTGGCATGCAAGGCCACTGGCTGGGCCCTAGCAGCCCTGCAGTCTGCCTACAGGGCTTTGCAGCAGGGTGCTGGTCCCACGGTGAGTGTGGCTGGGGTCCCCATCGCTCATGAGGGCTTCAACCTCCGTAGACTCCAGATCTACGGTGTATATGAGTCCTTCCACAAATTCATCGATCGTATCCTTTCCTTTCCCCAAAGACTTTGCCTTTCGCCCTAGATCTGGTTTGTTGCTCGGTTCTGAAATCTAGGTCGCCTTTGGATCTGGAATTCGCTGCAAGTTTTGTTGTGTTAGGGCTTGTGTGATAAACTCCATCATCCTCGCATCTGACGCCATGGATGCTTCTTCAATCGTCGTCCTAATCTCAGATCTGAGTTCCTACATAGATTTCCTCTTATCTGTGACTTCTATATTAAGTCTTTCCTCTAAAAGCTCCATCTTTTTCTTAGCATCCACCTCCGCCATGGATCGTAGTCGCTCTGATACCAATTTGTTGTGATCCGCTAGGTTTTGGTGGATATATATAAATGATTTTTATAATAAATGTGGGATTTTTATGTTGAAAAGAGTGGATTTGGTGGAAAAGAGTGGATTTTTATTTATGGATATCTGAATACAAAGATAAAGTTGGCCACAATTGAAGAGGAGGCCACTCTCATGACTTTGAATTGGAGCTCAAAGCATAAATCTCCAATATCTAGCTTTTGCAAGGAATGAAAAGCCTAAACTTTCAAGATCTAGGATTTTTTCCAAAATATTCAACATCCCCTCCCTAAACCTAGTCGTCGCCTACAAATACTAATCCGAAAATAACAAAAATACAGAAAATCCCTTAGAACTTTAAAAATTACAAAAAGACCCTTCAAAAGTGAAGATTCACAAAAACACCCCCTCACTCCAAAATTCCATATCTGTCCTTTTGTGTGGTCCTATTAAATACTGAGCCTATGATCAAGTCCAAACTTAAGACTATGTCCACGCGTTGACTCAGCCCGAACTAGAGCTAAAGTTGCACGATGAGCTAATTGAGCATATCGACTTCATCATCCATGATCCTCCCCATCATACCATGTCCACTTATGTATAACTTTTTTCAAAGAATAATTAAGAAATTCGTTATTCGTTATATCTGTGAACCTTGTGCATATTTCCAAAATGATTTCTTTATTTTTCATCTTAAAGAGTTCAAATTAGTGGATAAGCACTGTAATTGTATATTGTTGGATTTTGTTAGTACATTCATGAGTTACCTCGCGTATGTCCAAAATTTGGTACATCGATGTAGATATATATACTTAGTTGAATTTATTTGTATTGATAGTATAAAATAGTGCATTCATTGTCGTTGAATCAAATGGTGCAGATGCTTTCTCTTCATCGTTACATTAAAAATTATAGAGTGATTAGTTTGTTGAAGGGCCATTCCATGATGTTTCAAAATTTGAAATTGATTGATTATAAGTAAATCATCATCATCTGCTTCTAATAACAATAACTAGAACCACTAAATAGTGAAAGTCTTGGAGAGGAAGTCCCTTTGGGGAATTGCGATAACCAGTTTATTGCCATTTCAACCTCTCTAATACCAATTGTTGGATCTGTAAATGATCACTTCAAACACTAGACAAATTATGGGTAGTGTTTAATTAACAACCATGTTCAAATAAAATACTTTGAAAATCTCAAGGAAAAGGTACAAATACACCAATTGTCACAAATAAAAAATTCAAATCAAACAATTGAAGGAAATCGCAAATACTACGGATTTATCCTGGTTCAATTCTTCAGACATACCACAACAAGTATTACAGCTCGAGATTTTTCATTATCTCCTTGCAACCCCATAAGAATACAACATACAACTCTATAACACGACGTTACCAATTGTACAACCAACTAATCTCTTACACCAAAAAGATTATATTCACTCTCTCAACATCTTGAGAGATTCTTATAGGAAATTGAATTGACGATACTCATAGCCTTGAGTGATTGTGCATGTGAATCAAGACATGCAAAAGGAGTGTTTTTTGTGCATAGTATCGAAAGTGTTGAAAAAAAAATGTGCTTCAAAGAGTTCTTTCTTAATGAGAGAATAAAAGAAATGGGAAGTATTCTATCTCATCTATGAAATGGGGTTACAACACTATATATAGAGAGAGCTGAATTACAACGTTTAATATATTCTAAATATAATAGTTGTAATTGCCATCAACAGATAAATGTTGAATGGCCTACATACAAATTACCTTGACTAGTCAACTAATAGCTTTATTAGTCGATTAATTAGCACAAATAGACAACGATCAATGTTTGAATTAGTCGACTAGAAGAGCACTTAATCGACCAATGGCTGACAGTCTGAAAGCAGTAGTTCTGTATTAGTCAACTAGGAGATTTGTTAGTTGACTAATGGTTCAAAATACAGAAATAAATAAATAGCATTAGTCAACAGATGAAACTATTGATCGACTAATGGTTTAAAACTATAAAAAACGGTTCGGTATTAGTCGACCAGAACAAGTGATTAATCAACTAATCAATATGAATTTGAACATACTGATAATATGTTCTGTGTTTGTCGACTACTATGGGTTGTCGGTCGACAAACACCATAATTATTAAAGGATAGAATATGAACCAAATAGAGTTGGTTCCAACCGGGGCTTAAGGGATATTTCCAAGTTGAAACTTCTAGAATTTGTAATGTACGTATGATAAAGGCTATATACAAAATATCTCATATAAAGGACAAATACATCAACACTACAAATATAAATAAAGCTGAGGTGATCTATTGATGAGCATGAAGTGCATGTCCTTCATCTAAGTTCTTGAGTCAAAGCACTTAAGCATAGTCACATCAACATATGATTCAATCACCGTTACACAAAATATGTTAGCACAAAGCATATAATTTGATCATCATCAAAACTAATATCAGGATATCTAAAATCCAACAAATGTTGCAAGTGTATCTTGAAATATAGAATCTTTCGAGTCATCAAAGGTGCATTAGTGATAAAGAAATTCATCCAAATTAACCTTTACATCTTCAAAGTAACAATGTTACCAACGTTGATGCAGTGTCATCTGGAAACTTCAAGTCGAATACTACTAAGTTGCAGCATATACATCTAAGGTATATAAGCGGGAGTGGATTGATAGTGTTTACCCAACACTGGAAAATTTGAGTTGAATACTACTAAATTGTGGCATATACATCTAAGCTATATAAGCGGGAGTGGATTGATAGTGTCAAACCAACAAGATTTCATCAGAGGTCATAATGTGGAACAATTGTACTTTTATGATCGCTACATCATTAGCAAGCAAAAAAGATCCAATTTGGTACTGCATCCTACACAACAAAGTTTACCTTGGAGTACATCCCCACTTGGGTGTTTGGGACTTTCTTCGGTTCCTTTTAATTATGGTGTAATGTATATGCTTACTTTCATTAATGATTATTTCATGATGGTTTAGATGTATGTGATGGGAACCGAAGGAAAAAGCTGATTTTTATTAATGAAAACTGAAAATAATGAAGGTAGTGGCCACGTTCGAGAGGTGGACTGCTCTCCTAAGTCGCCAATTCAAGAGTACGATCGCACTCTCCAGTACAAGAAGGAATTCTCAACCTCTCTTATGATTTCTCTCTCAAAATAAGTATAAGAATCCCCTCTCCCCTACTCGCATATAAATAGATTTCAGAAAAAGAAAATATTACGGAAAACCCCAAAAGGACTAAAAATTTACTGAAGGACCCCTAAATATCCGAAAATTACGAAAATGTCCCTAATGGGCCAAAACTGCAAATCTGAAAATCTGCGAGCCCGCCATTATTCCGCCCCTCAAAGACCACCATGTTCTCAAGGTGGTGCATAAAGTCTATGGAGGCTTCACTCCAAGTGGAGATTCGCATCTCCCCCTGGCTCTTCTTCCTCCACTACATTCTCCTCGTCCTCGTCCACTATCAGCAACTGAAGCTAG
The DNA here is from genome assembly GCA_030789695.1 of Scilla litardierei. Classification (NCBI taxonomy): domain Eukaryota; kingdom Viridiplantae; phylum Streptophyta; class Magnoliopsida; order Asparagales; family Asparagaceae; genus Scilla; species Scilla litardierei. The sequence goes on along the minus strand of CM061142.1, from coordinate 436,512,539 downwards.
CGCACTCTACAACGGTGCTCTGGGGTAAACTTCTCATCACACCAGAAACAGAATCTCTTCAGCCTCTTCTCCCGCATCTCTGCATCAATCATCTTTTAGAACTGCCCTCCTGGTTGTGGCTCATTGTGCTTCTCTTTGCTAGCCTGATCGACCCCTGCTAATGCATGTTGGTCTCCTATCGTCGTCTGGCTATGAAAAGAGGAGCCGCCTCCAGTTCCTCTAGGTCTCCTCTCCTCTATAAAGCAATGCTATACTAACTGGGCCATGAGCATAGTCTCCATCAATCCATGAGGTCTCTGTATGCGAAACTCAGCGTGTATGCTGGGCTATAGCCCCTTCATAAAGCTCCCCTCCAGTGTCTCCTATAGGATCCCTCGAACTCGTCTTGATGATGCATCGAATCTCTCTATAATCCTTGACCGATCCGTCCTGTTTGAGTGCTAACAGCTGCTCCTACAAATTTCATCCCTGAGTCTCGTAAAACCTCCCCACTAAGCAGTCATTGATCTCCTCCCATGATCAAAAATGCAGTAGATGCTCCCTCCACTAGAACCAAGCCAATGCATTCCCTTCAAAAACACACAGCCGCCTCAAGTTTTTGTCCCTCCGTCATGCGCGTCGCCCCGAAAAGAATCTCGTCGTCCTGTAAATCCAACCGTAAGGATCATTCCCCTCAAATATCAACATCTTCAGCTTCCACACGCGATTATCCACCCCAAAATTTTCCTGATCTGCTCAACACTCAAAGTGCTTAGGATGATGAGTTTGGTATGTGTCTCAATCTGTCTATGTGTCGCTCCAAACCCCTCCGTTGACCTTCGTCTTTGTCACCATAACCTCCCCAATCTTTGCCGCCCAAAACAGAGCCCCGGTCATCCTCCTCCGAGTCCAAGTCCTTGCCAAAATCCTCTAGGTACTCCTCGTAGGTCGGAAGCGGAAGCCATCGACTCTCCACAGCATATCAGGGGCCGTGGGGCCCTCGAAAATTGTCTCTGTCGTCATCGTACTCCAATAAGTCAACAAGGTAGTCGTCGTCCTGGGCCGTCACGGGAGACCATGGGGCCCCCGTCGTGTGGCCAGAAGGTTGCTAGAAGTTGGCCAGGTCAGGGCAAGGGCTGAACGCCCATGTCCGGGCCCTACAGGGGCGTGGCAGCCCTGCAGGGTCACGACAGGGGCTGTTCGCCCCCTCTTGGAGACGACAAGGGCTGGACTCCCTTGCAGGTGAACTGCAGGGACCGGTCGGCCCTGCCAGCCTTTCTTGGGGACCGTATGGCCCTGCAGCATAGCTGCAAAGGACAGGCGGCCATGCTAAGGCCCCTTGGGGAGTCGGCTAAGGTTTCTATTGAGTATTGGTGTTTCATACCAATGTTATTTTGATGATGATCACCAGTGTTCTAAATATCGAATATCGGTCGTGTATCGGCCTAGTAAAATTGAAATCGGATTGCGGATATCGGGGATATATCGGGGATATTGACTAAATATCGAAGTGTCATATCAGAGGCTTAAAAATTATGACATATGTCAGCATAGATGTATCTAAGAAAATATAAACTATACTAATTCAAATAAAAGTATGTTTTGGTTATACTTATCTCGTTAAACATGATTATCGGGGATATTGACTTAATATCGGAGTGTCATATCAGATGCTAAAAATGATGTCAAATAAAAGCATAGGAGTCTACGAAAATATAAACTATAGAAACTCAAATAAAAGTATGCTTTGTGTATACTTATCTCATTAAACGTGAATACCGGTCATCCACTTGGTGGAATATTTCTCTAAGTGGTCACAAACCAAACGAGTTAAATACCTACAATATATGATTCATGTGGATCAATATTACCAGTGTGAATATAAAAATCAAAAACCTGAAAAAAATGTATAAATCTAAAAAGGGAAAGAATACTCACCTTGATCGGAAAACCCTCTTAAGAAGAACAAACACTGCAGTGAAAAAACCAACTGAAAAAATGAAAAAAAAAATGAAAAAGGTAAAAAATACTATGTAGTAAGTACTAATCTTGATCGGCAAATCCCTTGCGAAGATCGAACGTCGGATTTCAAAAGCTCGATCGACGGAAAAAAAAATCCAATACTATAAGGGAAAAAATTAAAAACCGAAAAAACTGAAAAATTGAAAAAAAAAGGGCTCGACTACTCACCTTGATCAAAAAACACTTCCTTGCAAAGATTGAATGTCGGACGTCGAAGCTCAATCGATTGTCGTCGGAAATTTTCACCGGACGGAGCAGAGCAGAGCGGAGTAAGGAGTGGAGCATCGAGAGGAGCAGAGCGGTGTGATTAGAATTAGGGCAAAGCAGCAATTATCTCTCAAAAATCTTGATGCCTCTCGTCGTTTTAAGTAAATGATTGGTCGGATAACTCCGGTCGGATCCACTTTTAAGTGAACCGACCCTCTAACTTTGTTTTGAAAAAACTATGAATTGCGGCCGATATTTCAAAGGGATATATCGGTCGCAATATCGGCCGCAGCCCGATATTGCAGCGATAGTTCCCCAAATATCAGAAACCGCAATATATATGCACATATCGTATCGACCTAGTGATAAAACAGATATTGCGGCCAATATATCGGATATCGGACCGATATTTAGAACACTGATGATCACAACATTATGTTGTTGCTAATGACTCTCTTGTTTTAATCTCATAGTTACATTTCAAGAATATCATTTTTGGAGACTAAACACTTGGTGCAAAGATGGACATCAAGTGGAGAAGAGCCAAAGCTTGTACTTAATGGGTGCCAAAGATTGGAGATAATCGGGAGCATCAAGGCATCAAGACTGAAGCCATAGACTCTAAGGAAAGCAATGTAATACATGTAATATTTCATTTATTGCGTTTCTCCTTTTTGAGTCTAGGTTTAATGTACTGCCTTGATAGATGGTCTACTCATTCATGCATATGCATTTAACCATCTTAATGAGCCTTAGGATTATCATAGAATCCAACTCAATAGGTTCATCTTGCCCAAAGACTCATTTGGAGTCTCGGGCTTTCCATCAGTCGCCTGCTGAAGTTTTTACAGTCGACTGGGTGATTCCAGTCGCCTGTCGAGCCTTCTACAGTCGACTGTGGTGCACTGCTCAAGTCAACCTTTTATTGACTCTACTTGAGCTTTTCGCATCGATCGACTAATGAAGTATTTAGAGTCGCATGTATATTTACAGTCGCCTGTGAAATGGTCAACGGTGGTCTGAAAGGCGTAAGTGCAAACGTTGATACTCTCTATTTGTTTCCATCTCTTGCAGTAGTCGACTGATGAAGGATAAACAGTCGCCTGTCTATTTTACAGTCGACTGTCATTTGTTCATCAGTCGCCTATATGCATTCTGGGAATAAGAGTGCATCTCTCTGTTTTATTCCATCCCTTGCAGCAGTCGCCTGCTGATGGTTTTACATGCGCCTGTCCTGTTTTCAGTCGACTGTATCGTCTTTATCAGTCGACTGTCGTGGCCCAGATTATAGTCGTTGAGATTTATTTAACCGTTGGACAGTCGACTGTCATTTGTTAATCAGTCGATTGTATGTGACGTTTCAGCCCAAAATCTAGCCGTTGCAACTTTTTGTTTTTGGCTGTTTTCTTGGCTTTTGAGAGTTCCTATATGGTTCATATATATAGGAGAGGTCTGAGTTCATTGGAACTTCTTGATGCTATTGAAAATCTTTAGAGATTAAATAAGCCACTCTCAAACACTCTCATTTCACTCTTAGAGCTCATTCTCTCATTCATGCATTGAAGTCAAGCTCAAGGAAAATCATCGAAGTGCTTTCAAGCTAATCTCATCACTTAAAGGTCCTCTTTCTTGCCTTACATTCATTAATGAGTAAGTTCATCTCAAGGCATATGTAAGAGTATTTGGTTTACTTTATTATTTCAATGAAACCCTAGCTTTCTGTGTGAGAGTTAGTTACTCTCTGTGTGAGAGTATAACCTTCTGTGTGAGAGTTGGTTGAGATCTCTCTGTGTGAGAGTTTGAGTCTCTATGTGTGAGAGCAAAAGTCTTTCTGTGTGAAAGCAAGGATATCTCTTTGTGGGAATCTTAAATCCTCTGTGTGGGGTCTCTCTATGTGAGAGTAAGGATTTCTCTGTGTGAGAATCCAAATCCTCTGTGTGAGATTGTATTCACTTCTCTGTGTGAGAATTATAGTGGATATTGGTGTGGCTGGACGTACCCAAGTTTGGAAAACCAGGGTAACATATTGTGTTTACGTTTGGATTCTTGTGGTGTTTAAATTCATCTTGCATTTATAATTCCGCATTTGCAAGTTTTATTTTTAAATACGCAATTTGTGCCATTACACTATTCACCCCCCTCTAGTGTGTTGTTAGTATTGCAAGGGTAAGGCGATCCTTACAGTTTCCACCCATCGGGGGATCGTCCTCGTCCTCTGTGTAGTATTCTTCGACGTCCGAGAGCATCCTTCTTCGTATCCAGCCACCATGCCCTTGCCCTTCCCCAAAGTCGACGCCTTTTGCCCTAAGTTAGGGCTTTCGGCCACATCGCTTATCTTTGCCAAGATGCTCGCGAGTTGTTACAGGATTTGCATAAGGATTTCTCCATGTTTCTCTAGGGCTTCACCGTGCTTTGCTAAGGTTTGCTTCAAACAATCAAGCTCACCGTTGTATTTCTCCTCGAAGGCGTCAAACTTGTCTTTCGATCTTGTCGTGGCCATGGATCTTGTCGCTCTGATACCAAATTATTAGGAACCGAAGGAAAACTGATTTTTATTAATGAAAACTGAAAATAATGAAAGGTAGTGGCCATGTTCAAAAGGTGGACCGCTCTCCCAAGTCGCCAATTCAAGAGGACGACCACACTCACTCGTACAATAGGGAATTCTCAACCTCTGATGATTTCTCTCTCAAAATAAGCATAAGAATCCTCTCTTCCATATCTGGATATAAATAAAGTTCAGAAAAAGACAAAATTACGAAAAAAACCCCAAAAGGACTAAAAATTACTAAATGACCCCTAAAAATCCAAAATTTTACGGAAATGCTCCTACGGGCCAAAACAGCAAATCTGAAAATCTGCGAGCCCATCAGTATGTGTTAAAGAAGAAGATGTGTGTATTCAACTCGTTCAAAAATTGAAAAATTATGGTTAAAACCACACCAAAAAGAAGATTAGACAACAACGACATAGAGTTTGGTTTTAAAGGGCATTACAATTCACATGATGAGGGAAACTCTATTGCAAAATGCAGTTACAGAATGGATGAAATGGCTTTGTTGGAGAGCGTGAGGTGAATGTTTTCAGATGCCAGGTTGACAAAGGACTTGGTCTGAGGATGTATCCACTGCTTGTTATTTAGTGAATCTATGTCCCGCTATTGCAATCTATAACTCCTACCAAGTATGGTCGTGTTGTTGATTAGTTTGTTTTGAATATATTTGGTTCTTTGTATATGATGATGTTAATGATGCAAAGCTTAACACAAAGACAAAGAAGGGTATCGTCGTCAAGATAAATGTGTAAATGAATATCCAGAATATCTAAATGTGCTCTGTATGCGTATCCATTTAAGTGGATTGTATGTGTATTCATTTAAGTGGATTCGAATAAGAATATATATGATCTGAATCTGAATATGATATTTAAATGAATATCTGCTCAACAAAGCGGATTTAGATAAAATGTTGTCCACTATAATAATTATTCACTCAGCATGTGTGTATAGCATGGTAATAGGTTTCGCCCGATAGGCATCGGTATCAAGCGTTTTATCTCGGTTTCGGAGCTAACCGAGACAACCAGTAAAAAGTTTTGGTTTTGGCCAAAACATTGCCGTTCCCGTCAGTTTAGGCCGGCCAGCCGAAACTGGCCGGAACTACTGTGTTCCGGCCGAAACCCAAAAATTAAAAAATCAAGAGAGAGAGGAGGAAGAACAAGAAAAGAAGAAGGAGAAGAAGCTCAAAATCCAAACCAATAAAAACATAAAAAAGAAGAACAAGAACAAGAAGATGAAGATGAAGAAGAGACAAACATACATTGGCGTTGCCTCCCGCTGCCGTTGCCGCCTCCCACCGAGGACGAAGAGCCTCCCAGGGCTAGCTCCCGATGTGAGAGCCATGTTAGATATTGAGTCACACCGTGTAGTTTTGATGATAAAAAACATGCATGCATAATAACATAAAAATATATACTTACAATTCTTGCAGCATAACACGTTAGTTCTGAATACCAAGTGTTGCCAGGACATAGTATTATTATGCATGGGCATCTAATCTCTCTCCCCCTTTGTTATTATTAAAAAGGATATATATTAAAGCGTTCTCTCTCCCTCTTAAAAGAAATCTTTCTCCCCCGAAAACATAAAATATATCCCCAATGCAAAACTTTCTCCCCCTAAATATAAGTTAAATGGCATGAGTCGTATGAAAGTGTTCTAAGGTGTGACTCATAATCATGATATAAGTGTTATGACAGTGTCAGTGAGATATGCATGAAGATACTACATGTTACATAAACCGAGGAGGTACCATGTACTACATTATACCGAATATTGAAATAAAACATACTTACAAATACTCTTTTCAAATCCTATTAAGCTCCCCATATAAAGTTGCTCAACAATTTTGTACATCCCCCTGAAATCAATCGTATTCTTTGAAGTGTAATTTGGGGGCTAGCTTCTAATCCCACCAAATATGAGTACCTAAAAAATAAACACATCTTCTAATCCCATCAATGCATTTCTATCCAAATTACATGCATACTTTGGAACCCACATAGAAATCTTATGATTCATTATATGTGGTTTCACAGTGTATATGATGCATCTTAAAAGATTTATCAATATGATCATCATGCACAGCACTTGTTCTAACATTCTTCATGCATGCAAGCTTTCTATACATAAAAGCATATTTTTTCTTTTTAGCATGAAAAATATTTTTTAACATGATTCTTATCACTTTTAGCTCAAACAAAATTTGTAGAAGTAGAATCATGCGTACATGAAGGAGGTGTGCTTAAATTACCATTGCTCTTAAAATAATCAAACTTAAGCAACAATTCATCATGCTTTACTCAAAGATAAATTATTCATAAGCATATCAATCTTAGCATTAATACTCTTACATTCATCCATGAGCAACGAATTTTCTACAACTAAGTTGTCATTATCAATTCTCAATTTTTCAATAATCAACTTAGAATTATCATGCTCAATCTCCAAACATTCATGATCATGCAACAAACTATTATGCTCTATTATTAATCTCATGATCATGTTTCAATGATTTATAGTGCTCAACTAACTTTTTGTATTTAACAATTAAATCATTATCATCATTATCATCCTCATCATTAGAGGTAGAGTTTACCGTATCAATTATTTGTGCCAGGTAACACATGTATGAACGATATCTTCCTTCTTTGCAAGATGAATCCTCGGATGTAGATTTCTCTTGCTCCTCTATCATGTGCATTGATGTATATTTTACATCAATATAAATATTACATTAAAGTCCATTGATGTATATTTTGACTCTCCAAGCTCTGTGTCTTACTTCTTTTTGATTCATGGTGTCACGCTCCGCAATCTGGGGTCGCATCATGTTTTGCAAAGGATAGCAGGTCCTGTAGTTAACCAGTGAAACCAATCTAGACACAAGCAGAGATTTATCAAAATGCTTAACAAAAACTTGCATTTATATATATGAACGACTTTACAAAATGATGTGCATCATTCCAAAAGCACGCTTTACAAAAGGCTATACATCATGCATAACAAAAGTACATCTGCCACTAACACAAAAATACATATTCTACCTCTAATCAAAGCCAGCTGGGTCCACAAACTCTGGTGTATCCTCTATCTCTGAATCAACACCTGATGGTACAACAACAATGAAGGCCCACCAGTAAATAACAATGAATCTAAAAATTTTGGAATTTAAATATGTTAACACGGGAAACACTAACTAGGAAGCAGTAACTGAGAACAATAACAGACTAGTTAATATTGCATTGACATTTAAGACAAACATGCAGCTCAGTTAATAATTTAAAGGTGACAATATCATAGTTCCATTATTCTATGCCAAACCTAGGCCGTGAATCATATTGGAGAGTACAGAAACAACCAAGGAGTCCACCTCAATACCCAAGGGCGCTCACCTGGCCAGACCCAAAGCAGGGACGATATGGGCCATGAGTCAACAGTGTGGAACTCAATAATTAAGTCCGACGGTACAATAGGGGTCAGATCCTGATTCAATGATGTGACCCAGGTCGGAACTACCTGATGCGGTCAAGTCAATAGGAGCGTGGCTCCAGTTGCTCCCGCACTCTCACTGATATGATTTACCCCAAAACCCGTGAGTCTGAAGTGCCAAGTGTATAATAGTGTACATCTCTCGGTGCCTCAGTGATATAGTCCATGTGCAACATTTTAAGCATGATTTACCAAGGCGAATTAAATTCTAAATCCACATTAAACTCAATTCGTATATTAGTGTGCTATGACATTCTGGTTCCAACCACATTCTCATTCATATAAATAGTACACTGAATTTCAAATCATTGTTTCCATATCACACCTAATATACCAACGAGTCCAATGTCATGGGCCACTAATTAACTCCATAGCAATTAATGATGAAGAAGCATCATAATACTTAACATGTTTTAGAAGTGCAAAAAATAGATATCTAAGCATGGATATGACAATTAATAACATAATATTCTAATATGCTATATAGACTGAAACTTGAATATTAATAGGAGTAAGAGCGAACCTGCTAGTAAAGGCAACGTCCATTGTCATACTCTTAGAATTATGGGGGGATGATCAAATGGGGGATGGACAATCTGGTGATCTCAGATAAGATTTCATCATTGATCGTTTTCGGGACTTAACCATTTATTAATGGTTTTATATGATCCTTCAGGCAGCGTTTTATGATTCTAGGAGCAGTAAACTTAGATCCTTCAGACAAAGTTTCCCGTACTTTCCAACGGCGTTTGAGGCCAAGCCCTCATATTCAATCATATGGAAATTTCTAAGCCAACATACATCATTAACCAAGCATCAAATGTAGTAAAAGTTATTATTCAATTCTGAAGAGTCCCAACAGATATGGTAAGGGAAAAATCCCTAGAGTCAGAAACATATTTCTGGTCATGGTGACCATTTTCAGTTACAATATGGTCCCAGAATATTTCTGCAGCGAAAAGAGATAATCGAATAAGTCCAGCGAAGGGAAAAACACCCAAAACAGCCCGCAGGCTAAGGGGACCAGATTCTACACATCTCAGTCAAGGGGAAAAGTCTAACAGAAACTATTTCGAGGGTCAATAGGGATGCGGCGAGGTTCGCCGCCACGCCCGGTGCTCAGATTCATCATCGCATGACCTAGAGAAACAAAATCCACGTTTTAAAAATTCAAAATTTAGAAAATCAGAGTGATTTTACCTCAGATCATGGACTAATGAAGGAAACGAAGAGAAATCCAATTACAGAGCCCAAAACCGAAACTAATTCCAGCGAAAACCTTAATTTTTCTTGAAAAATTTCACCTTTACATAAAACCGAAACCCTAAGACTCAACTCAGGCTTAAATAGAGGTGGAAGACGACCTGAGAGGCTAAGAGAGATGTCACAAACACATCCAACCTCAAATCGAGGAAAATTCGTGTCGAAATCCTCGGATTTTAGGGCTTGGTGGAGCAATGCCACGCCACGCATCAGCGAGGTGGCGAGAGGAGAGGGGGGCCGCGTGGATTCCTTCGAGATGAAGGAATGAGAGAGAGAGAGGTCGGCGAGAGTGAGGAGAGAAGGGTGGGGGTGAAGTTCTTTTTTTTTGCGATGTCGCTACCGCTGATTCTTTGTGAGAGAGAGACAGTCGGGGGGAGAGAGAGAGTAAGTGGGAGAGAAAGGGAGGGGGCCACGTGAGATGGGATTTAATGTGAAGGGGAAAAAATAAAGGCCCAACTGGCCTTTACACATGGCTTTGTTGAGCTCACTCTCGCCTTGAGTGCTTCTTTGATCACATGAAAGTCATACTCATGCACTCATATATTAGATGACATGTTTGATCATCAAAACTACACTGTGTGACTTGATATCTAGCATTCAATCTAGTGTGATACTTAGATACTTGGTAAGGAGATACATTGATATGATACATACCTTTCTGAAATATGCTCTTTATGGTATCATATTGCTCATGCGGAAAAATTTGTAAGTATAATGCAGGTGATTACTGCACAATATTTCAGAAATTTTCATTTGTCTATACGTGCCTTAAAATTTGTTTTGGTTATTGAGATACTTATTTGATATTGAATGATTACTTATATAAGAGATGCATTTTGATGTTATTTGGACTCCTAACTAATTCTTAATGACAAACGCATGAGCACTCTATTATGGTTTGAGCTCTTGTCACTAGATTCATACAAGTATTTTACTACCTATCTTAAGTTATATGAATTCATCTTCTGAGCTTATACTTCATAGGTACTTGAAAAAGATATGCAAAATAATGGTGAATTGATACATTGGGATACACTGCCACATATACTTATTCATCAACACTTGGCTCATTTGAAAATATGTTACATTTTGACACTTTAAACCATTTCTTATGCTAAAAGACTGATGTCCATGTTCACATATATTTTGAGTTCAATATGGGTGACATATCTTGCTTATTTGCATATCATGGTTCAATGGCACAAGTATTGATGATGTCACAAAATCTGTATTAAATCTTTTGTTTAAACTCTACGATTCTTATATTTTGATGATTCTCACATTGACTAGGTACATTCTTGAAATATGGCAAATTTGATATGTAGTATTTGACAAATCCTATATTATGTCACATTAGTTGTTTATTGATTACCCTCTTTTTGATAATGTCAAAGGGAAGAGATATTTGGTGACATATAACATGACATGCACACTATCGGTACACGTAAAATATATATGCTTACTTCTAACATGCACTGGTGCATGAGGAGTTTAATAGTTGATTTCTAACTCTAATCAATACAAGGAGAGTAATTATTGATTTTTAACTTGTGATTTCTAAATCCAATCATATTTTATGTCATTGTTTATCATCATCAAAAAGAAAGAGAATGTTGGATAGTAAGTTACCATAGATATGTTTTGATGATGAACAAACTATTTTATGTACTAATAAGTTGTGGATGTAGGAAAAGGATTTTCAATGAGTACTTAATCAAAAAGGTGAGCACACAAACGATTCATGAAGCCAAAGCTAAAGAAGACCTCACAAAAGCTCATGAAGACTTTGAATAGGTGTTCATCGACCAAAGGGGCTCAAACAAGACCATAGCTTATGAAGAATTAAAGACAAGAGACCAAGCTTCATGAACTACATCGATTGTATCGAGTGTATCGAGGGTATGTACTTGTTAATGTATGCTTTCCTTGTCTTGTCTCAGATTCATGTATTTGCCTTGGTTTGAAGCTCACACACTTAGATATCCTTTTAAGTATATTTTTAAAGTATTTTGAAAATTATTTCGAAATGATTTTTTTCTAAGTGTTTATAGGCCATAATGCTGATTTCAAAAAAAACCAGTCGACCAGACTGATATACCAGTCGACTAGCTCATGTATTGGAACTAGGCGTAGGCAGTGTTAGAAAACTAGTCAATCAATGATAGGGACTAGTCGACCAATGTTTACACTAAAGTCGACTAGCTCGTGTACTAGCATCGATCAATGCTTTCTCGAATTCTGACAATGCCAAACTAGTCTACCAGTGTACATCAACTAGTCGACTAGCTGGCCACTAGTCGACTAGTAAGTGTACACTAGTCGACTAATGACTATGCGTTGGCCAATATGATAAATTCAACTACTAGCCGTTTATAGCAGTTATTAGGGACAGTTTTGGTACAGACCCAAAACTTGGTCTATAAAGTGAGAATAGTGATGGGTTCTTTGGATAAGGATTTTTTTTTACATAACATGTTTTCAAAAGAATTTTCATGCTTCTAGTGCTCAAGTCTCTTTCAAAGTAAAATCCTTGTTTCTCTAAGCTTTTAAGAAATATTCTTGGCCATTCTTAATCTTTGATCTTCTAGAGTATTATCTCGGTTTCATTAAGCTCAAAGCTAAATTTCTCTTGATCTCCAAGAACTTCATTCTTTCTATTTGAGATCAAAGCATCTAAGCCCTAACCACACTATACACAATTGAGCTTCAAGTAAAGGCATAGGCAAGTTGTAATTCCTCATCAAAAATGTAAGTGAAAATCCACACAAGGATATGGTGGTAAGTTATATGTATTGGTTGTAATTGGAGAAAAGTCTCAAGTGTGAGGTCCTCTTTGTAAAGAGGTCGATTTGTTATGGAAGCCTTCAAGTGTGAGGCACGTGGAATCCTCTTAGTGGAGAAGATGCAAGGTTATAGAAATCATCATTGTTGTTGAGGCAAGGTTGCTCTCAAATTAAGAGTTGATTAGTGGATGCTGGAGTAAGTCACGAATTGATCGAACTAGTGTAAAATCTAGTGTGTTTGCGATTACTTATTGTCTCTAACTCTCTAACTCTTTATATTTGCATATTGTGCTTAATTTCAATGTGCTTATCTCTCTTTGCAAATATTAGAGATTTGTATATTAAGCACTAAGAGAGGCAACACTCATTGGAGACTTAGGTAAACTTGGGAGTGTTAAAGTTTTAATTTGTGATTATTTTTAATAACACTATTCCCCTCCTAGTGTTTACTTGCCACCTCAGGATCCCCAACAAGCCCATGTTAGTCACATTACAGAATTATCGTTGGTAAAACATTTATTTACAAGTTTTCCACCAACGACATTAGTTTACAAGTTTGTCATTATCTATCTATTAAAGGCATTGGCGAACTTGTAAATAAAAGGAATGGCGAACTTGTAAATAAAGGGTATGGCAAAATTGTAAATAAATGTAATAAACATGTATTGATCAAAAATACATTCTAATTAATATTTATTTCACATTACACATACTGATTAATTATTGATTAAAAATACACATGCTACTGTGACTAGAAAATGTGTAGTTTGAGTCTCCAGAAAATGAAACGAACAAAATGAAACTCAACTCCGAAACCACCGAAACGAGCAAAACTTGACCAAAACCTAAAATATTTAGAAGACCGAAACCTCAAACCTTGGTGTATAGAAATAAATATGACATCAATCATGATAGTAAAGAATTTCAAGCTTTGACATGTGTAATATTAGTTTCTATATTGAAATATCAATTAATTATAAAGAAAGTCTTTCTCTACATTTATTTATTTTGCTCTATCAATTTTGACACTTTACCTTCCAAAAATAAGACTTTCTTATAGCAAATACTCTTTTTTATTAGTCCCAGCTTCTAGATACATACAGTTTTTGGCTATAGAAAATCTTCTGAGTCAGTCAAACACCCATGACAGTCATCAAGACATAGGTATACGAAGCAAATTGGAACAATATCCGAATCAGAATAGTATACACCAAATTCCGATACGACTATTATAGGCAACATCCAATCAGATATCGGATCGGTTTCAGATAGTAGATCCAATTTACAGGATTCGAATACGGATATTATAGTATATGCTCCATATCCGCTCCGTTTACTTCCCTATAATGGTGAAATGATACAAAATTTGAACCACAGATTCTAGCCAATGTTGATGGTCATCAAAGATCTTACTTTTGATAAGAAATACATGATTTATCTAAAAGAGTATAATGTCTCTTTAAGGAAAGAGAATGGGAAGTTCGAAGCAATTTTAGAGAGAAATCAGATCCCCACTCCGATTCAACCCAATCAAAAATATGTGCCTTAACACAACAATGAGGATAAAGCGCATGAGAAATAGTACAGTATCGCTACCAGCCGAGCGATATGGCAGATCAGAGCATCTTAAAGATACTTATGCAAATACGGTCGCTTATGCATTAAGCATAACAGAGACTATCCCCGAGCCCTCCAATTAATCATATATCATCACCCATTTGGAATTGGTTGTTGCTTGTAAGTGTGTCTTTAAGAAGTTGAAAAGTCTCAGGGTTGAAAAAACAAGATATAAAGCGCAACTTTTTGCTGAAGGATTCAATCAGAGGGAAGATATGAACTTCATAAAGTATTATCTTTGGTTATAAAGCACACCTCCATCCGCGTCCAACAAGCAATGGTCGCTTGTTATGATATGAAGATTAAGCAGCTTAACATGAAGATGACTTATTTGCATGGTAAACTAGAAGATACTTGATGAGTCAGTCAAAGTGTTTCATGTGTTGAGGAAAACAAGACTATCTGCAAGTTGGAAAAATCACATAATGTTTAAAGCATTCCTTTTGTCATTGGTACAAAAGATTTGATGCTTTTATGGTAGGTCACAAACATGCAAGAAGTTGTACAATAGTTGTGTCTATTACAAGAAACTTGACATAAGTTCATATATCTTTGTTGCATATTGATGATATGCTTATCGTAGCTTGAGATATGTTCGATATCAATAAGTTGAAATAACTTTGAAAAAAGAATTTGATATGAACGACTTTGATGCAGCCAAGAATATTCTCAACATAGAGATTTATATGGATCAAAAAAGGTAAACTAATTGTCACTTAAAACACTAATATTCAACAAGTTTACATTAGTTTACTATAAAGAAAAAGCAATGCACATATATACTCTGTTTGATGCATACCTTCGTCGTTTAGTTGTGTTCTCCCCTTAGTTTAAAGAAGAAAGATACATGTCTTGTATACCTTATGCCACTGTCATTGGAAGCATTATATATGTTATGATCAACATACATCTAGATATTGCATATGGCATTGGTGTTATTGGCATGTATGTATAACCTTTAGAAGACCCATTAGAAGACCGTGAGTGGATACATTGATATCGTATAAAGATTGTAGATATTGGTTTGGTGTACGACAGAAAGAAAGATAATAATTACGATCTGATCAGATATTTAAATTCAGATTATGCAACAATTTAAATCGAAGCATGTCCCCAACAAGCTATGTTTTCACGCTAACATATTGTGTCACTAATTGAAAAGTGACTTTATCATCTATGATTGCTTTGTCTACTAAGAGGCAGACTACATGACAATTGAAGCAATAAAAGAAGCCATTTGGCTAAGAAACTTGGTGATCGTTAGTTTACACCATTAGATGATTACTATGCACTTAGTCAAATTGCTATTCACTTCACTAAAGATGACATGCGTCATGAGAAGACCAAGCATATGTCCATAAATTGGGCCAAGCCTGGCCTTTGACTGACTTAATCCGATCCAGTTGAGAAGCCGTGTGCTTAAGTTTTAAGCCCAAGTTATATATAGGTTATTGGTACTTGGACCGATGGGCCCGAATGAGGCATGTGCACATACATATTTAATCCTTAAATTGAAAATTGTATGACAAATAAATGACATTGTTAGTTTTCTAATATATTTATATGGATTCTAATAGTATGTGATAATATGGTATAAACATTATAATACAACATATTTATGTTGGCTATAGTTGCCAAATAATAATCATCTTACTTCATATTGTTGTAAAAATCAAATCAAATATGAATTTGATAAAATGGTAAATAATTTTACAATTTAGCATAATGTATAATTTGTTATTGATGCATAAATATTGACTTTTTTACTTATCTATTTAATATATTTTTCACATAGTTAATATAAAATTTACGCAAAATATTAAAATTTATTTACTATTACTTAAAAATTAGGTCAACTTGAGACCCGAGTAAGGCCCATCCATTTTAAAAACAAACCCAACATTAGCAATCAAGCTCGATACTTGAGATTCCAAACCGAACCTGGCCCCCATATTACTTGAAAATGCTAAACCTCTCTCTGCGATCCGGATCACACGTTCTGAACTATGATAATTCAGCTATTTGGAAAGGTAGAATCAGCATTTCAATTTTTTAGTACCTCTTCAGATCAAAAATAAACATTGGTACTATGATGAGGTATATATTTGTTAAATTCTATAACATAACTTATTTTGCACACATACATGTACATGTGTATTTAAATACAAGAGATCATCAACAATCTGGTTAAAAATTATTTCTCCTTAATAACTGTATTTTGTCCTTGCTAAGAATTCTGTGAAGCCTATCCCCCAATATACCATTGTTTGGACTAGTAAGGTTCCAATACCCATTTTCATCCCATATACCGAAGCGTACACATTATTGATATCAATGCATGGCCCATTCCCACCTCTAACCAAACATACTGAGATCTGGAACTATTTCATCTGAGAGTTAAAATTCATCAAGGTGGAGAAGATTGGTATATATGACAATCCAATTGATATGATGACCGAACATATTCCTCTG
The DNA here is from genome assembly GCA_030789695.1 of Scilla litardierei. NCBI lineage: Eukaryota > Viridiplantae > Streptophyta > Magnoliopsida > Asparagales > Asparagaceae > Scilla > Scilla litardierei. The sequence goes on along the minus strand of CM061142.1, from coordinate 436,496,147 downwards.
TCCAAGTTCATGCATTGATTGGACTTGCTCAATATTTCTTGCAGCGAATGTTGAACCCCGTGGAGCATTAGTGACAGAGACAAGTGTTTACTATCTAATCAATGGTGTTTGAGTTAATGGATAGTATGTGATCTATTTGCATCAAGACAGAAATCTATTGGATGTTGATGCAAATGGAAACTAACCAGTGTAGTTAAGGCACATCAAGGCGCACGTCTGAGGCGCGCCTAGGTGCGAGGTGCACCTAGAGGGCCTCACACAAGGCCAAGGCTCCACCCGTTTGTGAGGCGACCCAGGCTACCCAATGCGCGCGCCTTGGACCTAAGGCGAGGCGACCCAAGGCTTGCGCCTTATGCCCAAGCACGTAAACGGGTATGAAAATTTTAAAAAAAAATTCGAACCCCATTCGTTTTTAGAATCCGACCCATTTCCGAAGCTGACTGGGTCCGTATATTGTCGATTGAAGGCGTCTTCATTTCATTTTAGGTTGTAGGGCTTATTTTTTGCACCTAGGTTTTGACGACGTCTGCAAAGAAGAACGCGAGCAAGGAGCGATGAAGCATCGGTGAATCACGGCGGTCAGGCAACGACGAGGCAAAGAGGTGTCGGTTTCATTATCCAAGGACACCATCTGATCTCTCTTTCTCCTTCAATCCTTCTCTTTATTTCGTTTTTTTTTTTCGTTTTTTCTCCTTCAACCATTTCCTCTCTTTTTCCTGTTTTCGTTTTTTCTGCTTCAAATCTCAGGTAGCATACATTGCGTAAGTTCAGAATATTCTGATTATTTTGTTAAATGATGCACTTGTAAGCATCATAGGTTTGTAGTAGAGGTAAGCTGCTAGAACACGACAAATTAGGAACTTCCATTAAAATAGTTAAAATGGAAATGATAATTTTAATCTTGTAAGATATGGCCGATAATAAAGCTAAATAGAGAAAAATAATTCTTGTAAAGGACATCAAGTTATGTGATACAAGTTATGTGAAATGGTTACCAAACTATTGTCTATCACTTAAATACTTATATTTTCTTGTTTACCAATCTTGTTTATGGTTGGAAATAAACCGGAGGGGTCAATGGCCAAAGGTGCTCGTAACAGAAAGGATACCGCTTGGAAATACTGAAAACAGTTGTACCCTAAAAATACGAACGACTTGAAATGTAATTTTGCGGTAGACAGTTGAAAGGAGGCGTATTTCGCGTGAAACAACTTTTTGGAGGAAATAGAAATGTATTACTCTGCAAACAAGTTCCTGATGTCGTTAAAAAGGAGATACAAGATTACATGGACTCGAAAAGCGGGAAGAAACCTTTTGCATCATCTGTTGGTTCAAATTGTGATGATCCATTTAATTTGGATGTTTTGGGAGACGACGTTACTGCTGAAGACCATGTCATGGAGGAAAATACTAGTGTTGGAACCGGTAAAAGAAAAACTGGTTACACTATGGATAGGTTTTTTTCGAATAGGCCAAATAACCCATCACAGCCATTGAGACATGCGACTTTAGATGAGTGTTGGATCCTGCAAAAGTTGAGTACGTTGATACATGTGTAGCTAAATGGTTCAATCAAACAGGCATTTTATTCAATACAGCAAGACTTGATAGGTTTAAAGAAATGTTTGATGCAATTTCTCGGTGTCCTGGCATGAAGCCTACTAGCTATCATGAGCTAGGAGTTCCATTGCTTAAAAAGCAAGTTGATACCATTAGAGCTCTCTTGGCTGAGCATGAAAAGGAGTGGAAGACAACTAGTTGTTCTCTTATGTTAGATGGATGGACCGATAGAAAAAATAGATCTCTGATGAACTTATTGGTCAACAGTCCTAAAGGGACAGTGTTCGTGGAATCTATTGAAGCTTCAGCCCACACAAAAACGGGGAGCAAAATAGTTGAGTTGATGGATACGATGATTTAGAAAGTTGGGCCAAGAATGTAGTTCAAGTCATCCCCAACAATGCATCGAACTACGTGGCAGCTTGTCACGCCCTGCTCCCCGAAACGCAACTGTTCTCCACATGTGATGCAGGTCCTGCTAAGTATCAGTGAAAACAATATAGGCTACGGCAGAGATATACCAATATACTCATGGAATTTCTCATGAAAATAAACAGGAAGCTGTAAATACTTACAATTTGAAGTCAGGATACTACAACTACTATGATGAAATCGGTGTCCTCGTAAACTGGGGGCCTCCTCTAAATCTGACTCATCACATGGTGGTGCAACAAAAAGAAGACCCACCAGGTCAATCACAATGATTCTAAAATTTTGGAATTAAAATATATGAACATGGAAAAACACTAACTAGGAAACAGTAACTGAGAACATATAACAGACTAATTAATATTTCATAATTGCATTGGCATTTAAGACAAACATGCAACTCAGTTAGCAATTAAAGTGATACTATCATAGTTTTATCATTTATGTCAAACCTAGGCCGTGAATCATATTGGAGAGTACAGAAGCAACCATGAAGTCCACCTCAGTACCCAGGGGAGCTCGCCCAGGCCAGGCGCAAAGTAGGAACGGTAGATGTCATGAGTCAACAGTGTGGAACTCATTAAGTCTGGCAGTACATTAGAGGCCAGATCCTGATTCAATGATGTGACCCTGGCCGAAACAACCTGATGCGGTCAAGTCAATAGGAGCGTGGCTCCAGTCGCTCCCGCACTCTCACTAATATGATTTACCCCAAACCCAGAGAGTCTGTAGTGCCAAGTGCAAGTCAAGTGTACAGCTCTCCGTACCTCGGTGAAACAAGACATGTGTGGTTCTAAATTAATACCATTCTAAGACATGATTTCTTATGGCCATATTGGAATTAATATATATGACGATGTGCTATGTCATTCTAGTTTCAGTCATACTTTAATTTTCAATTCCATCAAATGTATTTCAATGGTATAGTAACAATAAATATGTTTCAATTTCATTTCGGTTTCCATAGCACAATCTACATATTAATTATTCCCAATGTCAGGGACCATTGTACCTGATTATACTATCCAGAAACATGTAGCATTAGCAACATGGAACAATGAAACATTTAGCATGCTACAGATGTGTAATAACTCTAACATCTAATCATGGGGCATTTCTACATGACTGTCAATAAACAAAATATTCTAAAATGATACGTAGACAAAGCTGGAGAATAAAAACTAACATGCTAAACAGACTATCGCTGGAAGATAAATAATTTTAACATTGTATGTAGACTAAGCTGAAGGTTAAATAAATAACCTGAGCTAACATGTATGTCGAGGTAACGATCCGTATCGCACCTTAGAAATATGAGGAGATGGACAATGGGGGAGGAACAATCTAGTGATCTCAGATAAATTTCATCATCGATCCATTTGGGACTAACTATGTATTCATGGTTTTTATATGATCCTTCAGGCAGCGTTTTATCCTACAGGCAGAAAACTTAGATCCTTCGTGCAGTGGCCTGGTTCATGATCCAACAGGCAGAAAATCACATACTTGTCCAACGGCCTTTGAGGCCAAACCCTCATCTTCAATCATCGGGTAATTTCTAAGCCAACCTACATCATTTACCAAGCCTTAAATGTAATAAAAATTATTATCCAAATATGGTCAACTCCATAAACAAAATCCCAACAGATGTGATAAGGGAAAATCCCTAAGGTCAGTCACAAATTCTTGGTCATGGTGGCCATTTTTAGCCATAGTGGGATCTCGGGATGACCATATGCATTGCAGTGAAAAAGGGAAGGCCGGACAGGCAAGGGGAGAAAAACACCAAAGTAGCCCGCAGGCAAGGGAGAGGGTCCTATGGGTCTCGGCCCAGACGAATGTCCTACAGAAAATCATTTCGAAGGCCAATAGGGATGCGAAGAGGGTCGCCGCTTTGCTCGGTGCTCAGAAACATCATTGCAAAGAAGGAGAACATAAATCACAATATTTTTAAAATCCAAAATTAGAGAATCAAGATGATTTTAACCGAAATTGTGAACTGTCGGAAGATCCGAAGAGAAAACCCAACTCTAAACTAATATCCGAGCTCCAAATCAGAAGAAACCCAAAAATTTCCTTGTAAAATATTTTTGTTACACAAAACAGAAACCCTATGAGCTCGATTGAGCTTAAATAGAGGTGGAAGAAGAGCAGAGAAACTCAGGGAGAGGCTGGAGCTTCGCCACGAAGGTGTTTGGCCTCACATCGAGGCCTGTACGTGCCAGAACCCTAGGGTTTTAGGGTTCGGAGAAGGGGCGAGGCCGGGCCCCGCGTGAGTGAGGTGGCGAGAGGATAGGAGGGCGCGTGGGTTCCTTCGAATCGAAGGAACGAAGAGGCGATCGAGGTCGGCGGCAGTTTTCGTCGCCGCCGCGCGTTCGGCGAATCGCGAGAGAGAGATAGGGAGAGAGAAACAGATGGGAGAGATGCGTAAGTGGGAGGCGTGTGCACGTGGGGGGAACGTGGAATGGGCCGTAGTTTTTTTAATTTGGTCCTTTAAATGGGCATTTACACAACTGGTAAGTAATTTACTTTTTTGTAATTTTAGTATTTTACATACTTCAAATCTTTCATTTAAATTATTTTATCTTTCCTTATTTTTTTATTCTCAATGTGATAGGGAAGTTGATCAAGGAGAAATACACATGTATCTTCTGGAACCCTTGTGCAGCACACTGTCTTGATTTAATGTTTAGAAGATATTGGGAAATTATCGAACATAATGAAGACTATCAAGAAGTCCGTGGAGTTCAGTGGTAACATTTATAATCATGGAAAAGTGTTGAGCATGATGAAAGAATTTACCAAGGATAGAGAGCTAGTCAGGCTAGCAAAAACACGGTTTGCTACTTTCTTTTTAACTATGCAGAGTATTTACAATCAGAAACATCAAGTGCAAATGATGTTAGGTCTCCAGAGTGGTTATCTAGTCCTTGGACAGATGATAAGAAGGGGAAGAAAATTGCAACAACTATTCTTTCTCAGAGCTATTGGAATGAGATGGTCTTAGCCTTGAAGATTGCATTCTCACTTATTAAAGTATTAAGACTAGCTGATAGTGAGAAGAAGACTGCCATGGGGTACATGTACAAGGCCATGGAAATGGCAAAAAATAACATCTGTGAGCCTTTGGCCAAATGATGAGAGCAAGTTCAATGAGGCGATCAAAATTGTTGATAAGAGGTATGAGTGTTAGCTTCGTCGTCGATTACATGCGGCTGGATATTTCTTAAATCCTGGTACATTTTATGATGATGAAATCCAGCTAGATATTGATGTGACAAATGGTGTGTATGTATGTGTAAAAAGCTTGTGTCTCTTAAAGATCAGAAACTTGTTTTGAGTCAACTCCCCACACACAAGGCTGTAGATGGATTATTTGGGAACGAGTTCGCTATCATGCAGTGAAAGGACTTGGCACCAGGTAACTTACATTTTATTTAATGTATCATACTTAGCTTAACTTATAACTCACTAGTACACACTAAGTAAAATTGGCAGTGAAATGGTAGAAGTCTTATGGGGCCACTTCTCCACAACTAGCGAAGTTTGGATCTGCATACTTAGTTTAAATTGCAGTGCATGCGGGTGTGAATGTAACTGAAGTGTACTTAAGCAAGTAAAAGAAAATCTAATTAATGTTATTTTTGTATTATATCATTTTAAATATTAACCAATAATCTTTTATTATTTACTAGATTCATTCCAAAAAAGAAATTGGCTCGAAACACAACGGTTGAATGACTTGGTGTTTGTTAAATACAACACCATCTTAGAGGAGAGATTCAAGATGGGTGACAAGCTTGATCATATCTCACGTGTTGAGTTGCTTGAAGATAGCAATGAGTGGACGATGGGAACAACACTCGAGGATGAAGAAAGTTAAGGTGTGGACAGTGACACTCCCATTACTAGATTCGGTGAGCCAGAGCCCCACATTACTTTTTCCATTTATGAGACAAATACCAGTTAAATGTTATCAATATACACGTCTAATACTATTTCAATGAAATGATGAATAATGAATTAAAGGAACTCAAGGAAACGTGGGTGTGCCAACCCCAACCCCTCCAAGTGTGGCTAAATTGGACGCAAATGTATTATGGCTTGAAGAAGGTGTAGGTGAAGAACATGTTGTGACTGATTTTCAGGCAGAGACCATATTACGTGAGCAAATATATAAATTTGTGTTACTTAACATTGTTTTTACTTTACTCTTTATAGTAGTAAATTAATTGGTGACAACTTCGTGGCTTCAAGGAAATCAAGCAGTGAGGACACCGGTTGCAGGAGAAAGAAAGGTGACTAATTTAGAGATGGATCATGCAGGAGGAGTTGAGTAGTAAATAAATTGATAACATTTTATGGCGTTATTTTCATGAGTTCTGATAAGTTATTAATATATTTTTCTATGTTATGGACTTATATGGGCAACTTTTAATGCAAGGCCAAGTGCACCAGAGAGAGTTATCAACACCACTTACATTAGGATGAGACGAGGAGCACATCCTTTCACCTTAGAGACGAGAGCTCTGAAGAGGAAGAAGCACCAGCAAAGGATGATGCAGACGCAGTTGATGATGATAATGAGACCCATAAGGATGATATCGACTTTCATGATGCATATGATTGATCTTTCTTTATTACTAGATAGACCGTGAACGATAGACAAGTTAGTATATTATTGTTTTTGTCTTGTGGATATCGGTTATGGATATCAAACTATGGATTATCGATTTTCGACTTGATCACTTGATTGTGATATATGATATGTGATGTTATATTTTGAGTTTTTAATCATGATTAATTCTAGTTCCTATGCAAAATTTATTTCCGAAGTATCATTATCTTTTCGGGGTTATATATTCATTTTTTTATTCATTATGTGCCTTTTCAAAAAGGCCCGCGCCTTATTTGCGCCTTGCGCCTCAGGCTCCATAGATCCTGTGCCCCTTACCTTGCGCCTTGCACCTTGACTACACTAACACATTCAAATCTGGCCCCTTTATCTCATTAAATATGGATTTTGATGTCACACTGGAGAATAAACTGCATGGGAAAATGAACAGCACATGCTCCTAGCCTATTTGCAATAGGTCAAATTTGAGTTTGATTAGAATCTATTGCATGATTCCTGGTTAAATGATTTGCAGTAAGAAACAAAATGATCACGCATTATACTTGCATGCTAGAGATGGAGTTGTGAACTCAATTCATGCTAGAGATGGAGTTGTGAACTCAATTCAAATTCCAAAACTGAATCTTATTTAATTATAGGTATCATGCGAATGAGATATTATATAAAGGGATCTACTGTTCTCCTCAAGAATCATTGATAGCCGCGAGGTCTTTCTTCCTCTTTTATACAAGAAACATTGGGGTTTCTTTTGGGGACTTTACATTGTGTGTTGGGGTTCCGGAAGTAGCAATTTGACGCTATTCTCCCTTCCGATATACTAAGCATCAATCTATTGATGCCTGTTAAAGTAGATCATAGCACTTAACCATGTAAATTCTTGTGTCTTTCTTGGCCAATTACGATTTGCTTCGCTTCTGTGTTTTGGTTTCTTTTATTCGTAATACAATTGATTTATGAATGCTGTACGAATATAACTTGAATGTTTTAAGAATATAACTTGACGACACATACTTTTCATAATTTACATCTATTCATAAGATCATTAAGTACATGATTAGGACGATTGATCGTACTCAAAGAAGGGATGCATTAAGTAACTAACTCGCAACATGTATATGGATAATTTCATTTAGGTGGATTTTGGCTGCAGCCTTTAATTGAGTGAATAGGGATTTATTAAAAAATTATTATTACTTTGCATCTGTATGAGAAGATATGTACAAATCAGCTCCATTACAAAAAAGAAATGCACGAAGAAAAAGGATTCTCCTTAGAGTACATTATGAATTCCTACCTGGCTAAGGAGCTTGGGTTTGTCCAGGGTTGAAAAGATAATCTCATGAATCGGAATGCGTGCAACATCCTGCCTGCATATCATGGGAAAACTTTCATTTTTTAAATTGTCAATTGCAAGTGTACAAAGTCTACTAGACTGACATACATAAAGCCAAATTTATATGCTTCCTTTCTTAGAAAGCATGAGTAAATATGCCAAAGTTCCGAGGAAGGTGAGAGCAAATAATTAGTATTAACAAAGTGAACTGATAAGCAGACAGCAGGTTAGCTAACCATATCAGATATTACTGGAGAATATTTTCCACTATAGAAAGGAGTAAACGTTGCATACAGGATACCAGTGATTATAATATGGCACCTGGAATTACAAAGCAGCTTTAGTGCATAATTCCTGTCAATTTCCACAAGATAATATCACCCAGTGTTAAGGTTTGCTTTCTACCAGAGCCCCTGACAGCCTATTCAGATGACTTATTTCACAATCCTTCCTTACAAAATCTATATCTAACAGAATTTTGTCAAGTGCTTTCTGACACTTTCCATCGCAATTTGTGCACGCTCAACATCATGGACGGCGAACTAAATTATAGTTCAGTCCTCTATCTTCTTTTCAAAACTGTCTTCGTAGTTCCCTATCTTTTAATGAAGCAAAATAAAACAATAAACTGGAAGGACATACACCTGCTGTTAGCACCAAGGACAATACTCGCATATCATGTATGTTATATGACATCACGTTGTCTTAATTAGAGTGATCCCTTTCAGTCATTTCTTTTGCTCATGTGTGACTGGAGCCCTTCAAGAATTATGTGAAAGAAAGCATTGGCAACGGTTTTCCCGCTTCTCCACATCATCCACTTAGTACATTGTATGCAATGTATATCACAATATTACCTTCCAAATTGCAGCTCCAAATTAAGATCATAGAGATAATGAAACTTCAACAGTGTTAAACTAATCGTCTTGTGTGTGCCCATGTATCATTATGTTACACTAGTTCCAGTTCCAAAACAAAATTGCAAATTATTAAAGATAAAAGTTGTTTTACTTATGTTCCTCATTCTTCTTTTCTCATCAATATGTGTCATCATTATTAACCATGACTTTTTCCAACAAAAAGGGGATCAAGAAAGCACAACTAAAAAATTAACTAGATTTTAAGCCCTAATGCTAACAATGCTTTGATCCCATATGAATTGGTGCCAAATTCCATGCCTGGAAAAAGAGGGCCTTGACATAAACCTTGTAAGTTTAGTTGGCAAGTAGATAGACTACCTTTTAAGCTGATACAACAAGGAGCCTGATGCGAACCTAGATCTGGATCTGAAAATCCAGATCTGAAAATAACTATTTAATGCTAAAAAGAGGCTACTCGTTAATTTAACGACTACGAAATGAAATAGCAACTAGATAAGAATTAATCTAGGAGGATAGGAAAGCCTAGTACATTTCATCTAAGGAATAATAAAGTAGAATAAAATTCACTCAACAATTTTCGCATAACAATTCAACCCCCTTAAATAGAAAAACACCCCTATTTGTTATTTTACTCAAATACCCCTCCCTCCAATTACTAGCCGCATCACTACTCCGTCCCTAAAAATCCACCTTGTCCTCGAGGTGGTGCATGATGTCCGTGGGCCATCCGTTCTACCAGGTCGATTGCAATATTCCACCCGGGTCAAACGGATGAGAGTGGTCCTCAACTAGCCCATGCTTCAGATCTGGATCTGATAATTTCATATCTGAATCGCCGACAGCTGCATACTTCAGATCTGTCTTTGTTTTCACAGGGAAAGGGTAGCGACGAGCGTTCTCCGCCAATTCCTCCTGGTGGCGACGATCGATCTCCGCCAAATCTAACGCTAGTTTACGGCGCGCCTGCATAATTCTTCTCTCCATCTCTTGATTCGATCTGTCGCCCCGTCCCTCATAAGAAGCCCGCATGTGTGCTTCCAGCCGATCGAGACTCTCCTTGTTACTTGTCGCCATGGATCTACTGCTCTGATACCAATTGATGTGAACCTAGATCTGGATCTGAAAATCCAGATCTGGAAATAACTATTTAATGCTAAAAAGAGGCTACTCGTTAATTTAACGACTACGAAATGAAATAGCAACTAGATAAGAATTATTGATGGGGAGCTTTATGAAGGGGCTCAAGCCCGACATCCAAGCTGCGCTTCGCTTGCAGAGGCCGAGTGAGTTGTTGGAGATGATAGAGCTAAGTTAGATGCTGGATGATAAACTCACGACAGAGCGACGAGCCTAGGACACTTGGGGCAGATCCACTTTCCGCAGCCAGGCACCTCAAGGAGGGCAGCAAGCCCTTGCTAAGGAGGTCCAGACAGGGGGATCCTAGGCATGAAATGAGAGGAGCGGCGGTGCACAACTCAATAGACAGTTTCAACGCATGGCCGAGGCAGGGATGCAAAACAAGAAGGCAAAGAGGATGTGTTTCCGATGTAATGAGAAGTATACCCCGAGACATCATTGCCGAGACCACACCCTCCAGTGTTACTGGTGGAGGATGATGATGGTGAGTTGGTGGAGGTGGAAGAAGAGCTAGGAGAGTAGGAGCACTCCCATCTGGACGTTGCAGAGGTGGCACTCAACTCCGTAGTGGGGTTAACTCTGAATCACACTATGAAATTGACCGGAAGGATCTCAGAGTAGGAGATGGTGGTGTTAATCGATAGTGGTGACATCCACAATTTTATATCCAACCACGTGGTAGAGCAACAAAGGTTGCAGCTGGTGGACACCGGGAGCTTCGAGGTAATGATGGGAACAGACCCGATAGAGCGAATCAGGGGAGTGCCAATGTGTGATTCTGACTCTTCAAGAGATACAGATTGTGGAGGATTTACTGTCGCTCGACCTTGGTAGCACGGACATTATTTTGCGCATAAGATGGATGCAATCTCTCGGGTGACAATGACCATCTGGAAGCTTCTCATAATGGAGTTCCAGCATAGGGGAAGGATGGTGACACTTCAGGGGACCTTAGTTTATGTAGATTCACCTTGAAGACCATGGCGAGGACGTTCCAGTCCGAGGGGGAGGCTTCTTAGTAGAGCTATAGTGGCTAGCAGTTGAGGAGACAAAACAAGAGCCAGACATTCCATCCGCGGTGCAGCAGGTTTTAGTTAAGCTCGAGGGTGTAAAAGCCCAACTTCTTTTTGCCTTTTTCCTTTTCATTATTTCCTTTTTCTTTTACTTTTTCCACTTTCATTTTGTTAAGCCCACAAGCCCACTGTTCTTTAAAAAGAAAAACTCATTTTTCTCTCACCCCCTCCTACTCACGCGAGCCTGTGAAAAGCCTGAGCCGTTTCATTTTTCTCTCGTTCGATTCTCTCTCACGACGAACGGCGGCGTTCGTTAGGGTTTTTCGAAGCCGATCTCATCCGATGACGCACTAGGGGTTTTCTGATGATTTCGGATCTCCGATCTTCACGCGATAAGATCTCTTTCCCTACCCTCTTCCTCTATTACTTATACGAAGAGATTTTTCTAGGGTTTTGATATGTGAAAATCATCTCTCTCTTCGAAAACTTTTGATTTTTGGTTCTGAGGTTTCGATCTTGCTATTGGGGGCTTCGATTTTGCTCTTTTGGTTTCGGCAGCATTGTAGGCTTCGATTTTTGCTTCTTTGGTTTCGGATTGCTCTGGGATATAGGGATTTGCTCTGTTGGCTTTGGATCTCTTATTTTTCTTTTGCAGACTTCGGTGAAGGTAGATTTCGTATCCTTATTAAGTTTTTTAATTGTTTATTTTGCATAGATGGATATGATGATTCATGTGGATTTTTAGATGATCTTTCCTCCGATGAATACTTTTGGCACCAACCCTAGTCTCACAGCGCCTTAACCGTTGTTCGCTATTTTCGTTTAGACCATTGCGTTGATATTTAGTTGTGGTCGGCCGCCGAAGGGAGGGCACGGTTTACAGGTTGTGTGATTTACGCCGGCGGGACTTACCGTTGGCGTTTTGGTTCTCGTGGGGATCTTGGGGTGCTTGCGGCTCTCTGGAGTTGCTGATTTTGAACCGTTTTTACTGCAGATAAAACCCGCTTCTGCTTGGGCTGCATGCTATTCCGATTGGTTGCTTGGTTAAATCTGTTTGGCGGCATGTTTGGTTGCTTGGTTAAATCTGTTCGATTGCCCCTGTTGTGGGTTCTGCTTGCTAATGGAATATGTCCAATTTACTTGCCATTCATGCTTGTTGTTTGCAGTTTTTGGGTTTCCAGTTTGCATGGCAATTTGGCGCGCAGATTTGCTTGTTATATCTGCTTGGGGTTTGGTCCTAGTTACTTGATGAATTATGTCCTGTTTTTTGACACTGTTCCATGGGAAAGTAAGTTCAGTATACTTTAGAAAAATCTACAAGCCCTCACTATCATGTTTTCAGTCTAAATTGGTACTCCACTTTTATGTGACCTTTGATCCGAGCAACCCCTCTAGGCAGATAGACCACAACTCATTAAAGGTGCCAAATCATGAATCTGATCCATTGAGTCTTTTCCATAACTTTTCAACACTTTTCGTCTTTTCCCTTATTGTACTTACAAATTGTGCTTTAAATTATCTCTTCTCTAAAATTGTTAACTTCAATTGTTAACTATTGTGTTCATGCTTATGAGATTGGACATGCAAAAGAGTGAAAGTTTGGTTTCTGGCTTATACTAAATTACATGATTAGAGATTATGCAATATGATTATACAATGATATTGGTATGCCTGATATATGCACAAGACCTGACAATCCTGAACATAGTTTGCATAACTCTCTCTAATTATGTAATTTGGGGATTAAAGACATGAAGGTGATACTTGACACCCTAGAACTAGAACAACTACACTTAACATCACGGGTTTTGGGGTAGCTTATAATTGAGAGTGTGCGGGAGCGATTGAAGCCATGCTTATGGCCCCTATCTGGATGATGTCCTTATGGATCCCGAGTTCTCGATACAGTTTGACCTTTATACTCGGTCCGGGGTAGCACCACGCGGTCTAAGGTGGACTTCATGTTGCACATCGTGCTCTCCTCTTATAAGTCACATCACTAGTCTTTTGGTTAATTGCTTGATTCTTACTGCCACCTATATCATACCAGGTCAGTAGTTTCTTTTACACTTCCTTTTGTGTCCATTAAATTCATGTAAAATAAATTAATTGATTATTTAATACGGATTCAATCTACTTTATCAATGGTGGTTCAATTCCATCAGGTAACACCCAACTTGAAGAAGAGGCTCCGCAGTACGAGGAGTTTGAGTTTCCTGTTGAGGACATTGATTTCTGAGACTTTGCATAACCAGGAGAGTTTTATCGTTCTTTTAGTTATTTTTCTTTCAGTACTAATGTAGTTGAGTTGTAGTTTCTTTTCCTGTCTAGACAATGTAATTCCTTTGAAGGTTGAAATAAATATTTCATGTTTAAACTATATTGAATTCACTTGTATCTGCAAGACCTGCAAAATTATTGTGAGTGTGACGGCACCCGTGCCTTGGGCGTTATAGTAGCTAGCAGTAGAGGAGACAAAGCAGGAGCCGGACATTCCATCCGTGGTGCAGCAGGTTTTAGTTCAGTTCGAGGGTGTATTTCAGACACCTCGCGGGCTTCTTCCTCCTCGGGACCACGAGCACACCATATTGCTACGAGAGGATGTCTCAGCGATCAGCAGGCGACCGTACCGCTACCCTTAGGTGCAGAAGGGAAAATTTGAGAGGATGGTAGCAGAGATTATCTAGGCGGGATGATACAGCCTAGTGTGAACCCTTTCTCGAACCCGGTGCTGCTGGTGAAGGATGGGAGTTGGAGATTCTGTGTCGATAACAGCGCCTTAAACAAAGAGACGGTGCCAGACAAGTTTCCCATTACTATGATCGACTAGCTGTTGGATGAGCTACATGGAGCAACGGTCTTCTCGAAGATCGACTTGAAATCTGGATATCACCATATATGGATATGAGAGGATGTGGCGAAGACTGTCTTCAGGACACGTGATGACCATTACGAGTTCCTGATAATGCCATTTGGCTTGACCAATGCCCCTGCTACTTTTCCGGCAATTATTAACAATGTGTTCCGTCCCTATCTGATGAAGTTCGTGACGGTGTTCTTTGATGATATCTTAGTGTATAGCCGGTCAATGGAGACACATGTGGAGCATTTGACGACCGCGTTGTGGGTGCGACAGAACCACCATCTTTATGCCAACCGGGAGAAGTGCATGTTAGGTGGAGTGTGGAGTATCCGGGTCACGTTGTTTCTGCGAAGGGCATGTCGGCAGACAGGTCGAAGATTGCAGCCATGGTTAATTGGCCATGCCTTATCACCCTGCGCGGATTAAGAGGATTCTTAGGACTGACGGGCTGCTACATGAAGTTTGTCATTGGTTACAGTACCATCGCATGGCAGTTGATGGAGCAGCTAAAGAATGACTGCTTCCGATGGGGACTAGAAGGCCACCCAAGCTTTTGAGGCCCTAAAAAGGACCACGACAAGCATGCTTGTGCTAGCACTTCTAGATTTCATCCTGCCATTGTGGTAGAACAAACGCGCTGGACTACCGGTTAGGAGCAGTTCTAATGCAGGATCAAAGGTCAGTGGCTTATTTCAACCAAGTGTTAACAGCGAGAGCTCGGCTTAACTCTGTTTATGAGCACGAGCTAATGGCGATCGTCCTGGCAGTGCAGAAGTGGCGACCTTATTTGCTTGGTCGACGCTTGCGCACGGATCAGATGAGCCTCAAATACCTCCTGGAGCAGCAGATGGTGACGGAGGAGCATCAAAGGTGGCTGACCAAGTTGGTATATAGCTTGGAGATCCAATACATGCTAATATTGGAGAACAAGGCAGTCGATGAGTTATCACGACGAGAGGTTGATGCACATCTAAAGGCCTTATCGGTATCGATCATATTTGATTGGAAACAACATAACCCAAATACTCCGCACTCCACCGAACATGCACTTCTTCCTGTTGGCATAAAGATGTTGGTTCTGCAGCTCCCACAGTATGGTCGTCAAATACTCCACATGTGTCTCCATTGACCGGCTGTACAATAAGATATCATTAAAGAACACCAGCACGAACTTCCTCGGATAGGAACGAAACACCTTTTTAATAAGTGCCGGAAAAGTAGCAGGGGCATTGGTCAAGCCAAACGGCATTATCAGGAACTCGTAATGGTCATCGTGTGTCCTGAAGACAGTCTTTGCCACGTCCTCTTATATCCATATATAGTGATATCTAGATTTCAAGTCAATCTTCGAAAAGACCGCTACTCCATGTAGCTCATCCAATAGCTCGTCGATCACATTAATGGAAAACTTGTCTGGCATCGTCTCCTTGTTTAAGGCGTTGTAATCGACACAGAATCTCCAACTCCCGTCCTTCTTCACCAGCAGCACCGGGCTTGAGAAAGGGCTCACACTAGGCTGTATCATTCCGCATAGATAATCTCTGTTATCATCCTCTCAATTTTTCCCTTCTGCACCTAAGGGTAGCAGTACGGTCGTGTACTGATCGCTGAGTCATCCTCTCGTAGCAATATGGTGTGCTCGTGGTCCCGAGGAGGAGGGAGCCCGCGAGGTGTCTGAAATACACCCTCAAACTGTGGATGGAATGTCCGGCTCATGCTTTGTCTCCTTTATTGCTAGCCACTGTAATACCCCAGACACGGGTGTCGTCACACTCACAATAATTGTGCAGGTCTTGCAGATACTAATGAAGTCAATATAGTTTAAACATGAAATATTTATTTCAACCTTCAAAGGAATTACATTGTCTAGGCACGAAAAGAAACTACAACTCAACTACACTAGTACTGAAAGAAAAATAACTAAAAGAAAGATAAAACTCTCCTGGTAATGCAAAGTCTCAGAAATCAAGGTCCTCAATAGGAAACTCAGACTCCTCGTACAGCGAAGCCTCTTCTTCAAGTTGGATGTCACCTGATGGAATTGAACCACCATTAATAAAGTAAATTAAATCAGTATTAAACAATCAATTAATTTATTTTACATGATTTTAATGGAGACAAAAGGAATTGTAAAAGAAACTACTGACCTGGCGTGATTTAGGTGGCAGTAAGAATCAAGCAATTAACCAAAAGACTATGTGACTTATAAGAGAGCACCATGTGCAACATGAAGTCCACCTTGGACCACGGGATGCTACCCCGGACCGAGTACAAAGGTCAAACTGTATCGAGAACTCAGGATACATAAAAGGACATCCTTCCAGATAGGGCTATAAGCATGGCTTCAATCGCTCCTGCACCCTCTCAATTTTAAGCTACCCCAAAATCTCTGATGTCAAGTGTAGTTGTTCTAGTTCTAGGGTGTCAAGTATCATCTTCATGTCATTAATCCCTAAATTACATCTGTTACGACCAGAAGATCGTGATAGTCCGACCTTCCGCCCCAAACCACTGAAATACCCCGTCGGCTCGCCCCTCTCGAATCGGCGGCCAATCCAACGTCGGGGCGCTCCTCGCCCGAACTTCAGAGGCCCGCAGGGCACCAGTCGAACCAATGGACCGACACGACAGTGAGATGGGCGTACCCCGCCTCGACCACCGACAGAGGCGCTTACCCGCTCTCCCTCGGTCCGCCAGGAACAGCGCGCACTTGACGCGTCCGGACAGCGCAGCCTCGGACGTTGATAGAGGTGCACCCGTTCTCCCCCGGCGATCCAGGATCCACGCCCCAAAGTGAACGGCCGGGCCGTTCATCCTCTACACAGGGCGGCCCGGTGGCTCATCTAGGGCCCTGCCCCTAGGAGGCGCTCGGCCAGATCCTTGGCTCATCGGACACGACAAACAACCTAGTACAAGGACGCAACTGACACTAACTGACACTAACGCCGCCCGACCATCTGATAAAGCACCCCTGGCCGCTGCGCCCCCTGACACTTAATGCTTTCGGCCCTGACACTCTGACAAAAGCGCACCTGGCCGTTGCGCCGTCTGACAAAAGCATGGCTGACACTCCCGTTCCTGACATCCTCGTCCGAAGCTTCCGCTGACAGCAGGGCCAGCTCAGCACGCCGAGTCAGCATGCCAGGTTAGCCCTACCTAACCGCCTCCCGTCAGGTATAAATACCCCTTCGCTCCCAACGGTGAAGAGGTTGGCAAATTTACTCTTAGTCTTAGTACTCACACACAAGGGCAAAGGTCGTCCATATATTTGTTCTTCCATTCATAGCTCGTCACGTACGGCGGACTCACCCCCAGTCTGACCTGCGTGCCCAGCCCCCGCTTCAAGTCCTATTACTGACTTAGGCATCGGAGAGGCTAAAGGTTGGACCCAAACCCGGCCTTTCTGACGAGTTGCTCCTTGCGCAGGTTAGCTCGTCGCCACTGGTCGCACTCGCCCTCAGCCTCAGCAATTCGGCCCCTTCAACCGTATCTTGCCGGGTCCAACACCGTTGTCAGCACTAACAACAAGTTTAGCCTCAACACCATACTTATCACTTGTCAAATTGCCTGCCCTAATCCCCTCATTAACACAACCACCGTGCCCTTCGTTCCCCTTAATACAAATTCATTGTACGCGAGCTCTACCCCGCAACAATTGGCGCCGTCTGTGAGAATGAAGGGTCAAAGCCATGTCAGACCCCATACCCGTCAACCGAAACCCTGACCACGGCAAGGACCCCATGGATCAAGAACCACACTCTCAACCAATGACTCCCGCGACTGACCCGCCCCCCGGGTAGAGGTCGAGACAGTCCGGGCCTCGGCCCGCGCAGTACAACAGAGCTTCGAGGCCTTCACTAGGATGATGGCGGGCTTCGCAACGATCGGGACGGAAGCACCCCCCGGCCCCTCTGAGCCCCGAATGTGAGACGGAACCTTCACCATCAGTTCGAGGAAGAAGGGGGAGACCCGGGGCTCGCCGAGGAGATTGCGGCCCAACGGAAGCTTCTGGAGGAAGAGATGGAGATCGCGCGGCTGCGGAGGCGCCAGTAAGAGGCGGCCGCCGCGCAGAGGCATCTGGATGAGGCGGCCGAGACCGCCCGACGAGCCCTCCTGGACGATGAGACCGCCCGACGCCAGCTTCGCTTCATCATCGCGGAACGCAAAAGGCTCCGGAGGGAGAACGACGAGAACAGGGAGATCCCAGATGTGTCGGCAACGGGCCGGCGACACATTAACGAGCGTGGCCCGCCGCTCGCCAGGTCTCCATCTCGAGGGCGAAGTCCGCCCCGTCGGCATCTCTCCCCAGATCGTCTGGACGAAGAGGCCATCTGTCGACAACTCTGCTTCCTCGCCGCAGAGCGCGAGAGGCTCCTAAGGGGGAATCAAGAGCAGAGAGAGATCCTGGAGGCGACGGCTGGGGGCCAGCGGCACTGGGATGACCGTCGCCCGCCGCCCGTCGAATCCCCTATACGCTGAAGGAGTCCCCCCAGGCGACTGCTTCGTTATTCCCCGGGGCATGACGACCGAAGCCTAACCCCAGAGTGGCGGAGAGGGCACGCGCCCGAGCGGCCCGCCTACCCGGAAGCCACGCCGTTGGCATGATGGATCACGTCCGTACCGAGACCCGCAAGGTTCAAGGCCCCCCACCTGGCCACCTACAACGGGAGAGGCGACCCCCTCTCGCGCGTGCAACAATACCGGGGGGCGATGGAGGCGCAGGATATGGATGACGTGTTCCTGTGCCTGCTTTTCTCGCAAAGCTTGCGGGACACGGCGTTGGAATGGTACTACGGCCTACCCGCGGGATCCATTGGAAGCTTTGGCGCACTATCCCACAAGTTCTGTCAGGAGTTCCGGGCCGGGCGTACGAAGAAGAAGCCCTTGGACTACCAGATGATGAAATTCCAAACTCCGTGAGGGGTGAGGCTAGTGCGGGGAACCAGGAGCTGTTCGGAGCTGCTACGTAGGGTCGACCAAGCACAAGAGCCTGGAACTGGCCTTGTCGGTTGACCTTCTCGACGAAAGGGAAGACTTTTGCGACCAACGGCCGACTCCTGCCGAGGAGGTCGAGGAGGTGCCCGTGGCCGCGGAGGAGGGCAAGACTGTCTCCATCGGGACGAAACTCATGGCCTCTCTGAGCGCGGCCCTCATCAGCCTGCTCCGAGAAAGCGTGGACATATTCGCCTGGTCGCCCGCGGACATGCCAGGGGTCGACCCAACGGTAATCTCCCACAGGTTGAATGCGGACCCAGGGTCTCGACCGGTCCGGCAGAAGAAGAGGAGCGCCGGTGGGGAAAAGAAAAGGGCAGCCGAGGAAGCAGTGGAGCGGCTTCTCCAGGCCAAGTTTATCAGGCCGGTGGACTATCCGGAATGGCTCGACAATGTCGTCTTGGTGAAGAAGGCCAGCGGGAAGTGACGCATGTGCGTCGACTTCACGGACCTCAACAATGTGTGTCTGAAGAACAGCTTCCCCCTCCCTCGGATCGACCACTTAGCTGTGCTATCGAGGCGGCGACTAGTCGCCGACTAGTCCCCAACTAGTCGAAACTCGGTATTGGACCGACTTATTTTTTCCCGAAAGTCGCTTGATGAGTCGCTGGCCGCATAGTCGGCGAGTTGGGCCGATTTTTTGGCCGAGTTAAATGATTCGAAAGTCGGACAGAACCCGACTTTGTTTGGGGTTTTTTTTAATGTTTTTAATCTCGGTACGCCAAACGTCGACAGTTTTTAGGTTAGTTTTACCCCGCAGCCCTCGCTCTCTCTCTCTCTCTCTCCCCCTCCCTTCCCCCCGACGGAAACCCAAAAAAACTCCGCCGCTCTCTCCTCTCTCCCGAAGAAACGAAAAACTCCAGCGATCTCTCGGTCGCTCCTCTCTCCCGCTGAGCAGGTGCTCTCTCCTCTCTCCCATCATCGGCGTTCGTGAACTCATCTCTCGTCGCTGACTCGCCTCAAAACAAGACGCCTCAAATCCGGCCGCCGTCGGCCATCTCTCGTCGCCTCAAGCCGCCCTGCCGCTCAGATCCGAGAATTCTCACCCGCTCAGCGGCTTAGCACGATCTCCTTCAGCCCCGACGAACCGACGGCTCGCCTCAAAAAAAATTTCGTGGGGGCCCTCACTCAGCAAGTCACCTCAAATCCGAGAATTCTCACCCCAGGTTTGTGCTTGTAACGATATTTCCTACTACTAGGATTTTAAAATTTTGGGTTGCTAAGTTATTGAATTATCTGCATCTGCTGCATCCATTCTTGAAGAATTTCAGAGGATTGTTAGTTGAATACTTCTTGCAATTTCAAGGAGAATAATAAGAGAAGCATAGTAACTGGCACCAGCTTCATAATTGTCACGTATATTATCAAGAATAACTTGTCTCCTTGACCTTAATGCTTGCACAATTGCCACATCTCTTTCACTGCAGTCACCTAGATATGAGAGTAACATGTCAGCAGCTGCCAGCAGTAGCAATATGGTCAGTTGGTCACAATATAAACATTCAGCTACTTGCCACAGAACCCATGCAGTAGGCATGCATCTAGAATGAAGCAAATCTGTAGTCCTCTTCATGGTGGATACTACAGACCAAACACAAATTGCCACAGAACCCATGCAGTAGTCTAGATGTATGTATTGTACGGGAAATTAAAAAAATTGGCTGATAAAGTTCCATCTTCTTGCAGACGCATTAGTCATTAATCATTATACAATAGCTCAACGATGCCTCATTATGACTGCTTCATTTGCTTTGCTTCCCATCTAGGGGACTTGTTGCCATTTTCTGTTCAAGTGTTCATGTTCTTCTGTCAGTCGCGAGGTCACCCATCGGAAAAGAAATTCTTTTTCTTGCTTCAGTGACATGATACTGTAATAGAAGAAAAAAGACAAGCTTAGATTGTGAAGCAATGGAAGTAAGAATATACCAATAGTAGCATAAGCATGTAGAAAAAGCAAAACACATGTTATATGATATATACATGTTAGATGAGTAAAATTGATTTTTGCTAATGCTAATCCATTGATTCTATTAATTCTTTCTTGTCATTTCTTTTATTGCAGTGTAGTTATCATCTCTTCATTCTCCATCACAAACCAAGTTGGAAATAGCACAAACTCATGGTAAGTTCTCTATTTAACGTGTCTCTGAGCTTATTTGGTGATTTTTAATTTTTTTATGCTATTTGGGTTTGTTTTATCATATAATTGCTGGTTTTTTAGTATTTTGATTAGTTTATTTATTGATTAATGATTAGGTACGGGGAGAGGGGCTGAGGAAGTTGCTTCTTCTAGTTCTATGCCTATGTCGTCCACATGTGGTTCGAAGAGTTCTTCTGGGGATGTGGCTTGGAATTGGGCAGAGCGGAGAGATCCCAATAATTGCAACTTGGTGTGGTGCTTACTATGCAACAAGAGGATGAGTGGAGGGATTCATCGAGTGAAGTGTCATCTTGCTAACAAGAAGGGCGATGTCAAGGGGTGTCCCAATGTGACGTTGGAAATACAAAAGCAAGTTCGAGCTTCTTTGGATGAATATGAGAAGAAAAAGGCTCAAAAAAATCGAGATTTAGAAATTCTTCGAAGAAACCCAAATGAGGTTGAAGGAGAATATGAAGAAGAAGACCAACAACAACAAGGTACAGATAGTTGTACTTATAGTGGTACTTCTATTCCTATTTCATCAGAAGATATTGTAGCTCAACGTGGGATTAAGAAGAGAATGCGATCTAGCGATGTTCGAGGTCCTCTTGATTCTGTGTTCAAGAGTGATTTGAAGAAAATTGAGCAAACAAGAATTGATAAGAATGACCCTTACAAGGAGAAGCTGAAAAAGATAGCTTGGAAAAGGATTGCGGAGTGGGCATATGCGACTGGCCTACCCTTTAATGTGTTTCGTGATGAAGGCTTCCAGGTGGCCGTCCACGCAATTGGAGATTATGGAAGAGGTAATTATTATTTATTAATTAAATTGCATCGCAAGAACAAGTTTATGATCTCACATTCCTTTCATTTTACTTATGTTAGGCATGCCGGCCCCGACTTACCACAACATGCGGATAACCTTATTGAAGGAAGTGTTAGCAGATATGAGGCAGTTTGTGGATTCATTTAGGGTGCATTGGAAGACATATGGATGTTCCATAATGAGTGACTTTTGGACAGATGGGAAGGGGCGATGCTTGATAAACTTTTTGGTGAACTGTCCACAAGGAACTGTGTTTCTTAAATCCATTGATGCATCGGAGCATGTCAAGGATGCACAACTCATCGTGAAGATGATAAATGAAGTTATAGAGGATGTGGGAGCGGAGAATATCGTACAGGTAACCTAGAAACATGAATAAATTTTGTTATCTATTTGGTTTTGGTTACTTGTTTGTGATTGTTTACTAATGGATTAAATAAATATTTTCTTATAGTTTATTACCGATAATGGCTCAAACTTCAAGCTTGCCGGAAAGATATTGGAGGAGCAACATCCCAAGATGTTTTGGACTCCATGTGCAGCACATTGTGTGAACTTGATGTTGCAAGATATTGGTGAGAAGGTAACAAAGATTAAAAGTGTTTTGTCTGATGCGAGGAGTGTAGTGGTTTACATCTACAATCACGGAAGAGTGCTCAATATGATGAGGAAATTGACGGGGGGAAGGGAGTTGCATAGGGCATGTGTGACAAGGTTTGCGACATCCTTTTACACCTTGAAGAGCATCTTTGAGAATAGGCATCACCTTCAAGTTCTATTTGTTTTTGAAGCATGGAGAAAGAGCGACTTTGCAAAGAAGCCATGTGGACAAAGAGTTGAGAGGATTGTTGCTAAATCTGAGTTTTGGGACAATGTTCGTCTTTCTTGTCAAGTGTTGGCACCTCTTGTGGATGTTGTTAGGTTGGTTGATATTGAAGAGAAGCCATGCATGGGGTACATTTATGAAGCAATGGACAGAGCAAAGGAGCAGATCAAGAAGAATCTAACTGGCTTGGATGAAAGATTGATTACTAAGGTGTGGACTATGATAGACAAGAGATGGACTGACCAACTCCATCATCCTTTGCACGCAGGTATAAAGCATTTAGATTTGAAGTTAATACCTTCAGTTAAATTAGTATTAATATGTTATTGCATGTGTACAGCTGGATTTTATCTCAACCCCGACTTATATTTTAAGCAAAATACAACGGACGTAGAGGGAAATAAAGAGATCAAGGCAGGACTTTATGAATGCATTGACCGGCTTGTGCCTAATGCGGATGAGAATGATAAAGTGATAGAAGAGTTGGTTGCATATACACATGCAAGAGAGCAATTTGGAATTGCATCTGCTATTAGGCAAAGGAGTAAACTTGCACCTAGTAAGTATTGCATATATAATTTACTTTCATACAATTATTTTAATAAATCATTTAGTTGACTACAATTCTAATTTTCTAAACCTAGATCAATGGTGGCTAAATTACGGGAGTGAGACCCCTTTGCTTCAAAAGTTTGCTATCAGGGTTTTAAGTCAAACTTGTAGTGCCTCACCATGTGAGCGCAATTGGAGTGCATTTGACAACGTGAGTCATATTTTATCGAAAATTTCTTTCTTAAGAATCATAACAAATTAACAATTATAACTATATTGTTTGTGTTAACTATTTCCTTTCTTATTTCAGTTACATTCTAAGAAGAGAAATTGCCTCTTGCAAAAAATGTTGAATGATCTCGTTTTCATTCAATATAACAAAAAGCTTGAGAGGCGGTACAAGCGGGCATTGAATAAAGACAAGACTTTTGATCCTATTTTTTTGAGGGATGTGGATGAGAATGATGATTGGATGATTCCTACTGACCAAGAGCTTCAGGATTTTGTGGATGCGGGTGATGATCTCCTTTGGGAAACAGCGCGAGAAGTAATGGGAGGTAATGAAGATGTCGGACCAAGTACGAGGAGTAAGAGGCAACGATATTCAGATGATGAGTCAGATGAGGATCGTGAAGTGAATCTCGGAGCGGATGCTGATGTAGGACCAAGTACATTTGGGGATTGTAGTTCAGATGCTGATGTCGGGCCCGAGGGCGCGGGGGGTGATTAGTTTGTTCGGTCATTCGTGTTAAAAACTTTTTGTTATTTTGTTTGCTATTGTCGATTATGTTTACTCGTGACTCGTGAGACTTTTATTTTGTTTGTTTTGTCATGACTTTTGGATGTTTTACTTTTACCATGTAATGCTTTTTGCATGTTGTTATGGTCTTTGTGTTGCATGCTGTTTATGCTTTTAGGAAGGTTGATGCGTGTGCAGTAGAAATGAGTGCAGATTCAAGAGCGGTTCGTGAGCCAAGGGTCGTGGTTCAGACGACAAGTGAGGTTGACATCCTTGATTATGGGTACCGCTGGCGGAAGTATGGGCAGAAGATGGTCAAAGGCAATCCAAACCCAAGGCAAGTTAATTTCATGCAAGTTAACATCCTTAAAACATTTCCCCGATTCTGATTACTCTTGCAAAGTTATTGTTTGTCTATTCCTATTTGCAGTTTTAAAATTTATGTTAATTGTTAAGTTGATCTGAATAACCTTGTCTACTAGTCAGATGATACCCATTTTTGAAATTCATAACGAATCAACGACTATGAGCAATTTGATTTTCAGTGGATGGCCATCAATAATGAAAACCTAATAAAAGTCTGATACATGAAATAAAATATGTTAACATCTTATGTTAACATCTGTGGCCGACTAGTCACCGACTAGTCGCCGACTCAATCGACTAGTCATGAGTCGGTACTTGACCGACTCACTGCCGACTCACCGACTTAACTGCATAGCCACTTAGTCGATCAGGCGTCCGGCTACGAATTGTTAAGCTTCGTGGACGCCTTCTCGGGCTACAACTAGATCCCGATGGCAAGGGAAGACGAAGAGAAAACATCCTTCGTCACTGATAGAGGCACCTTCTGTTACACGAAGATGCCCTTCGGGCTGAAGAACGCCGGGGCAACTTACCAGCGGATGGTGGACAGGATATTCAACTCGCAGGTCGGGCGAAACCTGGAGGTCTACATCGACGACATGCTGGTGAAGAGTAAGAGAGCCCCGGACCACCTTGCCGACTTGCAGGAGACGTTCCAAAGGGTTCGCCTATACGGCCTGAGGCTGAACCCGGCGAAGTGCGTCTTCGGCGTGCAGTCGGGAAAATTCCTAGGCTTCATGATAACGAGCGAGGGATTGAGGCGAACCCCGATAAGGTGACGGCCCTCATCAATATGGAGGAACCGCGATAGATCCGGGACTTGCAACGCCTGAATGGCCGGATCGCGGCTCTAGGGCGATTCTTGTCGAAATCCGCGGAGAGGTCGCTCCCTTTCTTCAAGGTCCTGCGCACTGCCTTCGGAGAAGCCAAGGACAAAAGGAAAGTGATCCCGTGGGACGACGACTGCGTTCGAGCATTCGCGGAGCTGAGGGCCTACCTGCAAAGCCCGCCTCTCCTCGCCAAGCCAGAAGGAGAACCGCGGGGATTATTCCTAGCGACCAATGAAGAGGTCGTCAGCTCCGTCCTAATCAAAGAGGAGGGGGGCGTGCAACGACCTGTATACTACACCAGCCGGATTCTCTGAGAGGCGGAGACTCGATACAGTCCCATCGAGAAGGCCGTCTACTGCCTGGTCACAACGACGAGAAGGCTCCGACCGTACTTCCAGGCACATCCCATCGCCGTCCATACCGACCTGCCCCTCGAGAAGAACCTAAAGAGGTTAGAGCGGTCGGGCAGGATGCTCAACTGGAGTGTTGAGATCAGCGAGCTCGACATAACATACAAGGCACGGACGGCAATCAATGGCCAGGCGTTGGCGGACTTCGTGGTGGAATGCACTGCCGGGGACCCGCCGGGGACCCGACCGGACGCACCATCAGCGAATGCATCCCCGCAAGCGATGGGGGTGGCTAGACCCTCGGAGCCCGCCCAGGGAGACGCGTGCGAACTATGGACTGTTCACGTCGATGGCTCGGCGACGGGATCCGGGACGGGGGCAGGAATTGTCATCCAAACCCCCAAAGGATGCCTGCTGGAGTACGCACTGCGCTTCAACTTCCCGGCAACCAACAACGTTGCGGAATATGAGGCCGCGGTCAACGGGCTGAAGCTTTGTAGGGCGGTGGGGGCGACGAACGTGCTGCTGCTTAGTGACTCGCGGCTCGTCGTCCAACAGATCCAAGGGAGCTTCGAGGCCCGAGAAGAGACGATGAAGCGCTACCTTAAGCGCGTCCGTGCCAAGCTCCAGAAGTTCAGGAGGGCGGAGGTCCGGCACTTACCTCGTTCCAACAACCTCCGAGCGGACGCCCTGTTCAAGCTGGCCTCTTCCTCCGTGGCCGAGATCGGAAAGGCCATCTATGTCGAAAGCCTGATGGCGCCCTCCATCGGCGAAGAAGAACTGATGTGTGTCAGATCGACGATGACGTGGATGACCCCAATAGTGAAGTACCTGGAGACAGGGGCCCTGGGAAGACGAAGAGAAAACATCCTTCGTCACTGATAGAGGCACCTTCTGTTACACGAAGATGCCCTTCGGGCTGAAGAACGCCGGGGCAACTTACCAGCGGATGGTGGACAGGATATTCAACTCGCAGGTCGGGCGAAACCTGGAGGTCTACATCGACGACATGCTGGTGAAGAGTAAGAGAGCCCCGGACCACCTTGCCGACTTGCAGGAGACGTTCCAAAGGGTTCGCCTATACGGCCTGAGGCTGAACCCGGCGAAGTGCGTCTTCGGCGTGCAGTCGGGAAAATTCCTAGGCTTCATGATAACGAGCGAGGGATTGAGGCGAACCCCGATAAGGTGACGGCCCTCATCAATATGGAGGAACCGCGATAGATCCGGGACTTGCAACGCCTGAATGGCCGGATCGCGGCTCTAGGGCGATTCTTGTCGAAATCCGCGGAGAGGTCGCTCCCTTTCTTCAAGGTCCTGCGCACTGCCTTCGGAGAAGCCAAGGACAAAAGGAAAGTGATCCCGTGGGACGACGACTGCGTTCGAGCATTCGCGGAGCTGAGGGCCTACCTGCAAAGCCCGCCTCTCCTCGCCAAGCCAGAAGGAGAACCGCGGGGATTATTCCTAGCGACCAATGAAGAGGTCGTCAGCTCCGTCCTAATCAAAGAGGAGGGGGGCGTGCAACGACCTGTATACTACACCAGCCGGATTCTCTGAGAGGCGGAGACTCGATACAGTCCCATCGAGAAGGCCGTCTACTGCCTGGTCACAACGACGAGAAGGCTCCGACCGTACTTCCAGGCACATCCCATCGCCGTCCATACCGACCTGCCCCTCGAGAAGAACCTAAAGAGGTTAGAGCGGTCGGGCAGGATGCTCAACTGGAGTGTTGAGATCAGCGAGCTCGACATAACATACAAGGCACGGACGGCAATCAATGGCCAGGCGTTGGCGGACTTCGTGGTGGAATGCACTGCCGGGGACCCGCCGGGGACCCGACCGGACGCACCATCAGCGAATGCATCCCCGCAAGCGATGGGGGTGGCTAGACCCTCGGAGCCCGCCCAGGGAGACGCGTGCGAACTATGGACTGTTCACGTCGATGGCTCGGCGACGGGATCCGGGACGGGGGCAGGAATTGTCATCCAAACCCCCAAAGGATGCCTGCTGGAGTACGCACTGCGCTTCAACTTCCCGGCAACCAACAACGTTGCGGAATATGAGGCCGCGGTCAACGGGCTGAAGCTTTGTAGGGCGGTGGGGGCGACGAACGTGCTGCTGCTTAGTGACTCGCGGCTCGTCGTCCAACAGATCCAAGGGAGCTTCGAGGCCCGAGAAGAGACGATGAAGCGCTACCTTAAGCGCGTCCGTGCCAAGCTCCAGAAGTTCAGGAGGGCGGAGGTCCGGCACTTACCTCGTTCCAACAACCTCCGAGCGGACGCCCTGTTCAAGCTGGCCTCTTCCTCCGTGGCCGAGATCGGAAAGGCCATCTATGTCGAAAGCCTGATGGCGCCCTCCATCGGCGAAGAAGAACTGATGTGTGTCAGATCGACGATGACGTGGATGACCCCAATAGTGAAGTACCTGGAGACAGGGGCCCTGCCCGAGGAGCGATTGCAGGCCAAGAAAGTAGCGAGGCGGGCCCCATCATTCGTACTTCTCGACGGAGTACTATACCGCCGGCGCCGCGCCAACTTTGACGTCATGCCGTTTCTCAAATGCTTGGGCCCAGAGCAGGTCGTCCGCGAAGTGCATGAAGGCTTCTGCGGGGACCACCACGGAGGTCGCACTATCGCCCACAAAATAGTGCGCCAGGGGTATTATTGGCCGACTATGATCCAGGACACGGCACAGTACGTCAAGAAATGCGAGGCATGCCAAAAATTCGGCCGACACACGGCAGCGCCTCCGACCGACTTGGTGCCCATCGTAAGCCCGATTCCGTTCGCCAAGTGGGGGCTTGATATCCTCGGGCCCTTCCCAAAGGCCTCCGGTGGAAGGAAGTATTTAGTCGTCGCCGTGGACTACTTCACAAAATGGGTCGAAGCTGAGCCGTTGGCACGCATCACGTGGACGGATATGAAAGGCTTTATTTGGCAGTCCATGATTTGCCGCTTCGGGATACCCCGCTCTATAGTAACGGACAATGGGAGACCGTTCGATTGCGAAGGCTTCCGCGACTTCTGTTCGGGCTGGGAAATCAAGCTCCACTTTGCTTCGGTCGCCCACCCGTAGTGCAACGGGATGGCGGAGGCCGCCAACAAATGCATCTTGGGCCCCATGAAGAAGGTAGACGCCGCTCTCGGGGCATGGGTGGACGAGCTACTGGGTATCCTCTGGTCCTACCGTACCACCCACAAGGCCTCAACTGGAGAGAGCCCATTCATGCTGGCATACGAGTCGGAAGCGGTCGTTCCTGTGGAGATCGGAGAGGAGACACTCCGGCTGAAATTCTTCGATGAGGACATCAATGGGGAAGGCCTCGGCCTCAGTCTCGAACTAGTGGACGAAGTAAGGGACCGAGCCTTGACGAACCTCGTCCGGCACAGCCATAGGATGGCCCGGCACTACAACTCCAGGGTGAAGAAGCGGACCTTCAGAATCGGTGACTTGGTCCTCAGAGACGCCACCTTCAAACCCGAGACCTCTCGCCGTGGGAAATTGGCCGCCAAATGGGAAGAACCCTACGAGATCGTCGACATCGTCGGACCGGCCACGTACATCCTGGCGACCCTTGACGGGAGCGAACTAGCCCACCCCTGGAACGCGGAGCACCTGCTAAAGTACTACCAATAATTGTGAGTCTCTTTAATAAAATATCGTCATTTCCGCACTTTTCCAAACCATGCTGTCTCCACCTGAGTATTTCAGTCCGAACCAAACCAGAGAAGGGCACGGGCCGAGCTACGCGCCCGCTCCCCCTCGAGAGCTCTGGGGCAGGGCCAACCCTCGCCGCCCAAACCAGAGAAGGACACTGGCCGAGCTACGCACCCGCTCCCCCCCTCGAGAGCTCTGGGGCAGGGCCAACCCTCGCCGCCCAAACCAGAGAAGGGCACGGGCCGAGCTACGCGCCCGCTCCCCCCCTCGAGAGCTCTGGGGCAGGGCCAACCCTCGCCGCCCAAACCAGAGAAGGGCACGGGCCGAGCTACGCACCCGCTCCCCCCCTCAAGAGCTTTGGGGCAGGGCCAACCCTCGCCGCCCAAACCAGAGAAGGGCACGGACCGAGCTACGCGCCCGCTCCCCCCCTCGAGAGCTCTGGGGCAGGGCCAACCCTCGCCGCCCAAACCAGAGAAGGGCACGGGCCGAGCTACGCGCTTGCTCCCCCTCAAGAGCTCTGGGGCAGGGACGGGCCGAGCTACGCGCCCGCTCCCCCCCCCCCGGCAAGAACTCTGGGGCAGGGCCAACCCTCGCCGCCCAAACAAGAGAAGGGCACGGGCCGAGCTACGCGCTCGCTCCTCACTCAAGAGCATGGGGCAGGGCGAACCCCCACCATCCAAACCAGAGAAGGGCACTGGCCGAGCTACACGCTCGCTCCCCTTCCAGAACTCTGGGGCAGGGCCAATCCTTGCCACCCAAACCAGAGCAGAAGCGGGCCGAGCTACGCGCCCGCTCCCCCCTCAGCCGACCCATGATCCTCGAAAACTCGAACCTCGGGAAAAGGACAAGGGCACGCAAACCGGGGCAGACCCGGCGCAGACCAAGGACCGCTGAACAACGCCCGCTGGATAAACGTCGGGTCCCGATAAAGTAGGCCCCCGATGCGACTCGTCGAAACAAGGGGACGCTTGGGAAATGCGTCATTAATGACGACATGCCCCCCGAGAGGCTAGGGCTGACGAATCGTGTCAGGCGCCACCTGACAAACGCGGTTCCCAAGGGGCGTGGTTCTGAGGATCCTATTAATGATGCATGCTCATCACATAAATCCCTCTATAAATACCCCCCTCACCCCTTCGGAGATGAAGGGGAATAAGAAAATATGAGAACCGATCTCAGTCCCCTCCACCGAGTATGAAAAGGCCCGAGACGCCTCGCCCGAACAAAAGGGAGGTCGATGGCCACCAATGGATCCCGCCTCCCTGACCGACGACCGCTTCCACACGACGACCACTGATGGACTGCTCCACTTACCCAGGGGACGGCCCGGCTATCGGTCTCCAACTTCCCTTAGACAACTTGCGGCAGGACAACTGGAGCCCCGATGGCGGACCATCCCCCCTCCCGGCGTCCGACAAGCGCAGGCGCTCCGGGCCGAGAATCGGAGACATGGGACAGCCCTGCCAGATCACCCTATGGGGCACTCCAGCCTCCGCCGGGGCATACCAGCTTCCGCGGGCCCGCCTCACAACGACCCGCCACGCCGATGGGCTATTCCTTACATACGGATCGCCGATGGGCTATTCCCCTTACACATGGGGAGCCCCGCCTTCCACTCTTCCCTCCGCCCTGTACCAGATGAAGGTCGGCATCCGTTCCCCACCGATCCCCGCCGGCGAGAAAGGCAAAAGCCCCTCCGGGCTTGCAGGTCTCCACCGATGCGCTTCCTAACGACCCACTTGCTCGCCCTCGACCTTCCACTCGAGGCCGGGCCGTCGGAGAACCCCCCAGGGAGGCGACGCCTCCACCTCGTCCGCCGCCCCCTCCCGGGTTTCCCTTCGATGTACGGGTCCCCCGGAGAGGCCTTGCAACCATTCAACACGACGAATATGAGGCGGGATATGACAAAGCAATGAAGGGGAAGGAGGGCCGCCCTGCAGACAGGGATTCGCTCACCCTGACACAGGTCACAGCAAGGCTGCATCCCTGATGAGTCCAAACGACGAGTCATGGCATCTCAGCTTGCCCGCAGACGATCAAGACCGGTATCCCGATCCCAACCCTTCGCGGACAGAAAGACAGAAGGAATGCAACAAGCAACAGAAAAAGGAGAGCCGCCCTGCAAACAGGAGCCATCTCATCCTGATGTAATGTACAGCAAAATAAAACAACTTCACACCTACCCTATTACTGTAAACCTCATCGAGATCTCTTGTAATAGCTAATGAAAAAGATTATCCCATGCGAACTCCTAGTCATTATCCAGGCGCACTCTAACTCGGTGCTTCACCGTACAAAGGATGGCAAAAATAAGGTGAAAATAACAGAAATTCTCACAAATGTTTAGTAAAAACTTTACAATGAGAGCCGGGGCCGACCCGGCAAAACGAGGCTTCCTTCTGGCCGACCCTACCGCTCCATGTAAACGAAAAATGAGAGGGGAAGAAGGGGGAGACAACTACTCCGGAAGGCAGAGGTCGGCCACTCCTTCCGTACCCGGGACCCAGAGGGGCCCCTCCAACGGTTGTTTGAGGTCGGTCGGCGACACCCCCCCGGGCAAACGGTCGGGGCAGTACGCCTCGCCTCGCCGCGAACCTACGGATCCCCAGTTCGCCCCAACCTCGTACGTATACCGTCAACATACAGCGATTCAACATCCCTCTCCCCTTTACCTAGCGCTCGTGGGCAGACGTATGTTGGGGCAATTATACCCCCTAGCAAACAGTCTACACATATTCAGCAAGCGTAAGAAGAAACCAAGGATTTAAAGGGCGAGGTTATCCGTGGAGCCCGCCAAATAATACAACAAGACATCGGGTTCGGCCCTCGGCCTCCAGTACAAAAAGAAACCAAAAATCCCCTTACTCAAAGTCCCTAGTGTCGCCTCCTCTCCAACGGCCGAGCCCCCATCTCCCTCGCTACCTGGCGAGCTCCCGCCTCCCTAGCCTCCCGCAGCAGCCGAACGACATGTTCGTCATGATAACGGCGAATGGCGGCCTCGATCAAGTCGCGCTCAACCTCCCGCTTCTCCTCCAGCTGCTGCCTCAGGATTCCATTCTCCCTCCTCTCCGCCTCGACGGTCTCCTTCAGGTCGGATATCTACCTCACCTGCAGCTCGATTGCCCGCTGCTTGCTAGCCAGTTCCCCCGCATGCTCCGCCAGGATATCATCTCTCTCCCGCTTTGCCTCTAGGAGTTCACGCTCGATCGTAGCCTTCGACGAATCGAAGTACGCGGCCCGCCCCTTCTCAACCTCGCGGGCCATCACAACCCTCTCCAGCTCCGCTTCCTTTTCCTTCAGCGCCTTCCTGACATCAGCCAGATCGATCCTCGCCTTATCGAGAGCCGCCTTCGTGGCGGCCACCGGAGTGCGGCGATGTAGTGCTGCCATAGCCATGACCGCCTGCAAAAAAGTCCCCGGTCAGCTGGACACGAATGAAGAAAACCTGGGGAGGAGACGAGGAAGTCGACCTACTTGCACGACATGCCACACAGCGGAGCCGTACAGCCGCTCCGCCCCCACGCGGATCAATGACTCACGATCCCGCGGCAGCATGCAATACTCCGAGAGACGCGCCGCTACCCCAGCGTCCTCGAATATCGACTCATCACGGCCTATCCGAAAGGGCGGCTTATGAAGACGATCGCCGGGAAGCGCCTCGACCTCAGCCTTGGTCCTCTTGAAAAGAATGAGAGCACTCTCGCAACTCGGGTTCATCGACCTTCCCATCTCACGCAAGGGGATTCCGTAAGGCCACTTCGGGACCGAGGGTGCCTTGCGAGGCCTGTCCGCCTCGGACGTCCGCACCGGGACCGGGAGGACCACCCCCTGAATGGGCGAATCCTCTGAGATGCCCTCGCCAGTTCGACCGGGAGAGGCAGCCGATACGGACACCCCCGTCGCCGGTCCGACCCTTCTTCGTCTGAGACCTCGGCTCCCCGCTTTTGGGACACTTCCTTCACGGGTCCCTCCTCGCCTATCACTTTCTTACCCTTATCCCGAGGGTAGGCCTTCTCCGGGATAGGCACCCCGGCGGCCCCCGATGCCTCCTCCGGCGAAAGCATCACGTCCCCTCCTGCGTGGAAAAGAGAGATCAGGGTAAGGCTACCTAAAGGCTCGCCAAACTCAAACCACCTCGGAACCAAAAATCCTAGGCGGGCCGACAGTCCCGCGTCAGGTTCGCCAACGGGCGGGGCGTCTCGGGCGGCTACGCCAAAATCTGCGCCTTCACCAGATTCTCTCCGGTTAGCTTCACCTTCTCATTCACCAGAGGGTTCAGCGCCCCCAGTTAGACATCAGCACCGCGTCGACCGGCATCTCAACAAAGACAAAACCCTCCATCCGCCTTTCTACATCGGCGGGCACCCCGACGATGAGCTCCATCCCCCTCCTCGCACAGACGCAGTAATACACCCCCTCTTCCGAACAGCGAAGAAGTACTGGAACAACGCCGGGGACGGACTCAGGGAGCTGGCAAAGCACAGCACGGCGAACCCCACCAATAAGCCCCAGGAGCAGGGCGCCAAGGCAAAAATCGACACCTCCATGAAGTTCATCAGGTGTAAGAGGTAAGGGTGGATCGGAAAGCGAAGCCCTAACTCGATGGATCTGGCGTAGACCCCAACTTCATTATCCCCGGGCGATCACACCCCCTCTGCCGATCCCAGGACCCGTGCTTCGCAGGGCGGACGCACAAACCGCACCCGAATCTCTCTAATGTTGATCCTGTCCGTCATGCACCCGACGGCTGCAATCGCCCTCGGTACGTCAGAGCGCCTTCATCCACGCGTCACGCGACCACAAGCGGAAGCCGAGCTCAAAATGAGAAGCCGTCGATTAAAGGATATGGGGATTACCTAACGAGAGGCCGAGCTCTGAAGACGAACGGAAAGGGACCACCGGCGACTGCAGCAACGACAGCGTCGACGGATGGCTAACAAGAACCGAAAGGCAGGGAGAAGAGTTGAAGCCGGGAGAAAGCAACTGCCGACCCCCTTCTCCCCATACATATAGAAGACAACAGGCCATCTCGACCGTCGATGCGCCACCACGCGTCGCCCATCGGAGCATATCCCTGACGCCTCGACCGGTGTGAAAGTCGCCTTCATCCACGCGTCACGCGACCACAAGCGGAGGCGATTCGATTTCCCCAGCCACTTTCAAATCGCAATAATGGCCAACTTGGCGAGAATCCTTAGACCTGCGCCGCCACTCCCGAGCACGGACCGAAATCCGAACCGCCATCTCAAGGCGGGGAAGCGTTACGTCATCCGAGCCGAATCGGGCTCCCGCCTCGAACTCGAATGCCGGGGGCAATTGTTACGACCAGAAGATCGTGATAGTCCAACATTCCGCCCCAAACCACTGAAATACCCCGCCGGCTCGCCCCTCCCGAACCGGCGGCCAATCCAATGTCGTGACGCTCCTCGCCCGAACTTCAGATGCCCGCAGGGCGCCAGTCGAACCAAGGGCCCGACACGACAGGGAGATGGGCGTACCCCGCCTCGACCACCGACAGAGGCGCTTACCCGCTCTCCCTTGGTCCGCAAGGAACAGCGCGCACATGACGCGTCCGGACAGCGCAGCCTCGGACGTTGATAGAGGTGCACCCGTTCTCCCCAGACAATCCAGGATCCACGCCCCAAAGTGAACGGTCGGGCCGTTCATCCTCTACACAAGGCGGCCTGGTGGCTCATCTAGGGCCCTGCCCCTGGGAGGCGCTCCGCTGAATCCCTTGCTCATCGGACAAGACAAACAACCTAGTACAAGGACGCAACTGACACTAACTGAAACTAACGCCGTCCGACCATCTGATAAAGCACCCCATGGCCGCTGCGCCCCCTGACACTTAATGCTTTCGACCCTGACACTCTGACAAAAGCGCACCTGGCCGTTGCGCCGTCTGACAAAAGCATGGCTGACACTCCCGTTCCTGACATCCTCGTCCGAAGCTTCCGCTGACAGCAGGGCCAGCTCAGCACGCCGAGTCAGCATGCCAGGTCAGCCCTACCTAACCGCCTCCCGTCAGGTATAAATACCCCTTCGCTCCCAACGGTGAAGAGGTTGGCAAATTTACTCTTAGTCTTAGTACTCACACACAAGGGCAAAGGTCGTCCATATCTTTGTTCTTCCATTCATAGCTCGTCACGTACGGCGGACTCACCCCCAGTCCGACCTGCGTGCCCAACCCCCGCTTTAAGTCCTATTACTGACTTAGGCATCGAAGAGACTAAGGGTTGGACCCCAACCCGGCCTTTCTGACGAGTTGCTCCTTGCGCAGGTTAGCTCGTCGCCACTGGTCGCACTCGCCCTCAGCCTCAGCAATTCGGCCCCTTCAACTGTATCCTGCCGGGTCCAACACTGTGGTCAGCCCTAACAACAAGTTTAGCCTCAACACCCTACTTATCACTTGTCAAATTGCTGGACCTAATCCCCTCATTAACACAACCACCGTGCCCTTGGTTTCCCTTAATACAAATTCATTGTACGCGAGTTCTACCCCGCAACATCATTAGAGAGAGTTATACAAACTATGTTCAGGATTGTAAGGTCTTGTGCATATATCAGGTATACCAATATCATTGTATAATTATATTGCATAATCTCTAATCATGTAATTCAGTGTAAGCCAGAAACCAAACTTTCAATCTTTCGCACGTCTAATCTTATAAGCATGAACACAATAGTTAACACTTGAAGTTAACAATTTCAGAGAAGAGATAATTTAAAGCACAATTTACAAGTACAATAAGGAAAAAGACGAAAAGTGATGAAAAGTTATGGAAAAGACTCAATGGATCAGATTCATGATTTGGCACCTTTAATAGGTTGTGGTCTATCTGCCTAGAGGTGTTGCTTGGATCAAAAAAGTCGCATAATAGTGGAGTACCAATTTAGACCAAAAACATGATAGTGAGGGCTTGTAGATTTTTCTCAATTATACCGAACTTACTTGCCCATGGAACAGTGTCAAAATAAACGGGACATAATTCATCAAGTAACCAGGACCAAACTCCAAACAGATATAGCAAGCAAACTTGCGCCAAATTGCCATGCAAACTGGAAACCCAAAACTGCAAACAACAAGCATGAATGGCAAGTAAACTGGATATATTCCATCAGCAAGCAGAACCCACAACAGCGGCAATCAAACAGATTTAACCAAGCAACCAAACATGCAGCCAAACAGATTTAACCAACCAACCAATCGGAATTGCATGCAGCCCAAACAGAAGCAGGTTTTATTTGCAGAAAAAATGGTTCAAACTCAGCAACTCCAGAGAGCCGCACGCAACCCAGGATCCCCACGAGAACCAAAACGCCAACGGTAAGTCCCGCCGGCGTAAATCACGCAACCCGCAAACCGTGCTCCCATCGGCGGCCGACAACTAAAAAATCAACGCAATGGTCTAAACGAAAATAGCAAACGGCTAAGGCGCCGTGAGACTAGGGTTGGTGCCAAAAGTATTCATCGAAGGAAAGATCCTCTAAAAATCCACATGAATAATCATATCCATCTACGCAAAATAAACTATTAAAAAACTTAATAGGATACAAAATCTACCTTCACCGAAGTTTGCGAAAGAAAAATAAGAGATCCGAAGCCAACAGAGCAAATCCGTAAATCCCATAGCAATCTGAAACCAAAGGAGCAAAAATCGAAGCCCACAATAGCAGCCGAAACCAAAAGAACAAAATCTAAGCCCCAATAGCAAGATCGAAACCTCAGAACCAAAAATTAAAAGTTTTCGAAGAGAGAAAGATGATTTTCGCATAACAAAACCCTAGAAAAATCTCTTCGTATAATTAGTAGAGAAAGAGGGTAGGGGAAGAGATCTTATCGTGTGAAGATCGGAGATCCGAAGTCATCGGAAAACCCCTAGCGCGTCATCGGATGAGATCGGCTTCGAAAAACCCTAACGAACGCAAAACGTCAATGGTAAGTCCCGCCGGCGTAAATCACGCAACCCTCAAACTGTGCCCTCCTATCAGCGGCCGACCACAACTAAATATCAATGCAAGGGTCTAACCAAAAATAGCGAACAACAGCTAAGGCGCCGTGAGACTAGGGTTGGTGCCAAAAGTATTCATCGGAGGACAGATCCCACTAAAATCCACATGAATCATCATATCCATCTCTGGAAAATAAACAATGATAAAACTTAATAGGATATGATATCTACCTTCACCGAAGTTTGCGAAAGAAAAATAAGAGATCTGAAGCCAACAGAGCAAATCCGTAAATCCCAGAGCAATCTGAAACCAAAGAAGCAAAAATCAAAGACCCCAATAGCAGCTGAAACCAAAAGAGCAAAATCGAAGCCCCCAATAGGAAGATCGAAACCTTCAAATCCAGGGGCGGCATCCCCTAGTTTGTTGTCGGCCATGGGTTAGGCCCTTGATTTGGCTTCCTAGGGTTTCAGAGTCTGTTGTTTTGCATCGTGGGCTCCTCATCTTCCTCCTCAAAGTAGTTGTCGGCGTCGAAAAGTAGCCCCTCTTCATATTCTTCCATCTTCTCCTTGCCCCTTCTCCAAAGCCGTCGCCTTTCGCCCAAATTAAGGTTTTCGCCTTCTTTTGTTTGGTTAGCCGTTACGAGCCCCAAGATTTGTTGTAAGATCTGTGCTAGTGTTTTCCCCACGCCATCAAATCTTTGTGCCATCGTCGCCCTATCTTTGTCCGCCGAAACCCTAAGTTCCTCCCCCGACCTTCTTCAATTCCTTGATTTCACCCTCGAACCTTTCCTCCAACGACTCGATCTTTTCTTTGGATCTCGTCGTTGTCGCCATGGATCTTGATGCTCCTAT
Source organism: Scilla litardierei (assembly GCA_030789695.1). Lineage (NCBI taxonomy): Eukaryota > Viridiplantae > Streptophyta > Magnoliopsida > Asparagales > Asparagaceae > Scilla > Scilla litardierei. The sequence continues at coordinate 436,458,216 of CM061142.1, read as the reverse complement.
ACCAACTTGATAGGAACCAAAATAAAGATTCTATTTTTTATTGATAAAACTGAAAATAAAAAGATAACTAACCACAATTATAGATGTGGCTGCTCTCCCAAGACGCCAATTTTAGAGGACGTCCACTCTCCTGGAGACGAGAGAATACTTTCACCTCTAATATGAATTTTCTCTCAAATTTCACATAATAAACCCCTCAGCCCCCCCACCTATAAATAAAGTTCAGATCTGTGGACAATTACAGAAAACCCCAAAAAGACCAAAAATTTCCCAAAATGTCCCTAAAATCTGAAAATTTCCATAATACCCCTAATGGGCCCAAAACACATAAAAAGTTCATATCTATCAATTCCTCATCAGAGCCACCTCTATATTCTTCTAAACTAGAAAAAAGCCTGAGAGTGTAACATGATTCACATAGGGAATCATATCTCAATCAAGGATCAGCTAGGCTTTCATTTCCAAATCAACTAATTGTGCAGCTTCAGATTAAATATAGAGACTAATCCATGAGTGTAATGGACCGTACTTCCCTAGAAATTTTTTTTAAAGATTTTAATACTCTCTATTTTTTTCTTTTCCATTTCAACTATTAATGTTATTATTATGTTTATTTTTTCTTTCTTAATTCTCTCCTTTATTTTCTTTCTTTATTTCTATTCTTGTTTCTTTCTTTCTTTCTTTCTTTCTTTCTTTTTGTAAGCATGTATGAAGCCCAGCCGCACCCCTTCTCTTTCTTTTTCCCTTTCATTCCCCTTTTATTTAAAAACCCAAGCCCATTACCCTTTTACTCAAACTCAGCCGGCCCAAACCCTTAATAGAAAAGAACCCTCAACTCTCACTCACCCGACCCAACCCCACATCAACTCAACCGAGCTCTTTCTCTCCTTCGCTTGCGAGCGGGGGCCAAAGGTAAGCGCTTTGATGAGTTTCAAAACCCTAACCCTAGCTTTTCTCGATCGTTTTCCTCCACGATTTCTGATTCAAATCTCAACGGGGAGATCTCATCTCCCCTCCTCACGCGTTCATATACATATACGCATGACGATTAGTACTTGCGGTAAGCGAAAAATATTTTCTTTTTCTCCTCAAAACTTCTCAGATTTCTTTTGGGGCACCTGATCTCTTCTCAGGCTTCGGTTCTCTTGGATTTCTTGTGATATCTTTGGTGGACGGTAGATTCGACCTCTCTAAAGCTTTCGATTAATTACTTAATTATGTTATATGTGGTGTGATTCTCCAACGATCTTCGCCAAGGCTGCGCTTGGTTCTTTTCGGTTGTTTTCAAGTAACGGCGTGATGTAGGGTTAGAATTGAGGAGTTTTTCCGAATGATTCAATATCTCAGCAACTCGAGGCGCATCTACGACCCTCGCCATTGTCTCCATTATTTTTGTGGTTGTTTCCCTTTACATTTCAACCCCACCGGCCGCCGTGGGGGAGACTTGCCGTCGGCGCCCCGTCGGTGATTTTCCGTTGATTTCGGTTGTGTTTCTTGCAGCTGTCCCTGCAGCTCTACCCTTGGCTGTCCGGTTGGGTTTTTCTCTTCGACAGGCTTGTGGGCTTCCCTCGACAGACCATGTGGGTCCCTTGCGACTGTTAAGGGGTTTTTCCACCCTTAACAGTCCCACGAGTTCTTCCCCTTGACTGTTCTGTTGAGGTTCTTTGTATTTTTCGAGTTGGGTCCTTTGTGTTTGTTTCTTTTATTGACTCAACTGTTGGATCTTCTTATGGCTGCTCTATGGGCCTTTTGTGGTTGTTTTCTGTGGGCTTTTACCTACTAATTACCTCCTGAAGTTGACTGTGTTGTACATTTATTTATTGTTCTATAGGGTTTTCTGTTTCGTGCTTTTAAGCATGTTTTTACTATGCAATTTCTAAAAGTTATAAAATAAAATATTATTTTCTTTTATTTTCTTTCACAGTTTTATACCGGACATGGCAAATCCTCCCACTGAGCTAATAGGTTGTTGGGTAGAGTTGGGTTGACGAATCTGATCCCTAAAGAGTCAAAACCTAATTTCTTTTATTTAAAACTTGTCTTGATTGTTTTCCAAAAATTTTAAGTTCTGATATGAATGCTTGCAATAGTTGATTAAATGGTTAACTGCTCTGATATATGCAACTGAATACTACACTTAATTCATACAGTGTATTATCCACTAGATTACATAAGTCAAAGGCTATACCACATGACTGGATACTGGATACTGGATACTGGATACTGGACACATGTACTTGACATACTACATGAAAAATGCAATTTCTGATTATGTAATTTAGGGATATGGACATGACACTCAATATAACTTAGAACTAGAGCAACTACACTTGACATGACATGGGTTTTGGGATAACTTATAATGGAGGGTGTGGGAGCGATTGAAGCCATGCTTTCGATCAGTATCTGAGAGGATTGTCGTCTATGGATCCTGAGTACTTGCTACAGTTGACATTCTTACTCGGCACAATGTGGACTTCACGTTGCACATCGTGCTCTTCTATTATAAGTCACACAACTAATTGATTAGTTACTTTCCTTTAGTTGATAGACCCTTACGGCTACTAGACATGATCGGGTTAGTACTTTTCCTTACAGTTTCCCCTTACATGCCTTTAATTTTCCTGCATGATATAGATTGATTGGTTAGTGAGATATAATCTATTGTATTAATGGCGGTTCGCTTCCTGTTGTTTCTATTAGGTAACGATCAGATTGACGAGAAAGCTCCACAGTACGAGAAGTCCAAATTCCCAGTTGACGAATATGAGTTCTGAATGATCTTGAGTTGACAGGAGAGTACTTATCTGTATTAATTTATTTCATGTTCAGTACTTATTGGTTGAGAGTTATAGTTCCTTTTGCCCTAGACATTGTAATTTATGAAGGATGAAAATAAATGAGAAGTTTGATTTCTTATAATATTTTCTGGGTGTTCCTATATTGACTTCACTAGTAAGTGCAAGACCTGCAAAATTATTATAAGTGTTATTATAAGTGTGACGGCACCCGAGTCTGAGACGTTAAATGAGTCAAAAGTTTAAACGTTGGTCTTAACCTCAAGAATTTTCATTAAATGTTCAAAAATCAGATGCCATGCATGTACTTAAGATTTATCCAAGAAAATGTGATAAATGTCAAACCAACTATCCTAATGGCAGATATCATACACCACATGTTACAGAATATAAGATTGCTGGACAAAAAATCAGCATCAGTTAAAGCATATTTACACTTTCAAGTATAATTAATACATGATAAAACCCCTAGTAGAATCTTGAAAAAAAATGAGATGCATAAGCAAGATGGTGGGCTGAGGGTTTGGAGCATATACCAATATCTACCATCTTTCACCTGATCAGCATTCTTTCTCGCACCTAAATTCAAGTCCTCAAGCCTCGAGCAAGGTTCAAAGTCAACCCCACATTCCCTAGATATGCTCAAAGAAGTAATGTCAATAATCAACATAGGAAATACATTGATATAATGAAATGACAATAAACTTTATAATAGATTGTGAAGTTCAAATGTAACGGCATTGACTTACTATTTATAATTTTTAGTCAGCATGCCTGAATTGATAAGTTGAGAGCAAGTGCTAAGACATCTTCGAGATGTTGGCTTAAAAGAAGTACAAACCTGAAACTTGGTGTTGCATCTCCTTCATCTTCTGCATTCTCATGCCTCCCTGAAATGGAGTAAATTTTCGTAGGTTGTCGAAGATCATCATCCCCACCCACTCTAGGACGAAGATACTACTCAACATGACAATGAAGATTTAAGACTAGCACAAAAGTACTACTCAAGATAACAAAAAAAGAATTGAGAAAGAATATTCGGTAAAATTATTTGAGGCGCCAACAGACAATAAAAAAACAAAGATTATGTTGCAGAGTTGACGTTCAAGGGTGGGAAGCTTTGAATAAAGTGAAGTACTCGAACATAGGCTGGTCAAAAAGCATGTATTTTTATGAATAATTTGAAAAGTAGAGGAGTGAGACAGGTACGTATAACTAGCAAACCAAACGGAAGTCAGTTGGATAACTCTGGAGCCTTCGAAAGTCTTCGTACTCAATTAATTTTTCTCTTGAAATTTGTCAAAACACTGTAATGTTAAGGCTTATAAACTTATGTGAACCTTGTTTGCTAGCTTATAAAAGTTTGGCATGTTGCTTGAACCAAGGTTTCAGAACCTGGTCTCGGATTCAGATCGTCCTTGGTTATGAGAGGTTTAGTAAGCCCCAAAAGATTTCACTATTCTGCTTTGGTTCTAGTGTGTAAAACTATATAGTATAACCACTAAACATGTCACCATCTCTACTTATTTTCATATGTAGGCCAAAGGGGTCAATAACATAAATGTGTAGGCTGAGTAGGGGTTAAAATAAAAAAAATTAACTTCCAGTATTAAACCTGTTAGCCAAAACAATAATATGAAATAAGTTGGAAATTCGTTTAGTAAATTGAGATCAATATCAAAGTTATACTAAAAATATATCAAAATATGATAGTCTGATGAATTTGTTATGGCAATAGAAGTCAGAGGAGAAGATATTATCAACCAGGAATATTGGATTTTCCCCCTTTCTCTTTTTTTTTTGGAAAATTTTTTGCATGTTCAGCATTTTTTGTTCATTTTTTGTTGGAGCTTACCGAAACTTTACAAAACTGATTGGTATAATATATGTATTTTCCAATACTTGGTGACACCAAAATTGCCTGCTTGGACAATTTCCAGCGAACACTCAACGAAAGCTAGACATCCGACATCACGATCATACGTAATCATGATCCGATATTCTTTATATAGTAAATCCATGAAGCCAATCCCAAATTTTTTTGTATGAATGTAGGATAAAAACGGGCCGTTCAGGGCTAGGCCCCGGCCCCAATATAATTCAGGCCCAAAATACGGCCCTAGCCCCGGGTCAGGGCTAGGCCCCATCCCCAATATAATTCAGGCCCAAAATACGGCCCCAACCCCATGCCTTTTAAATGGCAGCCCTACCCAACCATGTGGGCTTTCGGGTCAACCGTCAGGCTTTTGGAGCAGCCATTTACTTGTTTCAATTGCAATGCTAATCAATGATTATTGACAATAACAAATAAAACAAAAAATTAAAAGTAAAAAACTCAAATGTAACATGTGATATAATAACAATATTCATCAATTTCATAAGTTTTTTTAGTTTTGTGATCACAATTACTGTCAAAAGGCTGTCAAAAAGCTATGAAGTGATAATTTTATGGAAGAGAAGTTATGTTATTGTATATTTACACTTCATGTCTTACTACTTGCTCAAATCTTTTCCTGAACAGATTAATCCTCATACCATCCTATAGAGAAGAAAGTACATAAACAAGATTTAGTGTCAAAGAATTGAATAAATAAAAAATCAAATCACATTTCAAATATAAATTGCTGATCTGATTGAGAAAACCAAATCAAATTTTTTTGGAATAAATATGTGTACATCATATCTTAATCTAAAAACAAGCAACAATTCAATCCGAAAAATCCGAAAAAGAGACGGGCTACCATCTTGAGATCGTGTATCGAGTTTTTTCAAAAGGAAGAAACTAGAAAGAGTTGAGATCGGATTTTTTAGAAATAAGGATTAGTGAGAAAATGAGAATGAAGAGGTTTAAATTATATAAGGTAATTTTTTGATTTCATATGGGTTGGACCAGATATTTTAATGGGCTTTGGAATTACATATTTTTAAAAACTATACGTATGGGGCCGGGGCCGGGGGCCTAATGTCGGCCCAGACCCCGGCCCAAAAAATTTCGAGCATTAATGAAAGCTCTAACTCCAATCTTGTTTTTGCAAGGGCCGGGACCAGGGCGGGGCTTTTTCAGGGCCGGGTCGATGGGACCTCAGGCCGGCCCTGGCCCATTTTCATCCATAACTGAAGGATAAGATGATGATGATGACTACTCAACGCAACCAAGATGATACAGACGAAAATGAGACAAAATGGCAAAACATTCATCCTTGGTTAGAACAAAATACTTTCACTACATAGCAAGATTAATATTCAATTTGACCTGCTTCTGAATGTAAGAATATCTTGAAGTCCACCTCTAGTGTAACCTCACCAACCCAGATTACATCATGAATCACATAAGCTTTTCTTTTAATACAAGAAGGTTGTGTTGAGAGTGATTGAGATCACCTCTCTTAGTCTCATATGCCCTCTTGATAGACTTATCAAGAAGACAATCGTCCCACGGAATTTCAAGATCGTTGAAACAACGAACAAAGCTAACGACTTTTTATATAAAACCCGCAACACAATAATATATATGAAAAATAACGTAAAACAAAAGAAAAACATGCACCGTATACCAAGATTTATATCGGTTCCATCAAATACTTAGTGTATGTCCAGTTGGAGAGATCACTAAAACTTCAATAATCTTAAATTACAAGTTATGATGCTTGGTTCAAGGAAATAACCAAACTCGCTAAGAAATTGAAAAAGAAACTAATGAAGAAATTCCTTGTTTGGCTCTCAAACAACCCTTTCTTGGCCCCTCGGTTTGCCCTCTATATTTCTACATATAGACGTAAATGTGTACAGGAAAAGCGCACCAAAACCTAGCCAAAACAAGATTTAAATACCATTAACAAACACTAACAGGTCTGTAAATGAAATCGGATTCGAATTGGATTCGGATCCTGCCGGCAAACCTATGTACCACCCACAACCTGCGTACCGCCCGCACTCTCTCGTTGCGCGCTGCTCATGGGCCACGCGCGCTCACAGGGAAGTGTTGCACACGTGTCGCAGCTCAGTGAACCATCACTTCGTAGGCTTTACTGTTCATGATTTTGGACTTTAAACCCCAACTTCTATGCTTCAGAAAATCACTATTTTGGGCTCAAAAATCTCTAAGAAATCTCAAAAAATCCACATAAATCCTAGATTAATCATGGAAAATATTCTGTGTTTTTATCATATTTTTAACACTTTATCTTGGTACAAACACACATCAACGCTCGAGCCAAACTAAAAACTCAATATCATCCACCTTTAAAAATTGAACCACCTCATTCTAAGGCCAGTGTATTTGGCTAGTGAGCTTCGTACTAATCATCACCAACTAACCGAATGTCCAATGAACTCTCTTATAAGGGTGAGTCACCGAATTCACCGTATCTCCTGCATCTATCACCTGAGGCAAGACATGTAGTGTTTTTCTGTGCCACCTCATGGAACCTAAGTACCTTTCAAGGAAAATAGGTTTGAGCCCCACTCAAACTTCACCGCTATCATGTCCATCGATGGAATCTCCTTCTCATGAATTTCCTTGGGATGCATTTGTTGAAAAATATAATACAAAACACCAAAAATATCCCAAAGTGAACCTATGATTTATAATGATATTTTTGATATTTTTTGAGGATTTTTTAGCCCAAAACTATTATTTAATCAAGCCTAGCCCATAATATAACTTCGGACTTTTGTGAACGGCACAGTGAAGCCCAAAGCTAAAGCCAACGAGCAAGCACAGCACATGGGCACGGGTGCAGAACGGATCCAGGACACGTGGCGACACCACATGCGATCGCGCCCAGATCTGATGACTCATAGCGACACGGGTGATGATCGCACAGAAGCGGGCATGGCTGACCAAATCCGAGCCCGTTTTAGACTACAAACCCAATAAGGATTCAACGCTATAAAAACATTGTTTCAGCTAGGGTGATGCAATTATTGCGTGATTTTTGTGGAAATTTTCTTGTGCAAGTTTGTGGCCACCTGTAGATTTTACAGAGGGCAAATTGAGGACCAAGGGAGGGTTGTTTGAGAGCGTTCTTCATTAGTTTTCTTCTCTAAATTCTTAGCAAGTTGGTTTATTTCCTTCAACCAAATGTCATAACATGTAATCAAAAGATATTGAAGTATAAGTGATCTCTTCAACTGAATGTACACCACGTATTGGATGGAACCAGTATTTATCTTAGTGTATATATCTTAGTGTCAGTGCATGTTTATCTTTTATTTTGAGTTTGGTATCAAAGCATAACAATTGATATCAGAGCAAGTTTCGAGAACAAGTCTAAGGCAATGGCAAAGAGTTCCTCTGCAAAAGGTGATGCAAGTGAGAAAGCAATTTGTTCTAAATCTTGTGCGAGTGTCTCGTATGCGACGATTGGAGGAGCACAATACAAAACTGATAAATTTGATGGCAATGAAAACTTCGAGACATGTCAATAAAAGATGAAAGCAATATTGATGAAAGATCGTGTCCATTGATTTGGACTTGTTTCATGAACTTTACTATAATACCAATTGTTGTGGACAATTAAAATCACCTCTCTTGGGCTCATATGACCTCTTTATAGACTTATCAAGAAGACAATCGCCCAGCGACATTCCAAGATCATTGAATCAACGAACAAAGATAATGATTTTCTCTAAAAAAACCCCCACAACACAGCAATATATATGAAAAAATAACGCAAAACAAAAGAAAACCCCGCATCTGACACCAAGATTTATACTAATTCCACCAAATACTTTGTGTGCGTCCAATTAGAGATATCACTAGTACTTTAATAGTCTTACATTATAAGCTATGTCATTTGGTTCAAGGAAATAACCAAACCCACTAAGAAATCAGAGAATAAATTAATGGAGAAATCCGTCTTTTGGCTCTCAAACAACCCTTCTTGGTCCCTCAGTTTGCCCTCTATGTTTTTATAGGTAACCGTAAACTTGTACAAGAAATTCACACCAAAACCTAGCCAAAACAAGCTTTAAAATATCCTTCACAAACCTTAACATGTCTGGAAAAGAAACCGGGTCCGAATTGAATTTGGATCCCGCACGCAACCTGTGCACCGCCAAGACCCGCTTGACGTGCGTGTTGCTCATGTGCATGCCCACATGCACAACGCGTATAACACACGCGTCTGCTAGGCTGCATGTGCAGCAGGCCGGGGCCACGCGCATGGGTTCACATGTGCCGTGTGCGTGCCACATCTCAGTGGGCCACCACTTCATGGGCTGTACTGTTCATGATTTTGGGCTTTAAACCCCCAACTTCTGTGCTTCTGTTTTGGTCTTCAAAAATCTCCAAAAAAAATCTCTAGAAAATCTTCTTAAATCCTAGATTAACTTGGGATATTTTTGGTGTTTGGTATCACATTTTTTTATCAGTCTGTTATAAGCTATCAATTCAGCAACTCAATAGTCTTTGGGCCACTTCCATCATATAATTTTAGCATAATGCCTTCACTTGCTGGGTTGATGTATCGGGGGATTGTTGGATATTTTTGAGTTACTATGTTACATGGACTTGGACACGTTTGCTTTATGAGATAGTGACTGTATTTTGGTATGCTCCTGTCCCGTATCGTTTGGTCTATTCTGATGCTTAGGACTTTAATTTCAGTACTTTTTTTGCTAAGCAAATGAGACAGATCTCCCAACTTTTTAAAAATCACATTTCATTTTGGCACATTATCCCCAGGATTCGCACATGACGTATGCAGTTAATCAATTAGCCATACATACCTTCAAGAAACGTACATGGAACGCTGGCAGCTTGCTTGGATCCTTAGCATCTGCAAGAATTCTCCGATGCAGCAAAACATCTTCTGCTCTATCAATGCTGATATCCAATCCATAACTAATAAAAAAAATCAAAAAACAAGATCCAATTCATAACTTTTTTAGCCCATAATTTTCAACACAATAAGAAGATTCAAGAATCCGATACCTATGGGGCAAGCGGGCGAAGTGAGCGTCAAGCTTGTCCAAGAAGTCGGGATCAGAGACGGCCTCGTCGTTCCCAATCTCTACAAGCCTCGCGTAGATTTCGCTCTTGATGTCCACGAGGCCGCGCCCAGTGGCTCCGAAAGCCCTCGACTGCGATGAGCTCTCGCCGAACCCTTCTTGGATCAGCTCCATATCGGGATCACACTAGACTAGGGCCCGGTCGACATCGTCTTCGCTGAGCTAGGGTTTTGCTAGGGGAGAAAAGAGGCAGTTGGCGGGGTGAAGAGAGACCAGCAGAAGCTTTGATCAGGGGATATGGATGGAATTAGTGGGACATCTTAGGGGTAAAATTGCCCGTTTGAGTAAGAAACGAATGGCATATCATTTCATGGAATGTTCGAAGCGCGAAGAAGAAGCGTTCCGGTCAGACGACGAAAAGAAGGGTCACCTCAAAATGGCCCGGGGGCCGCCTGCCCGCCGCCCGGTCCGGGCCCGGGACCCTATTCCCGGTCTGGGCCGGCAGAAATTTGCCCGTTTGGCAACGGTTTGATTTTATTTTTATTTTTTTAATCATAACACGCTCTATGAAAACCACAATCCCCTTATTTCTACACTCACAAAATCTCTACACTCCTCTCTATCCTCACAAAATCTCTAAACTCTAATTCTCTAAACTCTAATTCTCTAAACTCCTCTCTACCCGGTGTTCTACAACTCTCGCTACTACCGTCTATCGTCTCTACAATCGTCAATCTCGCTACTACCGTCAACCGTCTCGCTACTCCAATTCGCTACGTCCGGTCTCTCGCTAATACCGTGCAAGCTTCTCTCGACAGTCTCTGGCTACTACCTGGCTCGACAACTCCGGTCATACTCAAACAGGTTTCTGTAGTATAAATTTTAGATTAGCATAATGGCAGGACCGTCTCGATCTAGGAACATCAATATGAATTTTAATATAGATGATGATACTAATACTGCCGATTATGAATATTATGCTGATTTACTATGCGGTAATAATCCTGATATAGCAGATTTTGAAACACAAGAACCTGATAACTATGGGGCTAGTAATAATCCTAGCCCTGTCATGTCACCGCTTGCACATTCACCTTTCTCGCATGCTGCTCACACGTACACAAGTTCACCGGCACAAACATCAACACCTGCTTCACATATGCATGCACCTACTACACAAACCCAAAAGAAAGGACCAAAGTCCGGTGTTTGGGATCACTTTTCACGTGAAATGGTAAAAGATAGTAATGGCATCGAACAAATTCGTGCCTTTTGTAAGATATGTAGAACTAGTTTTGTTGCCGCACATACTGCCGACACTTCACATCTGCTAAGACACATGAAATCACATGTTAAAAAAGATGCTAGACAAGCAACATTAAATTATCTTCATCATCTTCCTCTCTTACTGCTTTCTCATATTCTGTTGAAAATATGAGAAAAGAGATGGCGAGATTTGTGTTATGTAAAGAACTACCTCTAAATTATGTTGAAAGCCCAGAATTAGAGCGATTACAGCAAAATGCATTTAACACTGCATTTAGAAAATTATCTAGGAACACCCTTAGAAAAGATTGTATGACTATTTTTCATGAAGGACAGGCAAATTTGCATCAGCTTTTTCTTAATTTAGAATCTAAGATTTCATTAACTTCTGACATATGGACTACAAAATGGGGTGTATCATACATGTGTCTTACGGACCATTTTGCAGATCATGATTATATCATTCAGAAAAGAATTATTGGTTTTAAGGTGTTAGAGTTTGCACACAATGGTGTGGTTATTGGTAGAACTTTGCAAAATATTTGTCGTGATTATGATATTGAGCAAAAAAATTTACAATTACTTTTGATAATGCTTTGAATAATATTTTAGCCATTAATTTTTTGCAACGTCAATGGAACCCGGATCTAAATGGGTTAATTTTTTATTAACGTTGTGCATGCCATGTTTTAAACTTAGTAGCTTAGGATGGTCTTACACTTACTTCTGTTTATCTGAAAAAGGCTAGAACCTTATGCTTTTAATTACAACTAATTCACAAAAAAGAGGGAATATATGCAGTTTTGTCGTAGTAACCAACTGCCTTATAGGGCATTTAAATTTAGTGTCCCCGCATCTTATGATATCTTGCCTAACTCTCTCCAAAAATGGGAGTTCAAAACCTTTCTGCCGGACTCAACTCAAAGTGGGTGTCCAGCTCGCCCCGCTTCTCGTTAAAGAAGTCTAGAAAGACTTCTATGTTCTTGTAGGTGGAATTCAACGTATCTAATGATACGTTGTATGAGACAGAATAGAACCCAACTTAATGAGTTTGCAAGTGCATACCTTGCAAATAATAGTGATTATGAAATTAGTGATTATGAGTGGCTAATTATAGATGAACTTTATGATTTTTTTTTAAATTTCTACTTGACAACAAACAAGTTTTCTGGTGTTTAGTACTCTGCTTCAGTTTTAGGCTTAGACCAATTAGTGGTGATCTCTGAAGTTATATAAAAACATAGAGATAATGACACCATTAGGACTCCAGATCTTAAAGCAATGATAGAACAGATGGAGATTAAACTCCGTAAGTATTGGAATCATGTTCCTTTGCTATACTCTATATCGAAGGTTTTAGATCACTGGTTTAAGGAGAATGTAGTACTTGACTTCTTAGATACCTATTACGAAAACTTGAACCTTCAAGCTGAAGCAGAACAACACAAAGCTAGTTTTAAGAATAGCTTAAGATCACTTTTTGCTGTATATGAGACATGGTATGGTAGTTCTGCACACACATCTAATGTTCAAGCATCTTCAAGTGCTCCAAGCAGAGTCCGCCTGCTTATGGGCAAGAAGAAGCAAAGAACATCTGACGCAGCTAATGAACTGTCTAGGTATTTGTCAAGTTCTTGTCCATTTTCTGAAGAAGACTTGAATAATGAGAGTTTTGATGTTCTGTCATGGTGGAAACAATATAAGAATAGTTATCCAATTCTTTCCATGATGGCTCGTGATTTCTTAACAGTACCCATATCCACTATTGCTTCGGAGTCTGCTTTTAATGCAGGCAGTCGTGTTCTTAGCAACAAGAGGTCACGGCTGAAGCCAGATATAGTAGAAGCATCGGTTTGTGCGAAGGATTGGTTCAGGGCTGAATCGAGAACCCAATATCAGACCGACCTTTCTGAAGTCTCTGAAGAAGAAGAGGAAGAAGCAGAAGCAGAGACTTGATATATTTACTTGTATTAACAGTTTATAATATGTATTAGTTTCTTTTTTTGGCCAATATATGAGGGGTAAGGCTGGCCAACGTATGTCCCCCCCTCAAAAAAAATTCAATTAATAAAATTTAAAGGTTCAACCCGGGACCTTCGAGAATTTCGGGATTAAACTTTTTGTTATATATTAATTTTTTCTTTTATTGTTAGTAACATTAACATATACAATTAAATATATATTGTTAACTTACCCAAAAAAATTTAGTAGGTAATTAAAACATTAATTTGAACTTTTTTAATTTTTTAAGATTTTTGTACATGATTAAAAAAATTTCATGTTTTTAAATTTTTGATTTTTTAGAAGTGTTCTATGTTTTTAAAGAATTTTTACATGTTTAAATCTATATTTTAGATTTTTATATATTAGATTATAGTTATGAATCAACTACTGGGGAAGGAGCCCCCAGCTCTTTATTTATAGGCAATTGGGAGAATACAAAGATGGGCTTACAATGATATTGGCCTATCTCTAGGATAGCTCAGAATCTCACCCAAATACGGTTAAATAACCGTTCACAACACTCCCCCTTATCCAGCCATAGGTGTGGACTCTGCTCGAGAATACTTTAGGATTCTGAGTGTAGAAGAGGCTCACATGGGGTGGATACTTCAGGATCCTGACTTGGTGAGATTTGACTCGTTAAAACATTTAGCTATGGAAAACCCTGTGTGAGAAACCATAGTTAAGGAAAAAGAGTACAAACGCTCTTTAACTCCCCCTGATTTGTACAAGTGACTCTACTCATGAATACTTCTAGATTCTGAGCGTCACAGTGGGGTGGATACTTCAGGATCCAGAGTTGATGTGATTTACCTCGTTAAAACCTTTAGCTATGGAAAACCCAGTGGGAAAAACAATAGCTAAGGGAAAAGAGTACAAATTCCCTCAACTCCCTCTGATCTGTAAAAGCTCTTAGGCTAACAGATCTCTTAGGCTTATCTCATCACTCCTATTTACAATATTCCGAAAATATACACAAATTACAAATATTATCACCATCAAGTAGCTGCTGAATCCAGAAACTCTGGAGAGGTGTGCTAAGTCTCGTCGCCTCTGATGTGGTCTTCAGACTATATGGTCAGCTCCACAAAACCAGCCTCTATCCCAGTCGTCACTGGGATGTGATGTACCACCAGGCGCCCTCAAATACACCATTGGTGTGATTCTAGAATGGTGAGGATCTCGGAATGATAGGATGATGTAGAGCTTTGTATATTTGCAGTAGATTCTCATCACACTGTGGGTGCCCCGTTCTGTGATTTCTCAGTATAGGGACCGGACCTGTAACCTGCATTTGCATAAACATTGGAGGATGCTACTTCATATTGTAAGTCCAAATCTTTCGACCCTTGGAGGAAGCGCAGAAGGCTTAACTCCGGTCTAATGACCCTTTTAGGTGCCAACTATCTCTGGCTAATGAATTTACTGCAATTGCTATATCGGGACTCTTGCAGTTAGCCAGGAGTGCCTGATTGCACTTAGATAAGGGATTTTAGGACCATTTATATCCTCCCCCTCTTCCAGCGATCGGAATGGTTCTTTTTGTTCATCCATTAAGTATACTCCCATATGTGTACTTTTGATGACAATGGTCCTTTTAATTTCTCCAACGCACTTCTGGGCGTATGTAACAGGATTCTAAGAGCCATGATGGTTGACTCGGAAAACGTGCACAGGGCACGACTTCCACTCCCAAGCATAGGAGCGTCAATGCAATATAAAAATAACCGGTGAGTACCGGGTCGGATCACAGGGACAATTCGTTCTACTTTCACAAAATTGATCGATAACGAAAAATAAAGCGTGAAACAACCACCTCAATTACGGTGGATGAGTGTGGGAAAAAAGTGGTGAAAACAAAAATCTAACCTAAGTGGCTAGGGGTGGAGAGCCGAATCGGCAAGCAACGAGGAGGACTCGTGTGGTGTGCATGTAAATGAGGCCGTGGACGTGAGAATTCATCCCAAATATAACTCAATTGATCTCCCGGCTAAGGGACGAACAATCGGTGGATGTAGCATTTCATCGAACATGTGGGGTGCAATAAAAGTAGTGTATGAAACAACGAGAAATACTTTAAGCAAATAAGAGAGGGTCGGCTACGATAATTCCCCTCTATGGATTACCCACTAGGGTTCCATCAACAACCAACATCTCAAAGTTTCATCCACCAATTTTGAAAATACAAACATGCTAGAGATGAAATTCACAACCCAAACAACAACAATCACACAACACAACAACACAAGCAAGATCTAGCAATTCATGATGAAAAGAAGACATCTATATCTCTAGAGATAATCATCGAATACAATACAAGTTGCTAAACCAAAATTACACAAGAGTTAAGAAAGAGTTCACCAATGTGTCACTCAAAGATGAAATCCTCATACTCAAGTGGTCCTCCAAGCTCCAAGCTTCATCAACCTCCCCCCATGGCCTCCAAGCTCATCTTCCTCCTCCAAATTTCAGCAAAAAATAATAACTAGGGCTGAAAAAAACCCCCAAATTCGCAATATAACCCAAGCACAGCTTATCGGGTCTGTTTTTAAGTCAAACGGGTCGGATTCTGGCCCAAACCCGCAAGCAATGCCAAAATCTGCAGAAAATTTCAGCACCGTCACCCTGTCTTGCGAAAATTCTAGAAAAATCATCCGACCTCGGAATGACGTGTTCCAGGCGGCGTTGGAATCGGGACTTCACTAAATTTGACTGAAAAATATCATGAGGCCGGAATATGCATTGAAATAACAGCAGATTTCTGCACAAGAGAAGGCATTGCAGAATTCTTCTTCTCTTCTTCTTGCTTCCGATAAATCTCCATAAATTCCAGAAAAATCCTGAAAAATAGGAAATGCAATAATTAGTGACAAGAAGTGGTTTTTAAGTATAACAAGTGATAAGATCTAATATACAGACTATGCACAATTACGAGCTAGATAGAGCCTATATGTGAAATATATACGCTAAAACCCAAGGAAATACAGGGTGAAAATGACACTTTTCATTCGGAATCACACCCCCCAACTAGCTTTTTGCTAGTCCCTAGCAAAATTTGCGATAAATTCGGATTAAATTGAAAAACATGCACCAACTCACAATATTCTCATGGCACACCCAAAATGGTATTTCCAAATGATTTCAAATCCAATATACCCAATGTATGAAAGTAAACAACAAATGATATTCTCCTTAATCAAATTCAAAGAAAAGTGAAGTAATAAGCACCGTATCACACGTATCGGGAAATATCACGATGTCAAAATTTTCAAATTTTCATGGAAATGGCCAAAACAAAAGAAAATCCTTCTAAGTAGTGGGAGTTGAGATTGCACCATTTATGTTGGTTATTGACTCATTTATTTCATTCATTTTTCTTTTCTTTTCTTTTTTTCTTCTTTTTGTATTCTTTTTTTTTATGTTTATGTTTTGTATTCACGCGATAACGCCATAAATGCAAACACGAGCACATTTACATACACGCGATGACGCTATATATGCAAATGGATGGAATGATCTCCTAAATCTCATTTTTGGCTTCCTCCCCAATGTTTCGTGGGGCACCGGCTACTCAATTCGATTAGAAAGAAACATTCACTTATACTACTCTCTTTTTTCATTCCAACACTAGTTATCAACTCATCCACCCACTTCTAAGAAGAAAACAAAGCATGCACAATTGGCCAAATCCAATCCAACCAAAAACTACACCATTCATCCCAATTCATGCGACCACTTACACCAAACTTTTCCCAAATTATTTCAAAGAGATATCACGACGTATAAAATAGATTCATACATGGCATATTAGCATGTGACTCCAAATTGGAAAAGAAATGAAAACGTGCCTATCAAACATCGAGAAATCGATACCAAAGTGATAATCCGAAAAAATCGCATAACATGAAAGCATGTATGGACTAAACAAAGCAAGCGGCATAGGAACGAGAAGGACAATATGATATGCAATGAAAATCAATGGGTGATGGAGAAACTTGGAGGGATCTCAAAAAAAATAGCTCAAAATCCTAACAATCCTAGAGATTCTAACACTCTCCCCCCAATTTAAAATAAGCATTGTACTCAATGTTGGGAGAGTACTAGATCTCGGCAAAAGATCCTAGAAAAGAAAAAAAAATACGAAAGCACACATGCGAAAGCAAACTAACTAACTTTTTATTTATTTACACTACATGGAAAGAATACACCTTAGCAAAAGGCGGATCTCGTATGTATAACGGCGGTGGCAACTGCTCGATCATATCCTTACGCTCCTCCGCGAGCATCACCACGTCCGATGCCCTACCTCCATTGCGGGCATCAATGGCAAGCGACACAACCCCAAGCATCTCCTTGTGATAGGTTCCTGCAAAATGGGGGAGATAGGTCGTGTCAAAAATAATTGGGCGAGAGCGCCCATCCAAGTGAAAAGCTTGCCAAAATGGGTCGTCGAAATGAATAAAAGAATTTGCAATCAAATGACGACAATCCGAATCATTTTGATATGGAATTAAATAATTTGATTCGGAGGTGGAGGGAAAAGAAATGTGGGAACTTCCCTGAAATGTGATGTTAGGCTCGGTATGATGCACGGCCTCAGAAGGAGGTGGAAGTGGCTGCAGAGAGAAAACTGGAGTAGGAGGAAGCTCGGGCTCAATATATACCATGTCACAATCCCCGTCGCTATCCTCTTCCTCGACATCAATATCAACTATCTCTGCGGCACTCCCCACAAATGGTAACTGCTCCTGACATATCTCCTCGATGACTGGCACATGCGTATCCTGAGGCGAGGGAAGTGACATCAGTGACGGGACTGGAGGTAGACTCGTCTCGGGTAAATCCAAGCACTCATCATCCTCGCCATCCCAGAAATATTTCATCTCAGTCGTCCTCCCAAAGTACTCAACCGCCTCGACCTGTGAAGCTAACTCTGAAGTGGATTGTGGCTCAGGCTCCATGGTGTCCTCGATATGCTCTCGGCCATCATGCACATCCGCTTCATCCTCAATCTCACAGTAAAAATGCATCGTGTCACCGTCGTGGTCGACACGCACTCCATCATCCATCTCCTCCGACTCTTCAAAATATATATGCTCAAACTCCTCTACTTGGCCCCAATGCACCCTCTTCACAGGTTTCTCTTGGTAATTCATAGGGTCGCACTGGAATGAGCCATCAGCTGGCTCCTCAGGCTGGTACTGGACCTGCTGCTCTGCATCCTGAAATGGAAACTGGGACTGGCCATCATCCTCATATCCAAGTGACGGCTCTCCAGATGGCGCAGTTCGCTCCCACTCTGCAAGGTCCCTCAGGTACAACCATGAATACTCAGTCGAATAATCAAAGAACTCCCCATCGCAACTCATCTGCATGAAATCCCACCCAGATGGCGATAATCCTGTGTAGAAGATCTGCAGAAGATGATCCTCATGGAAACTCTGATGTGGGCACGCAAGCACCAAATCAGTGAACCTCTGCCAAGCCTGATGGTAGGCCTCCCATTCAGCTTGGGCAAAGCTCGCTATATACTGCTCCATGGCCTGCCGCCCCTATACCTGCTCCAA
The DNA here is from genome assembly GCA_030789695.1 of Scilla litardierei. Lineage (NCBI taxonomy): Eukaryota > Viridiplantae > Streptophyta > Magnoliopsida > Asparagales > Asparagaceae > Scilla > Scilla litardierei. Next base: position 436,439,627 of record CM061142.1, on the reverse strand, counting down.
AAAGATAGGCAAAAACACTCGGAGAAATTCAGCCTGAAACGAGAACCAAGTAAAATGTGAGTCGAGAGACAAAGAATCAAACCAAAGTCTAGCATCATCTTGCAACGAAGATGGAAAAAATCTGAAATATATGCAATCATCATCAATATTCCCACCAAGACATGAAAACATCCACACTTCAAATTTTCTTATATGTAAATGAGGGTTCTCCCACTCCGTGCCATGAAAGTATGGCGGAAGTGGTATATCTTCCAAATCAATGTCCGAAAAATCTGAAGATGATGCCATGGTAAAAAAAATTTCCAAGAAAATGAAAATAACAACCAAAAGACTCAATAAAAGGAAAATAAATAAACGAAAAGACACACACTAAAAGATAGAAGTATCACACTAAATATTTCAAAATCAATCAAAGATTGCTAATAGTAGAAACCGTTGTCCCCGGCAACGGCGCCAATTGGTTGACTCGGAAAACGTGCACAGGGCACGCCTTCCACTCCCAAGCGTAGGAGCGTCAATGCAATATAAAAATAACCGGTGAGTACCGGGTCGGATCACAGGGACAATTCGTTCTACTTTCACAAAATTGATCGATAACGAAAAATAAAGCGTGAAACAACCACCTCAATTACGGTGGATGAGTATGGGAAAAAAGTGGTGAAAACAAAAATCTAACCTAAGTGGCTAGGGGTGGAGAGCCGAATCGGCAAGCAACGAGGAGGACTCGTGTGGTGTGCATGTAAATGAGGCCGTGGACGTGAGAATTCATCCCAAATATAACTCAATTGATCTCCCGGCTAAGGGACGAACAATCGGTGGATGTAGCATTTCATCGAACATGTGGGGTGCAATAAAAGTAGTGTATGAAACAACGAGAAATACTTTAAGCAAATAAGAGAGGGTCGGCTACGATAATTCCCCTCTATGGATTACCCACTAGGGTTCCATCAACAACCAACATCTCAAAGTTTCATCCACCAATTTTGAAAATACAAACATGCTAGAGATGAAATTCACAACCCAAACAACAACAATCACACAACACAACAACACAAGCAAGATCTATCAATTCATGATGAAAAGAAGACATCTATATCTCTAGAGATAATCATCGAATACAATACAAGTTGCTAAACCAAAATTACACAAGAGTTAAGAAAGAGTTCACCAATGTGTCACTCAAAGATGAAATCCTCATACTCAAGTGGTCCTCCAAGCTCCAAGCTTCATCAACCTCCCCCATGGCCTCCAAGCTCATCTTCCTCCTCCAAATTTCAGCAAAAAATAATAACTAGGGCTGAAAAAAACCCCCAAATTCGCAATATAACCCAAGCACAGCTTATCGGGTCTGTTTTTAAGTCAAACGGGTCGGATTCTGGCCCAAACCCGCAAGCAATGCCAAAATCTGCAGAAAATTTCAGCACCGTCACCCTGTCTTGCGAAAATTCTAGAAAAATCATCCGACCTCGGAATGACGTGTTCCAGGCGGCGATGGAACCGTAACAAAGTGTACAATCACAGAAAAATATCATTAGGCCAGGATATACACTGCAATGATAGCAGAATTCTTCACAAGAGAGGCAAAGTTGCAGAAATTTTCAGCACCGTCACCCTGTCTTGCGAAAATTCTAGAAAAATTATCCGACCTCGGAATGACGTGTTCCAGGCGGCGATGGAATCGGAAATTCACGAACTTCGAATGAAAAATATTATTAGGCCGGAATATATATTGGAATGATAGCAGAATTCTTCACAAGAGGGGCAAAGCTGCAGAAATTTTCAGCACCGTCACCCTGTCTTGCGAAAATTCTAGAAAAATCATCCAACCTCGGAATGACGTGTTCCAGGCGGCGTTGGAATCGGGACTTCGCTAAATTTGACTGAAAAATATCATGAGGCCGGACTATGCATTGGAATAACAGCAGATTTCTGCACAAGAGAAGGCATTGCAGAATTCTTCTTCTCTTCTTCTTGCTTCCGATAAATCTCCATAAATTCCAGAAAAATCCTGAAAAATAGGAAATGCAATAATTAGTGACAAGAAGTGGGTTTTAAGTATAACAAGTGATAAGATCTAATATACAGACTATGCACAATTACGAGCTAGATAGAGCCTATATGTGAAATATATACGCTAAAACCCAAGGAAATACGGGGTGAAAATGACACTTTTCATTCGGAATCACATGACTTTATGTTTGCCTAGGTCTTTTTATTTCATGTTTAAAAGTCAGGCTTGAACAGATGTCTCGGTTTTCTCTTCAGGAGATCCGATGAGATTTTAGTTGTTTACAACTATGATTTCAAATCATGCTCTTTGCTCAGATGCAAAGACAACCTTCGGTAGGACCATTGCTTTGTCAAGCGATTCTCTTGGTTGTACGTTATTTTTATTTTTTTTCTTCAATAGAATAGATGTCCCGAAGTCTATTCAGGCATTTAAGGAAATGTGGAAATTATCTTTACCAAGATGTCCACGAAGGTATGCCGTCACAACATCCAATAACAGCATATCCAAAATTTCCTTTGCCAAATCGTAAGGCATTCGCTTTTGATAACTTAGTGAGACTGATGCATCATTTATGAGACATGCTCATTTTAATTTGTTCGATCCCTAGTTTCATCGAAATTTTCCCTTGGGCTATAGGTTGTACCTTATAACATACGATTTTGTATTTATTTTTCTTATGTGTGCAATGTAGTGCCCTGTGAAGCTACTGCACATGTACTAGAGGGGGGTGAATAGTACTTTAAAATAATCAAGATAGTTATTCCTAATTATTGTGCAAGAAACAAACGACAATGCGGAATAAACAACAATCAACAAGAAATAGACAACGCAAACAAATGATGTAACGGGTTCGGATCCACCCAAGTCGCCCCGACTTGTTCCCGGTGATCCTACGTCCCAACCACCCGGATCCCCTCCGGATACTTGAGTTAGAAACCCTAACTCAAGATTTCCACTAACCCACTTGCGGAAACTCCACAAGTGCAATCGACCTACAATCGATGTTCGTGAATCCCACAACCCGGGATCAAGCAAACTCTCACAACCAAGAGTATACAACAATTCAATGAAATGAAATGAAATAAACACTTACCTACAAAATCCTATGCCTTAAGTAAATCTTACCAAATTAGGGCAATGATGGATTTTGAGGAGAGAATGTCACCAAACCGAATCTCCACCAATAAGATCAACGATCGAAGGCTAGGATGGAGGATGGTGACTTTGGATCAAGCTCTTGGCTTGGAAGGCTCACAATGGAGAGAATCTCTCTTGAGGAAATGGCTCAAAGAGTTGAGGGAGAGATTCTTGTGAGGAAGAGAAAGCTTTAGAATGGAGTTGAATAGCTTCTCTTAGATTTCTCCAAATCTCTAAAATGGCAGCCTTGAAACTTATGAAAGAGCCCCTCCAACTATATATAGGATAGAGGAGGGAGGGAGAGAAAAACGTTTCAAGAAAGGCTCCAACGGCTCTATTCTGAACCCAACTAGTCGGTCAAAGAACAACCACCGACCGACTAGTTCATCAACTAGTCGGTCGGTCAATCAATGTAGACCGACAAAAGAGTGAACAGGGAACAGGTCGAAGTTCAGACAAAAGAAACTAGTCGGTCCAAGAAGAGTAGCTGACCGACTAGTTTCACAACTAGTCGGTTGGTTACTCAACTGAGACCGACTAAGATATAAAACTGAAAGTCTGAGAACAAATTGATTTAGTCGGTCCAAGAACAAATGTTGACCGACTAGTTCATCAACTAGTCGGTCGCCAAATGTTCATAGACCGACTAACGATAAACAGTAAGTCAGGTGAAAATTGGCATGTACAGTAAAGCTCAACTAGTCGGTCTAAGAAGGAAAGTTGACCGACTAGTTCATCAACTAGTCGGTCGATCAATGAACACAGACCGATTAATTATAAACAGTAGCTCAGGCTCAAAAAATGGAAGTTCAACTAGTCGGTCCAAGAAGGATTCCAAACCGACTAGTTTCACAACTAGTCGGTCAGTGAACCTTCTTTGACCGACTAACTGTAAACAGTAACTGAGCTGAAATTGAAAAGGCAAACTAGTCGGTTCATGTAGAGTTTCCGACCGACTAGATTGTCATCTATTCGGTTGGCTCTTCTACTTGAACCAACTAACATGCACTAGAAGTCGCGAATCGAAGCGCGAAGCTTCGGGAAAGATTGTATGGACTTCTACTAAGATCCTAGCTCTAAAATATGAGCAAAATGAAGATTATAAAGTAAGTCCTACTCAAGGCTTAACATTCTATTCTATGAAGCTAGAAGACTATAAAATAAACCTTACGAGCCGTCTTCAAAGCTTCAATCTTCATTCTTGACTTCAATAAAACTCCTTGAGCTTCAACGAAGCTTCAGGCATACAATCACGTGTATTGAGAAGTCTTGAGACGTCGCTTTTGATGTTCATATAGATTTGGCGACGATCTCCATAACTGCGCTCACAAAGTGTTAGTTCACGATATATTTATGTTTTCTCATCATCCAAAACCAAATCCGGGGAATCAATACTCAACATGCAATACTTTGTTTTATCCACAAGTTTGATACCTTTTGGTGTCTGGACTTCAGGTTCGAACATTTCACGTATCATAAGTGAGTCCAGCTCATCTGTTATTGCCCCGTTCCACATTTGGCCAATCTCTATGTTTGCCTTCTAGCAACGGAGTATGGAACGATAATTTATAAACATCATCGCTTTTGCGATGTATATGGCAATATGATACGTGAATACATTGTCGACAATTTATGTTCTATGTCCAACACCTCTCCAGTACGTACATCATTTACATTTCAATTTCACTTTTTCCCTACAGTTCCTCTGCAGTGGATTCCGGGAAGGGTGAGGGTGTGGACATGAGCTCATTGTCCTGTGGTAGTATTGTCTTAAGGTCTCCAGGAGTTTCTGTCCTTGGAGCATAGTGATCTGCCTCTTTTTTGTTGAGGATTAGCCACTTCTGCTGCTGGTGGATTGCATCCATTTTCCGGGATGTCAATCCTAGCTGGAGTTTTTGCAGCAGGGATGTGTGATCTGACAATCTTCTGGTTGTCAGTAAATGATTCCGGTAATTGGCGAACAGTGTTCTGTATGTGGAGGATCTTCAGGATCGCATCTTCATATTTGTTTTGTTGTCGAATCATAGTGGGTCAAGCTTTTTGTATCCCACGTTAACATTTGCTTCACGCCAGATTTTCCAGTATCTGGGCCTATTTTGGGAAAATTCATCTCATCGAAATCATAGTCTTCAAGATGTGCCTTAAATGCGTCCCCCGTTTGGGGTTCTAGGTATCTTATAAGTGAGGGTGAGTCAAACCCTGCATGGATACCTAGGCGACGTTGAGGACCGTTTTGGTCCTATGTGGTGGTACAATGAGGATTTAACCTGCTCGACCGAAGATTCTCAGATGAGAAATGTTCGGTGGCATTCCATATGCAAGTTGCATTGGAGACTCTGACCTCTAGAGGGTCTTATTTTTATTTACGATGCAGCATGCAGAATTTGCATGTCCCCATGCATCCATAGGCAATCGGGATTTAATGGACGTTTAATCCATTAGAGTCTACTTTTCAGTGACTCTGCCGACCCATTTTGGGTATGAACATGCGGCACTTGTATGTTCATTTTCTATTCCCGTTGCTTGGTAGTACTCTTGAATTGACCGGGAGGTATATTTCCCAACATTAACCAGACTTATTTTCTATATTTTATTGTCTGGAAAATATGCCCGCAACATTTTTATTTTTGTGCCAATAGCTTTAGAAAAGCTAAGTTTGCGGGTCTGTCGTAGACACACATATGAATATTGTTAGGATGCATTTATCAGTACAATGAAGTACTGAAATAACCCACTAGTGGATGGATTTTATCCACATCTATCTCCTTATAATCTTTTTGAGGAAGCGTGGAGATTCTTTTCCATTTTTTCATAGAGATTGCCTTGTAATTAGTTTTCCCTTATAGCAAGGGATGAGAGGTAATTTTTCCTTCTGAAAAATCTTCTGGTTCTTCAAGTCATACGCATGGGATAAGATGCGGTGCATCGTCACTGATCCAGGGTGGCCAAGTCTATTATGCCAGTGTAAAAACTTGGCTGATGTCGGGCACTTTAGGTGCTCCGTTTAATTTCGCTTCCTTTCTTTGAATCTTTGTATGGTTGAGGCCTGTAAGGCCCTCAAAACGTTCAAGTATGGATTTAACTCCATTTTCTTGAGACGTTACATACAGTAATTCATTTTCTTTAACATTTACTGTTTCCAAGTGGAATCCGTTAAGACAGGTATCTTTGAAACTTAGTAAGTTTCGCTTGGAATTCGGAGAGATTAGAGCATCCTTTATTTTTGTGTCATTTGGGGGGCAACAGTGTTGCATTCTCTGGATCTTCAATATGGCCCTGATGTTGGGCTTTTTATTGAGAGATAGTATGTGTTTATTGTCTGCTAATTAGTCATGAGAGCAGTTCATCTAAAAGATGAATCATATAGGCACATGCATTATCAGATAAACATTTTCATTCAAAACAAATTACATAATTCAAAATGCTCTCATAACATGAATTATTCTCAAAACAAATTGCTAATATTAAAATAAGGGCTAATCAAGCATGTCATCATTTTTGAAGTCGTCAGCTGTAAACTTGACTGGAGCATCAGAGGTCATCAGGTTTGTTTCAGCTTTATTTTTCTTGTTCTCTTTATACAAATCTTGGAGATGCTGCTGTAAACTTGACTGGAGCATCAGAGGTCATCAGGTTTGTTTCAGCTTTATTTTTCTTTTTCTCTTTATACAAATCTTGGAGATGCTGCGGAGTTCGGCACACTCTGGACCAGTGGCTTTTCATGCCACAGCTATGGCACTGGTCTTCCCATTCCCTCTTGGGTGGGGGTGCATCATCTCTATTTTTGTCATTTCTGTGCCACGTGAACTTCCGCTTACTTTCATTTCTTCGTTGCTGGACTTGGCCCCTAGATTTTTTTGTTCTGTCTCCCGTTCTGTGGTCTTTCTTTTCTTTTGTTGTCTCTCTTCTTTCGAGAAGAAGAGGCATTATGAGCTTCTGGGATGGGGGCAGTGCTAGAGGGGCGCATATTGTGAGTGTCGAAAAGGAGTTCTCTGTTTTGTTCAGCCATGAGTAAACATGACAGCAGCTCAGAATACTTGGTGAACTTGCGTTCACGGTATTGCTGCATGAGTATCACATCTTTTTCATGGAAAGACGTATACGTCTTTTCCAGCATGCGATCTTATGAGACTTTCTCACCATGCAACTTCAGGCGTGAGGTGATGCTAAAAAGTGCTGAGTTGTACTCAGCAATGGACTTAAAGTCCTTGAGTCTCAGGTTCTCCACTCGTATCGTGCCTTTGGGAGTATAACATCTTTCTGATGTTTATACATGTCCTCAAGGGCAGTCCATAGCTCAAGTGGATCTTCGACCATAAGGTATTCAGCCTTTAAGGTCTTGTCCACATGGCGGCGAATATAGATGATGGCTTGCTCCTTCTCTATATTACTAACATTTTCTTTTTCTGTCACAGCAGCAATGAGGGACTTTGCCCGCAGGTGAAACTTTAGATCTAGCTGCCAGCTTAGATAGTTTCTACCTGATGCATCCAGCACTTCGAAATCAACGCTTGCAATTTTAGCCATTTATCTAGCAGAGCACAAACACACATGAATTAATATTTAATCAAAGAAAACATTTTCATGCGGAGGCAATATTTAATGAAGGCTAAATGCGTGGATCGGCCAGTCCCACAAGAAAGAGTCCAAAGTCCATACAGTCCAAATTATACAAATTTGCAGTTTTAAAAGGAAAATACAACTTTGAAACCCCCGTGGGTCCCATATGATATGTCCAGCTTCAAATGTGGCCTCCATCTCCATGGAAGTTGGTCTTCTTTTTTTGACATTTACATAAATTTCTCACTACAATTTCTCTCAAAAAATAAAAGAAAAGTGCAGGAAATAAACTGTGGGACTTAAACAGCCGATCCGAAAACCACATTTAGTCATTCATGTAGAAATATTGTGCTCATCAGACATTTTCATCAGACATTTTCATCAGAGGCATCACAGGCATTTAATATTCGCATGAGGATAAAACATTTAATTACTTAATAATTATTGGACCACTGGGCAACGTCATACATCGTTAGGTTAGGTGATTAGTAGAGCGGTCACATGATCTTCCTAATTATTAAGTTTTTAAATATAATGCACAACCACGCATATAATATCCACAGAATTTGCCAGTGATGTAAAGCATGTAAAAATGATATTTACAGAAAAAATCATTACAATGCAAGGGTTGTATGGGTTTAATCAATCAAATTGAATAAGAGCCCAAACTTGACATTTTCATTTCAGAAGGAAAAAGGGTTTTCCTTTTTAAATCATCCCAAATAACCCCCAAAAGTCCCCAATAAGCACTTATATGCCCGATAATAGCCCCATAAATTACCGTGATTTTTCACGAATTTATAGGTCCTCAAACACCCTTTTTAAATAATTTTTGGCCCAAAAAAACTTTTAAGGCTTATATTTAGCCCTTTTAATTGTAATTTGCCCCTTTCCCTTTTTTTGAAAGTATGGTCTGCGGGCCTGAAGCCTGCAGAGTGGTTGCAGGTTTCAGGCCCGCAGCCTCAATCTTCTTTTTTTTGAAAAAGTAGTCTGCGGGCCTGAAGCCCGCAGAGCTGCTGTGGGCTTCAGGCCCGCAGTCTGAATTTTTTTTGAAATGGGCTTCATGCCCATTAGTTTTCAGGGGCGGCGGCTAGGGTTAGCCACCGCCGCCCCTCAGTGTACCGCTGCCGGGCGGCGGCAAAAAGGGAGACCCCCCTTCGGGGGGGCGTTGGTAGAGGCGCCGCCCCCCTTCGGGGGCAGCAACGACGGTGGCCCCCCGCTGCCGGCGGGGGGAAACGCGGGCGGCCCTCGCTGCAGGTGGGGGGCGCGAAGCGTAGGCGGCCCCCCGCTGCGGGTGGGGGGAGCGCCGGCGGCCCCCCGCCCGCAGCGTGGGGGGGGGCACGGGCGGCCCCCCGCTGCGGGCGGGGGCGCGGGGGTGGTCCCCCGGTGCGGGAGGGGGGGGAGGGGGGGGCGGGCACGGGCGGTCCCCCGCTGCGGGTGGGGGGAGCGCCGACGGCCCCCCGCTGCGGGTGAGGGGCGCGGGGACGGGCACGGGGCGCCGGCGGCTCCCCGCTGCAGGCGGGGGGTGTGGGGGAGACGGCGCCTCGGCGCTACAGGCACAGCCACCCCCCTCTTCTGGGGGGAACGGAGATGTGGGGCAGGGGCGAGCTTGGCCGGCGGCAAAGCTATCGGCGGACAAAATCTAGGGTTTACACAAAATAAAGCCCTAAAAATTTGATTTTTGGGACGGAAAATTCGTCGTTTTTAGGCGATCTAGTAAATCCCCGTATCGATCTTGCGAGATCTAGGGGTGGGGCAATCATATGTATGATTAAAAATATCATTTTTAGTGTTTTTACCTCTATATCCGTCCTCCGGATATATCGACGGTTGCATGAAGCCCTACGCGGATGACGACGCTCGATTAAGGAAGCCTTGCACCGCGCTCGTGGATCTCCCGTCTCCTCTCGCCTTCGCCTTCGCAGCGAACAAAAAAAATTTGAGGAAAGAAAATTTTTTAGAGGCTCGTGTTGTAACGTGTTATGAATCAACTACTGGGGGGAGCCCCCAGCTCTTTATTTATAGGCAATTGGGAGAATACAAAGATGGGCTTACAATGATATGGGCATATCTCTAGGATAGCCCAGAATCTCACCCAACTACAGTTAAATAACCGTTCACAACAATTATATATTTTTTTGATTTTTTTGATTTTAGATTAATAAGTTTTTAAAAAATTTAATTTTTTTATTTAAATAGCCAGGCCGCCCTGGCCGGGCCGGGCCGGCCCGGGTGGGCCGAATTTACACCATGAGGTCACCATGTATAAATGGGAATTGCTATGCGAACAGACATTTTTGTTCAGTTTATAGACTAGGGAATTGCTCCATGCAGAGATCTGTATTTTCTTAAAAATCACTGCTCATTTTACACACCTATATTCCGAAAATATCCTTAACTCCAAATTGAACTGAATGAGAGCATATCAGCTCAAAATCTCATCAATTTTTGCTCATTGCATGGACCAAAGTGACCAAAAAGGGAATGAATAAAAAAAGTGACCAAAAAGAGGTGAAACCGATATAGCAAGGTGGAGAATTTTCGCGATGCGGTGTAGATCTTTGCGGGGATTGAAGGGTGAGAAAGTTGCGCACAGGGGAGGCTTCAGGTAGGTTTAATGTAAATTTTACATTGAGTTGTGAATTTTGTTCGATAATGAAAGTGTTGGGGTGCAATATGATGGAAGTTTTTTTTGGTGAAATACGAGTAGAGTAGATTATGATGTCGTTTACTAAGAGGAAATAAGGATTTTTATATGGGATATGTAAAAAATAAATGAGTTTAGGTCGAAATATTAATGAAATTTTTAAGGGTTCAAGAAGATTTAGTTTCTCCATATAAAAGAAAGTGTTAATGGTGGATTGTTTGAATATAAATGTGTACATTGTAGTTTGATATAAGTAAGAAATTTTGGGGGTTGAAAAAGATGTAGTTTGCGTATAGAAAAGAAATTTTTTGTTTTGAAACTTGAATTTTTTAAAAAAAAATTAGTGAAAATGAGGAAGAAATGTGAAAAAAGTTGGGTTTGAAAATTGAAATGTTGTTTTATTAAGTGAAAAATAAGAAGAAAATGTGATGATCCTAGTGCGATTCAATGAAATTTTTGATGTATAATCTGTTACTTTCTATGTGATGAAGTTTGGTGATTCCTTATATTATGTTAGTAGAACGGTAAAAGATCATAAAGAGGAAAATATGCATGAAACTTGGAGGAAATAACCCAGTTGCTTTTGGGAACTTAAAGTGCAACTGATAACTGCAACTGATGATATTGTGAGAAGATTGTGAGAAGATTTTATGGGTGTTCAAATAACAACCAGAGCAACCGATGTAATTTTTTTTGTTTGGGTGGACGAGATGGAATTGTGCTCGTGTGGAAAGGAATGTGCATGAGAGCTGCTACAAGAAATAATAAAGATAAGGATAAGGATGCGAGAACACTAATGGAATTATATAGAGCTACAAGAGGAAACAATCTCCTCTTTTCCTAGTGCAAATGTCATCAGCACAAGAGAACCGGAAAGTAGCAATTATATGTGAAATTTTGTATCTGCAACATCTGGAAAGCCAAGCCGTTTGATAGTGCTTGAAATGTCACCAATGTTGTGGTTTTGTTTTGGTTGTATATCCGCTTTGTCGTTCACTATAATTTGGTATGCCTTTATAATGTAGTAAGATGTAACAAGATGTTAAATAGTGAGGAAAAAAATCTTTGGTTTCTTCTGCAGAACGTTTCTTATGTTTTATATCTGATAGTTATGTGTTATACATGTGATATATATGTATAAGAGATCAAGTTCACGACACGAAATTGCCAGAACATATATTGGCAAAAAATTTGTTACATTCATAATCCTAAAATATTGATTCGTACATATATATAACATACATTGGCAGAAAAGTTGAAACATTCATATTTCAAGAATTTGATACATTGCCAAATACAAATTTCTGCACATAACTTCCAGGTTTCCCATTTTTAGGTTGATTGTAGAATGATTCTATGAGTTTATTAATGTGTTTACATCCCGTATAATGAGATATGCATATGTGTAAAAAATTTCATTCCTTGGTTATTGCATCCCATTTGCAGATTTGCTTCCTTAGTGTTGCATGCTTCCATGATTATGCTTCGTGGTTTTGAATTACATGATTGGCTTACTGGAAACAAAAAATCTGTATAAAAATGCTAGTTGTTGGGATTGCTAGCTGTATTAAAAATACTATTAAAAAAGCTGTATTAAAATGATACTATGATATAAAAAATTTGTTAACTTGATGGGATGCTAGTTGTTACCCGGTACAATAGATTTGTAAACTTGCTACGGCTTCATATTTCCAATCAAAGTATGTTTACGTGAGCGGAATCATGGTCTGTATATATTTCAAAATCAAAGTATGTATCTATATTACAAATGAGAGGTGATTGATTGGATTTGTCCCATGTGGCAATGTCCCATCAACCACCCCTTATCCCAAAAACAACCCAAAAGGAAACCCAAAACCCCACCCACATCACCCCCAATAACCCAATCAACACTCAATACAAAAAAAACCCAAAAATCAACACCCAATCAAAAACCCCCAAAAACCAAAGAGAATACCCCCACTCACACCCACTTTTCCCATCTGCACTGGGTTTTGCACCCAACAGAACACCTCCGTGAGGCATGCATCCTGGTTGGTTACAATGTTTTTCTGTTCCCGTGCACTATGTGAACGGTTTATTTCTAGTGTTTAATATTTGAGGAATGTTATATTTTCATAAGCATTTGCACCGGGTTTTGCACCTAACGGAACACCCGTGTGAGGCATGCATCCTAGTTGGTTGCGGGGTTTTTTTGTTCCCGTGCACTATGTGCACGAGTTATTTCTAGTTTATTTTAAGAATCAAAGTATGTATCTATTTATAGAATCAAAGTATGTATATATGAAAAGACTCAAATGATGTATATGTTTCCATGTATATGTTTCCATAATCAAAGTATGTATATATTTCCAGAATCAAAGGATGTACATGTTTCCAGACTCAAAAGTATGTATCTATTTCTAGAATCAAAGCATGTATATGATTCCAGAATAAAAGGAGTCATGTGTTTCTGGAATCAAGGTATGTATATGTGAGCAAAATCAAAGTATGTATATGTTTCTAGAATGAAAGTATGTATATGATTACAGAATCACCGTATGTATCTATTTCTAGAATCAAAGTATGTATATATGATCATAACCAAAGTATGTATCGGTTTGCAGAAGCATGTATGTGTCCAGAATCAAAGTATGTATATATTTCCAGAATCAAAGTATGTAAACTATTATACTATGGTAATATGATACAAAAAATCTCATAAAAAGAGATTGTGAGCAGATTTGTTCAGAATGCCAAATTTGCTCAGGATTGCCCTAAGAATTGCTCTTATTAAATGGCTGCAACATTTGCCATCAAAGATTTGATGACACCCAAGTTGCCTTGTCATCACATATAACTCGCAATTAATAAACAATATACCAAATAATGGTACTCATAACATGTCATTATCACAATAATACAACACTTAAAAATGTTTCATGTATCAAAAAATGATTTATGAGCCATACCCAATGCTGGCATATATATGTGTACTTATACATGCTTCAATTGGAAACATATACATACTTTGATTTGAAAACATATCTGCTCAGAATTGCACTCCAAATTGCTCAAAATTATCATGTATCTTGAATTGTATGTTGTTTAATTGTGATTACATTGTAAACATCATATTTCTTCAAAAAATCTTAAATTTTCTCTTGGCCTCACAAGACTATGCGATATTTCTACCGACGTTATCATCTCCAAACCTTGTAATTTCACTGCATATGAATGCCACTCGAGGTACGCAGTGGCTCGGTAGTTGTGTATTGCGGGTCGGAGCCCACACCCGCGGGCGCCTGACCCGCAGGCCGCCCAGCCTGCAAAGCGGGCAGGCACGCGCACACGCCCGTAAGGTGGGCAAGTGTGCCTGTGCCCGCCAGGCGGGGCCCGTCGGCTTGATGCGGGCGGGGCACCGCCCGAGCGCACGCGAGCGCGTGCACAGCATGCGCCAGGCTGGGCGCATGGGGCCCACAAGGGGCCCCACTATTAGGGTTTCGTGCCCAATTATTGGCGGCTACAATTTTTGTGAAAAAACTGGTTTTGGGCTATGTTTGGACACTCGTTTTGAAGGGTCAAACGAACTCGGATTGAGTTTATGTTTCTTCCTACGCGTTCAGCGATCAACACTCTTCGATTTGATAGGTTGTATCACTTACGAAGCTCAAAGGTGAGGGAGGAAAAATTCGCTAAAGTTTGGCCTTGGCAAACTTTAATTAATTTTTCCTCCAAAACTTTTAGTCACACGCCGGATTTGGAGTGAAGGGGATGGGTCAGCTTCCTATATAAATAGGGGCATACTCCCCTCCTTGAAACTCATCCCAAGCTCCAGATCTGAGTAGCTCCATTAAACGTGAGCAAGTCCGGATCTGAGCTTAAAGAAAATATTCTCTCTCTCCCTAAATTTCTTCCTTGCTCCTGATCGGGCTTTAGCAAAGCTACGCAAGAGCTCGGCTTGGATCTGTATTCTTGACGAAGGATCCATTCAAGGTGAAATCTTCTTCGGCGCGTGGTTGGCTCGGCGACAAGGGTGTTACTCGCCCCGGGACACGGTGTAGTTTGGGAAGCGGTTCGGGTCAGGACAAGATGAGTGTAACGACCGGTACTCATCAAACGTATTTCGTACGTATTTTGTGATGTATTGAACTATGTGACTATTCATGTTATGATTTTATTGATTAATTGCTCTAGCCTGTACGCGTAATCTGTTATTGTATTAGTGATCCACTCGACTTTACGATCACGCTGACACTAACTTTGTCGCTTTTGGACATCATTGGTGTACAGTGGCAAAATCGTAATAACGGGAATAATTGTAACCATATCGATCTTCGTCTTTAATTCTATTATTTCATATCTGTATATAAATGTTAATAACTTTTAATAAGTGTATCTAATTATATACTACCTAAGATTCTCCCTTCATCTTAACTCAAATCTTAACCATCAAATTCAAAATATTCTAACAACAGTGTTCCCCTACAAATCAAATCGTACTAACTAGATTCTTAATATCTAAATTAAACTTCCATTAATAATACATAATATAACCCTGATTTTAAGAAACCCACCAACGGCCTCCCGTAGACTCAGCCCGTACCCACGACTTCGGCGAGCGGAACTCACCCGCATCCCCCACGATCCGAATGATCTTAACGAACCCAAGCAACCCAGATCCGATCGGATCTGCTCGTAACAAAACCCACCAATGCGAATCACACGTGCATGGAACGTAACAAACACGTGATTCTCTCTCTCTCTCTCTCTCTCTCTCTCTCTCTCTCTCCATAACTTCATTCTTCTACTCATCTCCTTCTTCTTTATCAAGCCCAGCTTCCCCTTCGACAATTGCAACTCCTCCCCTCCGCTGCTCACAGACCCATCCCTGATCCTGACAGCCACCACCTTCGCCACATCCGCTCGCTCAACACACCGGCATCTCTCCGACACCGACACCCACGAACTCCCCATCCCTTCAACACCCATACAAACCATCAGCGGCCCCTACTGTCGCCATCGCCTCCTCAACTCATCACCGCCCGACAACCCCTCGAAGCAAATTCCGATCCTCGGAACCCAAGCATCTCGACCTCGTCACATCGCCTCCCCTCTGACAGTCCTCCTTCCCACACGTCGTCGCCTTCACCGGAAAACCCTGCAGCGCCCCGTTCTTCCCGTCGCCTCTGCCCCACAGCCCTCCGATCACGACTGTGACCTCCACCTTTCGAAGACGACAACACCCGCAGTTTTTGCCTTTGCCGCACGTCCCTGACAGTAGCTCTTCGACCCAAAACTTCAAGCTCCTCCTCCCAAAGCGAACACAGCAACCTCTCCTAAGAGCGCCTCTTCCCTCGAACCCAAAATCTCTCCGGCGACTTCTCCCCATCGCCGCGAACTTCTCCTCCCTTTCCCCTCCTTCAAAAGACCCAAGCATCGCCCTCGTCTCCTTACCCCATCGAAGCTATGCCCCATTGACAGCTACGCCGCCACGCAACTCTGACACCCACAACGCCGTTCATTCTTCTTCTTCTTCTTCTTCTTCTTCTTTTCATCATAAAACCCAGCTCCGGGTGCTCCTCCGTCCCGCGAACACCTCCTCCTTCTTCGAGCCCCCAAGCTTGCAGTGCCTCACTCCCCAACACCTCCCATCCTCCTCCCTCCAATCCTAGCGACGTCACTGCCACCTTATCTCAGAGCAGCCCTCCTCTCTTCGCCGTTCCCCGCCACCCAGACCTCCCAGTCCCACCTCCGACCCAAACTCTGACCACCACCTCAATGCCACCAAACTCTTTCTGGCAGCCCAACAGCTCCGCCACCCTCAACCTGTAGACTCTGATAACGCCACCAAACCCCCGACAACTCATTCTTCCTCCCCTCAACTCCGACCAGTTCCGCGGCAACCTCCCTTCCTCAGCCACTGGTGACCAACCCCATCTTCATCCGCCATCGTTGCCAACGACTGCAGCAAGCCCAGCGATGCCGCCACGCCCCTAGTGGAACACCCAGCCTCTGAGCCTTGTCGCAACGCCGCCGCCGCTCGTCGTGCCACAGCCTAGACAGTCGTTACCGTCGACCGGATCATTGCTAGTCGCCGTCCACGTTGCCGTCTTCATCTGCGACCTCCCGTGAGGAGTAAACCCAACGCACGTAAGTAATAATTAATAGCATGATGTGTTATTAATACATACATATATATATATATATATGTTATATAAATACATTAAGTTAGTATGTAATGTTACTAATAGATTACTATATCTTATTAGTAGGTATATCTATTATAACCTGTCAGAATTATTATTATAATCTGTTTTATATATATATATATATACATACATACATACATATACATACATACATACATACATACATACATACATACATACATATATATATATATAAATAATCAGTAGGTGTATACAAGTATAATGTGTAAGTCATAATGCTATAGTAACTAGGATGATATGTTAGTATATATAAACAGTTAGAATATAACATATAAGCAGTTCATCTATAAGTAAACTTAATAATATTTTATTAAGATGTTTAGCTTAATGTTAAATCTTAATGACGCAGATTAGCGAGACTCTTGTTACGATCATCTGGATACCCACCAGCGCTCCCAGGCAAGTATTTTATTGAAAATGAATTGCAAAACTAAACTGCTCAACATTAATATATGCTGAATTCTGTTATTAATGTGCATGTACACTTTAGAACTGATGTGCATGCTTTCTCTTTAATAGTTGCTTTCGAATCAATGGACATGTAAATATGAAGTCATTGCCGGGAACAATTGCTATTTGTCTGCTAACAAACCAAACCAAACTGGACAGAGGGTATGCCATAACCCTCGAAATACATATGTGACACCATTGAATACAGATGGGATGAACCTAGTCGAAGACTAGAATGGACACTTGGTCGGGGTTGGTTCATGTAATAGGGTTTGTAAGTGTGTCTTGAGCACTATACGGCTACCTCCATAACCACACCAATGGAGGCAATCATCTTGACCATTTTCCAGGTTAGGGATGGAAAGAAGGCGTCACGGTAAACCCCCGATGATTGGATGCATCATGAACATTTTACCTACTCCGACATGGACTTACGCACGAACACAAACAAATAACTGAAAGTACTCAATTTACAACTGTGTTTAATTCCTTTAAAAAGCATATCATATGTTAATTGTTGCAGCATGCTCATATTTAAGTTATGTACTTGTTCCCTCATTTAGAAAGCAAAAATATATTAGCTGTTGATGAACCTTATGCCTTTACTTTCAACATATTCTCATTTTCTGCTATGCACCTGATCATTTATGTTCTAACATTTTTATTTCCTTAAATTACAAGTTAATGCTTTCTTTTGCTATAAAATCTTGCCGTGGCGTTTTTCTAATATATATTTCAATGAAACTATGAAATATATGTTATGTTCAGAGACGAAGTATATCGAGGACCCCACCTTCGAGGATCCGCACCAGGAGGCAGGTCCTGCAGACTAGAGTTGCGAAGACGCCAAGATTCTTCCTAATGAGGACTAGATTATTGCTGCTGTCTCTATTTACTTAGTTTTATTTATAATCGCAGGTGTGTTGCGTATGTAATAAAATGTACGTCCATGCTAGGCCTAACTTATTTGTATACTTGCTTTTGAATTCTGGGCAAAGTTGTAATAAATATCTGTGTTGTTTCTGAATAATGCGGTTGCAAGGACCTGGTTGCTATATACACAAAACGCTTATTGTGCTTAAGTCAAAGAAGAAAGAAAAAACAAGTACTTCTTTTTTGATTTAAGCACATGCGGACCCGCTCACGTTCTCGCTCCCAAGTACAATGGGAAGCGGGATGTGACAGGTTTTAGTGGTGGCCCATGCAGTTCCTCTTGCATCATGCGAGACCCTTCAGAAACAGTAGAGATATTATTACTAACCATATCGTTTGAATAACTTTGTACACAAATGTTTATCTTGTTTCTTTTACAGCATGGCAGGTAAACCCAACACTTGTAATGGAAATGGTGACACTTACAATGACATCGTGGGAATCATAAGATATGATGGAACTCCAACACCAATTACTCTTGGTGCTCAGTCGTTTCGCTTCTCATCGGGTCGAGGATCCTGAAGACCAAGCATTCCAGTTTAGTCAAGGTTCAATCTACAACGCCCAAGTACCGACGACGTCTATTAATCTAACATCCGATGAGGAAATACTGGGAGCAGCACGTATCTACGAGGATGTTGACAAACTTCATTAAACAACCAAAGTTGGATGTAGTAAGCACCTTATGGAACCAACAAGAGATGCTCTTGGACCAATACAAACTACCCCGTTTAAAAGGCTCGCATCTCTAGTCAACAACTGAATCCAGATGATGTGCCACCATTGTAACTGACCAGGGCATGTCAAGAAGAACTGTCGCGTGTTGCTCAACCAATGTCTGTTATGTGGGGCATCTGGGCACTCCGTCAGGAATTGCCCTCGATGCCATATCGAGCGGAGGACTCCGATTGCATTAGCTTCAGGATCGAAACATCGTAAACCACCCCTAGCCCTACAACATCAAGCCTTCCAATGAGCCAAGCTGAACCAGCCCAGGAGTCAAGCATTCGTCATGACCGCTATAGAGGCTACGGAACAAGTGGTTTCAGGTAGTGCCTCGCCCTTCCTTATGATGCTTATGGTATATGTATAATAGGTATTAATTATGACGTTGCAATGAGTGCATGTAGGTAATGTATGTGGACCCGTGTGTGTAGATCTATGTGGTCATTCATGTATGAATGGGCATCCTTTTGGGGTATTAGTACAGTATGGTTGCTTATTGTGTTGTATACGCATATGTGGCGATATACGTGCTAGATATATAGTTATATATGTGGTAGTGAGCGTCATACTTATATGTATGTGTGGATAGCTATAACAATATATGGATATATGGATGTATTAGAATTGGTGTATGACTATTTACTATGAGTGTATGTATCTTAGATGTACTTTTCTATGTTTGTATTTTATGCTAGTTTGGTTATACGCATGTGGGGTGTAATGTACATAGTGATAGGTGTGCCTATAGTTGGGTGTATATATCTATTGTAGGACCTATGTAATAGTGTGCGTTTACTCATGACTGGATAGGTATGTGTTTAGTTATATGTATCCATACATATAGTATGTGTGTGTGTGTCTTACGTGTAGTAGTAGGGTTATAATGTTGTATTATATAGCTTGCTCTACGGGATGATATATGTGCGTGTGTTTAGATGTATGTTAAGGGATATACATGTTTGTATATTTGTATCTATGTATAGATGTGTATAGGTAGTAGTACACTAGTTTTATGTAAATTACCATGGTTGTGTATAATTGTGTGAATATATAGTATGTGTGTCTATGTTTTTGTATAGATATGAGGTAGGTGTAATAGTGTAAGTTTGGATATATGTGTAAGTGTATGCATATGAGTGAACATTGCTTTGCTATAGTATGTGTATGTCTGGAGTAGAGTGACCTTAACGTATAGGTCTGCCATCCTTAAGTTGGCCCTATTTAAGAAAGTCTGAGGACGGACTTGATTATAAGGTGGGTAGATTGTAATGGCGCTAGTGCCACATAAGTAGAGCATGTCTACATTTGTGTATGGTGTAGTGTGTTGTGTGCATATACATGTGTAGAGATATGTATTATGTGGTGTGTATAGTGTATTATGTAGTGTGTAAAGTGAATGTACAATTAATGTGCTATTTGACTGACTATGGTTGTATTTATGTAGTAATATTGAGTAGTGTGTTTATACGAAGTGTAATACTATGTGATTGCATAAATATGGTAGTGCAATGTGTATAAGCAATAATGTGGGGGTGCAAGGTGATGGCATACTTGCAGTTAGTAAGTTGGTGGGTGCATATAGTAGAGTGTTACTATTTGCCTAAATTATAATAATGGTTTTTGTATGATGGTATTGGTTGTGTTGTGTATTAGTGTGGTATGTTAATATTGATATTGAGGTGTAATCAATGATATGTGTGTGTGTGTGTGTGTGATATTATTACTATTATTATGATTATTAATTAGAATCATTAGTAGTATTACTATTGTTATTATTATTAGTATTAGTAATACTAATTGAGTGCTTACGCATGAGGGCATGGTTGTTGTCTATTGGTGGTGTGTGCGCGTAGTAGAGAGTGGGGTGTGCATATCAGAAGAGAGAGTGCGAATGCTACCCTTATTTATTTCCCACATCCTAGTTGATAGAAATTCCGAAGGCAGAATTTTTTTAAGGCAGGTAGGATGTAACGACCTGTACTAATCGTACGTATTTCGTACGTATTTTGTGATGTATTAAACTATGTGGCTATTCGTGTTATGATTTTATTGATTAATTGTCATAGCTCGTATGTGTAATCTGTTACTGTATTAGTGATCCGCTTGACTTCACAATCGCGCTGACACTAACTTTGTCGCTTTTGGAAATCATTGGTGTACAGTAGCAAAACCGTAATAATGGGAATAATTGTAACCATATCGATCTTCATCTTTAATTCTATTATATCATATCTATATATAAATGCTAATAAATTTTATAAGTGAATTTAATTATATACTACCTAAGATTCTCCCTACATCTTAACTCAAATCTTAACCATCAAATTCAAAATATCCTAACAACAATGTTCCCCTACAAATCAAATTGTACTAACTAGATTCTTAATATCTAAATTAAACTTCCATTAATAGCACTTAATAAAACCCTGATTTTAAGAAACCCACCAACGACCTCCCCTAGACTCAGCCCGTACCCACGACTTCGGCAAGCGGAACTCACCTGCATCCCCCACGATCTGAAGGATCTTAACGAACCCAAGCAACCCAGATCCGATCGGATCTGCTCATAAAAAAACCCACCAATGCGAATCCTGCGTGCATCGAACGTAACAAACCCATGATTCTCTCCCTCCCTATCTTCATTCTTCTACTCATCTCTTTCTTCTTTATCAAGCCCAGCTTCCACTTCGACAACAGCAACTCCTCCCCTCCGCTGCTCACAGACCCATTCCCGACCCCGACAGCCACCGCCTTCACCACGTCTACTCGCTCAACCCACCGGAATCTCTCTGACACCCACGAACTCCCCATACCTTCAACACCCATACAAACCGCCAGCGGCTCCTACTGTCGCCATCGCCTCCTCAACTCATCACCACCCGACAACCCCTCGAAGCAATCGAGCCCCCAACACAATCTCCTCCGACCTCTACCCCTCACGGTCAGCTAGCACCCCCTTCTTCTTCCCCTCATGGAAACCACCCCCACGTCGACGAAACAAAACCCGAGCCCCTCTGCCGCTCACAAACTCCGATCCTTGGAACCCAAGCATCTCGACCTTGTCACATCGCCTCCCCTTTGACCTTCCTCCTCCCCCAAGCCGTTGCTTTCATCGGTAAACCCCGCAGCATCCCGTTATTCCCATCGCCTCAGCCCCATAACCATCCAATCACTAACCACGACCTCCACCTTTCGAAGACGACAACACCCACAGTTTCACCTTCGTCGCACGTCCCCGACAGCAGCTCTTCGACCCAAAACTCCGAGCTCCTCCTCCCGAAGTGAACACAACACCCCCTCCCAAGAGCGCATCTTCCCTCGAACCCAAACTCTCTCCGACGACTTCTCCCCATTGACATGAACTTCTCCTCCCTCTTCCCTTCCTTCATAAAACCAAAGCAGCGCCCTCGTCTCCCTCCCCAATCGAAGCTCTGCCCCATCGACAGCTGCGTCGCCACACAACTCTGATACCCACAACACCGTTCATTCTTCTTCTTCTTCTTTTCATCATAAAACCCAGCTCCGGACACTCCTCCGTCCCCTGAACACCTTCTCCTTCTTCGAGCCCCCAAGCTCGCAGCGCCTCGCTCCCCAATGCCTCACATCCTCCTCCCTCCAAGCCTAGCGATTTCATCGCCACCCTACCTCAGAGCAGCCATCCTCTCTTTGCCGTTCCCCGCCACCCAGACCTCCCAGTATCACCTCCGACCCAAACTCCGACCACCACCTCAACGCCACCAAACTCTCTTCGACAGTCCAACAGCTCCGCCACCCTCAACATGCAGATGCTGACAACGTCACCAAACCCCCAACAACTCCTTCTTCCTCCCCTCAACTCCGACCAGTTCCACGGCAACCTCCCTTCCTCAGTCACCTGCGACCAACCCCATCTTCATCTGTCATCGTTGCCAACGACTGTAGCAAGCCACATGGACGCCGCCACGCCCCTAGTCGAACACCCAGCCTCCGAGCCCCGTCGTAATGACACCGCCAATCGCCGTGCCGTAGCCTAGACCATCGTTGCCGCTGAATGGATCGTCGCTAGTCGCCGTCCACGTTGCCGTCTTCATCTGCGACCTCACGTGAGGAGTAAACCGAACGCATGTAAGTAATAATTAATAGCATGATGCGTTATTAATACCTATATATATGTTACACACACACACATTAAGTTAGTATGTTATGTTACTTATAGATTATTATGTCTTATCAGTAGGAATATCTATTATAACATGTCAGAATTATTATTATAATATTATATATAAAACATTTTTTTTGAATTTTTTTTTCAAAAATTCTTTTTTTGATGTTTAATCCATACAAATATATACCCCAGGGAAAATAATGGGTGAACCAGTTGGGCATTAGAGCACCCATCCACCCGTTACAAATTTAACGGTCTCAAAACGTGCGAATTTGATGAAATGCCTTGATCGAAGGCCAAATAACATTATTTCTCAACAATTATTTTTTGAGGAGGGTATAACAACATATAATGAGGGTGGAAAAAAGAATTTTTGAAAAAAAAATTTCAAAAAAAAACTAAAAACATTTTCGCACGGTGCGAAATGTTCTCATTTGAAAATTTTCATATATATATATATATATGACAAGTAACTAATCTTTATTTATAACAAAAGTATTTGTACAAATGAGGGGATCACTACATAGCACAACAGATAGAAGAGAGATAGGGGAGAGGGCACTAGCGCCGTCATCCTATACAGACTAATATCTACCGCAGCTAAGTAGCGTTCCAAAAATTCCTTATAAATTTACAGGATTGTCTAAACAACTTAGCCAGCATCCAAAAAGCCCCAGTTAGAGAAAGGCGTGCTATCTGCCACCTCATCCAGATTCAGGTCACGAAGAGATATAGTGACATCCGCAACAATGTCTTCAAACAGCTGTGTCTTACCCAAACTTTTGGACTCAAAAATACGTTTATTCTGCTGCTTCCAAATATGCCACACCATCGTCGCCAGCACTGCCCTTGCCAGCACCCCAACCGGCTCATTTATCCTATATCCGGATAGGATCAAGTCACATACACTTGATAGGCTGGTAGGGACTATACCCGTATATCTGAGTTTGAGGAGGCCTCTAGTAAGTATATATTTGGTGAATGAACATTCGAAGAAAAGATGTGTCACGCTTTCCTGGACATCATCATCACAAAGAACACAATTTTGATCCGTGATAATTCCCCACCTGAAAAGAGTATCCCTAGGTGGCAGCTTACCATGCAAAGCACGCAGGAGGGAGAGAGACAATTTTGGCACATGTTTGCTATACCAAACAATCCCATGGTAGGCAAAGTTCGGCTTGCACTCGCGGGTACCTCTCCATGCCGAATTGAAAGAGAATGCCGGCCCAGCACTCCATTTCCAGGCATCAACCAGATGGCCGAGACTAATGGGTTGAAGGTCCGGCATTAAACTTTGGATGTCAGGTGAATTTCTCCAAGTGCCCGTGCTCCAGTAGTCTGAAACCCGGATGGATTCGGCCCCAGGGGGCGGCTGCAGGAGGAGATGAAGGGGACCTTTGGGGTGCCAGTTATCAAACCAGAATGAGGTGGTAGTTCCATCTCCAACAGTACGTTTGATTAAGTCTTGGGAATAGCATCGGCATCTAAGCATATATTTCAACGTACCTGACTGGGAAGCCATTGGCCGGGTGCAATAAAATTTGGTGGCAGCTAGATGATGATGCCTTCTCATATGTGATGCCCATAGCCCTTGTGAACTAAGAAAACGCCAAGTAAGACGAATTCCGGAAGCGGCATTCAAGTCCTTCAGTTGCCTCAGACCAACTCCCCCTTCCCGCTTAGGAACACAAGAATCATTTCATGCCCAAATATTTAGTTTCCCCCATATGAATTTCCTGCAAGACGAATTAATGGATTTAATGACGGTAGAAGGAATGTAGTAAGATTGCATCCAGAAAGCCACCATGCCATAAATAATGCTACGGACCAATTCAATTTTTCCCGCTGTAGAGAGTAGAGAGGAAGACCACACAAGCAATCTCTTCTTACATTTATCAATCAACCTTCCATACATAGATGCTCTAGGGTATTTAGAAGAAAGGGGAAGTCCTAGGTAGATAGAGAATGAAGTTACCAATTTGATGCCAAGTGAAGAGGCCAGTCCTCTAGCATCACGAACCCCTTTACTGAAAATGGCAGAACTTTTATCCCAATTTATCTGCAGCCCCGTAAAAAGATGAAAGTTGTGTAGAACATCCTTAAGCCCTTCAATAGAGCGCGGCGTGGTCCGGTAAAAGACTAGGAGATCATCTGCGAACAACAGGTGAGAAATAGTCCCTACTCTTTTCAAAGGCTGTATAGAATGTGAGGATTCAGCCCTAGCCATCAGGAGAGAGAAAGCCTCCATAACCAACACAAAAAGGTAGGGGGAAATCGGATCTCCTTGTCGTAAACCTCTGTTGGAAGCAAAGAAGCCTTCAGGTGAACCCTCAATTAAGACAGAGAACCATGGCGAAGAGATGCATTCAGTGATCCAGCTAATAAATTGGTGATTAAACCCCATCTGGTGAAGTTGGAAATAAATAAATTATCTGTTGACACTGTCGAAGGCCTTTCGCAGGTCCAATTTGATGCATGTTCTGGCTCCCATGGGATTACTGAAGTCCCTAATCTGCTCATGGGCAATTAGCGTGCAATCTGCTAACAATCTGCCCTTAAGAAACGCCGCTTGATTGGGAGATACCAAGTCAGATATGACATGTTTCAGCCTGTTACATAAGACTTTACTAATAATTTTATATATGACATTACAGCAGGAAATAGGCCTATAATCACCCAATCCTGAAGCAGTAGAATTTTTCGAAACAAGTGTCAGAAAAGTACGATTGATATGATGGAG
This sequence comes from Scilla litardierei, assembly GCA_030789695.1. Taxonomy (NCBI): domain Eukaryota; kingdom Viridiplantae; phylum Streptophyta; class Magnoliopsida; order Asparagales; family Asparagaceae; genus Scilla; species Scilla litardierei. The sequence continues at coordinate 436,414,064 of CM061142.1, read as the reverse complement.
CATTCTTCCTGTTTCAAAAAAATATGAGACAGCGGAGATAACATCCTCCCCAATTACCTCCCAAGTCTGTTGGAAGAAATAAGCATTGTACCCATCAGGCCCAGGCGCTTTATCTTTCCCAATTTGAGGAACATCATTTTTAATCTCAGCCTCAGTAACCTGCCTATCCATCCAGTTAGAAGCTTCCTGAGTTAAGATACGCTTGGGGGAGAGTTTGGGGAATACATTCCAATAATCAGTCTGCGAATATAAATTCATATAGTAAGAAGAAGCTTCCTTACGAAAAGAGATTGGGTCATAGCTCCAATGCCCAGAAGCAGACATCAGATGGCTAAGATTGTTATGGCATTGTCTAGATTTCAGTGCTGCATAAAAAAATCTTGAATTCCTATCTCCCAGATTGAGCCAATTTTGTCTGCTCTTCTGTCTCAGTTATTCCTCCTCTAAACCAAGAGCCTTGGCTAATTTAAAAGAGGCCAACTTTTCCCTCTCTTGTAACTGTGGATCAAAGGTAATATTAGGGTGATTTTGCAATGATTCCAGTATGGTGCGACAGGAAGCAACATTCATCATCTCCCTATTCGAGGAAGCCCAGGCCTTGAGTTTAAACTTCAGATTTTTGAGGTTAGCCGCCAGCTTTTGCAATGGGGAACCATAGCATCCAAGACCCCAGTTTCTTTGTACAAGCTCATTAAAACCTGGATAGTTGACCCAAGCATTATAAAATCTAAAAGGTTTGGGGAATGAGGGTACCTTAGGTTGAGGCCAAACTAGTAATCCAGCATGGTCACTAGTTCCAGCGGCAGTGTATTCGTAATAGGAATGCGGCAAACAATGGACCCAACTTAAATTGCCAAAGACTAGAATGGACAAACAATATATAATCAGTAGGTGTATACAAGTATAATGTGTAAGTCATAATGCTACAGTAACTAGCTATTATATATTATCATACTCCAATGGCAAAAAGTATAGAATAAAGAGTGTTCATGCTCAAATAAGCTATAAAATTGATTTTACTAATAATTTAGAGAAATAAAAATAAAAATTAGAAAGAAAAGCCATCTTATATGTATCTAAATGAAAACAATATTCCAAAAAAAAACTCTTCTATTTAGGATCGCAATGTGAAAATAATCTTAGATTTCTCAATTTATTTATTGTACCAAGAATTTAGTGGGTCAGGTTCCTGTTGGCAGTTGAAGCTAAACATATGGAAAGATGGTGATCTTTCCTGATGCATGGAATGATATCAGAATCTAGTTGGCTCATGAAGAAACTGGGAACAAATGGAGGGACTTGAAAGAGGGGTGGAGGCTTGGGTCCATGGGAAGGACTTGGACAAAATTCTTTTCTTCTTCTTTTTTATCTTTTTTTATTTAGTCATGTTAAAAGATGTTATATCATCGTCTTTAACATGCCATTTAAAATCAAAAACTGTAAATTAAACGATAATTGCAAGTGGATGGGACATATTGGGTTGAATTGCAGACTATGTTGGTAAATAAATATTGTAGGGTGGAGTAAATGAAGCTCGATCCTATTTGGTAAATAACTATAGAATGTCGGTATGCTTCTACTTTGGTTTCTTATCACACTTGATTAATGACAAATATGCAATTTAATTATAATTCGATAATAGATGTATGAAATGCAAATTCTAAAACCTTTTTTTGGATACATTTTCTAATTTTTTTTTTAAATTTGTGCTTTTTCTGCAACGTTTTATAAAAGTTGTAGTATAGTTTTAAACAACTATTTAAACTAGTTGTAATAGAAGTTTTTACAACCTTTTTTAAAAGTTGTAATAGCAGTTTATACAACGTTTAAAAAAGTTGTAATATCTCTTTACCACAACCTTTTATAAACGTTATAATACTAGTTTGCACAACTTTTAAAAAAGTTGTAATATCTCTTTACAACAACCTTTTATAAAAGTTGTAATCCTAGTTTACACAACTTTTTAAAAAAAGTTGTAATATTGCTTTACACAACCTTTTATAAACGGTGTAATAAAAGTTTACACAACGTTTACTAAAAGTTGTAATATCTTTATTCACAACCTTCTCTAAACGTTGTAATAGAAGTTTACACAATGTTTCAAAAAAGTTGTAATATTTATCTATTACAACTTTTTCTTACAACATGCAAAAAAAGTGGTCGAAGGAGCCGACCCTATTACAACTTCGCATATTACAACGTTTGTTAAAAAGTTGTCTTACCCCTATTACAACCTTTTTTAGAAGTTGTCAATGACCATTTTTGTTGTAGTGTAGGATAATAAGCATATGTATGTAAACAATTAGATTATAACCTATAAGCAGTTCATCTATAAGTAAACTTAATAATATTTTATTACGATGTTTAGCTTAATGTTAAATCTTAAGGATGCCGATTAACGAGACTCTTGTTACGATCGCTTGGATACCCACCGGCGCTCCTAGGCAAGTATTTTATTGTAAATGAATTGCAAAACTAAACTTCCCAACATTAATATATGCTGAATTCTGTTATTAATGCGCATGTAGACTTTAGAACTGATTTGCATGCTTCCTCTTTAATAGTTGCTTTCGAATGAATGGACATGTAAATATGAAGTCGTTACCAGGAACAATTGTTATGTGTCTGCTAACAAACCAAACCAAACTGGACAGTGGGTATGACATAACCCTCAAAATACATATGTGACACCATCGAATACAGATGGGATGAACCTAGTCGAAGACTAGAATGGACACTTGGTCGGGGTTGGTTCATGTAGTAGGGTTTGTAAGTGTGTCTTGAGCACTATATGGCTACCTCCATAACCACACTAATGGAGGCAAGCATCTTGACCATTTTCCAGCTTAGGAATGGCAAGAAGGCGTCACGGTAAACCCTCGATGATTGGGTGCATCAAGAACATTTTACCTACCCCGACATGGACTTACACACGAGCACAAACAAGTAACTGAAAGTACTCAACTTACAACTGTGTTTAATTCCTTTAAAAAGCATATCATATGTTAATTGGTGTAGCATGCTCATATTTAAGTTATGTACTCGTTCCCTCATTTAGAAAGCAAAAATATATTAGCTGTTGATGAACCTTATGCCTTTACTTTCAACATATTCTCATTTTCGGCTATGCACCTGTTCCGATATGTTCTAACATTCTTATTTCCTTAAATTGCAAGTTAATGCTTTCTTTTGCTATAAAATCTTGCCGAGCCTTTTCGCTGACATATATTTCAATGAAGATATGAAATATATGTTAGGTTCAGAGACGGAGTATAGCGAGGACCCCAACTTCGAGGATCCGCACCAGGAGGCAGGTCCTTCGGACTAGAGTTGCAAAGACGCTGAGATTCTTCCTGCTGAGGACTAGATTATTGTTATTGTCTCCATTTACTTAGTTTTATTTATTATCACAGGTGTGTTGCGTATGTAATAAAATATACGGCCATGCTAGGCCTAACTTATTTGTGTACTTGCTTTTGAACTCTGGGCAGAGTTGTAATAAATATCTGTGTTGTTTCTGAATAATGCGGTTGCAAGGACCTGGTTGTTATATATTGTGCTTAAGTTGAAGAAGAAAGAAAAAATAAGTACTTCTTCTTTGCTTTAAGCACATACAGAACCGCTCACGTTCTCGCTCCCAAGTACAATGGGAAGCGGGGCATGCAATGCGGCTCGAGACGCAGTTCGGCTTGAGAGAAGCGGCGCGGGGCCAAAGAAGTGTTGCGAAAAACAACGCTTCGTATTCTGCGGAAACGAAGTGAAAGGTATGTAGTTTAAATTATTCATGCGTTTATAATTGCACATGTTAGATCGATCTATCCTTAGGGGTTTGTCGGACCCAACACCAGGATAGTATAGATTTTGGCTTTATTTGATATCTTTAGGGTAATTGCACATGTTAGATTTTGGCGTTTATAATTTCTGTAGGGTTGTTCTTAAAATAGTTTTAAGATAATTTTTCCGTTACTTTATTTGATATCTTCGTCTGACCGACTTAGGCCGGACGTCGATTTTATTGTCCTAAGGACCCAGAAAACCCAACAGTGGTATCAGAGCCATACCTACATGATCTATGTTTTGCAATTATAAAATGTATGTGATACAACATGTTTCTCCATCAGATGGAGGTTTGACTTAAACTATTAAAATTGTCGTTTTCTAATGCAATGGTTTTATTTTCGAAAATTGTTTTTGAAAATTAGATTTAATTTTTAAAATCATGTGATAATTTTAAAATTTAGATCTGTATAATTATTTGATAATTATTGATGTAACTTAAACTTATACGATAAATTTTAAGTTGCATGTTTAGCAAGAAAATTTTATGAGATTAATTTCAATTGCTTTGCTATCATGCTAAATTGTTTTGTTAATATTTTTAATGGTTATATTAGTTAATTTTTGATTATGTGATAATTCAAGAAAAACTATTAGGATAGCCATTAAAACCTTTCAGAAAATTATGAGTAATTTTTGGACATGCTATGATTTAAAATGTAGCAACAAATTAAACTCCTAATACATGATTAGGGTAGCACTCTCCCATAATTATTATTTTTATTGTTCTAATAATAATTTTAAACAAAAGGCTATGATTTAAATTGTTGCAACTTGAATTTTTAAATGCCTAATACATGATTAGGATAGCAAGTTAAAAATCCTTATAGTTGATAAGGACATTAATAAAAGTTATTAACCAATCCTAATACTTCCAAATTTTAGGATTTAACTAGTTGATAGGATTAACTAGTTTTAATGAAGCCAATTCTAATCGATGGCACACATATGAATAATAACTTTTCTTTAATGGACCATGATCCGGTCTAGTGTTTTTTGACTAATATTGTGGATCACCCAGCTCGACTGGGGATAGTGATCCTGGCCTAGCCAAATCCCTGGCCGTGTTCCGCTGGACCGCAAGGATGTGAATTATGATTATGTGACACCGTCGATTATATCAAGTCAATTACGTTAAAAATCTTCTTCAAGGTTAGCCGTAGCCCTTCTTGTTTTTGGATTAGGGGATTAAAAGACGCATGTCATGGTTGTTGAGTCTCCTCAAGCTATGACATGGTCTCTTTTAGAAATCGACTCCATCATACATGAGATGTAGTCTGGTAGTAACCCAAACCGCTGTGTCGGGTCTCCTTGAGTATCGGTGTAAGTTAATATTAGACATGAAAATAAGGGTTCGACTAGGCTAGTCATTATGGTTTGTTGCGTCTCCTCAAGATCATAAGTGATTAGGGGTAAAAACCAATATGGAGTCACATGTGATGTGATTGATAAATGTGATTGTCTACCAACTGTAGAGTTGATCAACTTGTTGAGTCTCCTCAAGGTTGTGAAGCTTAGGGTGGTTGGGTCTCTAACCCATTAAATAACAAGTATCGAAATGAGGATCTCGATCATAAAGATGATCGCAGAAATAGTGGGAGGATATAGTTGAATAAAAACCATTTTAACTATATTTAAAAATCATGAATATATGCTAAACTAGGGCAATTCTATGTTTTACCAAAGTTGAATCCAAATCATAATATCCTTAAAAGAAATAAGTCAACTGGACAAAATAATTAGTTGAGGAATATTTGATAAACCAAACTATATTCTCACTGATATTAAAAATGTCCTTCCTAGCACCGAGTTAAGGACAATGATTTCCTTAAGCCCTAAAGTCTAACACAATAAAAACACGCTACTTAACACTCGCCTCTGCGAGCAAGGGAAGCTTGAACATACTGATGTTTAAAGCATGTTTCTCCGTACAACTTGTTGAGTCTTCTCAAGTTTGTATGGAAAACAATTCCAATCCGCAAGATTGGAAACTTTAATCAAACCGTTTGACTCGAAGATGAGTGTAAGAGCAGTGCAAGACAATGTATCCAAATTAGTTCTTGAGACGAGTAATTTGTTGAGTCTCCTCAAGGTTGTAAAGCTCAAGTGTTTGGATGCATGTGATGCTTGCACAGCTAATATTTGTGTTAGGACATGAAATGTCTAAATATGATTTAGAAAGGAAAAGGCACTAAGGAAAATTCATTGAGAAAGAATGTTTGGTCTAGCATGGAAAAAGGCATAGTAAGATGAACTGAAAATAGGACATGTTTGATGTCTGAAATTTCAGAATAACTATTATACAAAGACAGTCTCATATATTGGCTAATGAACAAAAGTTGTCTTTAGGACATATGGGACGTATATCACACTTGGCGAATGTCGTCACATTGCTTTAGATGAAATGTTTTGATGTGATATTTTTGTAAAATGATGATGTATTAAATGTTAATACATAAACACGCAAGTTAGTAGCAAATCTTATATGGCAAAATAGACTAGGCCATACCAAAGAGACCAAGTTTCACAAGTCACATAAAGAGGGGTCTGACCTATCGTATTATGAGTGGAAAGACACTTGTGAATCTTGTCTCAAAAGTATGATGGCCGAAATTCCATCTGTAAGACAGTGGGAGAATAAGTTGGTGAACTCATAGTCTCGTACATACAGATGTACCCGGACCCAAGGCTACATAGGCCAAGATAAGGAGTTCTTATTTTATTACGACACGTGTTCTTGATGAAACACAAGTCTGATAAAATAGAGGACACAATTACAGAAGTGTTTGAACTGATTCGATCGGATCGAAGAGTCGAATACTTAGCTATGTAATTCTTGCGTAACTAAAAGATAATGAGATTTTCTCTTAGGTCAAGTCTTTTAACACATCGGTGTGTTAGAGAGCGTACTCTGTTAGACTTAGTGCAATATATGGCTAATGACTCTAAGTTACAATCCTCGTTCTGGGTTAAAACCCAGATAATAATGCCTATGTATTTGATAAGGTAACGTTAGAACCCTATAAACATAATATTCCTCAAATTAATCGTTAGGAAGTCACAAGGATTACTCGAGTCTCATGAGAAGATAAGCCGAGTAAAACATCATAGTTGATGATGAATTAGTCAACTTCCAGCATTCCATTCGGAGCAGGGACTCTAATTAATAACTTGATGCAATCCGAAAGAGGGTCCTTGCACGTAAATAAGATATGGACCTTAGTTTACGTGCCCAAGGAAATTGTTTCCTTTGGCTGCAAGTTAATCTTCGAGTCTAGAAGATTGGTGCAGAAGGAAAATAGTAAAGTACAACTTATGTTGGTTGAGAACGGTTATCATCCTAATTCCTATAAACAGATTATAATGAAACTGTCTCGCCAGCAAATGTGTATAGATCTACTCGGACCGAACTCGATGTAAATGCTCGTGATGACCATGAAAATTGGAGTGTTCATGTATAGTCTGTTTTCTAAATATGATTTAGAAGAACCAACTTATATGAATCGGCCAGAAAGTTTTCAAGGTCAGTGGGAGAGAATAAAAAAACATGCGAGGCATCAAGGAGCCGGAACATATGTTTTGACAAAGTGGTCAAAGAGTTTGACACTTTATCCGAAATGATTATGAACCGTCTAAATGACCAGTAACTTATTTGGATTATTCTTGTAAGGTACGATGAGCTGGATGAGATCCAGGCAAGACATTAATTATGGATTCCAAGAGACCAATGAAATTATTTGGATGAGATTCAAATGTGTGGTCTGACATGAACATAGAAAACTCTTAAAGTCTATACAATAGACGTTTTAGAAAATCCACTCACAAAGACTCTACCACATGAAGTCTGGAAAGACTTATGTGTAAATGCAGCATGAGATACCGGGATAAATGGGCCTGAGTGCAAGTGAGAGATGTTGAGAGATGGGTATGCACTCGAGGCAAATTCATCCCTGTGTATATGTACAAACGTCTTATTCAAAGTAACATTAAGTTGTTTGGTAAGAATTTATCTAAGTTTAATAATAATGTAGTCTTCATTAGAACTTAGGTATAGTCCTGAGACTTAATGCGAGGTCAAATATGTATTAAGATGTAGATCTCGGTCATATAGCAGTATTTAACCGATTATAGCATAGGTGTAAAAATGTTCATGGTCGTGGATGTTTCGAGAAATGGATATCGATACATTGGATAGACCATTGTGTCTTAGTCTTCACCATGTAATTGTGACGATGATCTCATGGTCATTTGACATGGAAAAGTCGAAGACAAGACACATGTGCTCATTGGAGAATGAGTTCACTGAACGACCCAACAAGATTTATCGTACGGTTTATGTTGACCAATCTGTCAACGACAACTCTTAGTGATGATATGCAAGTTGGTCTTTTGACTTGAGGTCATTCTACGAACTTGTGCATGAACAGTGTCACTTAGATCACTGATCTAGTCTCGGGAAAGCCCCGTTGGTTTTTGGTTGGGTGACATTTGAAGTGTGCGAGGAGAGTAATGACCAAGATACGATTCGTCTCTCCCGATCAAAGGGAGTTAGTGTCGCACGTGTTAGTTCGATTTTTAGTAAAAACTATGGCCAGCGTATGTTGGAAGAAGTCCAACATTACTTGACTAAAGATCAATGGAGACTAACCAAGTTCAAGCTAGTATGGTTGCAATTGACTATACCCTATACTTGACTAAGCGGCATAGTTTTGATGAAGAGACTAAAACTGCGATATTCATCACGGATACAGTCAGGTGGTCCCTGTTGGTATCAATGATCTATGAACTTAGTGTTTGATGATAACAAACACGTGTTAACGTTTTTAACGTGTGTGCTAAGTTTTTCAGGAAAGGCAAAGGTTGGAGAGACTCATTGTGAGACGTGGCCAATATGATGGGAAGAAGGCGATACTCTACCTAGTTGGTTCATATCTACTAGAGCCCATTCTTAGACTCAACCAACCCAAGTCCAAATTTTCAACTCCATTGCAAATCGTCCTTTCAGTAGGATTCCTCATGATGCAACTAAATCCTAGCCGTTGGATTCCTTGCCGCACTCATCTCTAACCATTTGATCACATCTTATCGCACCCATCCAAAACCTTCTCGTATATAACCCAACATCAAAATAGGGTATGGAGAGTAGGCGGCCAAAACTCACAGAAGCAAAAAAGAAATCCCAATGCCGTGACCTATTGATTGCCACAAGGCCGAAATCCCTCAAGATTTTTTATCAAGAGCTGGCCGAAAAAAAAATCAATCCCATATATCTCTTCAAAAACCTAAAGGAATCACACACAAAAAAGAGGGTAAGGCAGCCGCAAAAAAAATTGAGAGGAAGAGGGAGCCGCAAGTTTTTTCCAAGAGATCTTAATGCACTCTTCTTAAAATCCCAAGATTCCTCTGCAAATCAACAGCCGAATTATTTTTTTCTCTCGAAAAAATTTCCCACAACTTCAATCAAAGAGGGGGTCTTTAGAGAGCCGCAGAACAGAGGAGAGCCACACTTCAACATCTTCAAAAAAGGGCAGTTAGAAGCAGACATCCGCATGATATTATTTTCTCCCCTTTAAAAATTAAGAAGAGAGCATAAGCCGAAATCTTGAAGAGCTGATGCCGCAACGTTGAACTCCAAGACTGCCACAAGAAATTACATGCAGCAACTTGCTGATTGTGGGGACTAGGGACTACTACTTGTAAGAACTGATCTGACCACGCGCTGAATGACAGAGACATCAACACCGTCACAACTGAGCGATTCTAAACTCTAAACTTTATTTAATTTATGATTGTGGTGTTGTGATCTTTGTAGAACTATATTATTATTATTTTTGGGTCTTGTCTGGGGGTGCTAGATAAGTGGGACTTGACTAGTTGGGAATAGTCAAGTGAGAGCTTATACTATTATTAGTTTTGTTTCGCACTGTGCAAAGTGCAGGTGCTGAGAGATAGGTTAGTGTAGAGCAGGTTCTCTTGCTACAGGTCGTACCTGTGACACTTGGAGAGTGTGGGTACTGAAGGCCAGGTGAGTGTTGAGAGGTGTTCTAGCTACAGGCTGTGCCTTACATTATTAATATAGTATTTGCTTTCAGGGCTGGACGTAGGTCGTGGGTGCGACCGAACCAGGGTATATCGCCTGTGCATTCTGTGATTGCTTTTATATACTCTGCGTCTGATTGATTGTGCTATAACTGCATGTGATTTCTCGTGGGTTGCACGAGAATTTTTATAAGCATATTCACCCCCAGGCTTAGATCCAGATCCAACAAGTGGTATCAGAGTTAGTTTTTAGAATCTAGCCTATACTGACCATGGATTCCCTAGACTATGCTTTTGCTGAAGGTCAGTCTATTTCATGACCCCCTAGATTTAATGGAATAGATTATGCTTATTGGAAATCTAGAATGAAAATGTACTTATGTGCAGTTGATTATAATATATGGAGTATTGTTGATAAATGTTATAGTCCTCCCATGATTAAAAATGAAACTATTGATATGTTGAAACCTGAAGATAAATGGGATGCCAATGATAAAAACAATTCTCCTTAAATAATAAAGCCATGAATGCGCTCATATGTTCTTTAGAGTCTTAGACAAATCTGAATTTAATCGTATCTCACATTGTCTAACTGCGCAGGAAATATGGCATACGCTGGAGGTGACGCATGAAGGAACGTCACAAGTTAAGGAATCCAGACTTGCGCTGTTGAGTATAGAGTATGAAAGTTTCCGCATGCTGCCATCTGAATCTGTTAAGGAGATGTTCGCGAGATTCACGGACATCGTATATAAATCCTGCTCTCTCGGTAAGCCCTACTCTACCCTTGAACAGGTTAGGAAGATCTTAAGGGCGCTGCCAAGCTCATTCAGGCTGAAAGTCACCGCCATCCAAGAAGCAAAGGTTCTATCTCAGTTGAAGGTGGAGGACTTAATAGGAAACTTGATGTCTCATGAGCTTGAGTTGCAAAGTGTAGAGGCTAGAGAGAATCCTGAGGAGAAGGAAAAAATCTCCAAAGCCACTAGCTCTGAAAGCTAGTGAAGATGAAGATGATGAGGAGATGGCGCTAATGGTCAGAAACTTCAGAAAATTCATCAGAACTCCTCACGGAAGAGCAGAAATGAAAAACAGGTTTAATCGTTCCAATAATTTTAATTCGGCTAAAAATTCTTCTGAGCAGATTGCTACTGACCATGTCATATGTTTTAAATGCAATGCAACAGGAGAGGCCATTATATGAAGCATTGTAAACAAGAGACCGCTCAAGTTGCTAAAGAAAAAGGAAAAGCGAAAATGATTACATGGGACATGGACAACGAAGCTGAAAATGAAGAGGAGGAGAATTTAGCTTTCACATCCTTCTGCTTAATGGGAGAATTGGATGAGGTAACTTCTTGCACTAATAAAAGAGTTGATCTTAAAAATTTATGCAAAGAAATGCAAGCTGAACTTGATGGACAACGATGTATTTTTGATGATATGCAAGATGTTATTGTGAACCTAGAATCTGAGTTAGAAGGTTACAAAAAGTCTAATGGTGAATTACAAATAGAAAATTGTGACATGTTTCATGAAACAAATGATTTGAATGAAAAACTTCTTGATTGTAATTCTACCATTGCTTTGTTAAAAAATGAAAAATCTAGGTTCCGTGAAAATACTAATTGTCTTTCTTGCCCTTCCTTTTTAAATGACATCATCATGTTAAAACAAGATTTATTTAAGGTCGAAGCTGAAAAAGATTGTGAGATTAAAGAGCTTAATAATAAATTATGCATGTTGAATAACGAGCTTAAAAAGAAAATGGATGATTTTAAAATGAAGGAAGAGGACACCACGATAGCATTTATAAGTAAATGTACTTTCCTTATAAACGAAAATACTCATTTGAAATCCAAAGTCGCTAGTCTCTTTGATTCATTAAAGGAATTCATGAATGATTTTCATATCTATGTAGAAATTGGTGTATTACTTCTTTTGCCACATGCGCATGTTCATCTTTCTAAATATTCATGGCATATTCAATGAATGAAAATAACTTGAATTCTACACCTCCTATTTCACTTCCACATGTATTATTATTGTTGCACATTTGGAGATATCGTTTATGAAGTATGGAAAGTGAATGTAGGAGGAAAACTTAACTGAAAATCTAAGGATATGATTTATCTTGCCATGGATAAAAATTGAGCATTAAAAAATTGGTACTACAAGTATAAAAATGAAAAAGAAGGCTAATTGCTCCGTATGGAAAATAGATACAATCCTTGGCAACGGTATTACCCACGAGTATCCAACATAAGATTTATGGGTAAACTTTAGCGTTGGTGTATTTACTCGTCAAGCAATGTCACCCCCACATCTAAGAGTCCTTATAGGCTATGTTTTGGGTTGTGGTATCTTGAACTCATTTTTAATGAGATGGGAAAAATCAATCCTAGGTGATAGAACATTATATGGAAAATGTGGATTGGTTTTGGTTGCTTTCTTAATGATTCTCCCTCTGTGCTTCAATTTTAATCATCACACGTACACGTTGGTGTTGAAGTCTTAGTTGTTTCATTTCATTGGATCTTGACTTGATTATTCTATGATTGTATACATGCAATTGTTGTTATTGGCTTATAATGCTCTTTTGTCGCATGGTATATGTTTTTGAGTTCCTGTTTCGACTTTTGCTGATAATAAAGGGGGAGAAAAATTTGGGAAAAATTTGATATTAATGCACGTGAAAATATGATTGTTTGATTAAGATATGATTGTTTGATTAAGGGGGAACATTAATGAATATTTGGGAAGCACTAAAATAAGGGGATCATGATTATTGATAAACTTACACATCATTGTTCGCACATCATTTCATCTCATTGCATGTCATCCATTATCGTCACACTTTCACACACTCTATTTGGAAACTTAATGCTCAAATCTTATACTTAGTTTGTTATCATCAAAAGGGGAAGATTGTTGGTCGATCTATGAACTTCGTGTTTGATGATAACAAACACGTATTGATGTTTTTAACGTGTGTGCTAAGTTTTTCAGGAAAGGCAAAGGTTGGAGAGACTCATTGTGAGACGTGTCCAATATGATGGGAAGAAGGCGATACTCTACCTGGTTGGTTCATATCTACTAGAGCCCATTCTTAGACTCAACCAACCCAAGTCCAAATTTTCAACTCCATTGCAAATCGTCCTTTAAGTAGGATTCCTCATGATGCAACTAAATCCTAGCCGTTGGATTCCTTGCCGCACTCATCTTTAACCATTTGATCACATCTTATCGCACCCATCCAAAACCCTCTCGTATATAACCCAACATCAAAATAGGGTGGGGAGAGTAGGCGGCCAAAACTCACAGAAGCAAAAAAGAAATCCCAATGCCGTGACCTATTTCCACATGGCCGAAATCCCTCAAGATTTTTTATCAAGAGCTGGCTGAAAAAAAAATCAATCCCATATAGCTCTTCAAAAACCTAAAGGAATCATGCACAAAAAAGAGGGTAAGGCAGCCGCAAAAAAATTGAGAGGAAGAGGGAGCAGCAAGTTTTTTCCAAGAGTTCTTAATGCACTCTTCTTAAAATCCCAAGATTCCTCTGCAAATCAACAGCTGAATTATTTTTTCTCTTGGAAAAATTTCTCACAACTTCAATCAAAGAGGGGGTCTTTAGAGAGCCGCAGAACAAAGGAGAGCCGCAATTCAACATAATCAAAAAAGGGCAGTTAGAAGCAGACAGCCGCATAATATTATTTTCTCCCCTTTGAAAATTAAGAAGAGAGCACAAGCCGAAATCTTGAAGAGTTGATGCCGCAACATTGAACTCCAAGACTGCCGCAAGAAATTACATGCAGCAACTTGCTGATTGAGGGGACTAGGGACTACTACTTGTCAGATCTGATCTGACCATGCGCTGAACGACAGAGACATCATCGCCGTCACAACTGAGCGATTCTAAACTCTAAACTTTATTTAATTTGTGATTGTGGTGTTGTGATCTTTGTAGAACTAATTTATTATTATTTTTGGGTCTTGTCTGGGGGGTGCTAGATAAGAGGGACTTGACTAGTTGGGACTAGTCAAGTGAGAGCTTATACTATTATTAGTTTTGTTTCACACTATGCGAAGTGCAGGTGCTGAGAGCTAGGTTAGTGTAGAGCAGGTTCTCTTGTTACAGGTCATACCAGTGACACTTGGAGAGTGTGGATACTAAAGGCCAGGTGAGTGTTGAGTGGTATTCTAGCTACAGGCTGTACCTTACATTATTAATATAGTATTTGCTTTCGGAGCTAGACGTAGGTCATGGGTGCGACCGAACCAGGGTATATCACCTGTGCATTCTGTGATTGCTTTTCTATACTCTGCATCTGATTGATTGTGCAATAACTGCGTGTGATTTCTCGTGGGTTGCACGAGAATTTTTATAAGCATATTCACCCCCCACTAGGCTTAGATCCAGATCCAATAGTCCCGATAATACTCATGTCAATGAGTCAACCACATAAGTATGATATCGAAACAGGGACGTCACCTGTTGCTCTGGTCTCTGCCATCTGGGGTTTCGATCCCCACCTGTAGTGGGTTCAGGCTGTAGGGTCTCACACAGAGAGACCTTCGTCAAGTAATATGTAGAAATTAGAGAGAATATGCATTTGATGCAAGGGACAGAAAACTGCAACGAGTTTGCAGTTAGTTTGTGGACTCAGGATAAATGATACTGAGTGCAAATGGTAGATGTTGAGGGATGTATGCCCTCAGTTCATTTGTATTTGATGTAAATGATTTTTATAATAGATGTGGGAATTTTGCATATGAAGCAAAGGAAATTAAATGTGTCATAAAATTTTTACGTGCATATTTAATATAGTAAATGCATGGAAAGTGTTACCGGGATGCCAGGATCGTCCCCGTATAAACACATGTTCAAACCGCGTTAAAAACAGACTCCAAACGCACAGAATATAGCCAAAACAAGCCTAAGAAGCCCATAAAGGGCATTGCGGTCCGGGCCCGCACCCACGGGCGCCCAACCCACGGGTCGCCCAGCCTGTAAGGTAGGCAGGCACGCACCCACGCCCGCCAGGCAGGTCCCGCCTGCTTGATGCAGGCAGCGCCCCGCCCGCATGCACACGGGCTCGGGCGCGTGCTCAGCACGCGCCCGCGTGCTGTGCACGTGCTAGGCTGGGTGCGTTTCACGCCCCGCTTCCCATTAAGCTTGGGAGCAAGGATGTGAACAGGTCTGCATGTGCAAGCAAGGAGGAGGTACTTTTGCTTTTCTTTCCTATCTGACTTAACACAATAAGCATCTGTGTGAAATCCCGCAGGTTCTTGCTTGCATTACTCAAAAACAACACAGATAAGTAAAATATTATTACAATCTCAAACGTCTCAACGGAATTGCAACAAATGGAGAAAAGAAGAGTATGTCTTATGACCCGTACAACAATGAAAAGAAGTACAATAGTGGTTCACTAGTCAACAACTCTTGGTCCATTGGTTCAGCTATCTCAACTAGTCCTCCTCGTGCTAAAGCTCAGGATCTGACATACATCTAAAAACATGAATGTATGTCATCATGGGTCTGCAAGTAGAGGTCAAAAACCCAAGGCAAGATATACAAATTTATACTGAATTTGAGAGGCATTAATAATTTAAAAGACAACAAGTTTAAACATGCTGATTAAAAATGGAATAAAGTAAAATACTCCTACCATGCAGTTCTAGGCAAAAGTAAAGTGAGCAGTTATGACTTGGCAGTTATAACGAATTAAAAATAAGCACTATAAACATGGCAATCTTATTGTGGGAGCAAGTGACAACGATATTACAATTACAATGCAATGCTTTCTATCAGGCATAGGGTTCTGACCTTTAGGTCGTGATGAGTGAGTCGTTCTTCACACGGGGCTTACCGTGATTGGTGCTAACCCACCGCTGCGGATGGTGCCCTTGAAGAGAGTACCCTTTCATATGCCTAGTGGCCGCTCAACCCTAACCCCACCCAAAAATGTTGTGCTGGACACGAGCCAGGCGCTAAACCGACATGTACTGGAACACGAGCCAGACTAGTCATATGTGACCCTATTGGAACACGAGCCAGACCAGTCACACATGACTGACGGAGTAGCCATATTACAAGCACGAATTTGTCAACTCACATGACATTACGAAAGTCATGATTTCGCCTTCGAGGCGCACGATTTCACGATGTCACACATTTGTTAATTATTCCAAGACATGCAGCAATTAAATAATGTCGTCATTTATTTTTATACACAATTTTTCATGATTAGAGGAGTGTCGAGCAACATTCACAATAATTTAACAAAAGTGCTGAATATGAGAATTTAACGAACATGTCACGGAAACTAATTTTCTTTGTTATTGCTCTAAACTAAGGTATATCAAGTTATATGCCATTGGGTCACAGTTTTAATCACGGATGTCATGGTAGTAATTTCACGCGTCATTTCACGTGTAGTTTTTGAGTTATACAACTTTACATGCAAAAGACCAAATGAGTATCTACCTTTAAAAATTCAATATAAATTGTACACTTGCCTGATTTCAGCGATTTTAGTGTCGCTGAGTTCGTCTTGACGGGTACTACAAAATGGTATGTCTGGTTCTTTGTTTTGGTAAAACATATCACTGAATTAGATCTATCGCGAGATAAGCACAATATTAAAATAACTTCTAAATTGGGCTCGTCTGATTTTATTGGGTTCTCTGGCTAGGGTGATGTTTATATTGTGTCATACTAACGTGATACGCCTTATTTCATTCTGATATTATCTAACACCAAGCTGCTAAAATTAATGCTAACCAGTTAATTAATATTAACAACCTATTAACACTAACCTAATACTAGTTAATGGTAGGGTTAACATAAGGTTAATATTATATTAAATGGTGCCACCAACATGCAACTACCCTAACAAATTAATACCTCAATTCTCTCTCTCTCTCTCTCTAACTCTCTCTGACTTTCTCTTTAACTCTTCTCTCTGTCCTTCTTCTCTTCTACTCTTATCTTCTTTCTGTTATTAATTATAGGCTGTCACTCTCCTCTCCTCTCTCTTATACTGTCCTTTTCTTTTTATCTTTCTGTTCTTTTTTTCATTTCGATTGCAGCATGAAGCTCACGCACAAGAGGAGGGAAGGGAACACTCACGCAAAGGCGAGAGAGGCGATGCACACACGGAAGAGGAGGCCGCCGGTGACAGCTTCGGCAGTGGGCGGCGCTCTCCGGCGTCTGCGCATGCGTGCAAGAGTCTCTCGACGGTGGCGCTGTTGGCCGGCGTACGGTGGCAGGAGAAGGGGGCCGGCCTTCAACAGAGATGGGAAGAGTGGAGAAGGATGTAGAGGGTTTGATTTTTTTTGAAATTGTAAGAATCTGAAGTTTATTTCAGATTTGATTTTATTTTCCTCTTCTTGATTCTTGATTTTCTGATTTCAAAAATCAGTTGGGGTTTGATTGGGAATTTGATTTTTTTGATATGGGGCTGATTTGTTTCTGGTCTTGAAAAATTGGTGGGAGGATTTGATTTTGGGAAGATTTGTTTGATCGGGTTTGAAATGCTTGGGGGAGGATTTTGCAGCAGATGGAATGGTGCAGTGGAGTGTTTGCAGGAATGAAGACGGTGATGATCCTTAAGAGGATATCAGCAGGGGACAGGGTCATGTATTAGTCAAGCAATTTAATTAAGTCAGGTTTCTGATGAAGAGACGTGTGTGTTTGATTAATCGGGAAATTAATGCTAACTTGACTAATTTTTTAGGGGGGGGGGAGGAACCTAGTATACGAAACGTGTTACACTCTCTGATCCTTTTTATAAAAAATAAAATGTGAAAGGTAAGTTGTATTAAGATAAGAGGTTAAAGTAATTAAGTAATTAAGTATATTTAAGTGTAATTAGTAAGATAGATAAAGTAATTTGTAAAAGCTGAAAGTGATTAGCAAATTGTAATTTAGTAAAATAATTAAATTTAAACTGATAGTTAATTAATGATGATACGGTAAAAACGAAAAACAGAGACGCGCTCGCTTCGACTCGTGGCAAAGAACGCACAGACAAAAAATAATACAGATGACTGAAATAAAATACCAGCATGCACGATCTCAAACACGTCTAAAAATACAGGCAGTTACATTCTACCCACCTTAAGAAAAATTCTGTCCTCGGAATTCTTATCAACCAATGAGCAGGAAACAAGTATGGATAACGCTCTCGTATCTCATCTTCTCTCTCCCAGGTGAATTCTCCTGGCGAGTTGTATTGCCACTCTAACAAGATCGACAGTCGTGTTGCCTGTCAAGAATCTACCCGGCAGTTGGTCATGTTTGGTTTAGGGTTTGTTAAAAAGAAACATTTGTTCTTAATGAATTTGATTAGGGGAAATTAAGGCTAATTTTATTGAGGGAAATTTTTGAAAAGAAGACATTGATAGAGGAGGAATTTGGGGGGTTGTGTGGCTATGCACAATAATGGCTTTAGTCGTCAATAGGCAAGCAAAATATCTAGCGACGGCTACCAGCGATTTGCAGGGACAAGGGTGAGAAAATAATAAATTACAAATACACACACACACACACACACACACACACACACACACTTACAACTGTAACCCCAATATTCTAACACATTGGTTGTTAAACACATAATCTCAAACAAGTGTTCCTAAAATAAATCATCACTTCTCGTCTCATCACTAAATAATGTTACAACTATATGCATATTCTGAACTTAAATATAGGTCCTATACTGTAATGCCCTGATAGCTACTGCACAAGTACTAGAGGGGGGTGAATAGTACTTTAAAATAATAAAGAGTATAATTCCTAATTATTGTGCAAACACAACCAACAATGCGGAATGAAAGATTGACAACAATAAAAGACCAACACAAACAAGCGATGTAACGGGTTCGGATCCACCCAAGTCTCCCCGACTTGTTACCGGCGATCCTACGTCCCAGACACCCGGATCCCCTCCGGCTACTTGAATTAGAATCCTCTAACCCAAGTTTTGCACTATGAAATTCTTGTAGAAACTACTACAAGATCAAATCATACACAAAACGAAACGTGACTTCCACAAACCGGGATCACGAACTTCTCTCACAACCGAGAGATAAACTGAAATATCAATTTAAATGAAACAATAAACACTTACCACAAAACCCTATGCCTTGAGTAAAACTTACTGATTTTAGGGCAAGAAGGATTTTGAGGAAGAAGATAGCACTAAACCCTAGCTCCATCAAGATGAACAGCAATAGATGGCTAGGGTGAAGTTGGTGACTTGGATTCAAGCTCTTAGCTTGAGTAGCTCATAATGAATGAGAATCTCTCTTGAGAAATTAGTGCTCAAAGAGTAAGGGAGAGATTCTTGTGAAGTGAGAGAGATTAGAAATGAGAATGAATGCTCTTCTCTTTGATTCTCTAAATCTCAATAATGGCAGCCTTGAATGCATGCATGAACCTCATCAAGTATATATAGGAGAGAGAGAAGAGAGGAGCAAAATTCGTAGCATTAAATGCCCAACGGATCTATTTCTGAAGCTGCTTAATCGGTCTAAGAAGGATCACTGACCAATTAGTTTTGCAACTAGTTGGTCGGTGAACCTTCTTGGACCGACTAGAAGGATGACAACAAAGATAGTGAAATCAAGAGATAGAACTAGTCGGTCTAAGAAGAAACACCAACCGACTAGTTTGACAACTAGTCGGTCGGTGAACCTTCTTGGACCGACTAATTGATCAACAGTAAGTTAAGCGGAATTTCACAAGGAAAACTAGTCGGTCTAAGAAGGATTCCCAACCGACTAGTTGGCCAACTAGTCGGTCGGTGAACCTTCTTGGACCGACTAATTGGTCAACAAATAGACTTGAATTTATTAGGATAACTAGTCGGTCTGAGAAGGATTTCTAACCGACTAGTTTGATAACTAGTCGGTCGGTGAACCTTCTTGGACCGACTAATTGAACAACAGTGAATAGGCTAAGTTTAACTAGGAGAACTAGTCGGTTCAAGAAGGATTTCCAACCGACTAGATTGTCATCTAGTCGGTTGGTTCTTCTTATTGAACCAACTAATATGCATAAGAAGCCGTGAAATGAAGCGCTAAGCTTCGGGAAAGTTTCTAATGGCTTCTAAGGCAATCCTAGATCTAAGATATGAGCGTTATGAAGATTGTTAAGTAAGTCATACTCAAGGCTTAACATTCTATACGATGAAGCTAGAAGACAATAAAATAAACATGACGAACCGTCTTCAAAGCTTCAATCCGAATCCCTTGACTTCATTAATAACTCCTTGAGCTTCAACGAAGCTTCAGGCACACGATCACGCGGTTTAAGAAGTCTTGGGGCGTCACTTGAGATGTACGAAGTAATTTGGCGATGATCTCCATAACTGCGATCAAAGAGGATTAGTGCACGATATTTATGTTTGTTCATCATCAAAACCAAATCCGGGGAATCAATACTCAACATATACTTCCCTGTTCTTTTTGATTTCTATCTTATAATTCTTGCCTTAAACAATTAATACTTTAAACAAGGCAACCTCAGAAGGGAAAATACCAACTATCCTCAACCAATACTTCTTACAAATTTCCTCACTCCTTCGCTCATCATTGCTATTAAGACCGTAACATCTTCTCGGGGGTCTTTAATGTCAATATCCTATATACCCAAGTTTTCCAAAAATTGCACATTCTCCTAAGTTATCTCATCCATAATGTATCATCTCTTGCTCATTGTAAAACCTAACTTGTAGTTCTATAATTGTGACATCATCTAACTCCAACCTTATTCTTATCTCACGTAATTGGTATAACGACGCTTTACCAATTACTGATACATGACAATAAGTACCAATGCGCCTAGTATACATCACCATCTACCATCAACATTTATCATGCTCCCAACTCATTCTTCTTCGTGACAACTCATAAGATTAAACACCTTAATTAACAAACTATTTAAATCACATCTCATCATTTCTTATTGTATCTTATCCTAAGCAACTTAGATCAATTTACACAACTATCCATTCGCATTAACATATCATATTATTTCCGATGTCTCCATCACCCTATCCGTACGATGAAGTCTTGTTACTTTACATACTCTACTAATCATCATCGTCATCTTAAATCATGTAATATCTACAAAGTTACTCTCATTACTAATATGAATTCCAAATCCGTAATGTACCGTCTTCCAGTGCACCATTCATAGTATGGAATCCTATTGAAGCCATTATGAATGGGTATATCCAAATGTGAAACATAACTCTGGAACACATCATTCTATCTATCATATTGTAAACAATCAATACAACTACACCTTACATCATCTCAAACTACTCCTATCCGTAATTATAATCCCCTAATAATAATAACATTATCAACATAATGCATAACAAAATTCAACACTGCTGATGATAGAAATAAAGGTAGAAGAAAACATTTTAAAAGGGGTTACAACGCAAATTTAAAACTATTCTCGCTAAAGTGATAATAAGTAAATAGATGCACTAATGTGGTAACCAAGAGATAGTGTAGGATACAGAGTTGTATGATGTAACGAATCAAGTTTGCGACCAATGGATTCAGGTGAGGCAAGGATATGGAGTTAGCTTGATCAGGTGGCATAGAGAAGGTTATGAATGATTAAATGGGAGAATGGTGGGTATGTGTAAAAATGTAACAATATCCCAATAACGTATATAAGGATATTGAGTAGGTGGTATAAGTTAAAACAGTAGATAAGCAATAGACGAAGGAGTCATAGGTGTAGAGATGTTGTGTTTGTTTCGTAAATGGAGATAGATTTTTACAAAAATTTTAAAGTATGAACACGATGAATGCAGAACTGATAAACCGAGGTAGTTGGAGTTCTATTTAGTAGTTTAAATTTGTATATGATTGGTTGTTTTAAAATCCATTGTAGTATAGTAAGAAAGAAAATGCCATACATATTCATGATTCACGTCCTTGCGGTCCAGCGGACACGACCAGGGAAGTGACTAAGCCAGGATCACTTACCCCCAGTCTAGCTAGGGTGATCCAACAAACTTAGCCAAGCACATTGACCGGATCATAGTCCATTGAAGAAAGCTTATCATTTATATGCGTGCCATCAACGAAAGGTTTTTTTATTAACAACTAATACACTGAAAAAGTTTAAGTTTCATTTAGCATAAAAATTATTTAAAATTAGTATATGGTCGGTTGTTTTGAATACGTTGTAGTAGGAAATAAAAGCTATATTGAGTCTGTGAAGTAGGGTTTAAAGATGGAGATTTCTATAGAAAGGAAGGTGAGTGTATGACTATGGATGATATAGGCTAGGAAATCATTATAAGAAGTGACAAAAAATTACGGCGAATAAAAACTCAAAATCAAAGAATAAATTTAAGTTAGTTGAAAAATTTGAGGCTTGTGTATATATATTAAAGATTTTTAAAGAAGTTAAACCGGGCAAGGAATTCCATAAAAGGGATATCAACAGTAGAATCAGTATAGTAATGTGGGTGATTAAAAAGGAAAATGATGGCCGTCAGGAAGATCACGTGAGTCGAGAGCAAGGATTAGAATAGGATGATCAAATGTGAGTACGGGTAGGAAATGACTTGTGAAAAGGCTATGATGGATTCCTAAGGTCATAAAGTGGAATGTGAAATGAAGGGAGACTAAAAAAATCAAGGATATACTGATTTGGTTGACTAAGGATCAGGAACCTTAGGACTAGGATTTTCTAATGAATTAGATTGAGGTAGATAATTCTAGGAAAAGTGTTGTTTGAGAGTCAAGATTGTAATATTATCTATATTGTTTCTTTGAGTATTTTGCAAGAGCATTGACCTGCATGGGCTACCACTAAAACCTGTCACGCCCCGTTTCCCATTAAGCTTGGGAGCGAGGACGCGAACGGGTTAGCATATGCAAGCAAGGAGGATGCACTTTTGCTTTTCTTTCCTCCCTGACTTAACACAATAAGCGTCTGTGTGAAATCCCGCAGGTTCTTACTTGCATTACTAAAAAACAACATAGATAAGTGAAATATTATTACAATCTCAAACGTCTCAATGGAATTGCAATAAATGGAGAAAAGAAGAGTAGGTCTTATGACCCGTACAACATTGAAAAGAAGTACAATATTGGTTCACTAGTCAACAACTCTTGGTCCACTAGTTCAGCTATCTCAACTAGTCCTCCTGGTGCCAAAGCTCGGGATCTGACATACATCCAAAAACATGAATGTATCTCAGCAAGGGTCTGCAAGTAGAGGTCAGAAACCCAAGGCAAGATATACAAATTGATACTGAATTTGAGAGGCATTAATAATTTAAAAGAGATAACGACAACACGTTTAAACATGCTGATTATAAAATGGAATAAAGTAAAATACTCCTACCATGCAGTTCTAGGCAAAAGTAAAGTGAGCAGTTATGACTTGGCAGTTATAACGAATTAAAAATAAGCACTATAAACATGGCAATCTTATTGTGCGAGCAAGTAACAACGATTATTACAATTACAATGCAATGCTTTCTATCATGCATAATGTTCTCGCCTTTAGGTCGTGATGAGTGAGTCGTTCTTCACACGGGGGCTTACCGTGATTGGCGCTAACCCACCGCTGCGGATGTTGCCCTTGAAGAGAGTACCCTTTCATACGCCTAGTGGCCGCTCAACCCTAACCCTACCCAAAAATGTTGTATTGGACCCAAGCCAGGCGCTAAACCAACATGTACTGGAACATGAGCCAGACTAGTCATATGTGACCCTACTGGAACACGAGCCAGACTAGTCACACATGACTGATGGAGTAGCCATATTACAAGCACGAATTTGCCAACTCACATGACATCACGAAAGTCACGATTTCGCCTTCGAGACGCACGATTTCACGATGTCACACATTTGTTAATTATTCCAAGACATGTATCAATTAAATAATGTCGTCATTTATTTTTATACACAATTTTTCATGATTAGAAGGGTGTCGAGCAATATTCACAATAATTTAACAAAAGTGCTGAATATGCGAATTTAACGAACATGTCACGGAAACTAATTTTCTTTGTTATTGTTCTAAACTAAGGTATATCAAGTTATATACCGTTGGGTCACATTTTTAATCACGGATGTCATGGTAGTAATTTCATGCGTTATTTCACATGTAGATTTTGAGTTATACAACTTTACATGCAAAAGACCAAATGAGTATCTACCTTCAAAAATTCAATATATATTATACACTTGCCTGATTTCAACGATTTTGTTGTCGTTGGGTTCGTCTTGACATGTACTACAAAATGGTACGTCTGGTTCTCTGTTTTGATTAAACATATCACTGAATTAGATCTATCACAAGATAAGCACAATATTAAAATAATCCCTAAATTGGGGTCGTCTGATTTTATTGGGTTCTCTGGCTAGGGTGATGTTTATATTGTGTTATACTAGCATAATACGCCTTATTTCATTCTGATATTATCTAACAACAAGCTGTTAAAATTAATGCTAACCAGTTAATTAATATTAACAACCTATTAACACTAACATAATACTAGTTAATGATAGGGTTAACATAAGGTTAATATTATATTAAATGGTGCCACCAACCTTCAACTACCCTAAAAAATGAATACCTCAATTCTCTCTCGCTCTCTCTCTATCTGACTCTCTCTTTAACTCTTCTCTCTGTCCTTCTTCTCTTCTACTCTTATCTTCTTTCTATTATTAACTATAGGCTGTCACTCTCCTCTCCTCTCTCTCCTACTGTCTCTTTCTTTCTATCTTTCTGTTCATTTTTTCATTTCGATTGCAGCTTGAAGCTCACGCACAAGAGGAGGGAAGGGAACACTCACGCAAAGGGGAGAGGGGCGACACACACGCAGAAGAGGAGGCCATCGGCGGCATCTCCGGCAGTGGGCGGCGCTCTCCGGCGTCTGCGCACGCGTGCAAGAGTCACTCGGCGGCGGCGCTGTTGGCCGACGTACGGCGGTAGGGGGAGGGGGCCGGCCTTCAACAGATATGGGAAGAGGGGAGAAGGATGTAGAGGGTTTGATTTTTTTTTTTGAAATTGTAAGAATCTGAAGTTTATTTCAGATTTCATTTTATTTTCCTATTCTTGATTCTTGATTTTCTGATTTCAAAAATCTGTTGGGGTTTGATTGGGAATTTGCTTTGTTTGATGTGGGTCTAATATGTTTCTGGTCTTGAGAAATTGGTGGGAGGATTTGATTTTGGGAAGATTTGTTTGATCAGGTTTGAAAAGATTGGTGGAGGATTTTGCAGCAGATGGAATGGTGGGTTTGCAGAGGAGTGTTTGCAGGAATGAAGAGGTGATGATCCTTAAGAGGATATCAGCAGGGGACATGGTTATGTATTAGTCAAGCAATTTAATTAAGTTAGGTTTCTGATGAAAAGACGTGTGTGTTTGATTAATCGGGAAATTAATGCTAACTTGACTAATTTTTTAGAGGGAGGAACCTGGTATACGAAACGTGTTACACTCTCTGATCTTTTATAAAAAATTAAAATGTGAAAGATAAGTTGTATTAAGATAGGAGGTTAAAGTAATTAAGTAATTAAGTAAATTTAAATGTAATTAGTAAGATAGATAAAGTAATTTGTAAAAGCTGAAAGTAATTAGCAAATTGTAATTTAGTAAAATAATTAAATTTAAACTGATAGTTAATTAATGATGATACGGTAAAAACGAAAAATAGAGACGCGCTCGCGTCGACTCGTGGCAGAGAACGTACGGACGAAAAATAATACGGACGACTGAAATAAAATATCGGTACGCATGATCTCAAACACGTCTAAAAATACAGGCCGTTACAGTGCGTGGGGCCCATAAGGGGCCCCACTATTAGGGTTTCGTGCCCAATTATTGGTGGATGCATTTTTTTTGTGAAAAACTGGTTTTGGGCTAGGTTTGGACACTCGTTTGAGCCCCCGATTCTTCATACGCGTTCACCGTTCAATCCTCCTTGATTTGATAAGTTGTATCACTTGCGAAGCTCCACGGCGAGGGAGGAAAAATTCGCTAAAGTTTGGCCTTTGTGAAATACAAACTTTAATTAATTTTTCCTCCAAAACTTTTAGTCCCACATCGGATATGGAGTGAAGGAGAGGGGTCAGCTGCCTATATAACTAGGGGCATATTCGCCTCCTTGAAACTCGTTCCAAGCTTTACATTTGAGTAACTCCATTAAACGCGAGCAAGCCCGGATCTAAGCTTAAAGAAAATATTCTCTCTCTCCCTAAATTCTTGCTCTTGATCGGGCTTTAGCAAAGCTACGAAGGAGCTCGGATCGGATCCATATTCTTGATGAAGGATCCACTCAAGGTGAAATCTTCTTCGATGCGTGGTTGGCTCGACGACAAGGGTGTTGCTCTCTTTGGGACATGGTGTGGTTCGTGAAGCATTTCGGCTTGGGATGAGATGCGGCTCGGGACGCGGTTTGGCTTGGGAGAAGCGACGCGGGGCCAAAGAAATGTTGCTGAAAACGACGCTTCATATTCTGTGGAAATGAAGTGAAAGGTATGTAGTTTAAATTATTCTTGCGTTTATAATTACAAATGTTAGATAGATATATCCTTAGGGGTTGGTCGGACCCAACCCCGGGATAGTAGGGATCTTGGAGAGGGTTAATTTCTTTAGGGTTGTTCTTAAAATAGTTTTAAGATAATTTTTCTGCTGCTTTAATTGATATCTTCGTCCGACCGACTTAGGCTGGACGTCGATTTTATTGACCTAAGGACCCAGAAAACCCAACATATTTCCCACTTCATTCACAAGCAAAGTATATATGTGGGAGTATACCACTCGTGGACCTCATATTCGTACCCCTTTGTCACGACCCACTTCCCGTTATATTTGGGAGCGAGAACGTTATTGGGCCCACGATGTGCTTACAACAAGGATGGAGTATTATTTTTTTCTTTTTCTCTTTCCCTATTGGTTTAAACACACTAAGCGCCTATGATTTGAAATTGCAAGTTCTTGCATGCTTACTTAAGTAACACCATATAAAATATTATCACAAATCAAAGCGTCCAAAAATAAGATACAACCATTGGCCTAGCATGTCTAAAATAACACCACACACGTATTGCACTAATGCAACTTAATATCACTGACACGAAAAAGTAATAACCCTAGTCTTCAATAGACTGAAACTCAACGTAGTCCTCGAGTAAGGGCTCGATCTCTGCAACATGGTCCTCAGTAAATTCACTCTCAAAACCTGACATGTATTCCATAAGATAATACAAAATGAAATGCCCGTCAACGGGGGGTCGCTTGGCAAGTATTTCCCTATAATAGGAGGAAAATCAAATATAAGAGAGATAATGGATGGGCTAGATGTTAATAGGTGTGGCATGCATCCATTTGGCTAGATGTTCACGGGTTAGGAGCTTATTTTGAAATGCACGTAAAAGCGTAAGCGCCATTTTTGGAATGTGATTCTTATGCCAAACCAACTTGTAATAAGGAAAAATAGTACCTTGCCTTCTGCAGCCCTCCCAAATCCCAAGAATCAGCACCATGCCTAAGTGAATTCTGACGGAGTAGAGGCCGGATTTGAGCAATGCCTGGATCAGATATCCATTCTGAATTTTCCCAATAGTCTCTGACCATTTTGTTGCTATCCCCAGCTGGAATGTTATATAATTCTTTAAGAGGCCCACATGGTAGCCAGTTATCATGCCAAAAAAGCGTGGAGTGCCCATTACAAATTTTTCTTACAATGAGTTTCTGGGTGAACCTCCTACAGTGTAGCATAAATTTCCAAGTGCCTGACTGAGTCGGTTTGGTTTTCGCAGCGAAGAAAGTGGCTGCCTCACCATGGCTCCTTCTCATGTTTTGAGCCCATAATCCATCACTAGAAAGAAGCCTCCAAGTCATTTTGATCCCCGAAGCCAAGTTGAGATCACTAATTAGTCTCGGCCCCACTCATCCCTCCTCCTTAGGGGTACATATATCCTTCCAAGCCCAAATATTGGAATTACCCCGTATAAATTTCTTGCAAGATGAGTTGATTGCACGAAGAACAGAATTGGGTATACGAAAAGCCTGCATCCAGAATGAGACCATACCATATATAACAGATCTCACTGATTCAATACGACCAGCAATGGAAAGTGAAGAAGATGTCCAGCCTGCCAAGCGCATCTTTGACGTGTGTGTATATTTTATATATTCACGCACATCTTCTTCGTGTTTTTCCGTTATTTTCCGCCGTCCCGTATCCATTTTCTCGTGTTTTCTAGTTTTATTTCACTTCTCCTTGCCTTTGTGTGTTTATAGGAGATCGCCAGTGTAGGGGACATATAGCGAAGATATCATAAGTCCCCGGAGCAATGGGAGGAGTCACGCGTGATCCAGGGGGTCAAACGACCAAGATTGCCATCTTTCAGCCCACACCCGATCGGTTGGACACAGCCAACCGATCGGGTGATGCACACGTATCCGACCTGGACAGCGGCTGAAGCAAAGTGAGAATCAACCGACCAGTTTGCCGACCGATTGAACACGGCAGACTTCTCGAGAAATTGGAGCTGAATTCCAACCGATCGGGTGAATTTCACCCGATCGGTTCATCTGTAGCCGATCCTTCCAAGAGACGACCCAGAGAGCCAACTGACGGCCTGCTGACCGTGCCAAGTCGACGCAAGTTTCTGTTCTTTTTTGGGCGTATTTCCAACCGATCGGTTGATTGTTCAACCGATCGGTTCACCTGATGACCGTAAGATCCAAACGACGAGCCGCTTGCACCAACCGACCGGGTCACGTGAGCTGGTGAAGTCTCTGAAAACCACAGTCGAAGAACATTGCAGCTCACTCGATCGGTTGATTCTTCAACCGATCGGGTGAAGCCGATTTCTATAAATAGCTGCCTAGGTTTTCCAGAAATGAGAGCGGTGTATTTTTTCTGTCTTTTTTCCTATTGTGACGGCTGGAATTTTATCATTATTTGTAAGTGTTCTGATCTTTATAAAACTTTGATATTATCTTAATAGCATTACTACTACCGCATTTCAATTTCCTGATTATGATTTTAACGGTCGATTTTCATTTAGATTGCTTTTTAGCTATATGATCACTCCATATTTTACACCTTTTTTCTGCATGTTTTCACGCCATTTCGATTGCTCATATTGCGATTTTCACGAGTATTCGACGATATTGCGTTACTTTTCACTATTTCTTGTTTTTATCGGATTTCAGGAAATATGGAGCGATCGGGAGCAAAAATGAGCTTAAGGGACTTGCACCCACTCCAAAGCGTCACCCAAGGCACTTTTAAGGGCTATTCGGCGATGGGAGACGGATGGAATAAGAAGAAACTCCGTAGGAGCGACGAGGAGGAGAAACGGAGAAGATTGGGCATCTACAGCATGCCACTCGGCCGAGTGGAGTAGCCACTCGGCCGAGCAAGAAGACCACTCGGCCGACCAGACCGGACACGTTCCAACAGAAGGAATTGGGCGTGCACTCGGTCGAGGGATGATATCCCACTCGGCCGAGTAAGAAGATCGCATCGCCCGAGTGGCATGAGAAATCCACCATCAAAAGAGGCCGACTTACTGGAAATGTACAGGCTTTTGACGGTTCTGACTCGGCCGAGTACCGAATGCCCCTCGGCCGAGTGAGTAAAGCCACTCGGCCGAGTCACCTTCGAAGACAGGCCCCAAGATCCCTGACTTACTGGAATTTTACAGGGTCTGTCACTCGGCCGAGTAGAGAAGCCCACTCGACCGAGTAGAGAAGTCAACTCGGCCGAGTGATGCCGAGGACATGCAGCGCCCAGATTTTCAGACAGCCTCCCACTCTTTTGAAATCTGCTATCATTTCAGAAAGCAAAGTTTTTTTCTCATATTTTTTATGGATAGTAGACTTCATGAAGATTCCAACGCCGCCAAGAATGCACAAATCGTAGGTCGGATAAAATCTGGAGAATTTCTGCAAGTTGATGCTATAGTGCTGGAATTTCCACTCGGCCGAGTCACATTTTCCACTCGGCCGAGTCGGCGACGGGCCCAGATTTTAAGTTGCGGTTTGGGCTGTTTTTGGGCATGAATTTGAGGGGTTTTCTAGGGTTTCTTGCTAGGGTTTTGGGGGAGTATTTAAGGGTTTTGTAGCCACCATTAGAGGGGGTTCCCAACATGTTTTCTTAGGGATTCTTTTGGAGGTTAGGCCATGCCCTAGGCCCCCCCTTGGATCTAAAAGCTTGTATTTTGGATTGAAGATCTTCATCAAGCTAAGTATTTTGTTCTTATTGTTTGAATCTTTGTTTTTCTATCTTTTTGTATGCAAGCAATGATTTTTATTGATTCTCATATCGTTATTGCTATGCTAGAGTAGATTTGTTGTTCTAGGGCATGTGGATGAACCCTATGGATCTAATTTCAGATTTGTGATGAATGGATTTCTAAATTGCTAGAATTTCTAGGAGGTTAGGTTGTGATTGATTTATTACGGATAGCTAAGTATTTCCATCGATCTAGGGTTTGCAAGAGATTGGATTCTAATCGATGGGAAGGCCTAGATATTCGATTTAGGTTTATAATCGAGATTCTCTAGACTTGGTTTGTAAGAGATTGGACCAAATCTAGGATTTTTATTATAAATCTATACCCATATTCGTTTGCAAGAGATTGGACGAATACGAACTATCACAACCTAGATCGTAACTCGAGTTTGCACGAGAGTGGGCTCGAGGAGCAATTGAACGATGATGTCGATCCTAATGCTAGTGGCTTAGGCTAGGGTTTGCAAGAGATTGGGCCCTATCCTAGGTTTGCTATAGACCGGCAATAGCGCGAGAGCGTGAGCTTGGTTCTCTATTCAGTTACGACTAGTTCACCTCAACGCAAGTCTAGTAATATTGAGATTCACTATTTACAATGATGTATGACGATCTGTAGTGGGAATTCCCTAGCCCTAGACACTTTTATTATATTGTATTTGAATCGATATTTGACCGAATTCTTTATCACCGACACCGACATCCACCACCATTTCCATTATATCATTCCATAACCATCTCCACCAATAAAACATTCGTAGTCAAACCAACCTAGGATAGATTGGAGCCAACACCACCTCCTCGTGTTCGATACCCGCTCGCCACTTGACCGTGCGCTTGCGGTAAAACTACAATCGTTCTCCGGGTGTATATCCGGGGCCGATCACTATAATGAGTGAGTAGTTCCCAAATCTAGGATTTTGGTGGAAACCCCTTCGTGGGTTCTCCCTAATGCGTCCATATGACTAGGATATCGATAGGGAATATGAATCTATTGGTTACGCGGGGTGTTTTATTGTCATCGGCGGGAAAAAGACCGCCTTTGACCGTTGGGCCATGGGGGAATAAACTTGGCGGTTGACTCCCTAGCCATAGCTCACGCCCTTAGCGTAGACATCGAATCCTTGCGCACGGGAGCGGTATGATGCGATGTTGGGAGTTATCGTTGCGAGCTTAGTGCTCCCAGAGTCGGTCAGTGGTAATGGACATGAGAATGCTCACTGACCAAACCCGGGTACTCCGGCGTATCATCCTGGGCACCGACCAGAATATCGGGCCCATGGGACGCTGGTATCACTCTTAGAGGCAACGTCTCACCACTAAACCCTAATTTCGATCGTATTCCTATCCGTAGGACGTAATAGCGAGAACACATGATAGGGTGGAAACCGAAGTCACATGTTTCCCTTTATATTGTTTATCCCACGCATTTACATTTCCGCGACAACCCATCTATCGATTTGGGGTAGCTCACCCCTAAGGTGAATTGGTTCCTCTTAGAAACAAGTACAATCACGCCTCCCTGTGTTCGACCCCCAAGCCACACTACAACACAGTGCGCTTGCGGTATAAATATTTTAAATCTGGTATCCCCCAATCCTATTGCACACTTGCATGCACCACAAATAAACTTTAAGGGGGACGTCAAGCTTTATGGCGCCGTTGCCGGGGAGGCAACATTGTTATTTATTTTAGGACCTTCGAACCCTTGAGTCTAGTTCATATCCCTACCTCACGATAGTTTTCGCATTCTACTTTTTCATTTTTATTTTCTTTTTTTATTTTCCTGTTTTTATCTGTTCCTATCTCACACTTGCTTCACGGGTGTTTGTTGCTTTTAATGCGCAGGAACACAAGGAGTCTATACGACTTGATTCCTATCAACCTAGAAATTAACGCCGCCCTTAGGCGTCTGGCCGCAGAGAAGAGAAGAAGAGAAGAGTTTGAAGCCATGGGGGAGAATACCCCACCTCATAAGTCCCTGCTGGAGTACTCGATGCCATCCATCGGGTCCACCTCCTCCATCCGACCTCCTTCTATTACGGCACAGAGCATCGAGCTCAAGCCGTCCTTAGTGACGTGGATCTAGCAGGATCAATTCTCTGGGGCACCCATGGAGAGCCCTATTGAACCTCTGGACTCCTTCATCGAGAAGTGTGACACATTCCGGATTAATGGTGTCACCACTGAAGCAATCTGTCTGAAGCTATTCCCCTTCTCTCTGCGGGATAAGGCCAAGCAATGGCTTAGGGGAAAGGACCCGAACACCTTCAACACTTGGAAGAAGCTCTTGAATGCGTTCTTGACCAAGTTCTTCCCTCCGGGGAAGACGATGAAGCTGAGGAGTGAGATCTCCTCCGTCTCCCAGGCCAGCCACGAGTCCATGCATGAAGCTTGGACAAAATACAAAGAAATGCAGCGGAGATGCCCTCATCACGAGCTTCCCAAGTGGCAGATTATAAATCTGTTCTATAACAGGCTGAGTGATGATTTAAAATCTTCGATGGACGTCACGGCTGGGGTCCTTCATGTCCAGAAGTGAAGAAGATGCCGGGAACATATTAGAGGACATGGCATCGAACAATGAGCGGTGGTGCGATGAGCGTGCAACACCCAGATCTGGAGGAATTCATAGAGTCGAGGACGTCGACAAGTTGTCTAGCAAATTTGATTTGATATCGACCCAGATCTCAGCGCTCATGGTAGAAGCTGGTGGTGCCGGCATCCAACAAGTATCGGCGGTGGAAGCAGAAGTCCTGGGAGACTTCGAGGGTGGTGGTATTTCACCACCGGTGGATCAAGCTAGTGCGCTCTTCTTCAACCCAACGGGTAATGCGCCGTATCCACTACGGACTAGCTCCAATCCGGTTTCTTCTCCGAATAACCGGAACCACCCCAATCTTAGCTATCGGGCACCCTATCAGCAGCTGCCTCAGCAACAGCAACATCTAGTGTATCAGTCGCCCAGGTAATATCAGCAACTGTATCAGCAGCAGCAGCAGCCTCCACAGGTGTACCAGCAGTACCCACCAAGGAACCAGCAGCCCATACAAAACCAGTAGCCATATGGCCAGCAGCGTGCTATCTCCCTGGTTGAGTCCCTCTTGACTCAGTACATTTCAAACCAAGAGAAGATCAATTTGAAGCTGGAAATGGGCCAGAGGGCTCTCACCGACCAAGTAACCCAGCTGGGGTTACAGGTGGCGAACCTTCAGAGGTCGCAAAATCAATTGTCGCCACAACCGGAAGTGAATCCAAGAGGGCAAATCAGACTGTGGCACTAACGCATGAACATGCGAATGTGTCCGCTATCGTCTTGAGAAGCGGGACACAAATTCCTATAAGAGTGCCTGCTAAGGAACCGGAAGCACCGTTGGTCGTAGAGCGACCAATTAAAAAATAAAATGACGACGGAGCTCCGTCACCAAAGAATACGACTCCGGAGGGAGTCCCTGAAAAAGAAAAGAAGAAGGACGAGGAGGAGAACCTTAGAGTATTCAAGCCCGTTGTGCCTTTTTCACAACGACTTGCCAAGGCTAAAATTGATGAAAAATACGGCAAGTTCTTTGCTATGGTAAAGGATTTGAGCTTGAAAATCCCGTTCCTAAAGGCCATAGAGACAATTCCCTCATATGCAAAATTTTTAAAGGACTTGGTGACGAGGGGTTCGAGAAAGGAAAAGGTCGTTCTGACGGCGGACTGTAGTGCTCTCATCCAGCGAGCGAATCCGCCGAAGCTAAAAGACCCGGGAAGCTTCTCCATTCCTTGCTCTATTGGGGAAGTAAAGATCCATCGGGTGCTTGTGGACTTGGGGGCGAGCGTCAGTCTAATGCCCTTATCGCTATACAAGAGAATAGGGATGGGAGACCTGGAGCCCACGGGTATGACACTCCAATTAGCTGATAGATCGGTCAAATACCCGGTGGGAATTGTAGACAACCTGCTTGTTAACGTCAGTGGAGTACATGTGTCGGTGGACTTCGTGGTGATGGACATGCCCGAAGACACCCATACGCCCATAATCCTTGGTCGGCCCTTCATGGCCACCGTTGGCATGCTAATAGACGTGAAGAAAGGGAAGCTTTCCCTTAATGTTGGCGACGAAAAGGTCGAGTTCGACTTGGGTTTATCTATGAAGCACCCCCCGGATGAAGCTGGTTGTAATATGCTCAATAATGAAGAAGAAAGAGCTGTGGAAGCCGGGGCCTCGAAAATTCTCTCAAGGAACCCCCCGACAGCTTGGGGGACCTTGAAGAGCATGACGGTCTGAAAAAGAAAGAAGTTGCTGAGGAAGCGGGTGCGTCATATACGATCCCTTCCGGATTCCCAAAGTCTCCTCCGACGATGAGAAAAGGGAAAGAGCCCATGTGGCTTACCGGTGACGAGGTCCGAATTTTAAGAAGAGTGGCGGTAGACGCCAATATAAGGGAGAAGCCTCCGGATACCACCAACGGAGGGAGGATCGTTGAAGAAGTCTTCTTGTCACCGCTGCCAGCATCGGAGACCACCAATTCAGGAGCTGAAAGGATGCCAAACTTAGGGCATCACCCCCGTCCACCTTGAAGATCATCTACGGGCGTCGAGCAAACGACGTTAAACAAAAGCGCTTCATGGGAGGCAACCCATGCTTTAAACTTTCATCTTTGTTTTTAGTATTATTTTTAGCTTTATTTTTCCTATTTTGATAAATAAATCCAGCCACGGGAACTTTCGTTGAGAGACTTAGGCAATATGTGAAATTTTGCAGGAAACAAGCCCTCAACCGATCAGTTGACCACTCAACTGATCGGGTGAGACGTATCAGACAATGGCCTGTATCTGTTCTCCAACAAACCGGTCGGGTGAATCAAACTGAGACCGTGTGGCTGACCGTGTGGGAACGGCTGAATTCTCGGGAAATTTGGGGATTTAATCAACCGATCGGTTGATAGAAGCATGGTCGTGTGACTGACCGGGTGAGCTGCACAGAAGTCTCGGGAAAAATTGTGAAGCGGCCAAACGATCAGTTGAAAACTCAACCGATTGGTTCGCCTGTAGCCTCTTTTCAACAAAAAATTTCGACATAATAACCAACCGATCGGGTGAAAACTCACCCGATCAGTTCGACTTAAACCCTATAAATACCCCCGCCCTCACCCGTTCATTTCCCTTCACCCATTTCGACTTCTCCTTCACCGTTTCGCTTTCCCTCTCCTCCAACTGGCCAGATTCTTCCTCCACCTCCTCGGTCCCATCCTCTTCCATCTCCACTCACTCACATTTCCTCGCACTTGAGAGGAATGTGGCCACCATCCTCCGCATTCTTACACATGTTTACGGACAGCCTCCACCCACACCTCCACCCTCACCACCACCTTCACCCCTCGACGATCTTCACCTCCCCCATCACATTCATCACCACATCCATCACCTCCTAGGCGACCATCCTCTCCCACCACCACTTCCTTTCCCACCACCTCATCTAACACCACTGTTTCCATTCCTACCACTTCACCTCCACTCACGACCACCACCGTCAACCCCACTGATCCAACACCCTCCACTTCCGTCACCCCATATGTGCGCCGCAAGAAATTGCAGGTGCGATCGCGATCACTTCCCCCACCATCCTCTTCAGTCACCGTATCTACCCCATCTACCACCGCATTGGTCTCCATTTCACTCCCACTCACCATCACCACCACCACTCCACCTATTATTTACACCTCCACACCCACCGATCCATCACCTCGACCACTTTCTCCACTTCTTCACACCCGTCACCTCTCCCGTCCACTCCCCCGCATCCCCCACATGTTCTACCGAGGAGGACAAGGACGATTCCTCTCCTTCTTTTTGAGTTCATTTTCTTTTTTGACCTCTCCCTGGCATATTTCTGCATTATCATGATCATATCTTATCGCTAGCATTGTCATGTCTAGCTTGGAGGAAGTCGACATTTTGTGTGTTTTGTCGTTTTTATGTGTGGTGTGCTTGTTTATATATGTCGTGTGGTGTGATTTTCTATCTTTTATCTTCTGTTTATTTGTCGTGTGGTGTGATTTTCTTTATTTTCCTTTTCGTATGTGTGCTTTTCTTGTTTTTCATTTCTTTTTGAGTCGGTGCGTATCCCCCCCATTTCCATTGCCTTCCAGTATTCACTTCTATTGCATTGAGGGCAATGCAAGTTTCAGCTTGGGGGAGTCACACTTCGTGCGTCATTTATGTCTTTTTCTTTGTTTTTTTGAGTCGTTTCATCGTTTTTTTTCTTTTTCTTTCTTTCCTTTTTCTCCTCTCTATCCTAAAGATGACCCCAAATGATGAATTGCCACAGAATCACACACACACACACCTAGCATGGCTTCGATAATCACATTCACTAACCCTAGGAAGCTGAGTCCTCTTGCATTTCATGCACCGTGGGTCCATTTTGCTTTTGTGTGAGTCGTGTGTCGTGTCTAGCTTGCGGTGTGCTTCTACTGTGTGATTTTGATTTATATACTTGTCCTGGAATGACCCCTAGATTATCAAATTTCGATTTGAATATGCGGTATTTGCTTCTCCTGTCTGCTTCTATATGCATGCTATATTTATATCGTATTTTTCATTTCATATGTGTCGGGATTCCACAGCTAGGACTAGGATAACCCATTTGGCCTATGCTCTGATTAGCGCAAAAAATCTCCCTTGCCCAAGTGTCTAGAATCCGATTTCTTTTTTTATTTTACTTGGTGCAAATCCCCTTGTCGTGTATCATTCTCCCACTTGGGAGAGTACACACTTGTATATACCCAAAAGTCCAAAAATCCAAAAAAAAGAGAGAAAAGAAAAACCCAAAAAAGAGAAAAAAAGAGAAAAGTCAAGAAAAAATTATATATGTATAGCCAAAAACCCAAAAAAATACATATATCCAAAACCCAAAAAAATTCCCGTGTGAATATTTTCCTACCTTCCGAGAATAAAGGGCAGGCAAGAATTTGCACCGAGTGTTCTTCTCCACAACATCTCAACCCCCATCGTTTTCGAAAACACTTGGAATAGGGACCTTCTAGCTATTATCTAGGCGATAGTGAGGTGATTTCCTAGTCCCTAGTTGTGGAGTCCCTGACTCATGATACGATTCAATTCTTACTCTGTTCTATTGCATGCTTGAGCTATATATTCGCTGCTTATTTCAAATCAAATCGATACTTGGGTCTTTTCTTGGATTTGTGTATATGGAGCTTATTGCACAATGTAGATAGTGACACCGTCTGCTAGCACACGACCACACTCACTCGCGCTTCACTGCGTGGGCCCACGACACTTTTCTAGACTTATTTTCCTTGGTTTAGTGTTGTGATTTGTCGTTTTCTTGCTTGGTGTGGCGTTTTTGATTTTGTTGGCCCTGACGGGCGATTTGGGATTTTACTTCTTTTTCTCTCCCTCTCTCTATTTTCTCCCTTCGAGCTCCTACTCTTACTCGTCTTCCTCGAGGACGAGGAAGGGTTCAGCTTGGGGGATTTTGACGTGTGTGTATATTTTATATATTCACGCACGTCTTCTTCGTGTTTTTCCACTATTTTCCGCCGTTCCGTATCCATTTTCTCGTGTTTTCTAGTTTTCTTTCACTTCTCCTTTCTTTTGTGTGTTTGCAGGAGATCTTCAGTGTAGGGGACCTATAACGAAGTTATCATAAGTCCCTGAAGCAACGGGAGGAGTCACGCGTGATCCAGGGGGTCAAACGACCAAGATTGCCATCTTTCAGCCCCCACCCGATCAGTTGGACACAGCCAACCGATCGGGTGATGCACACGTATCCGACCCAGACAGGGGCTGAAGTAAAGTGAGGATCAACCGACCGGTTCGCCGAATGGTTGAACACAGCAGACTTCTCGGGAAATTGGAGCTGAATTCCAACAGATCGGGTGAACTTTACCCGATTAGTTCATCTGTAGCCGATCCTTCCAAGAGACGACCCAGAGAGCCAACCGACGGCCCGCTGACCGTGCTAAGTCGACACAAGTTTCTGTTCTTTTTAGGTGTATTTCCAACCGATCGGTTCACCTGATGACCGCAAGATCCAAACGACGAGCCGCTTGCGCCAACCGACCGGGTCACGTGGGCGGGTGAAGTCTCTGAAAACCGCAGCCAAAGAACATTGCAGCTCACCTGATCGGTTCATTCTTCAACCAATCTGGTGAAGTCGATTTCTATAAATAGTTGCCTAGGTTTTCCAGAAACGAGAGCTGTGTATTTTTTCTGTCTTTTTTCCTTTTGTGACGGCTGGAATTTTATCTTTATTTGTAAGTGTTCTGATCTTTATGAAACTTTGATATTATCTTAATAGCATTACTACTACTACATTTCAATTGCCTGATTATGATTTTAACGGTCGATTTTCATTTATATTGCTTTTTAGCTATAATGTGTGAGTAGTTCCCAAATCTGGGATTTTGGTGGAAACCCCTTCGTGGGTTCTCCCTAATGCATCCATAGGACTAGGATATCGATAGGGAATAGGAATCTATTGGTTACACGGGGTGCTTTATTGTCATCGGCGGGAAAAAGACCGCCTTTGACCATTGGGCCAAGGGGGAATAAACTTGGCGGTTGACTCCCTAGCCATAGCTCACGCCCTTAGCATAGACATTGAATCCTTGCGCGTGGGAGCGGCAGGATGAGATGTTGGGAGTTATCATTGCGAGCTTAGTGCTCCCGGAGTCGGTCAGTGTTAATGGACATGGGAATGCCCACTGACCGAACCCGGGTAGTCCGGCGTATCATCCTGGGCACCGACCAGAATATCAGACCCGTGGGACGCTGGTATCACTCCTAGAGGCAACGTCTCACCAGTAAACCCTAATTCCGATCGTATTCTTATCCGTCGGACGTAATAGCGAGATCACATGATAGGGTGGAAACTGAAGTCCCAGGTTTCCCTTTATATAGTTTATCCCTCGTATTTACATTCCGTGACAACCCATCTATCGATTCGGGCTAGCTCACCCCTAGGGTGAATTGGTTCCTCTTAGAAACAAGCACAACCACGCCTCCCTGTGTTCGACCCCCAAGCCACACTACAACACCGTGCGCTTGCGGTATAAATATTTTAAATCTGGTATCCCCCAATCCCATTGTACACTTGCATACACCACAAACAAACTTTAAGGGGGACATCAATCTTGCATTTATCCACTAACCTGTTGTACATTGATGCCTTTGGGTACTTTGAGGATTGGGGTGATTCGGGTTCAATATTACATATTTAACCCCCCATTTAGCCCTATTTTGTGCTCACATGATGCTAAATTTATATCTAATTCATACGTATTTTCTACACATTTATTTATTAGAGAAAACACTCTATTTGAGCACAAAACAGCAATTAACGACACATTTCTGCACTTTTTATATTTTTCCTAGCACCGTCTCGATCTCACGTTTCCAACGAATATTTATTTGTATTTTTCTGAGATCTGTGCTAATTACTGTGTATTTTTGAATGCAGAACACCATTTATTTGAAAATAAATAATTGCGCACGAATCTTGGCGCAACACGTGGCGCTCATCCGACGATTCCCGCTCCATCCAACGGCAGCAGATAAGCGGGCTACATGGAATATTTGTGGCCGCATGATTCAGATCGGACGGAGCACAACGCTCCCGCTCGAACTCAAGAGGGCTGAAGAATTCGGGGCTACGTGGCTATTTTATGATCGTCCGATGTCGATCGGACGGAGCACGCGACGCCCGCTGAAGCGAATTCGAAACGGGCGACGTGGCATACATTGAGCGGCTTCCCGCCGCATCGGACGGCCAGCAGCGATCGTGATTTCGAAACCGTAAGCGGCAACGTGGGCCGCTGTGAACCGCTGATCGATGATCCGACGGCGTGGAGCAACCCCGCATTCGTATTCGAAGTCGCAAATTAAGAAGGCAATGTGGGCCGCTGTGAACCGCTGATCGATGATCCGACGGCGTGGAGCAACCCCGCATTCGTATTCGAAGTCGCAAATTAAGAAGGCGACGTGGCGCAACTGTGTTCGTCCGATCTGGATCGGACCGTCAACATTCAAGGCGATGCGAATTTGAAGCGATGCGGGCGAAGCGCAGATCCAACCCGATGCCACGTGTCGCAACGTGGAAAGATCCCGCTTTGATCAACGGCTACAAATTGCGCCGATCTGGATCTGCGGTTCAGATCAATTCGGGCGTGTAAATGAAGTGGGTTTAGACCCGTTAGCACAACCCAAACCCGCAATCTCTTTATAAAAGGTATTTTAGGGTTTTTTTGGGCGTATTCTTCCAGATTGGGGGGGTATTTTGAGCGTATTGGAGGCTCTAGAAGACGTATTCTCCCCCTGAAAAATTCTGTAAAATTTCAGAGGCTATTTTCTTATTTCCAGAGAGTTTTGATGTATTTTCAAGGATATTTGGTGATGAATTCTTAACTTAAACGCCTTAATTAGTGCCTTTTCTACCGTATTTTGCTATATTCTTGATGTATTTGGTTATGGAACTTGTTTATTCTGAAAGTATGAGTAGCTAAAATTTAATTGTGCTTGGTATGGAGTAGTTAGGGGCTATGATTTGTGTTTATTTGGTTGAAATTCCTTGTGCTAAATCGTTAAACGTCGTTAAAATTGTAATCTTTGTTCGTAAATCGACTTTTTTAGATTCCAAAAGAATTAATTTAGTTGATGATCGCCCCAAAAGGGTGAGATTTGATCTCCCCAAAAGGGAGTTTCATACCGTAGTTTTGATCTCTCCAAAAGAGAGTTTCATATCGTATTATAACTTTAGCGACGATCTTTTTGAATATTTTGTTTGAACCCCCAAAAGGGCATCTTCCGATGAGTTGCTCCCAAAAGGAGAATTCATTGAGTTATATTGGATATTTTTCCCGGTGAATTGCTCTCAAAAAGAGAATTCATTGTGATATATTCATCGACCAAATTAATACGAATCATTGACCCTAACGAACCCATACCTTGCGCATACTCTTTATAGATATTTTCTTACACGATTCTCTATGTTTATTTTGTTCACGTGTTCACATCACCATCACCGTCACCATTGTTGAAGTGGTTAGTTTCTTTTCGTAGGATTTCTATTTGATTTGAATTGTGGTTGCAACAGATTTCTTCCCGTGGATTCGACATCTGGACTCCCAGATTTTACTACTTGTACGGACTCTTGCACTTGAGAGAGAGCACCTTTCCGGTCCCACCAAGTTTTTGGCGCCGTTGCCGGGGACATCAATCTGGTATCCCCCAATCCCATTGTACACTTGCATACACCACAAACAAACTTTAAGGGGGACATCAATCTTGCATTTATCCACTAACCTGTTGTACATTGATGCCTTTGGGTACTTTGAGGATTGGGGCAATCCCAAATAGGTAATAATAGAAGATGCAAGCTTGATGCCCATAGAGTTTGCCAAGTCCAGTGGGTGTGTTGTACCCTTACTGAAAATAGAAATGCTTTTGTCCCAGTTAATGTGCAGACCAGTTAAATTTGAGAATTCACCCAGAAGAGTTTTTAGACCACACAAGGATCCAAGATTAGCACGACAGAATACAAGGAGGTCATTAGCAAAAAGGAGGTGTGAAATAGAACCTGTGCGCCTCATGGGGTGAATAGTACGGGCAGCCATGGACTTTTCAACAAGGAGCGAGAAAGCTTCCATAACCATAATTAAGAGATATGGGGAAAGTGGATCCCCTTGACGAAGCCCTCTATTGCCTTTAAAAAAACCATAAGGCGAACCATTAACCATTACGGAAAAAGAAGGGGTCGAAATGCACTCTTTAATCCAAAGAATAAATCTTCTACCAAAACCAAAGAGATGGAGAATATAATAAATGAATTCCCTATTAACACTGTCAAATGCCTTCTTCAGATCCAGCTTGATGCAAGCATGGGTCCCCATTGGGTTGCTGAAATCCCTAATTTGTTCATGAGCTAGAAGCGCACTGTCAGAAAGCAGCCTACCCTTCAGGAAAGCTACCTGATTAGGAGATATCAACTCGTGAATCACTTCTTTAATTCTGTTGCATAAAACTTTAATTATAATTATATATATAAAGTTGCAGCAGGCGATTGGTCTGTAATCCCCTAGTCCAGATGCATTAGAATTCTTAGGGACGAGGGTTAGGAAAGTATGGTTTATTTGCCTCAATATAGTACCGGTGCGAAAGAAAGCCTTGATTGCCTCAATGATGTCAGAACCAATTATTCCCCAATTTTGCTGGTAGAAGAATCCATTAAAACCATCTACGCCCGGGGCTTTATTAGGCCCTATTTGGAAAACTGCTTCTTTAATCTCAATTGAAGAAATCCGACGTTCCATCCAAGTTGCAGCATCTATCACCAGTTTTCTCGTTGGAACCCATTTAGGAAAAACATTCCAGTAGCTATCATTTGAGTAAAGAGATTCGTAATATTGTGGAGCATATTCCTTTAATTCATCAAAAGTTTTTTTCTTATTTCCAGCCGCATCTACTAAATGACCCAGGTTATTATGCCCTTGTCTGGCCTTCATCGCAGTGTAGAAAAATTTACTGTTTCGATCTCCCAAACTTATCCAATCTTGGCGACTCCTTTGCCTCAGCATCTCTTCTTCTAAATTAAGCTGATCCGTCAGAATTTTTGCAAGCTGTTTCTCCTTCTGTTGCAATAGTGGGTCAAAATGCAGGGCTTTGTTTCCCCTAATCTCCTCCAGTAATTTACGGTTTGATGATAAAAAGCAGCATGTTCAGTAGCCCACCTTTTAAGATCTGATTTCAATCTCTGTAACTTGCATGTAACTCTGAACATTGGCCCTCCATAGGCATACTGACCCCAACATGATTCAATGATATCATTGCACCCAGGTATACACATCCATTGATTGTAAAATTTAAATGGTTTTGGTTCAGATTTTACCT
The DNA here is from genome assembly GCA_030789695.1 of Scilla litardierei. Classification (NCBI taxonomy): domain Eukaryota; kingdom Viridiplantae; phylum Streptophyta; class Magnoliopsida; order Asparagales; family Asparagaceae; genus Scilla; species Scilla litardierei. The sequence goes on along the minus strand of CM061142.1, from coordinate 436,370,991 downwards.
TAGTATAAAGATTGATAAGCATCGACGAGTGATCACTTGTTCTAGAATCCAAGAATTCCATAAAAGATTCTGGGAGCTTAGCAAGAATATCTAAATTTCCCAGTGCTCGGTCAAGCTGGGCAGTAATGCGACCCATGCCCATTCTATTATTACACCAACTTAGTTTTCTACCAACACTTTTCAGTTCAAAGAGAGCACATTGATTCATACAAGCATTGAACTCCTCAATTATTCCCAAATTTATTCTACGCCCTCCAACCTTCTCATTCGAGTAACGAACACAATTGAAATCCCCTCCTACTAGCCATGCCTCCCCATTTATTTTGGCCGCATCCTCCATCAGATTGGTCCAGAGCTTAAGCCTTTCAGAACTGTAGTTAGATGCATAAATCACAGTGAAGTTGAATTTAAGCCCCCCAGAATTTCTGCAGCTACAGGAAATGTGTTGAGATGAGATAGTTTTCATATCACATTGCCAAATAGTAGGGTCATAACCTAATAGGATGCGACCACCTTTGCAAAGAGCAAAGTTATCAATACACTGCCAGATTTTAGGAAAAAAAGAATTAATTTTTCCTGTCCCACTCCTCAGTTTAGTTTCCAGTAAAGCCACCAAAGTTGGCTTTACCTCTTTGAGTCTGTCTCGCAAATCCCTTCTCCTAACCATATTGTTAAGCCCTCTAACATTCCAGATGACCACTGACATAGATCAATTTTTAAGATTTCAGCTAAGAGAACTCAGCCTTATGCTTTTCCTACTTCCAGCAATAGCATTACCTGGGTGCCCCTCATTCTTATTTGATTTAGTATCCTGGATATGTTCCTGCACTTCCATTGCCGCATCCAGGATAGGCCCCATTTTCCGAATTGATTTTGCATCATGCTTCTTCACTTGCACTGCCAGTTCCTAATCCCACTCTGGGTTTTCATAGGTGAGCTCAGTTGGCCTCAAAACAGTTTCAGATATATCAGACTCCAGAGGTGAATGAGACTGAAGTTTGCTTTGGCCCTGAAAATTAGTTTGAGATTTATTTTTCTCAGATCGTGCATACCTCCTTTTAAGCGCATCTTGAATTATTTCCAGATTGATAGACCCATATATCCCATCATCCACATTTATTTCAGGTAACACTTCAGCAAAACTGTTACCTCCTTCACAAAAGAAACTATTCACCCCAGCATCATCATTTCGGTCATGGTTGCTAGTATCAACATGTGCAGAATTCTTCCCAGTATCCTCATGACCTGAAGCTATATTGGAAACACCCTCATCCACATGCAAATTAGTAGCTCCACTCTTCACAACCTCCACTGCAGTACTATTCTCCCCATGCTGATTTATAGCATCAGTTCCCATAGTGGCATTCTGATCCTCAGAAGAGATTAGCCCCCCTTGAGCAACCTCTACAGACATCAAGACCTCATCAGAGGAATTTTGAACTTTATCATTGATACTAGTGCTCCTTGAAGACTCGCCATCATACGCCATCTTATCTCCTCCAGAAATCCCTATAGGATTATGCAAAAAAGGGGTTGAAGTTTTGTTGCCTAAGACATTGACAGGATGCTCTATTCCCTTGCCTTTTTGAGATTTTGCAGCTGTACCCACAATATGGATTGAAGGGAGCTTCAGAGTATCTGGGCAATGAGAGTCCGTATGGCCAAAACAAACACAGTTCTGGCATCTTGGTGGCTCTCCTTCAATTTTTACCCCAATTGGGATTGAAGATCCATCTTCTTTCTCAATAATAACTGACTTCGAAAGAGGTTTCTTTGCATCAACATCAACTAGGCAGTGAGCATATGTGCTTCTCTTCATCCTTGTCGTTAATCTATCTAAACACAAAGGGATACCGACAAGTGAAGCAATGATATTTAAAATTTCCAGCGTCCACATTCCCAACGGTACACCATGCAGTTGCACCCACACCGAAACAGAGGAGAGGATGTCTCTGTCATGTCTTAGAGTTGAGCTCCATTTCTGCAGTACCACAAGTCTTCCATCAAACATCCAAGGCCCACTATGCAAGATTCTTTCACACTCTTGTCCATCTTCAAATTTAAAATAGAAAAAACCATTTTTGCGGTTGTATAGCTGAAATCCTTTTTTGATATTCCAAAGTCTGTCAACCCAAGACATGATCTGCCTGTAAAAAGAGATATCACCTAACACATAGCCAACAAGGGTATTCTTCCACAATTCAGCCCCTTTTGCCACTAGAGAATCTGCGATTATTCCAACCTCGGACCCATCATCTTTAACCATCGGGGGAACAAAAGACATGGCCATATTAGTCATATTTTCTTCTATTGGCACATACATCAGACCAAGATTGCTTAGCAACTTTCGTATCAATCTTTAATGCCACGTTTGGTCTCACATGCATTTTATCAAACACCTTATGCTCACCAGCACCCAACCCATATTTCCTGAAGGAATTAGATAAAATGTTTCCCCCTCTAGGGTTTGCCCCTCCCCTACTTTAGGCAAACGATTACCAAAGAACTCACCTCTGACAGCTCTGATACCTCCTTGATTCTTCCCGATGCCACCCAATCGGGCCAAATTTCTGGTTCTATTAGTGACTAGCCACATGCCTTCTTCTTTGCTCCCATTCTAATCTAATTCCTTTGCCGCATCTTCAGATGACTCCCCGCAACCTCCATTATGCATCAAAGAGGGGATGCCGGCTTTTTTTGATGGGCCACCGCTTGGATCTCCTTGGTCGCCAGAGCTCATATAACGGCCTGTTTCTGTATATACGTATTTGGAATGTATTCAATTAGTATGGTGATGTAATAGAGTATTAATATATAAGATTTCTATTATTATTGTTATTGTTATTTTCATAGCTCGAGAGTGCGACTTAGCAGTCGCGCTTATATCTCCTTTAACTTTTTGGATTGGCGATGATTGCAGGGGCGAAGGTGTAATAATAGGTTGACCATATCGATCACTCCTAATCCAAATTGTGATACGTTTTATACATCGATCAAATCGTAACCAAACTGATCCTATCCAATCTCCAAATCTTAACTTAATAATCTAACGAAATTCTAATTCCTGCTGATCCAATCCTAAACCAATATCTTACCCGAATGAATGATCATGTCTGAACCTAATATATCAGGTATCCTAACCGAATGAATTATCATTGACTCTCCAAATCTAAACTTAAATGATCTTACCAAATCCGATATTATCTTAATGAATCTAATTTAAACCCGATGAATCCAATCATCCTAACTATATTATACTTCTGAATCAAATCATAAATCTTGTATCCCTAACCAACTGAGTTCATCCTTGCTTGACCAATTTTCAATAAATCATGTCATAACCTTACATACTGATAAATCTTAATAAATCCGATCTTGACTCGATTAATTTCTAAACTCGAATATTTTAACCATACTAATTTCCAATGTCTTACTTAGAATCATTTTCCTAGCCATCTAACTAACCCCGGAATACTGACGCACCCAACTCCCCTTCTCTCAACTCCGATCTCCCCAACTGCAATCTCAGCTTGCACCGCCTGGACGTCGATATCCACTACAGTAGTCATCCGAGCCCGACTACCGAGCACCCACCCGCAAGCAGCGCAGAGACTTAAACCCGAACGGTGAGTTACGTAACTTGTTATATATATATATATATACATATACGAGTTAGATATGTGAATGCACGGTTATAAATTTATTTATTATACGTACAACTAGAAATGCTGATTTTAAGTATGTGTTAGTCTTATATTATACTGTTTATATGCTAACATATGAGCAGTTATAACATATGTATTACCTTATTATATGTGTTCGGGTATATAGGTCGGCATTTATAGTTGAACACATATAAGCAGTAGGTATCATGTGCCCTCTTGATATAGGTATTAAAAATATCAATTAATTAGTAATCTAGATTTTATTAAATCATTTCCAAATATTTATAAATATTTTCAGTTGTATAACAAAGAGACATTCACGTTCCCACATCTACACGTCACCCCGCAAACCCCCCCTATAATCCCATTGCTAAGATCTTGAAGGTATCTTAACCAACCCACGTGGGCCACATCACCAAACAACCCATACACGTTTCCCTTTCCCTTCTCCTTCAAAAAGCCATGCAAATACACGTTTCTTCCTCTCTCTGAAACGATCCCAACGCCCAGACCCGCCGTGTGAACCGCCGCCCTCTACCTCTTCCTCCCTCACGCCCAGTGATCAGCCCGCAGTCCCCACAACCGCTACCACCCCTGTTCTCCCCTCGACCCAGACGACCACCGCAGATCAACCGCCGGTAGCCACACTCGCTCGACTTCCTCCCTACCTCCCGAAGTCCACGCCTCTGAACTGCCTGCTCATCGTTGACCCCTCCATCAAACCACCCATCTACAGCCTTGACAACCACCCACGGACCCCGACGGCCCTTCCCTCAACCCTATCACCCCTCGCCGCCAGATCCAGCCCGCCACCATCGCCGGGCTCCATCGACCGCCGGAGCAACCCCGAACCCGCCGCCATAGCTGACCTCTGGCAGCGCCCTCTTCCTTCTGCTCCGGCCACCCATACGCTCCGTAGCACCCTCAGCCCCTGCTGTGCGTCCTCGCGCCACCCGTCGCTCTCTCCGACTGCCAAGACCCCATCCGACTTCTCGCATCCTCCCCATGTCAGGAGCACCACCAACCTCTCCGATCTTGCACCGCCAAACCCAGCTCGACGACACCCCCTTTTCTTTGCAAATCGACACCCAAGTCCCGCCCTATTCAAACCACCGTCTCTCCCGACTCCATTCCGGTGAACTCCCCGTTGTCGGCCTCCCTGCCTCATCCCCTGTTAGCAAACAGTAGAAGCCAACCCGATCGCCCAACATCCCTCTCCGACCAGTCTCGGAGACGAACGACGCCGTGGCCGCTTCCCATCGGAGTTACGCCGTACCATAGCCAACCTGCAACGTGTTCAACCACCTCGAAGTCAAGCCCAGTAAGTGCACATTATAGTGTTATGCAAGTTTAGCTAATATAAAACAGGGTAGCTGTACTTTTGTGACCTTCTTTATGATATTACTAGTTAGGTGAACAGTATATACCGTAATATTAGTCTGTAGATTAGTTAATTAATTAATTTAGTATATAGTTAAGATTAGTACATACTAGTAAAATTATATCTATGATAAGTTATCTGTAAGCCTTAATATAAGATGCTTACCTCAGTTAGTATTTAGAAATCAGTACCAATGTTAGCTGTAAGGTGTTAGCTGTAAGAACATTGTTTATCATATAAACAGTGCCCTCTTAGTTATTCAGAATCATGTGTAAGCTATATTCATGTATGTTAGTTGGTTTACACCTCATGACGTTCACTACTAGTGCCTCGTCACTTCTTGTCTTGTCTGTTTAATAATGATGCAGTAAAATATTGATAAGGATAAGTAAACTTGGCGTAATAACAAAAGTAATAGGTTATAACGTTAATAAGTTAATTTCATATTAACCCGACATTGAATCTATTGACGCAGATATAAAACGCCTTCCATCGTGATTACCTGAGCACCCAAATCGTCAAATCAGGCAAGTGCACTTTTTACGTATCTTGAAACCTTTGTTTTTAATTGCTTTGACCTGAGTTATTCTGATATGCAAGTGTGCATATTTCTTACGTGTTACCAAGTGATGTTACATTTATTTGTTAAACTATGAATTGCTAATATTGTGTTATACCATAATCTTGCCATGCTGATAATTAACATGCTTGTACACACTTGAGTGAATGGATATTGATGGAACGAATTGCTGGAATACTTGAAATCGTGAACTTGTGAATTCGTGCGCCCGAGAGGCGAAATCGTGAAATCGTGAGGTCATGTGAGTTGACAACTCGTGCTTGCAATATGAATTAGGCTGGCTCGTGTTCCAGCAGGACACTTGGGTGGTGTAGTTCAATGTAGTAGAGGCTAGAATGCTGGATTGCACTCTCGTGGTGAACTTGACCGACACCTGGCCGGGTCGGTGAGTAGAGAGCGACGGGTAGCTCCCGTTGGCTTGTGTGTAATGCTGGTCACTTTTCCCCCTCAGACATTGGGCTTTTCACTAGGCATACTTGATTGATTGTCCCATTCTTTTACTCCTGTTGTTACTATTGAGGATTGCGTACTCTGTTAGTTACTCCTGCCTTATTCGTATACTAATATCATGCCTAATGCTGTGTACACTACACTTGCCGTGCACACTACACTTGTCTCGCTTATTGCTGTACACACCACACTTGCTATGTTTACTGCTGCACACACCACACTCGCCGTGTTATTGCTGTGCACACACTACTATGCTTATTGTTGTACACATTACACCTCGTCATGTTCGTTACTTTGTGCACTACACCTCGCCTGCTCACTGTTTTGCACACTACACTTGCCAGTGCTCATATGTTTTTTACGCTGCCATGCTCTAACTAATGTGACTTCTATTTTGATTTTCATATATTCATGTAAATGTTTTTGAAAACCTTGCCGAGGGTCAAGTTTCTTTGTATCTTTTTAAATCTTGCCGAGCGACCCTCGCTGACGTATATTTCCTTGTCTTGTGAAATATACGTCAGGTATTAGACAGGTTTGCAGAGGAGCATGCTTAGAGACTAAGCAGGTTGATCAGGAGTGCCTTGCCGCTAAGTTCCTTCGCTGAGAAGCGATGTGCCTTTGCATCATTTTATTTTGTACATTGTTGTCTCTTTCAATATTTGTATGGGCTTCAGACCCTTTCACTTTTGCATCTTTCATTGTTGTAAATCACTTTGAGATTGAGATTGTAATAAAATATTATTTGTGTTGTTTGAGTTGCATGCAAGAACCTGCAAGTTGTTTTCACAGACGCGTAATGTGCTTAAACCAAGGAGGAAGAAAAAAAAAGTATCTCCTTCTTGTTTTAAGCACATGCAGACCCGCTCACGTCCTCGCTTCCAAGTAGAATGGGAAGCGGGGCGTGACAGGTTTTAGTGGGGGCCTATGCAGGTCGTGCTATGCAAAATACTTCAAACAACGTAGATAAGATTACAATCTTGATTCTCAAAAAACACCTTTCCTTGAAATCTCTAACTCAGCCTTGTTCAATAGAAAACCCTAGTACGTCTTAGGATTTCCAACTATTAGTTGACCCAATAAGCTCACCCTCGATTTTGTGGCTTTTCTACATTATATTCTTATGTTAATAGCTATAGTATACCTCGTAGTAAACCACAATAAAGTCCCCTAGTCACCCTTCATTTTTTTGTGATCATACGATTTTCCTTATTTTTGATTCACTTATTTCCCATTGTGACATCTATGTCAACACCTTTCAACACCTTTCTGCTTCATGTTATCCATTTGAATCGACCACATCCTTGCCTATCTTAAAACTCATTTGATTCTGTCGGTCATTGCATCCTGCTAGCTCTATCAAATTCCGAGGACGGAATTTTTTATAAGGTGGGTAGGATGTAACGGCCTGTTTCTATATATACGTATTTGAAATGTATTCAATTAGTATGGTGATGTAATAGAGTATTAATATATAAGCTTTCTATTATTATTGTTATTGTTATTTTCATAGCTCGAGACTGCGACTTAGCGGTCGCGCTTATATCTCATTTAACTTTTTGGATTGGCGATGATTGCAGGGGCGAAGGTGTAATAATAGGTTGACCATATCGATCTCTCCTAATCCAAATTGTGATACGTTTTATACATCGATCAAATCGTAACCAAACTGATCCTATCCAATCTCCAAATCTTAACTCAATAATCTAACGAAATTCTAATTCCTGCTGATCCAATCCTAAACCAATATCTTACCCGAACGAATGATCATGTCTGAACCTAATATATCAGGTATCCTAACCGAATGAATTATCATTGGCTCTCCTAATCTAATCTTAAATGATCTTACCAAATCCGATATTATCTTAATGAATCTAATTTAAACCCGATGAATCCAATCATCCTAACTATATTATACTTCTGAATCAAATCATAAATCTTGTATCCCTAACCAACTGAGTTCATCCTTGCTTGACCAATTTTCAATAAATCTTGTCATAACCTTACATACAGATAAATCTTAATAAATCCGATCTTGACTCGATTAATTTCTAAACTCGAATACTTTAACCATACTAATTTCCAATGTCTTACTTAGAATCATTTTCCTAGCCATCTAACTAACCCCGGAATACTGACGCACCCAACTCCCCTTCTCTCAACTCCGATCTCCCCAACTGCAATCTCAGCTTGCACCGCCTGGATGTCGATATCCACTACAGTAGTCATCCGAGCCCGACTACCGAGCACCCACCCGCAAGCAGCGCAGAGACTTAAACCCGAACGGTGAGTTACGTAACTTGTTATATATATACATATACGAGTTAGATATGTGAATGCACGGTTATAAATTTATTTATTATACGTACAACTAGAAATGCTGATTTTAAGTATGTGTTAGTCTTATATTATACTGTTTATATGCTAACATATGAGCAGTTATAACATATGTATTATCTTATTATATGTGTTCGGGTATATAGGTCGGCATTTATAGTTGAACATATATAAGCAGTAGGAATCATGTGCCCTCTTGATATAGGTATTAAGAATATCAATTAATTAGTAATCTAGATTTTATTAAATCATTTCCAAATCTTTATAAATATTTTCAGTTGTATAACAGAGAGACATTCACGTTCCCACCTCTACACGTCACCCCGCAAACCCCCCCACGTCTATAATCCCGTTTCTAAGATCTTGAAGGGATCTTAACCAACCCACGTGGGCCACATCACCAAACAACCCATACACGTTTCCCTTTCTCTTCTCCTTCAAAAAGCCATGCAAATACACGTTTCTTCCTCTCTCTGAAACGATCCCAATGCCCAGACCCGCCGTGTGAACCGCCGCCCTCTACCTCTTCCTCCCTCACGCCCAGCGAACAGCCCGCAGTCCCCACAACCGCCGCCACCCCTGTACTCCCATCGACCCAGACGACCACCGCAGATCAACCGCCGGCAGCCACACTCGCTCCGACTTCCTCCCTGCCTCCCGAAGTCCACGCCTCTGAACTGCCCGCTCACTGTTGACCCCGCCATCAAACCACCCATCTGCAGCCTCGACAGCCACCCACGGACCCCGACGGCCCTCTCCCTCAACCCTATCACCCCTCACAGCCAGATCTAGCCCGCCACCATCGCCGGGCTCCATCGATCTCCAGAGCAACCCCGAACCCGCCGCCATAGCTGACCTCTGGCAGCACCCTCTTCCTTCCGCTCCGACCACCCATACACTCCGTAGCACCCTCAGCCCCTGCCGTGCGTCCTCGCGCCACCCGCCGCTCTCTCCGACTGCCAAGACCCCCTCCGACTTCTCGCATTCTCCCCATGCCAGGAGCGCCACCAACCTCTCCGATCTTGCACCGCCAAACCCAGCTCGACGACACCCCCTCTTCTTTGCAAATCGACACCCAAGCCCCGCCCTATTCAAACCACCGTCTCTCCCGACTCCATTCCGACGAACTCCCCGTTGTCGGCCTCCCTGCCTTATCCCCTGTTAGCAAACAGTAGAAGCCAACCTGATCGCCCAGCATCCCTCTCCGAACACTCTCGGAGACGAACGACGCCGTGGCCGCTTCCCATCGAAGTTACGCCGTACCGTATCCAACCTGCAACGTGTTCAACCACCTCGAAGTCAAGCCCAGTAAGTGCACATTATAGTGTTATGCAAGTTTAGCTAATATAAAACAGGGTAGCTGTACTTTTGTGACCTTCTTTATGATATTACTAGTTAGGTGAACAGTATATACAGTAATATTAGTCTGTAGATTAGTTAATTAATTAATTTAGTATATAGTTAAGATTAGTACATATTAGTAACATTATATCTATGATAAGTTATCTGTAAGCCTTAATATAAGATGCTTACCTCAGTTAGTATTTAGAAATCAGTACCAATGTTAGCTGTAAGGTGTTAGCTGTAAGAACATTGTTTATCATATAAACAGTGCCCTCTTAGTTATTCAGAATCTTGTGTAGCTATATTCATGTATGTTAGTTGGTTTACACCTCATGACGTTCACTACTAGTGCCTCGTCACTTCTTGTCTTGTCTGTTTAATAATGATGCGGTAAAATATTGATAAGGATAAGTAAACTTGGCGTAATAACAAAAGTAATAGGTTATAACGTTAATAAGTTAATTTCATAGTAACCCGACATTGAATCTATTGACGCAGATATAAAACGCCTTCCATCGTGATTACCTGAGCACCCAAATCGTCAAATCAGGCAAGTGCACTTTTTACGTATCTTGAAACCTTTGTTTTTAATTGCTTTGACCTGAGTTATTCTGATATGCAAGCGTGCATTTTTCTTACGTGTTACCAAGTGATGTTACATTTATTTGTTAAACGATGAATTGCTAATATTGTGTTATACCATAATCTTGCCATGCTGATAATTAACATGCTTGTACACACTTGAGTGAATGGATATTGATGGAACGAATTGCTGGAATACTTGAAATCGTGAACTTGTGAATTCGTGCGCCTGAGAGGCAAAATCGTGAAATCGTGAGGTCATGTGAGTTGACAACTCGTGCTTGCAATATGAATTAGGCTGGCTCGTGTTCCAGCAGGACACTTGGGTGGGGTAGTTCAATGTAGTAGAGGCTAGAATGCTGGATTGCACTCTCGTGGTGAACTTGACCGACACCTGGCCGGGTCGGTGAGTAGAGAGCGACGGGTAGCTCCCGTTGGCTTGGGTGTAATGCTGGTCACTTTTTCCCCTCAGACATTGGGCTTTTCACTAGGCACACTTGATTGATTGTCCCGTTCTTTTACTCCTGTTGTTACTATTGAGGATTGCGTACTCTGTTAGTTACTCCTGCCTTATTCGTACACTAATATCATGCCTAATGTTGTGTACACTACACTTGCCGTGCACACTACACTTGTCTCGCTTATTGCTGTACACACCACACTTACTATGTTTACTGCTGCACACACCACACTCGCCGTGTTATTGCTGTGCACACACTACTATGCTTATTGCTGTACACATTACACCTCGTCATGTTCGTTACTTTGTGCACTACACCTCGCCTGCTCACTGTTTTGCACACTACACTTGCCAGTGCTCATATGTTTTTTACGCTGCCATGCTCTAACTAATGTGACTTCTATTTTGATTTTCATATAGTCATGTAAATGTTTTTGAAAACCTTACCGAGGGTCAAGTTTCTTTGTATCTTTTTAAATCTTGCCGAGCGACCCTCGCTGACGTATATTTCCTTGTCTTGTGAAATATACGTCAGGTATTAGACATGTTTGCAGAGGAGCATGCTTAGAGACTAAGCAGGTTGATCAGGAGTGCCTTGCCACTAAGTTCCTTCGATGAGAAGCGATGTGCCTTCGCATCATTTTATTTTGTACATTGTTGTCTCTTTCAATATTTGTATGGGCTTCAGACCCTTTCACTTTTGCATCTTTCATTGTTGTAAATCACTTTGAGATTGAGATTGTAATAAAATATTATCTGTGTTGTTTGAGTTGCATGCAAGAACCTGCAAGTTGTTATCACAGACGCGTAATGTGCTTAAACCAAGGAGGAAGAAAAAAAAAGTATCTCCTTCTTGTTTTAAGCACATGCGGACCCGCTCACGTCCTCGCTTCCAAGTTGAATGGGAAGCGGGGTGTGACAGCTCATGTTTTCTTATATATATATATATATATATATATATATATATATATATATATATATATATATATATATATAAAAAGAGATATAATGAAAAACATGATATAAGCATGATATGACAAGTATGCTATGTAAGGGCTGAAAACGATACTAGCTAGCAGTTAAAACATTTAATAGCATTTGCAACATGTAATGAAAGGACTGCATAAGATATTGATGGCAATACTTCAATGACTATCTGTTCTAGTGTTAAGTCCATATTTGAGGGCATAATATGTAATTAAAATACACAATACCATTGGGAGATCTTTGTGGCGCCACTTACCGACCCCTTCCTTTGGGCGACGGTCAAGTTGCTTTCTCAACTTAGCGTGAGTAGGGAAAAGGCTGTAATATGGATTCCGTCACTCCCATGCTCTCTATGACAACTGAACTACCCTAATTCCACGTGTCAAGTTAAGTGCGAGATCAATAGGACATGTCACATCGAATGATAGTATGCATATCAATACGGTTCCATCAGTCACATGATCATTTCCGTACAGTTGTATCATAACATATGCATATTGTCTAGCCACATGGTCTTATAAGCTCATGTAACGGTTCAATAAACTTTTTTGTTGAGTGACATGTCGCCAATTATTCATAACATAACCATTTTACTATTTTCAAATTAGACATTTACCATATGAAACGAACTCAAAAACATATACAGCTAAGCATATGAATACATCTAAGCAGGAAATAATTTGCTGACTCTAACAGGCATTATAAATAATTTTTAAGCAATTAAAAAGCAATTTTCTAAATTTTAAATGACTAAAAATTAATTTTCAAATTTAAAAATGAATTACTAAATATTTTCTGCAATTTATATAGGAAAAGATACACGTCAGAATTTTATGCACAATGTGTCAAAATATTTGTTGTAATTAGTAGATTCATGGGCTATTTTTATGTATCAAGTTTACATGAAATTTGATGGCAATGGGTTATTTAGCTAATTAGCATAATTAGCAATAAAATTAAAAAAATCTATTACAGGAGAAATAATTGCCTGAAAATTACGAGACAATTACCTACGTGCTCTTGGCGATGTACTGGATTTTCTGTGGCCTCTCTGTCTTTTTTGGGTACATGTATTATTTATTATTAATTTATTCTAATTCTCTACATTATATTAATATTTTATATTTTATCATTAATTAACTAATCTCTCCCATTCTCTATTCTCTCTCCATATCTACTGCTTCTCCCTTCTCTCTTATGCTCGCGGGCTTGTGGCAGCGGCGTCTGTCACGCCCCGCTTCCCATTGTACTTAGGATCGAGAACGTGAACGGGTCCGCATGTGCTTAAAGCAAAAAAGAAGTATTTTTTTCTTTCTTCTTTGACTTAAGCATAATAAGCGTTTTGCATTTGGCAATCAGGTTCTTACATGCGAAGTTCTCAGAAGCAGCATAAATATTTATTACAACTTATTCCATCGTCCAAACAGCATACACAGATTAATTAAGGCCTAGCATGGACGAACAATTTATTGCTTAATGAAACACACCTGAAACAATAATATGACTAAATAAATAAAGACTGCAACAATGCTCTAGTCTTCAGCAGGGAGGACCTCAGTATCCTCGTAACTCTGATCTGCAGGGTCTACCTCCAGATTGGGATCCTCAAAAGCGGTGTCCTCAACGTACTATGTCTCTAAACCTAACATATATTTCATAAATTCATTTGAAATTTATGTCAGCGATAGCTCCACAAGATTTTTAAATTAATAAAAGTATTAACTTGGAAAAAGAAACAGAAGAGCGTCAGAACACATTTAAGGGAAAAACATGTGCAAAACTTAAAAATATGAGCATGCTTGAAAATTAACGTATGATATGCATTTCAATGAGATCTTGATAGTTTGCAAGTTGAATAATTTTAGTTGTCTGTGTTAGTGACTAAGTTCATGTCTGAGTAGGTAAAATGTTCTTGATACACCCTATTATCGGGGGTTTACCGTGACGCTTCTTGCCATCCCTAACCTAGAAAATGTCCACGATACTTGCCTTCATTAGTATGTATGGAGGTAGCCGTAAGAGGCTTAAGCCACACTTCTGAACTCTACTACATGAACCAACCCCACCCCAAAGTGTCGGTCTAGTCATCGACTAGGTTTCATCCCATCTGTATTCGATGGTATCATATATGTGTGTTAGTTCTTGGTTTCAAGACTAACGTTGTTTTGATGATGATCAATACATTATGTTAGTGTGCTAATCAATCTTATGTTTTAGTCTCAGTTTATCTTAATAGTTATATGTCAATGAGACAAAGTATAATGCTTGGAGGATAATGGAATGGATATATTAAAGACCTCCAAGAGTGATGATGTGCTCAAGCTTGGATGAAGTCAAGAAGACCGTCTAATGAAGCCAAAGCTTGGAGCATGATGATGGATGAACATCTCGAGGAGCATTGCCAATGCTTGGAGCTTGATGAAGGGAAGCTCATCAAGGAGTACCAAAGCTTGGAGATGATTAGGAGCATCAAGGTATCATGAGCTTGAAGATTTAGACTCTAGGAGATGCAATATGTAATCCATGTAATTTATATTAATTGTATTTTTCTTTTTGAGTTTAGGATTATTGTAATGCCTTGATAGATGGTCATACTCTCATGCATTTTCATTTAACCATCTTAGTGAGCCTTAGGATTATCATAGATATCATCACATTAGGTTCACCTTGCCTTAAACTCTTACTGGAGTTTTTGGCTCTGGCTCTCCCACAGTCGACTGATGAAGGCACGACAATTGACTGGATGACATCCAGGCGCCTGGTCAGCTTCTACAGCCAACTGGTATGCACAACTCAAGTCAACATTTTTATTGACTCTTCTTGAGCTTTTCGCCTCAGTCGACTGATGTTTAATTTACAGTCGCCTGTATTTCTACAGTCGCCTGGAAATTGATCTACAGTCGTCTGTGCGCAACTTGCATTTTCTGGGCTTCATCCCAATTTGCAAGACAGTCACCTGATGAAGTATTTACAGTCGCCTGTGAAATAGTCATCAGTCATCTGAAAGGCGTAAGTGCGAAAATTGCATCTCTCTGTTTTATTTCCATCCCCTGCATCAGTCGCCTGCTGAAGGATTTACAGGCGCATGTCCTGTATACAGTCGACTGTGTTGTCTTCCATAGTCATCTGTCCTGGTTCAGATTATAGCCGTTGGATTTTTATAGCCATTGAACAATCGACTGTCTGTTGTTCATCAGTCGACTGTCTGTGCCGTAAACTGCCAAAATCTAGCCGTTGCAGATTCCTTCCCTTTGGGTTTTTTGGTTAGTTTTATGGGCTCTTTCTTGGCTTCCTATATATAGGAGATGTCTTAGTTCATTTAGAACTCTTGGTTAATATTGAATATATTTAAGAATCAATAGTCACTCCTAATCTCTCCCATTTCACTCTCATAAGCAATTTCCTCTTCATGCATTGAAGCTAGCTCATAGGGAAATTCTCCAAGGGATCTAATTCTCATTCCTTTCTTGGAGATCATATTTCTTCTCTTCATTTCATACACTCAAGTGTGAAGTGTTAGGATTCATTCCTAGAAGAGAGAAATATCATCAAGTGCAATCAAAGCCTCATCTCAAGCATTTGAGTTTCACTTGCATGTCTTCTTCATCACATTGGTAAGATCATATCAAGGCATAGGTAAGTGTTAATTTCGTTTCACCTTTGTGTTACCCCTAATTCTCTTTGTGGGAGTTGATTACTCTCTCTGTGGGGGTTGATTATTCTCTCTGTGGGAGTTGATTACTCTCTCTGTGAGATTTTGGTGTCCTAGTGTAGGGCTAACCCTAATTCTCTGTGTAGGAATTAGTAATTCTCTGTGTATGAATTTGACCCTTGTGTAGGGTTGGTTTGATTCTTGTGTAGGACAAAATCCTCTGTGTGAGGTATCTCTGTGTGAGATTGTATTCACTTCTCTTTGTGGGAATTATATTGAATATTGGTGTGGCTAAACGTACATAGGTTTTGGGAAACCAGGGTAAAATCCTTATATTTGCGTTTGTTGTTGTTGAGCATACTCTTTAATTTTCGCTGCTTATTGTGCTTTAATTTCAGTAAATTTTAATTAAGCACTTTGCTTGCCATTACACTATTCACCTCCTTAGTGTGTGTAGCCCCGCAGGGTTCCTTACAATGTGCCTTGAGAGTTATGTCCTTCTCTCAGTCCAATATAGTGTAATTTGATAACAGGCAGATGATAAATTGTTTCAAACAAAACTGAAAGAAAGATCATCAAACATTAACATACCATGTCGAATGTTATTAATTAATGATAGTCAAAGGGCAACCAATATAATGGAAAACATATGATTTCAGCAGCTAAAGTTGACAAACATAGTGGAATAACGATACAATCATACAATTGTCAATTATACTTTAATGATAATTAAAATTGTCACAATGTATTGATGTAACATGATTAATAATAGTTGATATTTTCCATTATGCTGTGCAACATCATAATTAATAGCATTTGATGGTTTCAGCCACTCAGATCTGAAAAGTACATCTTAAAATTTGTATACAATAAAATACTTGCCTGATCGAGACGATTTTGGGTGTCCAGGTTGTTGGGGGATGTATGCCCTCAGTTCATTTGTATTTGATGCAAATGATTTTTTTATAATAGATGTGGGAATTTTGCATATGATGCAAATGGAATTAAATATGTCGTAAATTGTTTATGTGCATATTTACTATAATAAATGCATGGATAAAGTTACCTGGATGACGGGATCGTCTCGGTCTAAATGCAGGTTCAAACGGATCCGGTATCAGACTCTAAATGAGCCCAGAAAGCCTATAACATCAATTAAGGCACCCGAGCCTTAATATAATATAGGCACTAAGGCCCAATGGTGGAGGCCAGGCCCTTTGGGCCGGGCCAAGTCACTGGCGTCCTTTGTGGGTGCCAAATGCCTTGCCCCTGAGGGCGCATGCTGGGCACGCTCCCTGCAGCCTCGGTGCACGTGCCTGCTGAATAGCGCATGTGTGCCCAGATGGGCAGCAGCGCACATGGGGCCCCTCGGTGGGCCCCACAGTGTTGGGTTCTGAACCCTAGGGTTGAATTATTCTCGGCGGCTGATTTTTTAGCCAAACTTGATTTTTGGCCAATTTTCGACGTATGTTTAAGGGGTCAAATGAAGTCGGATTGGGTCGCCATTTTTCCTACGCGTTCATCGTTCAGCGCTCTTCGATTTAATAGGTTGTATCAATTGCAAAGCTCAATGGTGAGGGAGGAAAAATCGCTAAAGATTGCCATTTCCTAAAGGCAAACTTTAATTAATTTTCTCCTACAAATCTTTTCGTCCCACATCGGATATGGAGTGAAGGAGAAGGGTCAGTCGCCTATATAACTAGGGGTCTATCCCCCTCCTTGAAACTCATCCCAAGCTTCAGATCTGAGTAGCTCCATTAAACGTGAGCAAGCACGGATCTGAGCTTAAATTAAATATTCTCTTTCTCTCTAAATTTCTTCCTTGCTCCTATTCGGGCTTTAGCAAAGCTACGAAGGAGCTCGGATTGGATTCGAAGTCTTGACGAAGGATCCACTTAAGGTGAAATCTTATTCAGCGCGTGGTTGACTCGGCAACAAGGGTGTTTCTCACTTCGGGACGCGGTTCGGTTTGGGACGAGGTGCAGCTCGGGACGCGGTGAGAAGCGACGATGGGGCCAAAGAAATGTTGCTGAAACGACGCTTCGTATTCCGCAAAAATGAAATGAAAGGTATTTAGTTTAAATTAAACATGCGTTTATTCATTGCAACTGTTAGATAGATCTATACTTAGGTTTGGTTGGACCCAACCCCGGGATAGTAGAGATCTTGGCTAGGTTTGTTAATCTTTAGGGCTTTGATTTAAAATTGTTTTAAGTCTGTTTTTCCGCTGCTGTTTTGATAACTTCATCTGACCGACTTAGGCCGCTGCTGTTTTGATAACTTCATCTGACCGACTTAGGCCGGGCGTCGTATTTATGGCCCTAAGGACCCATAAAACCCAACAGTGGTATCGGAGACATGGTCTACATGATCTATTCTTGCAATTATAAAATATACGTGATACAACATGTTTCTCCATGAGATGGAGGTTGTTATTTAAACTTAAAAATGTCGTTTAAAGCAATGTTTTTATTTTAGAAAATTGTTTTTGAAAATTAGATTTAATTTTATTTTAAAGTTAAATCTTTAAAATTATGTGATAATTTTTGATGTAGCTTAAACTTATGCGATAAATTTTAAGTTGCATGTTTAGCAAACATTTATGAGATAGTTTTAATTGCTATGATTCTCATGCTAATTGTTTAGATGATAATTTTTTTTGGTTATATTAGTTTTTTGATTATGTGATAATTCAAGAAAGACTATTATGATAGCCATTAAAAACTTCCAGAAAATTAAAAGATAATTTTTTTTGGACATGCTATGATTTAAAAATTGTTGCAACATATTAAATTCCTTTTTAGGGTAGCCCACTCCTAATTATTAATTTAATTGTTCTAATAATAATTTCGAACAAAAGGCTATGATTTAAATTGTTGCAACTTGAATTTTAAAATGCCTAATACATGATTAGGATATCACCTTAAAAATCCTTATAGTTGATAAGGACATTAATTAAAGTAATTAACCAATCCTAATAATTTCGAATTTTAGGATTCAACTAGTTGATAGGATTAACTAGTTTTAATGAAGCCATTTCTAGTCAACAGGACACATGAATAATAAGTTTCCTTCAATGGACCATGATCCGGTCTAGTGTTTTTTGACTAGTGTTGAGGATCACCCTAGTTCGACTGGGGATAATGATCCTGACCTAGCCAAATCCATGGCTGTGTTCCGCTGGATGGCAAGGATGCGAATTATGATTATGTGACATCGTTGATTACATCTAGTCAATTACGTTAAAAATCTTCTTCAAGGTTAGCCATAGCCCTCCTTGTTTTTGGATTAGGGGACTAAAAACACATGTCATAGTTGTTGAGTCTCCTCAAGCTGTGACATGGTCTCTTTTAGAAACTGATTCCATCATACATGAGATGTAGTCTGGTATTAACCCAAACCGCTGCGTCGAGTCTACTCGAGTATTGGTGTAAGTAAATATTAGACATGAAAACAAGGGTTCGACTAGACTAGTCATTATGGTTTCTTGAGTCTCCTCAAGATCATAAGTGACTAGGAGTGTAAACCAAAAGGGAGTCACATGTGATGTGATTGATAATGCGATTATCTACAAACTGCAGAGTCGATCAACTTGTTGAGTCTCCTCAAGTTTGTGAAGCTCGGGGTGGTTGGGTCCTAATCCCATCAAATAACTATGTTCGTTCTTCTATATGGTCAAAGATAATCGCAGAAATAATGGGAGGATATAGTTAAATAAAAATCATGTATTTAAAAATCATGAACATTTGCTAAACTAGGGAAATTCTATGTTTTACCAAAGTGGAATCCGAAATTATAATATCCTTAAAAGAAGTACGTCAATTGGACAAAATGATTAGTTCAGGAATATTTGATAAACCAAACTATATTCTCATTGGTAATAAAATGTCCTTCCTAGTACTTAGTTAAGGACAAAGATTTCCTTAACCTTTAAAATCTAAAATAATACTACTTAACACTTGCCCATATGAACATGCGCAGCTTAAACCTACTGATGTTCAACTCAGTTTCTCCATATGACTTGTTGAGTCTTGTTGAGTCTCCTCAAGGTTGTATGGAAAACAGTTTCAATCCACAAGGCTTGAAACTTCGATTAAACTGTTTGACTCGAAGATGAGTGTAAGAGCGGTGCAAGACAATGTAACCAAATTAGATCTTGAGACGAGCAACTTGTTGAGTCTCCTCAAGGTTGCAAAGCTCAAGTGTTTGGATACATGTGATGTTTGCACAACTAATATTTGTGTTAGGACATGAAATGTCTAAATGTGATTTAGAAATACGAAGGCACTAAGGAAAAATTCATTGAGAAAGAATATTTGGTTTATCATAAGACAAGGCAAAGTAAGAGGAACTGAAAATACGACATGTTTTGATGTCTAAAATTTCAAAATAATTGTTATACAAAGATAGTCTCACATATTGACTAATGAACAAAAGTTGTCTTTAGGCCATATAGAACTTATATCACACTTGGCGAATGTCGTCACATTACTTTAGAAGAAATGTTATGATGTAATTATAATGTATAACAATGTTGTATTAAGAGTTAATACATGAATACACAAGTTAGTAGTAAATATTATATGGCAAAATAGACTAGGCCGTACCAAAGAGACTAAGCTTCACAAGTCACATAAAGAGGGGTCTGACCTCTCGTATTATGAGTCTAAAAACATGTGTGAATCTTGTCTCAAAGGTATGATAGCCGAAATTCCATCTGTAAGACAATGGGAGAATGCGTTGGTGAACTCGTAGTCTCTTACATTCGGATGTACCTGGACCCAAGTCTAAATAAGCCAAGATAAGGAATTGTCATTACGACACATGTTCTTGATGAAACATAAGTCTGATAAAATAGAGAACACAATGAAAGAGGTATTTGAACTGGTTCGATCAGATCGAAGAGTCGAATACTTAGCTATATAACCATTGCGTAACTAAAAGAAAATGAGATTTTCTCTCAGGTCAAGTCTTTTAATGCATCGGCGTGTTAGAGAGCATGAATCGTACTCTGTTAGATTTAGTGCGATACATGGCTAGTGACTCTGAGTTACAATCCTCGTTCTGGGTCAAAAGCCAGATAATAATGCCTAGGAATTTGATAATGTTATGGTAGAACCTTATAGATATAATATTCCTCAAATTAATTATAACGGCCAGTTTTCTTAGTGCACGTTTTTCCATAACGAAGATTATTTCAAACGATTTCAATAATAACTAAATGATTTTTCCTACTATTTTTTGTCGTTCAAATCTTAAAACGGACTTCGTATTCGTGATCCTCATAACGATACAAACCCGTGGTATTATTTTCGTAAATTTTCGGAGACATTTATTTCTAGGGACAAAATCGTAATTTCGTATTTTTAATCATTTTACTAATTACATTTTATGCGTTTTTACTATTTACGTTTAACTTCTAAGCTTTACTTATTTACATTACCTAATCCCAAACCGTCGGCAGTAGACAATTCACGTTTTTCGTTTCTACAAAACTAACCCACCTAACAATTTAATTGGATACACCCCCTCTCCTCTTCGGCAGATGACAACTCCATTAACCCACCTCCTAATATCGTTGGATCCAACCACCCTAATTAACTCATGTGTCGATAGCCACCAACTCCTAACTGCTAATTCATTCACTTCAATTACCAGCAGACACCCCTCATCAACTGCAGACCCCCACCTCCAGCTTCCTTCATTAACGGGCAACCATTTCCATGTTTTTTAAAACAACAACCGCAAACAACCACAGCCGGCAACGACTTCAGCTTTCCTTCTCCCTACAATTCCTCTTCCTCCCCTCTCTCAGCAACATGCAATTCCTTCTCCCCCTTATAAAAACCAAACAACAAACAAATTCCTCCATCCCAAATCATTCAAACTCAAATCCAGAATCAATTTCAATCACCAAATTCCCCCAACAACTGAAATCAACAAAACCAATTTCACAAAACCAGAACCAATTCAGCCCCGAATCAAACATTTCACCAAATTCACCAAAACCCAAATTGAAATCCAAATCAAAACTGAAATTGGAGGAGAGAAAGAGAGGAATTGAGATCTGAAATAAACTTCAGATCAAAACAAACCCAACACCAAATCCCTCCTCTCTCTCCCGTGCCCCTCTCCTCTCCCTGATGGCCTCACTGTCGGAGCTGCACGCACCACCAGCAGCAGGCCATCGTCGCCCCTTGCAGACCGTCGTCGCCGTCCTGGAGCCTACCGCGCCGCCCAGCAACTCCAGGCCACCGCCGCCACCGCCCCCTACAGGCCGCCGCCACCGCCCCCTACAGGCCGCCGCCCCCTTGTCGCCCTGCCTCCCCTTAGCCACCTGAAAAAGAAAAGAAGAAAGAAGAGGAAAGAACGGAGAAAAAGAAAGGAGAAAGAAGAAGAGCAGAAGAGGAAGAAAGGAGCAGATGTTAGAAAGAATAGAAAGAAGATAGAAGAAGAGGAGGTATATCATATTGGGTTTAGGCCATCTTATTGGGTTTAAGTTTTGCTAATGGGTATGGGTATTGGGTATATGCTTATTGGGTATGGTTTCAAATGAAATTGGTTTGGGTATGGATTTTCAGTATAAAGTTATCCAATTGGGCTTTAGTAAATTCTTATTGGGTTTTAAGAAGTTAATGGGTTTAGATGAATTATAGCTTATTGGGTATGGGTTCAAATGAATTTTAATTGGATTGGGATTGGGTAAGTTAGTAGCTTAATGGGTGCGTGAACTATACATATTGGGTTGGGTTTATTAAAGCTAGCAAGATAATTGATTTATTATTAATTTTAAAATTATTTTAAAGTTAGGAATTAATTTAAGTTAAATTGAGTTATTTTGGGTTATTAAGTTATACTTTATAAAATGTTAATAATATTTTAAGTATATGATATACTTTAAGTTATATGTTTTAAGTTATATGTAAGTTTCATATTAAGTATTTTGTAATTAAAGAGTTAGTCTTATTTAAGTTATTATACATTATTTTGTAAGTTAAGTTAAGTTAGAATATGTCATTATCAGTTATGTTATAATATGTTATACGTTATTATATAACCGTATGTTTTAATAAAAATAGTTTTGATATTAATTTAAAATAAAAGTATGTTGTTATTATTTTGGAGTTATATAAGTAAGTTTATATTAAAATGACATAAGGTGATATAAAATCATAATATACAAACGGTACTAATAAGTTGGAACTAATTATAATTTTAAATGAGTTAATGACTTTTAACTTAATGACGCAGATAAATCGGGCCTTACTCTACAATCAATTGGACACCCAACGCCAGCCTCCTCTCTAGATCTACGCATCGTGTAGTAGGTTACCCACATCTCTTTTATTTAAATAAAATAATATGTGTTAATGCAAGTGTGCGAATTATTATGGTTTAATACATTTTAAATCGCATTTGGACTTGTTAATGAAAAACACATATGCAATGTGTTCATTAATTAACCATTTAATTTCTTGCTGCGAAATGCCTTAAATATCATAAATTATTATGCTGATAATTAACACGACATCATGCCTCACATCATGCTTATACACATTGTTAGAATTTAATCTTTTGATAGATTAAAACTGCTTAGTGTTATGTACATTGATGGAACTCCTTGAAAGAACTTGAATTCATGAATTCGTGCATACTGATAGGCTGGCTCGTGTTCTAGCAAAACATTCGTGAACTTCCGCCTTCGATGGCGAAATCTTGAATTCGTGAATTCGTGAACTTGATTAGGCTGGCTCGTGTTCCAGCACAACATTTGGGTGGGGTTAGGGTTGAGCGGCCACTAAGCGTGTGCAAGGGTCACCTTCAAGACCACCACCCGTATGCGGTGGGTGGCGTCAATCACGATTATACCCCCGTGAGAAGAACTCACTCACTCACCACGTCTTAAAGGCGAGAACCATATACAGATAGAAATCATATGCATGGAACTTAAATCACTTATCGTCACTTCACTTGCACACTAGAATTGCTATGACTATCGCCTTATACTATCTTTAGAACTGCCATGTTCATAAATGCTTTTGCTTTAACTGCTTAGAATTTCCATGTTCATAACTGCACGTTGAATAAATGTATAACTGTGACACTAGAACTGCTAACTACTATTATAAATTGTGTAACCTGCTAGCTTCTCTCTTACCATGCTTATGTATAATTGCCATGCTCACCATGCTTTACTTTATGCACTACACCCTACTATGCTCACATGTTTTTATTCTGTAAGTAGACAATGCCATTACCCTGCTATATTCTATTAATTGTTTAAATAAGATTGATGCTTGCGAATCTACATAAGTAACCCTCACTGACGGGCATTGTATTTGTGTTTTAATGCAATGCCCGTCAGGTTCTGAGGGCATTTTTGCAGATCCTAGTTATAGCGTAGCGTGACCCACTAGTAGCAGGATTCTCCCGGGAAGATATTCTTAGGCTGCTTTTTCCTTGTAGGTCCAGTGTATTAAGTTTATGTAATATGTGTTGTAAGAGCCATAAGGCCTCTCTTCCTTTCATTATTGTTATATTCCATTTCTGAGACGATTGAGATTGCAAATATAAATTATCTACATTGTTTTGAGTATGCATGCAAGAACCTGCAAGAATTCATACATGCGCTTATTGTGTTAAGTCAAGGAGGAAAGAAAAGCAAAAGTACCTCATCCTTACTTGCACATGCGGACCCACTCGTGTCCTCGCTTGCGTCCTTGCTCCCAAGCATAATTGGAAGCGGGGCGTGACATTAATCATTTGAAAGTCACAAGGATTACTCAAGTTTCGTGAGACGACAAGTCGAGTAAAACATCATGGTTGATGATGACTTAGTCAACTTCCAAGATACCATTCGGAGTAGTGACCCTAAGAAATTTCTTGATGCAATACGAAAAGGGTCTGTGCATGTAAATAAAGTATGGACTTTAGTTTACGTGTCCAAAGAAAGTGTTTCTTATTGGCTGTAAGTAAATCTTCAAGACAGAAGATTGGTGCAGAAAGGAAATTATGAAGTACAACTTTTGTTGGTTGAGAACGATTATCATCCTAACTCCTATAAACGGATTACGATGAAACTTTCTCGCCAACAAATGTGTATAGATCTACTCAGACCGAACTCGATGTAAATGCTCATGATGACCATGAAAACTGGAGCATTCATGTATAGTCTGTTTTCTAAATATGATTTAGAAGAACGAACTTATATGAATCAGCCAGAGAGTTATCAAAGTCAGTAGGAGCGAATATAAAACATGCGAGGCATCAAGGAGCTGGAACATATATTTTGACAAAGTGATCGAAGAGTTTGACACTTTATAAGAAGTGATTATGAACCGACTAAATAACCAGTAAACTTATTTGGATTATTCTCATAAGGTATGATGAGCTGGATAAGATACATGTAAGACATTAATTATGGATTCCAAGAGACCAAGTGAATTATTTGGATGAGATTCAAATATATGGTCGAACATGGACATAGAACCCCTTAAGTATATATAAAAGTCGGTTAGCAGATTCACTCACGAAGGCTGTACCACATAAAGTCTACAGAGACTTATGTGTAAATGCAGTATGAGATACCGGGATAAATGGGCCTGAGTGCAAGTGAGAGATGTTGAGAGATGGGTATGCCCTTGAACTCGAGGCAATTCATCCCTCTGTAAGTGTACAAACATCTTGTTCGAAATAGCAGTAAGCTGTTTGGTAAGAATTTACCTCAGTTTAATAAAAATATAATCTTCATTAGAACTTAGGTATAGTCCTGAGACTTAATGCGAGGTCAAATATGTATCAAGATGGAGATCTCGATCATAGAGAAGTATTTGACCGATTGTAGCATAGGTCTAAAAATCGTTCGTGGTCATAGATGTTTCGAGAAAAGGATATCGAAACATTGGATATACCATTGTGTCTTAGTCTTCACCATGAAGTGGTGACGATGATCTCATGGTCGTTTGACTTGGTGAAGTCAATGACAAGACACATGTGCTCATTGGAGAATGAGTTCATTGAACGACCCAACAAGGGTTATCATTTGGTTATGATTGACCAATCTGTCAATGATAACTCTTAGCTGTGATAGGTAAGTTGGTCTTTTGACTTGAGGTTATTGTACGAACCTGTACGTAAACGGCGTCACTTAGATCACCGATCTAGCCTCAGGGCAAGCCCCGTTGAAAGGTCTTTGGTTGGGTGACACTTGAAGCGTGTGAGGAGAGCAATGACCAAGATAGGATTCATCTCTCTCGGTCAATGGGAGTTAGTGTCGCAGTGTTAGTTCAATCTTTTAGTGAAAACTCTGGTCAGAGTATGTTGGAAGTAGTCCAACATTATTTGACTAAAGATCGATGGAGACTAACCAAGTTCAAGCTAGTAGGGTTGACAGTTGACCATACCCTATGTTACGACCTTAAGGCCGGCCCATGTAATTGAGGCCTGTATGCACTAGGGGCCTAAGCGAACACCTCACCAAACCCCCAGAAGGGGCACAAGCCCGAGCAAAAGATCGCCTCCATCCCAAGAAGCTCGCCCCTCCCTACCACTAGCTCGCCACCAAGGTCTACCAGAGAAGCTCACACGTTCGGCCGTCAAGCTCGTCGTGCCGAGGATAAGCTCGCCTACCCTTCAACAATAAGCACCGTCCAGAGGAGCCAAGCTTGGTCACCAAGCATGGATCACTCCTAAGGGCGGCCAGGCGTAAATATCTCTGACAGGGTGACGTGGGCTCACCTCTCATCTGTTAATGCCAGAGGTTAAGGGCGAGAACTGATGGCCGCCCCTCACGTCTCATTAATGCACCTGACACCGTCTGACACCATTAATGCGAAAAATATCTCTGACACAGCTTGCCAACCTATCGCTTCACCACTTGAGTACCAGCTGGCTTGATTCGACAGCTGACAGGATGGCGAGCAACCGCCTCTCAGACCTATAAATACCCCCTCATGCCTCCATAGAGGGGGTTGGTCAGTTAAAACCTCTAACCCATTCCCATATTAAAGGTCAGGTATCTTCCATATATCCGTGCCTTCCTCATAAGCTCGCCACACTTCGCCGATCTGTCTTAAGATCGCCACGCGTGCCCGACGTTCTCCAAATAGTCACCCGCTGACTTAAGCATCGGAGGGGCTACAGGATGACAGCCAGCCCCGCCTTTCTGACGAGTTGTTCTCCTTGCAGGTAGCTCGCCACTACTGCCAGTGGTTGAAGCGACCTAGGGCGACAAACTCCAATCGAAGGGAGACCTACTCCGGTTGACGGACGACCTTGAGATTCTCATCTACAAATCGTCCTTAAATCGAGAATAGCCTCGTCCGCAGCCTAAACTTGTAATCATTGTACCCGTGATTCCCAGTAACAAATAAATCTCATTATTGGCAGATCTGACCCGCAATAATTGGCACCGTCTGTGTGAACAAGGGTTATACCCATGTCAGGCTCCACACGTCCTCACCGCAATTCTCGCCACAACAAGTCACCCGACGTCACACCCCCTTCGCCTCTGAGGCGGCTGGGTCGACTTGAGACCATCACAGTGACACTCTGAGGCTGTCCTTGGCTGAAGAGCCCCCTTCTCCCCGAAGGACTCCTCCGATGAATCAACCCCTTGAGGGGTTGGTCGCGATCATTCAGGACACGACCCTTGGCATTTACAAGAGCTTTCAGAGCTTTACCAAGATGAAGGAGGAGCGGACCGTTGCCCGCAAGGACGGAAGGCCCCTCCGAGCTCTGCAGTACGAGGAGAGACATCCTCCCCTAATTTGACGAAGAAGCGACCGTACATCAAAGGCGGTTTGAAGAAGCGACATCAGCCGCTTTGTAGAGGGAGATCAATAAGGAGGAGGAGGCCGCCTATCAGAGGCGACTAGAAGAGGAAGCGTCCATTCGACGGCTTTGCCTCCTCGATGCTGAAAGGGAGAGGCTTCAAGAGGGGAGCCGAGGAGTCCCCTGGCGTCGGCCT
Source organism: Scilla litardierei (assembly GCA_030789695.1). Classification (NCBI taxonomy): domain Eukaryota; kingdom Viridiplantae; phylum Streptophyta; class Magnoliopsida; order Asparagales; family Asparagaceae; genus Scilla; species Scilla litardierei. The sequence goes on along the minus strand of CM061142.1, from coordinate 436,343,585 downwards.
CGATGGTGCAGAGGAACACCCTGCTGGACCATCCTGTGGAAAGCTATCGTCATGGGGGATCATCTAGCCCAAGGCAAGGAGGGCACAAACATCATAGCTGGAGCCCCCCGACAAGATCGTCGCTCTCTTAGGCATGGAGACGGGAGGCGAAGGAGCCACGACCGCAGTCTTACCACTCGTGAGAGAGGGAGGAATGCCTTTGAGCATCGAGGTGGCTCATCCGACGGTTCCAACTAGCGTGCAGGAGCATCGAAGCGACATGAACATTCCTCGAAGGTCGCTGACACCACCCTCCTGCCCTGAAGAAGCTAATTCGCTGACCCAAAGGGTTATCTCAACTCTGGTGCACCATAGGTTCAAACTACCTCAGTTTGAACTCTATGACGGTTCAGGCGATCCCCTGGAGCATGTGCAGTGGTATGGAGGCGTGATGGAGATCCACGAAGCCAATGACGCCCTCCTGTGTCGAGCTTTCCAGACGACCTTGAAGAAGTTGATGGTGAGTGGTACAACGGTCAGCCCGATCACTCCATTAACTCATTTGGTGACCTTTCCCGAAAGTTCTGCCAACAGTTCTTGCTAGGCGAAGAAGGAAGGGTGCACCAGACTATCTGTTCACGGTGGTCTAGAGGGAGGAGGAGACCATCCGCAGATTTCTAAAGCGCTTCAACGAGGAGAGACTCAAGGTGACGAGCTGCGAGGATGAGCTCGTCATGTCGACCTTCAAAAAGGGCTGGCAAATAGGAGTCTGCATAAGTCCTTGCTCCATGATTCGCCAAACAACCTTGACAACCTCTTCGCCAGAGCAAAGAAGTTCATACTGATCGAGGAGGCCTTGGGGGAAAAGAAGGAGGCTGCACAAGCCAAAGCCCCCCTGCATTGAGGCGAGGCCCAACCAACGGCCATGGCAGGAGGAATGTCCCCAAGGGCACGACCAAGACCGCCCCTGAGAGCGCAACCAGGGTAGTCCTTGTGGGCAGGATCACCCCAGACCATTGAGGGGATTCCTCGCTCCCAGGAACTCTGCTCCGAGAAGTGGACCTGAAAGGCCACAGGAGGTTCGCAACACAAGACTCAACGTGCCCCCTGGCAGAGGTGATGGCGACGGCCTTGGCGGGCAGATTTCTCAGGTACGCGCCGTCGGAGATGCGAACAAAGCCCACCGGTAGGAACATGCAAAGGTATTGTCAGTATTAGCGCGACCATGGCCATTAAACTGATGACTGCTTCACCCTGAAGAGGGACATCGATCAGCTCATACAGGGCGGCCACCTTCAGAGGTTCGTCGAACAAGGAGGCCAGATGCACGAAGGGGGAACTCCCGTAGAATCTCTCTGGCTGACCCAGGCCCAGAACACCGAGCAAGCCGCCCATCCTATCACGAGGCCGATCCTGTGCATAGATTGAGAGACAGGTTACCCAGCATGCTCTGATCCTACCGCCTTAAAGTATTATCGATAAAAATTTTGTTCATACGTTTGTACAAACGACATGTTGTTTGAATGACAGTTTCAGATCCACTGCGAGATAAAAAGCACCTCCATAAAGGTCGTCTTGATCATTCGGAGCGGACCACCTCACCACAAGAGCTTCTTCGAGTAGGCCGACTATGCACCCTAGAGCTCGAGCTCCCATGGGAAGGCCTAGTAGATAAAGTCACAGGTTTTATTCTGTCTCCGACCTATGTCGCTACGTTTCGACTTACACACTCTTCGAGTATTCTCTTGTGTGAGAGAAATCCTAAGTCAAAGATCGGCTAGATCCTTAGAGGCGAGCTGACTCGCCACAAACCAAACCTCTGGAACAGGTCACGGTGTAGCTACCCATAGCGTGCTGGACTTTGCTAACCAAATCAGACAGGGGCTATGTAGGAAGGGCTCTGGCCCGAAATTCACCCTCAGGAAGACCTCTGGGGCAGGTCGCGGTGCAGCTACCCATAGCGTGCCAGACTTCGCTAACCAAACCAGACAGGGTCTATGTGGAAGAGCTTCGGCCCGAAACTCGCCCTCAAGAAGACCTCCGGGGCAGGTCACTGTGCAGCTACCCATAGCGTGCTAGACTTCGCTAACCAGACCGGACATGGGCTATGTAGGAAGGGCTCCAGCCAAAAACTTACCCTCAGGAAGACCTCCAGGGCAGGTCATGGTGCAGCTACCCATAGTGTGTCGGACTTCACTAACCAAACTGGACAGGGGCTATGTAGGAAGGGCTTCGGCCCAAAACTCGCCCTCAGGAAGACCTCCAGGGCAGGTCGTGGTGCAGCTACCTATAGCGTACCGGGCTTCGCTAACCAAACCGGACAGGTGCTATATAGGACGTGCTCCGACCCAAAACTCGCCCTCAGGAAGACCTCCGGGGCAGGTTGCGGTGCAGTTACCCATATCGTGCCAGACTTCGCTAACCATACTGGGGAGGGAAGCGAGCTACTTCGCACCAAACGAAGATCCGGGGCAAGCCACTTGCAGCGCCCCCAAAAGACCTCGAAGGCGATCTATCTCTACAAAGAACCTCGCCACGCTCAAACTTCGGGGCATGCTTACGAGAAGCTCCCCCGATAGGTTACCCAGGCTTACGAAGCTTGCTACCAAACAAAAGGAACGAAGAGATTCTCTAAAAAATTTCTGACATGTCTACTCAACATTCAGTGTCTCCTCTGGCCGAAGCTCGTCTAAACAAATGTTGGGGGCAATTGTTATGACCTTAAGGCCGGCCCATGTAATTGTGGTCCGTATGCACTAGGGGTCCGTATGCACTAGGGGCCCAAGCAAACATCTCATCAAACCCTCGGAAGGGGCACAAGCCTGAGCGAAAGATCGCATCCATCCCAAAAAGCTCGCCCCTCCCCACCACTAGCTCGCCACTAAGGTCAACCAGAGAAGCTTGCCCGTCCGGCCGTCAAGCTTGCCGTGCCGAGGATAAGCTCGCCTACCCTTCAACAAGAAGCACCGTCCAGAGGAGCCGAGCTTGGTCGCCGAGCATGGATCGCCCCTGAGGGTGGCCAGGCGTAAATATCTCTGACAGGGTGACGTGGGATCTCCTCTCCACTGTTAATGCCAGAGGTTAAGGGCGAGAACTGATGGCCACCCCTCACGTCTCATTAATACACCTGATGCCGTCTGACACCATTAATGCAGAAAATATCCCTGACACAGCTCGCCAACCTATCGCTTCACCACTCGAGTGCCAACTGGGTTGATTCGACAGCTGACAGGATGGCGAGCAACCGCCTCTCAGCCCTATAAATACACCCCTCATGCCTCTATAAAGGGGGTTGGTCAGTTAAAACCTCTAACTCATTCCCATATTAAAGGTCGGGTATCTTCCATATATCTGAGCCTTCCTCATAAGCTCGCCACACTTCGTCGATCTGTCTTAAGATCGCCAAGCGTGCCCGACGTTCTCCAAATAGTCACCCGCTAACTTAAGAATCGGAGGGGCTATGGGATGACAGCTAGCCCTGCCTTTCTGACGAGTTGTTCTCCTTGCAGGTAGCTCACCTCTGCTGCCGGTGGTTGAAGCAACCTAGGGCGACCAACTCCAATCGAAGGGCGATCTTACTCTAGTTGACGGGCGATCTTGAGATTCTCATCTACAAATCGTCCTCAAATCGAGAATAGCCTCGTCCGCACCCTAAACTTGTAAGCATTGTACCCGTGATTCCAAGTAACAAATAAATCTCATTGTTGGCAGAACTGACCCGCAATACCCTAGGCTTGACTAAGCAGCATAGTTTTGACGACAAGACTATAACTATGGTACTCATTACAGACACAGTCAGGGTGGTCCCGACGATACTCATGTCAATGAGTTATCCACATAAGTATGATACCGAAACAGGGATGTCACCTGCTTCTTGTGATTTCTGCCGTCTAGGATTTCGAGCCCCACATATAGTAGGGTCAGGCTGTAGGCTGTAAGGTCTCACACAATGTGAGACCTTCGTCTAGTAATATGTAGAAATTAGGCAGAATATGCATTTGATGCAAGGGATAGAAAACTGCAAAGAATTTGTAGTTAGCTCTTTCATTCGGGATAAATGATCCTGAGTACAAGTGGGAGATGTATGCTCTCAGTTCATTTATATTTGATTCAAATAATTTTTTATAATAGATGTGGGAATTTTGCAGATGATGCAAAGGGAATTAAATATGTCATAAATTGTTTACGTACATATTTACTATAATAAACGCATGGAAAAAGTTACCTGGATGATGGGATCGTCCCGGTCTTAACGTAGGTTTAAACGGATCCGAAATCGGACTCTAAATGAGCCCAGAAAGCCTATAATATCAAGTAAGGCACCAGAGCCTTAATATAATATAGGTATTAAGGCCCAATGGTGGAGGTCCAGCCCTTTGGGTCGGGCCAAGTTGTTGGCGCCCTTTGTGGGTGCCAAATGCGTTGCCCCCCGGGGGCGCGTGCTGGGCACGCGCCCCGCAGGGTGCATGCATGGCACGTACCCATGTAGATGCCCGGAGGGCGCGTGTAATGCACACGCCTAATAGCCTCGGTGCGCGTGCCTACTGAATAGCATGCGTGGGCCCAGATGGGCAGCAACACACGTGGGTCCCTTCGATTGGCCCCACAATGTTGGGTTCCTAACCCGAGGGCTGAATTATTCTCGGTGGCTGATTTTTTCGGCCAAACTTTATTTTTGGCTAATTTTCGACGTATGTTTAAGGGGTCAAACAAATTCGGATTGGCTTGCCGTTTTTTCTTACACATTCACTGTTCGTCGTTCTTCGAATTGATAGTTTGTATCAATTGCGAAGCTCAACGGTGAGGAAGGAAAAATTCGCTAAAGATTGCCCTTTGTTAAAGGCAAAATTTAATTAATTTTTCTCCTCTAAATCTTTTAGTCCCACATCGGATATGGAGTGAAGGGGATGGGACAGCCGCCTATATAAATTAGGGTCTACCCCCTCCTTGAAACTCGTCCCAAGCTCCAGATCTGAGTAGCTCCATTAAACATGAGCAAGCCCGGATCTAAGCTTAAAGTAAATATTCTTTTCTACCTAAATTTCTTCCTTGCTCCTGTTTGGGCTCTAGCAAAGCTACAAAGGAGCTCGGATTGGATCCGAAGTCTGGACGAAGGATCCAGTTAAGGTGAAATATTCTTTGACGCGTGGTTGGCTCAGCAACAAGGGTGTTGCTCGCCTTGGGATGCGGTGCAGTTCGGGAAGCGGTTCGGTTCGGGATGAGGTGCGGCTCGGGACGTGGTTCGACTCGGGACGTGGTTCGGCTTGGGAGAAGCGATGTGGGGGCAAAAGAAATGTTGCTGAAAACAATGCTTTGAATTCTGCAGAAACGAAGTGAAAGGTATGTAGTTTAAATAAAACATGCATGTATAAATTGCAACTGTTAGATAGATCTATCCTTGGGGTTTGTCGGACCCAACCCTGCGATAGTAGAGATCTTGGCAAGGGTTGTTAATGTTGGATACAATGTGTAGTTTAATACAATGATTGCTAACTTCATGTTTGATGATAACAAACGTGTGTGGACGATTTAATGTGTGTGCTAAGTGTTTTTAGGAATGGCACTCTCGCATATACTCAAAGATAGACAAAGTAAACGTGATGGAGAATGTGCCATGCATTAGCCAAGTGGACTAAGCAAAGATGAAGATAATGGCTACAAAAATTGCACTAAGTCAAAGATGGAAAAATAATGAGGAAATCAATTCAAATCCATATTTGAATTGATTCAAATCAATTGATGCAACATTCAAATCCAAAATCCATGCAAATTGAAGACTTAGTCAAAGATGGAGAGATATGGAGAATCTCATGCAAATCAATATTGGAGATTAAATGAGATCTTATTTGGAATCCTATAGCTACTCAAATTCCATAACCATCCATATTCAAACTCCATATCCATGGCGATTCATTCAAATCCTAATCAAGTTAGGATTCCTTCCAATTTCCATCAATTATGGGATTCTAATTGATTCTATCATATCCCATCATCTCTTATATAAACCCATATTCAAAGAGAGAGATTTTGACAGAGAGGGCAACCAAAACACAAAGAGAAATTTGGCCATAACCCTCCATCTCCAAGCCATAGACCATCTCCTTGGCCGCAAGTTTGAATCCTAAGAGCAAAAACTCCATTGCCTCATCTCCTTGCACAAAGCTCCATTGATTATCGTCTCCATTGCAAGCATCTTCAAAGCCAAGCCAAAGAGCTCCTCTTTCTCCTTGCCAAAGAAAACTTGTGCAACCTCCTTCCTCCATTGACAAGAGCTCCAATTACCAAACTCCTTACGCAAGCCCCTTCAAAACCCATATTGTGCAAGTTACACATCCAAGGCCAAAACTTCATGTCATCTCCAAGAGCTCATTGCCGCAACATCCCCTTGCCTAATTCCATTGCCACAAGTTACAAAAGCACATCCCCTTCATCCTTGCGCAAGCATCAACCAAGGCCAAAGCATCATCTCCATTGCAAGCCAAAGAAACCTAGCCTTTCCTCCATGCGCAAGTTTCAAGCTTGACACACCATGGCTGCAAGTTACTAGATGGGAGTCCATCATACATTGTGCAACTTGAAGAGGAGAGCACATAGGCCGCAAGTTTCAGAGGAGGACGTGACGTTGGCAACTACATCCTGTCAAATATGATCTGACCTGAGCCGATTGACCGAGACGACTGCCGCTACACAAACTGAGATTCTCTAAACTCTTTATTATTATATTTGTGTAGTAGTCGCAACCTTTGTAGGGGAAACTTTACCATACTTGTTTTGAGGTCTTGTCTGGTGTGGTACTAGACAAGAGGGACTAGACTAGTTGGAGCTAGTCAATAGAAAGCTTATACTAGGATTAATTTTGTTGAACATCGGTAGGGTGAGGTACTAAGAGCTTAGTGAGTGTAGAGACGTGGGTTCTCTAGCTATTACGGTTGTACCTGTTACATTATTAATCTAGTATCTGCTTTGGGGCTGGACATAGGTCGTGGGGGCAACCGAACCAGGGTAAATCTGCTGCACACTCTAGATTTATTATTATTTACTCTGCATCTGCTGTAACTACGTGTGATTGCTCGTGGGTTGCACGAGAATTTTTATTAGCATATTCACCCCCTCTCTAGGCGTAGATCTAGATCCAACAGTTAATCTTTAGGGCTTTGATTTAAAATTGTTTTAAGTCTGTTTTTCCGGTGCTGTTTTGATAACTTCATCCGACCGACTTAGGCCGGACGTCATATTTATGGCCCTAAGGACCCATAAAACCCAACACAGGTGATCGTAGTGAGAGGCGTGAGTTTTCTGTGCCAATGGATTTTAAATATCAAGCTAAAGAATAATATAAAATTCACTTATATATGCACTGTTTATCTAATATGTTATAATATAACATACTATTCCTATATATTCACTACTTTATATAAACTATATATATATATATATATATATATATATATATATATATATATATATATATATATATATATATATATATATATATATATATATATAGACAACCCAGAAAAATCCCCAACCCCCTCCCCCCCGCCTTCGGCATAGGAGGGTAAGGCGAGAGCCCGGCCGAGACTATGTAAACTGGGGGAAAACTGCTGTGCCCTCAATGGCCCCCCGGGTAAGTCCGAGAGGGGAGATGTAGCCCCAGGATAAATAATCCCCCAACAAATACCAACCCATGTGGGCCAGAGGCCTTGAACCCATGACTCTTGGCTTTGGAGTGGAATGACTTACCACCAGGACACCCTCTCTTGGGCTATATATATATATAAAACTAGTACTATTTGTAAATAACTAATATATAACTGTTTATAAATAAACCAACGTATATAACTGTTCATATATAAACTTACACACACACACATAACTATAAACGTTCATATCATAAACTGTCATTTTATACTCACAGTTTTGTTGTTGCGTTCTTTACTTTCTCTGTTTGCTTGCAGGTGGCGGTGACTGGGACGCTGACGGTGCGACGACCAGAGGCGATGCTGACGGCGGCGGTCCGGAAGTTGCAGTGGCAGCGTCCAGGAGGTCCGACGGTGTAGGGAGCCGTGAGTTGAGGAGGGCTGTCGTAAGTTTTAATAGAAGGAGGAATGTGTTGAGACTGTTTGGTGGTGTTGTCGGGGTTGTCGCCGTATGGTGGTGGCACCAGAGCTAGGGATGGGACGGGGAGAGAGTCCGGGCTGTGGTTGTTGGGGTTTGATGGACCCTCAGGGCACAAATCTCTATGCCCTTCCTAAGTCAGACGAGCAATAGAGCCAAAAGAAATCACAGCGGAAGAAAAAAACGTTAAACTTTTTAACGAAACCCTAAGGAAAATCAAGACCCTTAGCCAGGATCTATGCTAACTTGAGGTGGATCTTACCACCCCAAGAAGGATCTAAGCTATTGCGACATAATTAAAATAAAGCTTCTAAATTACAAATCCAGAACCTTGCCTTGGTACAGGCAAGGTGTACCGCACCGTCTTCTAAGCCACTCCCCATCTCGCGTCGAACTGATCCTCGAACCGCTCCGCGTCCCGAGGTGAGCAATCCCCTTGTCGCCGAGCCAACCACACACCGAATAAAGTTTCACCTGAGTGTGAACCTTTGCCAAGATTTCGGATCGGATCTAAACCCCTTCGTGGCTTTGCTAGAACCCTTCAGAAGTAAGGCAGAAATTATAGAGATAAGAGATATTTAATTTAAGCCTAGATCTAAGCGTGCTCCAACATTTTTGGGAGCCGCTCAGATCTAGAGCTTGGGAGGAGTTTAGAGGGGGCAGGTCCCTATTTATATAGGCGCTGACCCCTCCCCTTTACTCCACTTCCGATGTGGGACTATGTTTTTAGAGTTTAATAATTCAAGTTAGTTTGCCTTTCATAAAGGCCAAACTTCCATGAATCTTAACTCCCTCACCGTTGAGCTTCAGTCTTGATACAACCTATCAAATCGAAGAGGGTTGAACGGTGAATGCGTGGGAAAAAAACGGCGAGTCAATCCGACGTCGTTTGACCCTTAAACGTCGAATCAAAGTTAGCCAAAAACCATGCAAAGATGGAAAATCCAGCCGTAAAAACCCCGGGTTTCAAAAACCCTAACTAGAAAATTCGGGCTTGGTGGGCCTCCATTTTCGCTGGGTTCAACCCAACAGTTTGGGCTGCTTGTTTTGGCTCTAACTTCTGCATTTGGACTCCGTTTTTGACACGGTTTGAACCTGCGTTTAGAGCGGGACGATCCCGTCATCCAGGTAACCATTTCAATGCGTTTATTATATTAAATATGGTCTTAAACAATTTAAGACACATTTAACTCCTTTTGCATCACATGCAAAATAGTCCCATATCTAAGCTTAAAATATCATTTGCATCAGATACAAATGATCTGAGGGCATACATCGCCCAACATCTCCCACTTGCACTCAGGATCATTTATCCCGAATGCATAAGATAACTGCAAACTCTTTGTAGTGTTCAATCCCTTGCATCAAATGCATATTCTCCCTAATGTTTCTACCTATTACTAGATGAAGGTCGCACTCTATGTGAGACCCTACAGCCTGACCCTACTACAGGTGGGGCTCGAAGCTCCAGACGGCAGTGACCACGAGCAACAGTTGACATCCTTATTTCAGTATCATACTTATATGGTTAACTCATTGACATGAGTGTTGTCGGGACCACCCTAACTGTGTCCGTGATGAATTCCGCAGTTATAGTCTCTTCGTTTAAACTATGTCGTCTAGTTCAAGCCTAGAATACGGTCAAACTGTCAACCCCAATAGCTTGAATCCGGTTAGTTTCCATCGATCTTTAGTCAAATAATGTTGGACTTCTTCCCACATACTCTGGCCAGAGTTTTCACTAAAGAACGAACTAACTCTACGACACCAACTCCCATTGACCGGGAGAAACGAATCCTCTCGTGGTTATTACTCTTCTCATACGCTTCAAGTGTCACCCAACCAAAGACCTTTCAACAGGCCTTCCCTCGAAGCTAGGTCAAAGATCTAAGTGACACCGTTCACATACATGTTTGTACAATGACATCAAGTCAAAGACCAACTTGCCTATCATCACTAAGAGTTATCATGGACAGATTTGTCAATCATGATAAGTCTTGTGGGTCGTTCAGTGAACTCATTCTCCAATGAGCATATGCATCTCATCTTCGAATTCGCCAAGTCAAACGATCATGAGATCATCATCACCGCTATACGGTGAAGACTAAGACACAATGGTCTATCCGATGTTTCGATATCCTTTTCTCGAAACATTTATGACCAAAAACCTTTTTAGACTTATGCTATAGATGGTCATGCATTTCTCTATGATCGAGATACTCATCTCGATACATGTTAGACCTTGCATTAAGTCTCAGGACTTTACCTAAGTTAATATCTAATGATAACTACATTATGATTAACTTAGATAAATTTATACCAAACAGCTTACTGTTATTTTGAACAAGATGTTTGTACAATTACACAGAGATGTATGCCTCGAGGGCATATGTCTCCAAACATAACCCACTTGCACTCAGGCCGATTTATCCCGATATCTCATACCGTATTTACATATAAGTCTTTTCAGACTTCATGTTGTAGAGCCTTCGTGAGTGGATCTACTAAACAGTCTACTGTATAGACTTAAGGGGTTTTTATGTTCATTTTAGACCAACCATTTGAATCTTATCCAAATTATTCTTTTGGTCCTTCGAAATCCATTTAATATTCTTGGATCCCATCCAGCTCATCGTACCTTACGACAATAATTTTAATAAGTTATTGGTCATTTTAGATGGTTCATATTTAAACGTGTCAAGCTCTTTTGACCATTTTATCAAAATATGTTCCATCCCCTTGATGCATCACATGTGTTTTATTTGCTTCCACTGACCTTGAAAACTCTCTGGCTAATTCATATATGTTCATTTTTCTAAATCATATTTAGAAAACGAACTATAAATGAATGCTCCAGTTTTCATGGTTATCATGAGCGTTTACATCGAGTTCGGTCTGAGTAGATCTGTACGCATCTGCTGGCGGGACAGTTTCATCATAATCTATTTATAGGAATTAGGATGAAAACGTTCTCAACCAATGTAAGCTATGCTTCACTACATTCTTTCTGCACCAATCTTCTAAAATCGAAGATTTGCTTGCAGACATTAAAAAACAATTTCTTTGGGCACGTAAACTAAAGTCCATACTTTATTTACGTGCACAGACCTATTGCATCAAGTTGTTAATCAGAGTCACTACTCTAAATTCCATCCTGGAAGTTTACTAAGTCATCATCAACTATGCTGTCTGACTCGACTCTTCGTCTCACGAGACTCGAGTAATTTTTAACTTCCTAAAGATCGATTTATTGAATATCTTATTGATAATGTCCTCACAGAACTTTATCAAGAACCAATGCATTATAATCTGGGACTTAACCCAGAGGGAGGATCGAAACTCAGTCATTTTGCTATGAGTCGCACTATGTCTAACAAAGTGCAATTCATGCTCTCTAACACATCCAATATGTTAAAATACTTGACCAGAGAGAAAATCACATCTTCTTTTAATTTCGCAAGATTTATACATCTAAGTATTTGAATTTTCGATCTAATCGAATCATTTTAAATACTTCTGTCATTTTGTTGTTTATATTATCAGACTTGTGTTTCATCAAGAACACGTGTCTCAATAAAATAAGAACAACTTATCTTGGCTAACTTAGTCCTGGGTCCGGGTACATCAGTATGTACAAGACTACGAGTTCAACAACTCGCTCTCCCACTGTCTTACAGAAGGAGTTTCGGCCAACATACCTTTGAGAATAAGATTCACAAGTGTCCGTAGACTTCATAATATAAGAGGTCAGACCCCTCTTTATGTGACTTGTGAAGCTTAGTCTCTTTGATACGGCCTAGTCTATTTTGCCATATAAGTTTATTACTCTTTTGCGTATTCATATATTAACATTTAATATATTATAGTTATTACAAATTACTAACACAAAACATTGCTTCAGAAGCAAGGTGACGACATTCGTCAAAAATGTGTTAGACGTCTTTTGTACAACAATTATTTAGAAATCGTGACATCAAATATGTCACATTTTCAGTCCCTCCTACTTATGCCTTTACTAATGATAAATAAAACCATCTTTCTCAATTTGATATTTCCTTAGTGCCTTCTTCCTTTTCTAAATCTCATTTAGATATTAAATGTCACACCAAAATTACTAGCTGTACAAACACCTAACATGTCCAAACACTTGAGCTTACAACCTTGAGTTGACTCAACAAGTTGCTTGACTCAAGATCTAATTTGGATACATGGTTTTGTACTGCTCATGAACTCATCTTTGAATCAAACAATTTGATTGAAGTTTTGAACCTTGCAGATCGAAAACCGTTTTCTATACAACCTTGAGTTGACTCAACAAATTGTATGGAGAAACTTGCTTTTGAACATCAATATGTTCCAGCTGCCTTATATAGAGGCGAATGACATGTAGCATGAAATTTATTTTGTTGGACTCAAAACTTAATGAAATTATATTCCTTAAGTCTGTCCTTAAGAAGGTCATTTTAATGTCAACGAGAATATAGTTTATTCTATCAATTAGAATTTAACTTGATATTCCATTAAACGACCTTTTTGACCAGTTAACTTATTCTCTTAGAATATTATATTTTGATTCCATTAAACGACCTTTTTGACCAGTTAACTTATTCTCTTAGAATATTATATTTTGATTCCATTAAACGACCTTTTTGACCAGTTAACTTATTCTCTTAGAATATTATATTTTGATTCCATTGGTAAACTTAGAACTTACCCTACTTTAGCATATGTTCAATATTAAATATAGATAGAATGGGTTTTATCAATCTATATCCTCCCACTATTTTTGCGATAATTTTAAGCCAATTAATGAACAATTTAATTAAAATTAAATAAAATAGGAAAGGGAACCGACCACCGTGAGTCTCACAACCTTGAGTTGACTCAACAAGTTGCTTAACTCTGCGATCGGTAGACGACTCTTCATCAATCACATCGAATGTGATTCCCTTATCGGGTTTTACCCCTAGTCACTTATGACCTTGAGTTGACTCAACAAATCTAAAGACTAGTCTAGTCGGACCCTTGTTTTCGTGTCTAGCCTAACTTACGCCGGTGCTCGGTGTATTCACGACACGACGGTTTGGGTCAAGTCTAGACTATATCTCATGTATTGAGAAGTTGGTTGCCATAAAGTGTCTATGACATAGATTGAGTTGACTCAACAACTATATCAAAGAACCTATAGTTGCCAACCTCTAAAACAAGGAGGGCTACGACTAACATTGAAAAAGATTATTAACGTATTTGACTAGATATAGTCCAGGGTGTCATATAATCATGATTCGCGCCACTGCGGTCCAGCGGAACACGGCCAGGGAATTGACTAAGCCAGGATCACTAATCCCTTAGACTAGCTAGGGTGATCCAACAAACTTAGCCAATCACATTGACCGGATCATGGTCTATTGAATGAAGCTTGTCATTTTTATATGCGTGCCATAGAATAAAAGTCTTTTATTAATAACTAATTAATCCTATCAACTAGTTGAATCCTTAAAATTTTAAATTTTTAGATTTGTTAATGACTTTCCTTATCAACTATAAGGTTCACGTGCTATCCTAATCGATATTAGGATTTTAATAAATTCACTAACAACACTTTAAAGTGTAGTCTTTTAATGAAAATTATTATGATAACGATTAAAATAATAATCGTCGTTAAAGGACTACCCTAATCGGGAATTAGGTTTTAAAAGGTTGTATGTAATTTAAAATTTATCTTATAAATTTCAAATAGGTTTTAATGGCTAACCTAAAAGGTTTCAACAATTATCACATAATTAAGCATGGCCATTAAAACATAATCTAACTTTATCAACTATAAAATTAGCATGCAATTATTAAGCTAAATATCGCATAAAAGGTTTATAACTATTTAACAATCATCACAAAATTATTAAACATGCATCAACACATTATAAATTTATCCTTTAAATAATTAATGTGCAACTAAGATTTAACACTTAAATCAAATGCATGATTTTAAAACTTAAAACAGTTAAAAATTATCATATAATTTTTATTTCATAAACTATGTTTTAAAATCATCATCAAAATTTCCAGGTTTCTAAAAATAATTTTATCGCATAAAAGAATTTTAAAAAATATATCAAATGAAAACTGTTTCATTTTTAACAATAAGTATAAAGTTAAAAAATTTAGCAGGCATTTAAAAGGCATTTATTTTAAAAACATCGCCGTCCTAGATCATCATGCAGACTTGGCTCTGATACCAATGTTGGGGTTTGATGGACCCTCAGGGCACAAATCTCTATGCCTGTCCTAAGTCAGACGAGCAATAGAGCCAAAAGAAAACACAGCGGAAGAAAAAACGTTAAACTTTTTAACGAAGCACTAAGAAAAATCAAGACCCTTAGCCATGATCTATGCCAACTTGAGGTGGATCTGACCACCCCAAGAAGGATCTAAGCTATTGCGACATAATTAAAATAAAGCTTCTAAATTACATACCCGGAACCTTGCCTTGGTACAGGTAAGGTATACCGCACCGTTTTCCAAGCCGCTCCCTGTCCCGCGTCGAACCGATCCTCGAACCGCTCCGCGTCCCGAGGCGAGCAATCCCCTTGTCGCCGAGCCAACCACGCACCGAAGAAAGTTTCACCCGAGTGTGAACCTTCGCCAAGATTTCAGATCGGATCCAAACTCATTCGTGGCTTCGCTAGAGCCATTCAGAAGTAAGGCAGAAATTATAGAGAGAACAGAATATTTAATTTAAGCCTAGATCCGAGCGTGCTCCAACATTTTTAGGAGCCGCTCAGATCTAGAGCTTGTGACGAGTTTAGAGGAGGGACATGTCCCTATTTATATAGGCGGCTGACCCCTCCCCTTTACTCCACTTCCGATGTGGGACTATGTTTTTAGAGTTTAATAATTCAAGTCAGTTTGCCTTTCATAAAGGCCAAACTTTCATGAATTTTAACTCCATCACCGTTGAGCTTCAATCTTGATACAACCTATCAAATCGAATAGGGTTGAACGGTGAACGCAAAGGAAAAAACGGCGAGTCAATCCGACGTCGTTTGACCCCTCAAACGTCGTCTCAAAGTTAGCCAAAAACCATTCAAAGATGGAAAATCCAGCCGTAAAAAAACCCGGGTTTCATAAACCCTAACCAAAAAATTCAGTCACAGTTGTGTTGGCGTGGGAGTTGTTGGTGATGCAGCGGATGCGGTTAGGGTCTTGAGGTTGTTGCCAAGTTGGAGGGGGAGATGAAAGGGAGAGAGATAGTGTGGTTTTGGGTTTTGCTTGTTTTTGTTTTTGTTTTATAATGAAGATGGAATAAAAGAGATGTTGGTGCGAAGAGATAGAAAGAGGAGCGTGGGGAAAAATCTGTTACATCAAATCATGGAGGAAAGATCGGATCTCCAACAACGTAATTAGACTAGGTTAATATATGATTTAGAGAATCAATTTGATTAGGATATTTAGATGAGAAGAAATCAATTTAGTTAGGATAATTGGATTTCTAAGATTTAGATTTGATCATTAAATCATTTTACTTATGAATATTAGATTTATTAGGATAATTCGATCCAAATTAAGATATTTAAATTTGTTAACTTTAAGTTAAATTAAGAAAATTAATGTAGCTAACACGATCATATTATTACGACCACGCCCCCACACTCAATAATAACCAAAATGATAAAATTAATATCAGCACGATCAGGAAATCGTGTGCATCGCGAATAGGGGTCCGGTCACACGTTTGAGCTATTGAAGATAATAAATAAAAACATGAACAAGAATTCAATACATTCATAGAAATACGTACGAAATAGGTAAGATAAATACTGGTCGTTACATCCTACCCACCTTATATAAATTCTGCCCTCGAAATTATATCAGCTAGGGTACAGAGAATAGATAGGGATAGCGCTCACGCATTTCCTCTTCCTGTTCCCAGGTGTACTCTCCAGGTGATTTATGACGCCACATCACTCTAACAAGATTGACGACTTTATTCCTAAGGGTCTTCTATCGTCGGTCCAAGATCTGAACTGGCTCCTGCTCGTAGGTGTTCGACGTCCCATGCTCATGCCCGGGAGCGCAAATCACTGCATGTGCACGGTGGTTGTAGAATATAAAGATTGTCATTCTCTAGGGAGGCGGTGGTTTAGTGTTTAGATTTTCGGAAGGGTGAGAATGCGTGGTCGGGGGTTGTTACGTGAAATTGGATTGATTGTTGTGGGAATGAGGTCTACTGAATATTAAAAGTCTAAGGCATTCGGGATTCCCCGCTAGGCCCTTCGATCATGGATGTCAGGTCAAGGGGTATTTCGTTGGACGATGGATGAGGGTAGAAGTGTCACATCCGAGGATGGAAACGAGCATTTGACTTCTGTCGTCATATTCGTCTAACACATCCCTACGCGGAATCGTGCTTCTGCAGTCGGCTTTGTACGGGAATGCGTGTATTATGCTTGACACTTGGTCCTACCTCACAACTCGTATCCACTCGCGTGATCTACGGACTGCAACACCACGCTATGGTTGGTTCTAGCGGTGACCTACTTTCATAGTCATCGATTAGCAGATCCGGGATTAGTGTTTGCCTCTAGCTATCGAGTCACTCTCGTGATCACGAGTCCTGGAAAACAGCCACTTAGCCCAAATCGGGTTCGTGGGGATTCTCCTTAGGATATGGAGCTGCTTTCGCAATCCTCCGATCCTAATGCTAATCCTCCAAAACCCTTGTTCAAACTACCATAGGGCAACCCAAGATTCATCCAACTGAGCTTGACCTAACATCCAATCCTTGGGGTCCTAGGGTTCATCCCTAAGCCCTAGAATCACACTACTTTACCATAGCAATAGCTACAACAATAAGGGCAATAAAGATTATCATAAAAAAACTGAGCAAACATCATGAAATTAATATCAAAGCGTAGAGAAAGGAATGAGGATACAAAATATATAGAAATTAAGGAGCAAGAAACATTGACCAAGATTTAGATTGAAGAACAATAACCAAAGAACTCTCTCCCCCACAATGGCTCAAGAGTTTTTGAGTAATAAAAAGCTTAACCTAATCTAAAACAGAGTTTACTTTATATACAAAACCACTTAAGTTTCGGGTTTCACGAAAAATCCAACCCGAAACCCATTAGAAATGTCTTTCCTGTAAGTTGTCGATGACGCGCTTAGTCAAGCGGGATGGCCGCTCGGTCGAGCGCGTCCCTAGCTGCTTTCTGTCGGGTGCTTGGAGAAGGGAGCTGCTCGGTCGAGCGGTATGAGTTGCTTGGCTGAGCGGCATCTTAGAGAAAGGATGTCACTCGGTTGAGCGGGGTATGCCATTCGACCGAGCGTAGTGGGCAGAGAATTGCCCCCTTTTTGGCTCGTTAGAGAGGGAGGCCGCTCGGTCGAGCGGTATGAGTTGCTCGACCGAGTAGGAGTTACAATGAAAAAGGGGGGTCGTCGCTTGGTTGCGTGAGGTAGGTCGCTCGGTCGAGCGACCCCTTTGCAAATTTCCCTCAATCTTTGGGGTCATAGCTCGGTCGAGCGGTATACCTGCTCGATCGATCGATTTGGAAATCCCCCTACTCCTCTCCTTTCTTCTCTCTTTCTTTTTCTTCTTTCCTTCTCTCTTCCTTTTCCTCCTTCTCTTCTTATCTTCCATTAGCCCCCCCCAAGCCGTCAAGCGCGACGAAGCGAGCTCCGGTATCCGACATCATGTCCATCATCTATTATTGCTTCGAATCACGGCGAAGTTCCTGAAAATTCACAAAACATCGCAAAAATCAAATATAGCATGAAAAGTGCGATAAAATATAAAAATGTGAAATTCGGTCGATCGAAATGACATGGAAATGCATGATATAAAGATGGAAAATATGGACACAACAGTAGGTCAGATCTGGTCATACAATAATCTCGGAGTAGTCAACAGCATGAGTAGGGTCACTGACGTAATGACACAGTTTGGGAGACATGGAAAACATTACGTACTGCCTCCAAATAAGGCGGTAGAGCTAAATGATAAGCAACTTCTCCAACTCGCTCTAGCACATCAAATGGTCCAATGAATCTTGGGCTAAGCTTTCCTCGCTTCCCAAAATGTATCACTCCTCGGTTTGGAGATATCTTCAAGAGAACATGATCTCCTGGTTGAAACTCCAAGTGACGATGCTTGGCATCAGCCCAATGCTTGTACCGATCTTGTGCAATGCGTTACTTGTATCTGATATTATGCTCGACGTCCACTGTTTCAACAATCATCTTTGGACCCAATAATTCTCGATCACCAATGTCATCCCAACTTAATGGGGATCGATACATCCTTCTATAGAGTGCAGCAAATGGGGCCATGCCAATGATGGCTTGGTAGCTATTGTTGTAGGCAAATTCTACCAAGTGTAGGTGATCTTCTCACGAGCCTTTGAAATCCAGCATGCAAGCTCGTAACATGTCCTCCAATATCTGGATAGTACGCTTTGATTGACCATCAGTCTGCGGGTGATACACAGTACTGAAGCTAAGGCTGGTACCCAGATTGGATTACAGACTTTTCCAGAATTGTGATGTGAATCTAGTGTCCCGGTCAGAGACGATGCTCACCAGAACTCCTTGCAATCGAATAATATCCTGCATGGTTATCGATTACATCACAACGTATAATAGAAAGAATTTTTAAAGGTATAGGATAGATCGTTACCTCCATATACTTCTTTGCAAGTATCTCCGTAGACTGTCCCACTGGGAATGGTATAAAATGCGTTGAGTTGGTTAATCGATCAACGATCATCCAAATCGCATCATTCTGCTAAGTACTCCGAGGCAATCCAGTTACGAAATCCATAGTGATGTGCTGCCACTTTCACTCCGGAATAGGCAGAGGTTGAAGCAATCCAGCAGTGAGATGATGTTTAGCCTTCACTTGCTGACACACGAGGCATTTTGCAACACTTTGAGCCACGCTTCTCTTCATTCCATGCCACCAAAAGTTTAGACAAAGATCTTTGAACATCTTGGTACCACCAGGATAAATAAAGTAAGGAGAGTTGTGCACTTCATTAAGTATCTCTTCTCTGATGTCACCTGAAGGCACACAAATCCTACTACATATCTCAAGGAACCATCCTCATGGATAAGAAAATCCTTCCGAAGTCCAGCTTCGACTTGCTCTTCGATCTTCTGTAACTTCGCATCTCTAGTCTGAGAAACTTTAATCCGTTCTACGATGGTAAACTGAACTTGCATATTCATCAATAATGCTGGAGTCCCGGGTAAGATAACTTCAATCTCCATCTCTCGCATAGCTTGCTGAAGTCTCCATTGAGCTGAGAGAGTCATGATCGCTGGGAATCGGCTCAATGCATCTGGTACGACATTCACTTTTCCCAGATGATATTGGAGATCGATGTCATAATCAGCTATGAGCTCTAACCATCTATGTTGCCTCATATTGAGCTCCTTCTGGTCGAAGATGTACTTCAGACTCTTGTGGTCGGTGTAGATATTCACTTACTCATTTAATAGGAAGTGCCTCTAATCTTTAGAGCAAATATGACGATGACTAACTCCAAGTAATTGGTTGGAAAATTCTTCTTATGAGTCTTCAGTTGCCGGGACGCATATGCACCCCACATGACCATGCTGGTATAGGACACATCCAAGACCCTTGCCAGATGCGTTACAAAAAACTACAAATCCCACAGTTCTATCTGATATAGCTATCATTGGTGCAGTCGTCAGCTTCGTCTTCAATTCTTCAAATGCTTTCGCACAAGCCTCAGACTAGATGAACTTGATATCCTTCCTTGTCAGGCGAGTCATAGGCTCAGCAATCTTTGAGAAGTCCTTAATTAATTGACGGTAATAGCCACCCAATCCTAGAAAACTTCAGATATCTGAAGCTGACCGAGGAGTTGGCCAATTTCTGACTGAGGTAACCTTCTACGGATAGACAGAAATGCCGTCTCCTGATACCACATGCCCAAGAAAAGTGACTCGATCTAGCAAAAATTCACATTTGCTGTACTTGGCGTATAGCTGATGATATCACAAGGTCTCCAATACAATCTGTAGATGCTTGGCATGTTCTTCTTCATTCCTCGAGTTAACCAGGATGTCATCGATGAAGATCACTACGAATTTATCCAAGTACTGACAGAAAATCAGGTTCAGAAGGTTCATGAATACATTTGGAGCATTAGTCACACCAAATGGAATGACTAAAAATTCGTAGTGCCCATAATTGGTCCGGAACGCCATCTTCGAGATGTCTTAACTTCTGACCTTCACTTGATGATAACCACTTTGGAGATCCAGCTTAGAGAAGACTCGTAATATGCCAAGTTGATCGAAAATGTCGTCAATACGCAGCAGTGGATACTTGTTCTTTATGGTTACCTTGTTCAGTTCTCGGTAATCCACACACTTTCTTCTTGATACATCCTTTTTCTTGACCAAAAGAATTGTCGTACCCCAAGGAGATACGCTGGGATGTATCAATCCCTTCTACAACAGATCATCGAGTTATTTCCAAAGTTCTTCCAGTTCAGAAGGGGCCATGCGATAAGTGCCTTCGAAATAGGTTGAGTGTTTGGTAGAAGGTCGATGGTGAATTCCAGGGCTCGGTCTGGCGGTAATCCCGAAATATCTTCAGGAAATACGTCCTCAAAGTTTCGAACCACTCTAGGCTTCTCAGGTTCAACTAACATTGATGGAATAATCACTTTGTTCGGTTTGAGCCGAACTTAATAGATCCAAGTGAACGGTCTCTGCTCGCGAATTCAAACACCGGATGGTCAGGAATTTCAAACACTACCTTCTTTTTGTGACAATCGATGGTAGCGTAGAAATTTCCTAACCAATCCATGCCGAATATTGCATCGAAGATTGGCATGTCGACTATCATAAAATTTGCAAACGGCTCATGCACATAGATCACTATAGGGCACGATCGACAGCAACTAGAGGTTTTTGCTACTCAACTCCCGGTACTAATGCTCCAACAATTTGGTAGAGAGTCAACATGAATGGAGTGCTTCTCTACGAATCCTCGGGATATGAATCAATGTGAGGCTCTAGAATAAAAAAGAGATAGGGTCGGATAAGAGGATACTAAAATGACACCTAGAATGTAGGAGAAATATATCTTAGCTAAGGGTAAACAAACAAACACATACATATACCATATACATTATAAAAGAAGGGTTTAGGCATTACCTGAGATTACTTGCTCATCATTCTCAGCCTTTGCGGATGTCATGGTGAATGCTTGTCATCTCGACTGGTTCTGCCTCACTTGTTCAAAGCCTTCTATTATGGAGCCAGGGGTGGTCCATGCTGAGTATGTCCAGAAGGTCCAGCAGTCGATTTGTTGGTGCGACGAGGGCAGTCTCTATTAGCATGTGCAGATGCTTCACATATCAAGCATTGATTCAGCAGCACTCAGTAATCCTTCTTGATATGTCCAGTTTGCTTGCAGTGAAAGCACACCATCTGGGATCGGCTATTGGCAGGAGCAGCAGGCATCTTGAATTGAGCAGTCTGAGTAGGTCGGAGATTGCTCCTGGGTGGCTTCTGTGGACGTCTATTTCCTCCAGTCTAAAGCGCCTTCTTACTCTTCATGATGTTCTCTTGCTTCCTAGCAGCATCCAACACTTCCAGATTGTAGTCGGATTTGTTGAAGATATCGAAGCTTGAATGTCCAGGTCCAGGCCCTATAGGAACTCATATGCATGGTCTTCGAGATCTTCCACCAGGTGAGGAGCAAAACGACTAAGCATCGAAAATTATGCTTCGTATTCATCAACCATCTGAGTGCCTTGGACTAGATTGATGAAATGTTGTTGTAGATCCATCTTAGCTGATCTGGGGAAGTACTTGGCGTCAAATCTCTCTCGGAAGATGGCCCAGTTGATAGGCTTACCCAAACGTGCTGATTCAGCATCCCACCAGTTTCGAGCATTTCCAATCAGCTGTTTCTTGGCTACTTTCACCCAGCCTGACTGGTCAATGCAGGAGAGGCTCAGATCATCTTCCGTACTTCGGGCCCATTCTTCAGCTTCCAGTGGCCCTTCTCTTCCAGGGAAACTCTTCAGGTTTAGCTCCCGAAATTGCATGGCTCTAGGCTCAGCTCGAGGAGGTGGTGGTGCAGGTTGTACATGCTGTTGTCCTTACTGAATCAGTGAATTTCTAGCATTCCTCTCATGACACCCATGAGTTCATGGATGTCAGGAGCACCATTCCCATTGGCTTTATTCTCATTGCGAGTGCACGGTCTTCCTACCATGCTGAAAAAGGAACAAAATAAACATTCGTTTACAATGTCATTTAAACGATATGGTTAGTAATGATATCTATACTATTTCTGAAATATTTCGCAGAGTGCACGGAACCTGTATGTGCCACCACTAAAACCTGTCATGTCCCGCTTTCCATTGTACTTGGAAGCGAGAACATGAACATGTCCGCATGTGCTTAAAGCAAAGAAGAAGTACCTTTTTCTTTCTTCTTTGACTTAAGCACAATAATCGTTTGGTATTTGGCAATCAGGTTCTTGCATGCGAACTTCTTAGAAGCAACATAAATATTTATTACAACTTATTCCATCGTCCAAACAACATACACAAATTAATTAAGGCCTAGCATGGTCGTACAATTTATTGCTGAATGCAACCCACCTGAAACAATATTACGACTAAATAAATAAAGACTGCAGCAATGCTCTAGTATTCAGCAGGAAGGATCTCAGCGTCCTCCTAACTCTGATCAGAAGGGTCTACCTCCAGGTGGGGATCCTCAAAAGCAGGGTCCTCAATGTACTCTGTCTCTGAACCAAACATATATTTCGTAAATTCCTTTGAAATATATGTCAGCAATAGATCGACAAGATTTTTAAATTAATAAAAGTATTAACTTGGAAAAGGAAACAGAAGAGCGTCGGAACACATTTGAGGGAAAAACATTTGCATAACTTAAAAATATGAGCATGCTGGAAAATTAACGTATGATATGCATTCAACGAGATCATAATAGTTTGCAAGTTGAATAATTTCAGTTGTCTGTGTTAGTGACTAAGTTCATGTCCGAGTATGTAAAATGTTCTTGATACACCCTATCATCGGAGGTTTACCATGACACTTCTTTCCATCCTTAACCTGGAAAATGGCCAAGATACTTGCCTCCATTAGTGTGTATGGAGGTAGCCATAAGATGCTCAAGCCACACTTCCGAACTCTACTACATGAACCAACCCCACCCCAAAGTGTATGTCTAGTCATCGACTAGGTTTTATCCCATCTGTATTTGATGTTATCATATATGTGCCCCGAGAGTTATGTCCTGCGCGCAGTCTAATATAGTTTAATTTGATAACATGCAGATGATAAATTGTTTCAAACAAAACTGAAAGAAAGATCATGAAAACATTAACATACCGTGTCGAATGTTATTAATTAATAATAGTCAAAGAGCAACCAACATAATGGAAAATATATGATTTCAGCAGCTAAAGTTGATAAACATACCGGAATAACGGTACAATTATACAATTGTCAATTTTACTTTAATGATAATTAAAATTGTCACAATGTGTTGATGTAACATGATTAATAACAGTTGATATTTTTAATTGTACTGTGCAACATCATAATTAATAACATTTGATGGTTTTAGCCACTCAGATCTGCATATTACATCTTAAAATTTGTACACAATAAAATACTTGCCTGATCGAGACGATTTTGGTTGTCCAGGTGATCGTAGCAAGAGGCGTGAGTTTTCTGCGCCAATGGATTTTAAATACCAAGCTAAAGAATAATATAAAATTCACTTATATAGGCATTGTTTATCTAATATGTTATAATATAACATATTGTTCCTATATATTCACCGTTTTTATATAAACTATATATATATATATATATATATATATATATATATATATATATATATATATATATATATATATATATATATATATATAGACACACTAGACATAACCCGTGCCCGGGGCACGGTTCATTTAAGATTTCTCCCGCGAAATCTTTGTTCCTCGAAAATTATTTCCACATCTAAAATTTAAGAGAACAATAAATTAGCGTAAAAATATTTAGCGGCACGGGCAACTTCGGCGCGGGCGTCTTCGACGTGGAACAAATTTGGCGCAGGCGCCTTTGGCGCAGAGCAACAAATTCGGCGTCGAACAACAAATTTGGCGCCTGCGTCTCCGGTGCGAAACAACAAATTAGCGTAAAAAATCGGAGCGGGCGCCTTCGGATTCACCACAATCTTTCCCAAAGCACTTTTAATTTCAGAGTTTAGGTTCCCAAGGCACTTTCCCCCCCAAATTTAATCTCCACAATCTTTCCCAAGGCACTTCTAATTTCAAAGTTTAGGTTCCCAATGCACTTTCCCCCCAAATTTAATCTCCACAATCTTTCCCAAGACACTTTTAATTTCAAAGTTTTGGTTCCCAAGACACTTTTCCCACCAAAATTTAAGTTTTTCCACTAAAATTTTCACAAAATCCAATCTCAACCATTGATTTATCAAGATCAAATCTCAGCCACTCTTTATCTTGTCCTAGTCAGCCCTAGAATTCAAAAAACGTTGTCAAATGTATTACATACATACATACATACATACATACATACATACACACACACATATTTTTTTGAAGAGTAAGCGTAAGTTTTATTAGTAAATAATCTGTACAAACACATACACTGGGCTGGCAGTTGGAGTAAAGTTTGATTGAGGGAGGATAGGGCACAAGCACCGTCACTCCCTACTATCAAACCCTAGCTCAAACAGCCGCTCAGACTACAAAGCACGTAGCAGAAAAACATAAAAGGACCATCAAAACAATGCAAATACTAGTAGCTAGGAGCTAGTATATGGTATCATCCCATGTCTCGAAAGTTCCAGTTAGCCAAAGCTTCAGCTGCTTCCTCATCATCAAGCTCTTTGTCTTTCAGCGCAATCCTGACATCCGCTGCGATATCCTCAAAGAGAATAGTTTTGCACCTGGTCGTATTGTTAAAAGTTCTCCTGTTCCTCTCATTCCAGATATGCCAGACCATTGCCGCCAATACTATTTTAGCTAGCAGACTCAGAGTGTTTGTCCCCCCAAACTCTGTCAAGAAAAACTCACCCACATCCTTCAGTGTTGGAGGAACACTGGCCGAAACTCCCAGCTTCAATAGACTTCTTTTTAACAGATAGCTTGCATAATCGCATTCAAAAAATATGTGAGTGTTACTTTCCTCACTTCCGTCCCCACAGAGAGCACATGTCAAATTTATATCAAGTCCCCATTTTTTGAGAGCATCCTTAGTTAACAACTTCCGGTTGAAAGCTCTCAGGAGGCACATCGCCATTTTGGGTATGTATCCCTTGTACCACACAATTTTATACAAAGGAAAGGGGTTACCTCTATCTCTCACCCCATCCCAGGCTTTGCTGAAACTAAACTGATCCCCAGCATTCCAGCGCCAATTATCAGGCCCAGGTGTTAGGCGTTGGTTTGTGAGCAGCGGCATGATGTTGGCAATTTCCGAAGCCTGCACCCAAGTGGATCCTTGCCAATAGTCACTAACTTTCCGCATACCTTCTCCTACTGGAATGTCATATATATTCTTGAGGGGCCCGCCCGGGAGCCAGTTGTCGTGCCAGAATAGCGTGGACTTGCCATCGTTTACTTCTCGCTTGATAAGTTTTTGTGAGTAATTTCTGCAATGAAGAAGGAACTTCCATGTACCGGAGTGGTACACCACTCTCTTGGCCGCATAGAAATTATTTAAGTCTCCATTGTTCTGGCCCATATATTCCGCCCATAGCCCCTCTTTGGATAGCATTCGCCAGGTGAGTTTGACTCCCGACGCTAAGTTCAGGTCAGTTAGAAGTCGGAGCCCCACCCCTCCCTCTTCTTTGGGCTTGCAAGTATCTCTCCACGCCCAACCAGGGGAAGCCCCCCATATGAATTTCCTGCAGCTGCTCGTTATGGAACTAAGAATAGTGCGGGGATTCTAAAAGCTTGCATCCAGAATGAGACGATTCCATAGATTACCGACCTCACTAGTTCAATCCTCCCAGCAAGAGATAGAGATGATGAAGTCCAGCCCATCATTCTTTTTTTGCATTTGTCCACCAGTCTGCTATACATTGGTGATTTTGGATACTTGGCCGATAAGGGTAGGCCTAGGTAAGTGGTGATGGTTGTCGCTACTTTGATCCCCAAGATGGCCGCCAGCTCCAATATATATATAACTAGTACTATTTATAAATAACTAATATATATATATATATATATATATATATATATATATATATATATATATATATATATATATATATATATATATATATATATATATGGGTAAAATGCGCCTGAGCTCGTGCTCAGATGGGATTCCTGCGCTCGACCCCTCCTGACCGTCCGATCCGATCCCACGGCTGTTGTTAAAAGCGGAAGATGAGGAACTTTTGGTGCAATTACCAACGGGCCCTTACGCGCCCGGAAATTTTGGGGCAATTACCATCCCGCCCTTATAACCCCTATGAAAGCAACTTTTTAGAACTATTGGTGCAATTACCATACTATCCTTTTCAAAGAAATAGTTTACACTATACGGCACCGTTGTGCGCGTCGACCCAGAACGGAGTATATTACTCCCCGCGAACAACGCGCTACAGCCTATGCGTCGTGCGCGGCGTGGGATTAAAACGCACAAGTGTTGAGAAGTTACCAACCGTGCGCACGACGGGCAAAATTACCCCCGTCGTGCGCGAGGGGGAAAACGCAACGTGTAAAGAAATTTCCATCCGTGCGCACGACGTGCAAAATAAACCCCGTCGTTCGCGGGGGTTAAAACGCATAGTGTGAAGAAATTCACATCCGCGCGCACGACGGGTAACATTACCCACGTCGTGCGCGTGGGTTAAAATGCCTAGTGTGCAGAAATTTCCATCCGATCGCACGACGGGCAAAATTAACCCCGTCGTCCGCGGGGGTTAAAACGCCTAGTGTGAAGAAATTCACATCCGCGCGCACGACGGGCAAACTTACCCCCGTCGTGCGCGTGAGTTAAAACGCCTAGTGTGCAGCAATTTCCATCCGAGCGCACGACGGGCAAACTTACCCACGTCGTGCGCGGGGGTTAAAACGCCTACTGTGTGAAGCAATTTCCATCCGCGCGCACGACGGGCAAAATAACCCCCGTCGTGCGCATCGCCCGCGGGGGTTAAAACACACAAGTGTCGAGCAATTTCCATCCGCGCAAACGACGGGCAAAATGATCCCCGTCATGCGCGTTGTGTGCGGGCAAACGCACAAGTGTAGAGCAGTTTACAGCCGTGCGCACGACGGGCCAAATTACCCCCGTCGTGCGCGTTGTGTGCGGGCAAACGCACAAGTGTGGAGCAGTTTACAGCCATGTGCACGACGGGCCAAATTACCCCCGTCGTGCGCGAGGGGGAAAACGCAATCTGTAAAGCAATTTCCATCCGCGCGCACGACGGGCAACATTACCCACGTCGTGCGCGTGGGTTAAAACGCCTAGTGTGCAGAAATTTCCATCCGATCGCACGACGGGCAAAATTAACCCCGTCGTCCGCGGGGGTTAAAACGCCTAGTGTGAAGAAATTCACATCCGCGCGCACGACGGGCAAACTTACCCCCGTCGTGCACGTGGGTTAAAACGCCTAGTGTGGAGCAATTTCCATCCGAGCGCACGACGGGCAAAATTACCCCCGTCGTGCGCGTCGTCCGCGGGGCTTAAAACGCACAAGTGTCGGGCAATTTCCATCCGCACGCACGACGGGCAAAATAACCCCCGTCGTGCGCGTCGTGTGGCAAACGCACAAGTGTGGAGCAATTTACAGCCGTGCGCACGACGGGCCAAATTACCCCCGTCGTGCGCGAGGGGGAAAACGCAATCTGTAAAGCAATTTCCATCCGCGCGCACGACGGGCAAACTTACCCCCGTCGTGCGCGTGGGTTAAACGCCTAGTGTAGAGCAATTTCCATCCGCGCGCACGACGGGCAAACTTACCCCCGTCGTGCGCGGGGGTTAAAACGCCTACTGTGTGAAGCAATTTCCATCCGCGCGCACGACGGGCAAAATAACCCCCGTCGTGCGCGTCGTGTGCGGGCAAACTCACAAGTGTGGGGCAATTTACAGCCGTGCGCACGACGGGCCAAATTACCCGCGTCGTGCGCGATGGGGAAAACGCAATCTGTAAGGCAATTTCCATCCGCGTGCACGACGGGCAAACTTACCCTCGTCGTGCGCGTGGGTTAAAACGCATAAGTGTGCCGCAATTTCCATCCGCGCGCACGACGGGCAAACTTACCCCCGTCGTGCGCGTCGTCCGCGGGGGTTAAAACGCACAAGTGTCGAGCAATTTCCATCCGCGTGCCCGACGGGCAAAATTACACGCGTCGTGCGCGTCGTGTGCCGGCAAACGCACAAGTGGATATTAATTTACAGCCGTGCGCACGACGGGCCAAATTACCCCCGTCGTGCGCGAGGAGGAAAACGCAATATGTAAAGCAATTTCCATCCGCGCGCACGACGGGCAAACTTACCCCCGTCGTGCGCGTGGGTTAAAACGTCTAGTGTGAAGAAATTCAAATCCGCGCGCATGACAGGCAAAATAACCCCCGTCGTGCGCGTCCTGTGCGGGCAAACGCATAAGTGAGGAGCAATTTACAGCCGTGCGCACGACGGGCCAAATTACCCCCGTCGTGCGCGAGGGGGAAAACGCCGTCTGTAAAGCAATTTCCATCCGCGCGCACGATGGGCAAACTTACCCCCGTCGTGCGCGTGGGTTAAACGCCTAGTGTGGAGCAATTTCCATCCGAGCGCACGACGGGCAAAATTACCCCCGTCGTGCGCGTCGTCCGCGGGGCTTAAAACGCACAAGTGTCGGGCAATTTCCATCCGCGCGCACGACGAGCAAAATAACCCCCGTCGTGCGCGTCGTGTGCGGGCAAATGCACAAGTGTGGAGTAATTTACTGCCATGCGCACGACGGGCCGAATTACCCCCGTCGTGCGCGAGGGGGAAAACGCAATCTGTAAAGCAAATTCCATCCGCGCGCACGACGGGCAAACTTACGCCCGTCGTGCGCGTGGGTTAAAACGCCCAGTGTGGAGCAATTTCCATCCGAGCGCACGACGGGCAAAATTACCCCCGTCGTGCGCGTCGTCCGCGGGGGTTAAAACGCACCAGTGTGCAGCAATTCACATCCGCGCGCACGACGGGCAAAATAACCCCCATCGTGCGCGTCGTGTGCGGGCAAACACACAAGTGTGGAGAAATTTACAGCCGTGCGCACGACGGGCCAAATTACCCCCGTCGTGCGCGAGGGGGAAAACGCAATCTGTAAAGCAATTTCCATCCGCGCGCACGACAGGCAAACTTACCCCCGTCGTGCGCGTGGGTTAAAACGCCTAGTGTAGAGCAATTTCCATGCAAGCGCAAGGCGGACAAAATTAACCCCGTCGTCCACGGGGCTTAAAACGCACAAGTGTCGGGCAATTTCCATCCGCGCGCACGACTGGCAAAATAACCCCCGTCGTGCGTGTCGTGTGCGGGCAAACGCACAAGTGTGGGGCAATTTACAGCCAGGCGCACGACGGGCCAAATTACCCCCGTCGTGCGCGATGGGGAAAACGCAATCTGTAAGGCAATTTCCATCCGCGCGCACGACGGGCAAACTTACCCCCGTCGTGCGCGTGGGTTAAAACGCCTAGTGTAGAGCAATTTCCATGCAAGCGCAAGGCGGACAAAATTAACCCCGTCGTCCGCGGGGCTTAAAACGCACAAGTGTCGGGCAATTTCCATCCGCGCGCACGACTGGCAAAATAACCCCCGTCGTGCGCGTCGTGTGCGGGCAAACGCACAAGTGTGGGGCAATTTACAGCCAGGCGCACGACGGGCCAAATTACCCCCGTCGTGCGCGATGTGGGAAAAGCAATCTGTAAGGCAATTTCCATCCGTGCGCACGACGGGCAAACTTACCCCCGTCGTGCGCGTGGGTTAAAACGAACAAGTGTGCAGCAATTTCCATCCGCACGCACGACGGGCAAAATAACCCCCGTCGTGCGCGTCGTCCGCGGGGGTTAAAACGCACCAGTGTCGAGCAATTTCCATCCACGCGCCCGACGGGCAAAATTACCCCCGTCGTGCGCGTCGTGTGCGGGCAAACGCACAAGTGTGGAGCAATTATAGCCGTGCGCACGACGGGCCAAATTACCCCCGTCGTGCGCGAGGGGGAAAACGCAATCTGTAAAGCAATGTCCATCCGCGCGCACGACGGGCAAACTTACCCCCGTCGTGCGCGTGGTTTAAAACGCCTAGTGAGGAGCAATTTCCATCCGAGCGCACGGCGGGCAAAATTAACCCCGTCATCCGCGGGGGTTAAAACGCACAAGTGTGCAGTAATTCACATCCGCGCGCACGACGGGCAAAATAACCCCCGTCGTGCGCGTCGTGTGCGGGCAAAGGCACAAGTGTTGAGCAATTTACTGCCGTGCGCACGACGGGCCAAATTACCCCCGTCGTGCGCGAGGGGGAAAACGCAATCTGTAAAGCAATTTCCATCCGCGCGCACGACGGGCAAACTTACCCCCGTCGTGCGCATGGGTTAAAACGCCTAGTGTGGAGCAATTTCCATCCGAGCGCACGACGGGCAAAATTACCCCCGTCGTGCGCGTCGTCCGTGGGGGTTAAAACGCACCAGTGTGCAGCAATTCACATCCGCGCGCACGACGGGCAAAATAACCCCTATCGTGCGCGTCGTGTGCGGGCAAACGCACAAGTGTGGAGAAATTTACAGCCGTGCGCACGACGGGCCAAATTACCCCCGTCGTGCGCGAGGGGGAAAACGCAATCTGCAAAGCAATTTCCATCCGCGCGCACGACGGGCAAACTTACCCCCGTCGTGCGCGTGGGTTAAAACGCACAAGTGCGCAGTAATTTCCATCCGCGCGCACGACGGGCAAAACAACCCCCGTCGTGCGCGTCGTCCGCGGGGGTTAAAACGCACAAGTGTCGAGCAATTTCCATCCGCGTGCCCGACGGGCAAAATTAAACGCGTCGTGCTGTCGTGTGTCGGCAAACGCACAAGTGGATATTAATTTACAGCCGTGCGCATGACGGGCCAAATTACTCCCGTCGTGCGCGAGGAGGAAAACGCTTCCATCCGCGCGCACGACGGGCAAACTTACCCCCGTCGTGCGCGTGGGTTAAAACGCCTAGTGTGAAGTAATTCAAATCCGCGCGCACGACGGGCAAAATAACCCCCGTCGTGCGTGTCCTGTGCGGGCAAAACGCACAAGTGAGGAGCAATTTACAGCCGTGCGCACGACTGGCTAAATTACCCCCGTCATGCGCGAGGGGGAAAACGCAGTCTGTAAAGCAATTTCCATCCGCGCGCACGACGGGCAAACTTACCCCCGTCGTGCGCGTGGGTTAAATGCCTAGTGTGGAGCAATTTCCATCCGAGCGCACGACGGGCAAAATTACCCCCGTCGTGCGCGTCGTCCGTGGGGCTTAAAACGCACAAGTGTCGGGCAATTTCCATCCGCGCGCACGACGGGCAAAATAACCCCCGTCGTGTTGTCGTGTGCGGGCAAACGCACAGTGTGGATATACATCCGTGCGCACGACGGGCCAAATTACCCCCGTCGTGCGCGAGGGGGAAAACGCAATCTGTAAAGCAATTTCCATCCGCGCGCACGACGGGCAAACTTACCCCCGTCGTGCGCGTGGGTTAAAACGCCTAGTGTGGAGCAATTTCCATCCGAGCGCACGAGGGGCAAAATTACCCCCGTCGTGCGCGTCGTCCGCAGGGGTTAAAACGCACCAGTGTGCAGCAATTCACATCCGCGCGCATGACGGGCAAAATAACCCCTATCGTGCGCGTCGTGTGCGGGCAAACGCACAAGTGTGGAGCAATTTACAGCCGTGCGCACGACGGGCCAAATTACCCCCGTCGTGCGCGAGGGGGAAAACACAATCTGTAAAGCAATTTCCATCCGCGCGCACGACGGGCAAAATTACCCCCGTCGTGCGCGTCGTCCGCGGGGCTTAAAAAGCACAAGTGACAAGTGTGGTGAAATTTCCATACGAAGGTAGCAATATGGGTAAACATATCTTTTAATTTCTTACAACAAGTGATTATTTTGCACAAAACCTAACATCAATTTTATACAGAATTTTTTTCAATATCAACATTCTTGTTGTCCCTTTTTACTCGGTGACGTGCATTATAATCTCTCAATGATCCATCTCCATTCCCAGCTACTGCCCTTCATCGGAATGGCCCTCGACATATTTAGAAGCTTGATGGTTGTGCCTGCCCGTAACGCCTGTTAACCTTCACTCCTCACCGCCAACGCCGACGCCCACCATTACCACGCAATGAGAACAGACATTGACACTTCTTGGTTTTAACTGGCCTGTCGGTCGTTTTTTTCCTTTCGGTGTCACCTGTAAACCCCGCTTCTTTCACATGAAAAGTTGTTTACTTTGCATGTGAAAGAAGAGGGGTTTACAGGTGACACCGAAAGGAAAAAACGACCGACAGGCCAGTTAAAACCAAGAAGTGTCAATGTCTGTTCTCATTGCGTGGTAATGGTGGGCGTCGGCGTTGGCGGTGAGGAGTGAAGGTTAAGAGTCGTTGAGGGTAGGCACAACCATCAATCTGATAAATATGTCGAGGGCCATTCCGATGAAGGGCAGCAGGAATCCTATCGGAAGTTTTACATGCAAAGCGACAACATTCTTGAAGGTGCATTTTGGTTGCGAAGTTAGACTGATTTCATTGGAGTCATCTTCTACCGCCATCCCATTCTCTTTACAGGCATCTACATCATGAAGGAAATGGTCCACGACTCCACATTGAAATAGCAGGAGTAACTTTCAATTTTATCTTCCATTTACCATGGTATATTTCTACATCAAGCAGAACGAAGCAATGGTTAGAATTTGTCCGGTTAAACTGAGAAACAAATATATTGTAAGAAAAATATGTAGAATACCGTGGCTATACGAGGAAGATCCGAGAAGAAGAATACTTGGCAGATGTAATTGAAACCGCTGAGGCGCGACCTCGGTGGTAGTTGCCGGTTGCTCCCAAAGGTTAACACAGCAGCCCCTGGCCGCGTCCACACTTGGCCAGAGACTTTGGATTTTGCAGAGTATAGCTACCCAGGAGAACGGGATGATGCACAGAAGAATATTTGGAGGAAGCAGTTTTTCCGTGTATTTTCTTGAGGAAAGCAGTGGGATATAAATAGAATTCAAAAAATTGCTGTTATGAATTCAAACGGTGAAATATTAAACGAGTATTAAAATAGGCTTTGAATGATGCGTATTAAAGCGAGGCTTTAACTGCGTATTTATTGAGAGGTTTTGAATGCTGCAATCAAATTAGCAGTTACCAACATTTTAGAATGAGACGCCATTTATTATAGACGATTTGGACTGCCAATGGATGAGGATGAGACTACAGTTGATTTACTGTGAGTAATGGAAAGAACCCGTGAGTCTATAGTTGTTGAGCTCGTGAATATACAGTATATACAGATGTTGCAGTGTGAGTAATTTTTGAGGGTAATGTCAAACACAAAGCGAAATTTTTGAGGGCGTTCACGGTCAATTTATAGTGAAATTGATCATTCAAATTGATGAGTATAAGTCCGTTATCCTACAGCGATCCCTTCATTGCAAACATCTACGTAGACAATCATATGTATTAGTTTGTAAGAGCATAGGCTAATGAATCAGTTTGTGTCTGTATCAGTATGTACATCAATATAGTTGAATTCGATTGAATATGCCTTCAGCTTGCATAAGTATCAGATTTAATTTTAAAGTTTGCATGTAGTTTCTGAGTCAGAGTGAATAAGTATCCGGTTTAATCTACAATGTTTCCAGATTGAACAAGTATAATAAGACTTAAATCTAAAAGCTTGTATGTAGGCTTGATTGGGATTCAGAATAAGTATGATTAAATATATTCCCGTGGTCGTGTTGAGAAAATTTGTCATCGATGAAACATCAGCTTAACGCGCACAACGAGTAAATTCTGCTGGTTGTGCGCGTTAAACAATTGTCCATAAAATACCTTAGATGCTCAAAGAGAACAGCTGGCTCTGGCTGTGCTTGTTGTGCACTTTGCGCAATTAAAGTAACCAATATAAATATCATCAACGCGCACAACGGCCATAAATTAGTTGGTTCTGGGCGTTGAGCAATTATGTAGCGGCTATTAATTTTTCCAGCCCACGTCCCACCGACCGGTCAAACATTCTTGAGAAATGCACATGTCTGGTATCAATCAGCTGTAGATTTACGAACAGTCTTTTGTATATTCACGAGAACCCCTCAGTTTGTAAGAGCATATGGCCATAGGCTAATGAATCAGTTTGGATCTGTATCAGTAATTCAGTATGTATATCAATATATTTGAATGGCTGGGTAATTTTCAAAATGTCATCAATTTGAATATGTATGAGATTTAATCTATAATTTTGCATGCAGTTTATGAAGTCGATTGAATATGCCTTCAGATTGAAAAGGTATCAGATTTATTTTTAAAGTTTGTATGTAGTTTCTGAGTCAGAGTGAATAAGTATCCGGTTTAATCTACAATGTTTTCAGATTGAACAAGTATAATAAGACTTAAATCTAAAAGTTTGGATGTAGGCGTGGTTGGGATTCAGAGTAAGTATGATGAAATTTGGAATTTGATTGATTCACTGCGGTGGCGCGCAGTGGGAGTAAACTTATAGCATCTCACAAATATGATCAAAGAGCAAAACGGTCAAATTTATTACCGTGGGGGCGTTGAGCAAATTTGTCATTGACGCAACTATAGAGCTTAACGCGCTAAACGGGCATAATTCTGCATGTTGTGCGCTTTGCGCAATTATGTTAGCCATAACAAATTTGAGAACGCGCACTCCGGCTCAAAGTGAACACCTGGCGATACTTGTTTCTGCATACATTTTTAACCTAATACATTGTTTCTGCATGAAAGAAAACTATAAATAATATTATTCTTCAATGTTAATTTTTTTAATTTTTAAGTATTTAGTATTTCTTGTAATGTTGTAAATATTTTAAAATTTGCTCGAAAAATATCCAATATTGGTCTCAGGTAGTATGTATAATTGAGATATTTCCATCGGTTCTAAACTTATTAAATTTGGTCATGTGCCTTGTAAAATACATTTGTAATAAATAGCCGTTACCAAGCTATGACGGTAATAAACGCAACGAAGGGCTGATATCAATTATCCGTTGTGCGCGTCGTGCGCGGTGGTTAAAAGTCATAGTGTGAATCAATATCCATCCGCTGTACACACACGGTCTCACATCTGAGGACTCCACAATCCACATTACACACAAGGGCTTATAGTGGAACCAATTAAACCGCACTCACAACAGAAACAATTTGATTGTTTTTGATGCGCTGGAAAATAAATAATTTTTCGAGTGTTCGACGGAGAGTAATTCAAGGCGCAAAACGGTTCGGTATCCTTGTCCTGTGGGGAGAGTAAATTGCCTCTTTTTCAGCTGAGCCTAAAATACTTAGGATTACGTGTTTTTCTCGGTGGGATTACGTGTTGAGTAAATAAGATGTTCATTCCCGAGATCCTTAGCATTACTGTAGGATAACGGACTTAATACTCATCAATTTGATCGGTCGTTTTTCACTATAAATGGACCGTGAATGCCGTGAAGGCCCTGGAGAAGCGTATGAAATCGGAGGCCTACAGGCTGATGCAGTCGCCTCCCGAATATGCTTCTCTCCCTGGTCTGCGAAGAGAAGAATGGCCCCCCGGGCCTTTGCACCCTGGTTGGCTGCTCTGGGTCAATTAGGTTGGCGGTGCATGGCTACCGTCTCTCTGAGGCACAAGCACACCCTTCTATTCTTTTCGATCTCTTGGCTCGCAGCCAAATTGGGCAAATATGACTGTGGATGAAGCAGATCATAATTGTCACTTTCCTCCTGGGGATTTCCAATTTTGGCTGCGAGCCAAGAGATCGAAAAGAAGAGGAGGGAGTGCTTGTGCCTCAGAGGGCCGGTAGCCATGCACCGCCAACCTATGTGACCCAGTGCAGACAGCCAGGGCGCAAAGGCCAGGGGGGCCATTAATCTCTTCGCACTTCGCAGACTAGGGATTGGAGCATATTCGGGAGGCGACAGCATCAGTTTGTAGTCCTCCGATTTCATACGCTTCTCCAGGGCATTCACGGTCCATTTAGTGTGAAATTGACCATTCAAATTGATGAGTATACTCCGTTATCCTACAGCGAGCCCTAATGCCTGACGCTTACGGTAGAAATGGACGATGGAATTCAACCAGTTATCTTTTCACGTAAAGCTAAATGGTTGCTGTTGGAAACTTACGCAATGGTGGTAATAAACGCAACGAAGGGCTATCGTCCATTTATAAACATGCATGCCCGATGAATGCCTTCCATATGTGAGCATTTCGCCTTCCACTCCTCGACTATACACTCCATATCCATCTCCTCTTTATAAACTCCATCCAAACCATTAAATCCTATGACTACACTCATAGCCAGCCGATGATGGCAGAAAATCGGCAACGACGGTAATAAACGGAACGAAGATGGTCGCCCGGTGAACTCGCGCAAGTTGACGGGGAAGCACGCAGATCACACCGACAATCACATGTTTCAGTTTGTAAGAGCATAGGCTAATGAATCAGTTTGGATCTGTATCAGTATGTACATCAATATATTTGAATGGCTGATCATTTTCAAAATAACATCAACTAGAATATGTATGAGACTTAATCTACACTTTACCTAAACGCGCACAACGGGCATAATTCTGCTGGTTGTGCGCGTTAAGTATGATGAAATTTGGAATGTGATTGATTCACTGCGCTGGTGCGAGCACTGCGAGGTGGAATTAAAATTAAAGCATCTCACAAATATGCTCAAAGCGCAAAACGGTCAAATTTATTCCCGTGGGGGGGTTGAGCAAATTTGTCATCGACGCAACTATAGAGCTTAACGCGCACAACGGTCATAATTCTGCATGTTGTGCGCTTTGCGAAATTATGTTAGCCATAACAAATTTGCTGAACGCGCACACCAGGTCAAAGTGACCATCTGGCGATACTTGTTGTGCGCTTTGAGCAAATTTTTAAACCATTAAAAATTTTCTAACCGCGCACAACGGCCAAAATATTAATTTTGCCAGCTCACTTGCCACTGGTCATACATTCTTGGGAAAATCATTTGTCTGGTATCAATCAGCAGTAGATTCAGGAGCAGTATTTTCTTATTCACGAGCACCCTTCTGTAGCTTGACAGGGTCTTCGATGTAGCCACACAGTTAATATGGTAATGCAGCAGTCACATCCTCATTGACCCATCTACGTTGTGCGCATTGAGCAATTCCCCTTTTCCATGCGTTTTGCGCGAGAATCAATTATAATAGTTTCTCTCTTCTGTATTATTTAGCCGGGGTGCGTGTCGAATAAAATGTATTAAAAAATCTTAGTGGAGAGTAGTATTGTCGGGAGTAATTTTCCTATTAGCATCAATGTTGATCCAGGCGAAAAATCGTTGAGTTTCCTTGTTATGCACGGAGAGTAATTAACCAATTTTGATCCAGATGCTAAAATAATTGGGATTACGAGATTTTCGTGTTGGTATTCCGCGGTTTGCGCGTTGAGTAAATAATTGTTGATTCCCGAGATCCATTGCATTACTGTAGGATCAAGGACTTATTATACGCTTCATTTTGATTGCTCCAATTCCCCTATAAAATTGGCGGACAAGGAGCACTCATCTTCTCACAAGTTCATCTACTTTCTTCCATCATCTTCTTCTTTATTTGCCCCCACAACCTTCCTATTGAAACATTAAGTCCTTCAGCTGTTCGTGCATGCTTGATATAGATATCAGATATTGCTATCAAGCATGCACGATAGCATTCATTCAGCTGTTCGTCCATTTATAATCAGGGATTCCCGAAAAAGGGTTTCCATATGACCGTCCCCGAAACTGGGCACCCAGGTCAACCGCCCAAGAAGTACTGATCAGGGGGACATAACCAGCACATTGTGTCAAGTATGATACATACTTGACAGCCGGTTACGATGACGCGTGCAATGACGACACTCCTATCATGTTTCACTGTTGCCGACAGTCGGCAACGATGATAATAAACGTAACGACGATGGTCGACCGAGGTAACTAGATGGTTATAGATTGTTATGGACGCCTCCCCCAAGCTTTTTAACAGTTCATTTTTTTGCTTTTAGCGATCGAGGATCATCTCATCCTTCTTAAGATCATCGAACTTTGTCCGTTCCTTCGGAATACCCTTCAAGATTGAAGCACGAACAATGTCCTCGGGCCCAGGAAGTATCGAAATTACTGTAACCATTGATCCAGACGTTCTAGAATGCTTCGTTGGATGCGAGCCGTTGCGCCCGCCAATGTTCCAGGTTCAAAAACATGGATTTTTGAACCTGGAACATAGGCGGGCGCAAGGGCTCGCATCAAACGAAGCAGTCTAGAACGTCTGGATCAATGGTTACAGTAATTTCACCATATTCCCACTCGATTGTTCTTCATTTTCTTATTCAATTTGGATTCGAACCAAGAGATCGAAAATAAAAGGAGGGATTGCTGTTGCCTCAGAGGGACGGTAGCCATGCACCGCCAACCTATGTGACCAAGGGCCGCCATCCAGGCTTAATCATATGTATCAGTTTGTAAGAGCATAGGCTAATGAATCAGTTTGGATCTGTATCAGTCTGTATGTACAGCAATATATTTGAATGGCTGGTTAATTTTCAAAATGTCATCAATTTGAATATGTATGAGATTTAATCTATAATTTTGCAAGCAGTTTGTGAATTCTATTGAATATGCCTTCAGATTGAAAAGGTATCAGATTTATTTTTAAAGTTTGTATGTAGTTTCTGAGTCAGAGTGAATAAGTATCCTGTTTAATCTACAATGTTTTCAGATTGAACAAGTATAATAAGACTTAAATCTAAAAGTTTGGATGTAGGGTTGGTTGGAATTCAGACTAAGTATGATGAAATTTGGAATTTGATTGATTCACTGCGGTGGCGCGCAGTGGGAGTAAACTTATAGCATCTCACAAATATGCTCAAAGCGCAAAACGGGCAAATTTATTCCCGTGGGGGTGTTGAGCAAATTTGTCTTCGACGCAACTTTTGCGTCACGCGCACAACGGGCGTAATTATGCATGTTGTGCGCTTTGCGCCATTATGTTAACCATTAAAAATTTTGCTGAACGCGCACACCGGCTCAAAATGAACACCTGGCGTTACAAGTTGTGCGCTGTGAGCAATTTTTTGGTACTGAACGTTGAGCCCTTATGTAACGGCTATAAATTTTTCCACCTTACTTGCCACCGGTCATAAATTCTTGGGAAAATCATATGTGTGGTATCAATCAGCTGTAGATTCAGGAGCAGTATTTTCTTATTCACGAGCACCCTTCTGTAGCTTGACGGGGTCTTCGATGTAGCCACACAGTTAATATGGTACTGCAGCAGTCACATCCTCATTGACCCATCTGTTTTGCACGCATTGAGCAATTCCCGTTTTCCATGCGTTTTGCGCGGTGATCAATTATAATGGTTTCTCTCTTCTGTATTATTTAGCCCGGGGTGCGTGTCGAATAAAATGTATTAAAAAATCTTAGTGGAGAGTAGTATTGTCGGGAGTAAGTTTCCTATTAGCATCAATGTTGATCCAGGCGAAAAATCGTTGAGTTTCATTGTTATGCGCGGAGAGTAATTAACCTATTTTGATCCAGATGCTAAAATAATTGGGATTACGAGATTTTCGCGTTGGTATTCCGCGGTTTGCGCGTTGAGTAAATAATTGTTGATTCCCGAGATCCATTGCATTACTGTAGGATCAAGGACTTATTATACGCTTCATTTTGATTGCTCCAATTCTATATAGCAACTCCACCACAAATCTCTAAAAACCCCCTTTCAAAATGGAATATCTCTAAAAGATGCTATTTTTGAGGATGGACAACTCCAACCCACCATCTTCAAATCCTATTTTTTCTTTGTTTAAGCTTTACTAATGAAAAATATTTATCGTTATAATGGGTTAATCTAATACATTGTTCCTGGCACTCCTGCTTGAAAGAAAACTATAAATAATATTATTCTTCAAGGTTAATTTTTTTTAATTTTTAAGTATTTAGTATTTCTTGTAATATTGTAAATATTTTAAATTTGCTCGAAAAATATCCAATATTGGTCTCATGTAGTAGGTATAATTGAGATATTTCCATCGGTACTAAAATTATTAACTTTGGTCACGTTATTTGTAAAATACATTTGTAATAAATAGCCGTTACCAATCCATGACGTTAATAAACGCAACAAAGGGCTGATATCAATTAGCCGTCGTGCGCGTCGTGCGAGGTGGTTAAAAGTCATAGTGTTAATCAATATCCAACCGCTGTACACACACGGTCTCACATATGAGGACTCCACATTACACACAAGGGCTTATAGTGGAACCAATTAACTCGCACGCACAACAGAAACAATTTGATTGTTTTTGTTGCGCTAGAAAATAAATAATTTTTCGAGTCTTTGACGGAGAGTAATTCAAGGCGCAAAACAGTTCAGTTTCCTTGTCGTGTTGGGAGAGTAAATTGCCTCTTTTTCAGCTGAGCCTAAAATACTTAGGATTACTCGTTTTTCTCGGTGGGATTACTCGTTGAGTAAATAAGATGTTCATTCCCGAGATCCCTAGCATTACTGTAGGATAAATGGATCGTGAATGCCGTGAATGCCCTGGAGAAACGTATGAAATCGGAGGACTACAGGCTGATGCAGTCGCCTCCCTAATATGCTTCTCTCCCTGGTCTGCGAAGAGAAGAATGGCCCCCCGGGCCTTTGCGCCATGATTGGCTGCTCTGGGTCAATTAGGTTGGCGGTGCATGGGTACCGTCTCTCTGAGGCACAAGCACTCCCTCCTTTCTTTTCGATCTCTTGGCTCCCAGGCAAATTGGCCAATTCTGACTGTGGATAAAGCAGATCATAATTGTCTCATAATGCAGAAGCTGGAAGCCTGGAACCTGTGCGGAAAGACAAAAGGCATGGTTGTCTCAGATTTCCAGAAAATCAAATGATGTGAAGAGTCACACATCCATTTCCTCGTCCGAACAGATGATGGTGATGATGCTCAAGTAAAGCGACAGAAATTACAAAATGAGCAGGGAAGTGACTGTAATGACACGCCAATGACGGCATGTCGCGCCTTTGAACTATTTGAATTGGAAAATGTTTTGAACTATTTGAGTCTTTGGATAATTATCGGAGGAAGCCATCTTATGAACACCTTTCCTTGTGTATGCGTGTGCGGAGGCCCATGTCTAGTAGTGCACATATCATATTTGTCTCTTATACTGGTCTCTTACAGGCGGTGAAGATCTTCTCTGGATTAAGCTTTTACTTCACCGATCAGTTCGAGCCTCCTTAAAGGGGCTTCCTCGAAAAGGTGGATCTAGCTGCCGGTCGAACCGGCCGGATGAATGTTGACCAGGTGATGGACGCATCAAATGCCAGTGTGTTCTCCGTAGGATCCGCCTTCATTGTCTACAACGAAGATCCTCCACGTACGTGCGCCTTAGCAGATCTTGAGGAGTTTGTAACGAAGAGATGCGACGAGGTTGGGGCCGCATGCAGGGTTTAGTAGTCTCTTACTGGAACACATCGCCGCATGCAGTTCTGCATTTGAGCTTGTAAGTTGTTCAAAGACCAGCGGTGTCTAGTATTTTGATCTGTTGGTGTTGTTCGACGCCTCATGTGAATCGGAGTTTCTCTAGGTGTCTTTGAAACGGCTACATACCCGACTACAGGTTACACCGACGCATGCTATGACTACACTCATAGCCAACCGATGATGGCAGAAAATCGGCAACGACGGTAATAAACGGAACGAAGATGGTCGCCCGGTGAACTCGCGCAAGTTGACGGGGAAGCACGCAGATCACACCGACAATCACATGTTTCAGTTTGTAAGAGCATAGGCTAATGAATCAGTTTGGATCTGTATCAGTATGTACATCAATATATTTGAATGGCTGGGTCATTTTCAAAATAACATCAACTAGAATATGTATGAGACTTAATCTACACTTTACCTAAACACGCACAACGGGCATAATTCTGCTGGTTGTGCACGTTTAAGTATGATGAAATTTGGAATGTGATTGATTCACTGCGCTGGTGCGAGGTGGAATTAAAATTATAGCATCACACAAATATGCTCAAAGCGCAAAACGGTCAAATTTATTCCCGTGGGGGGGGGGGGGGGTTGAGCAAATTTGTCATCGACGCAACTATAGAGCTTAACGCGCACAACGGTCATAATTCTGCATGTTGTGCGTTTTGCGAAATTATGTTAGCCATAACAAATTTGCTGAACGCGCACACCGGGTCAAAGTGACCATCTGGCGATACTTGTTGTGCGCTTTGACCAAATTTTTAACCATTAAAAATTTGCTAACCGTGCACAACGGCCAAAATATTAATTTTGCCAGCTCACTTGCCACTGGTCATACATTCTTGGGAAAATCACATGTCTGGTATCAATCAGCAGTAGATTCAGGAGCAGTATTTTCTTATTCACGAGCACCCTTCTGTAGCTTGACGGGGTCTTCGATGTAGCCACACAGTTAATATGGTACTGCAGCAGTCACATCCTCATTGACCCATCTGCGTTGTGCGCATTGAGCAATTCCCGTTTTCCATGCGTTTTGCGCGAGAATCAATTATAATAGTTTCTCTCTTCTGTATTATTTAGCCCGGGGTGCGTGTCGAATAAAATGTATTAAAAAATCTTAGTGGAGAGTAGTATTGTCGGGAGTAATTTTCCTATTAGCATCAATGTTGATCCAGGCGAAAAATCGTTGAGTTTCCTTGTTATGCGCGGAGAGTAATTAACCAATTTTGATCCAGATGCTAAAATAATTGGGATTACGAGATTTTCGCGTTGGTATTCCGCGGTTTGCGCGTTGAGTAAATAATTGTTGATTCCCGAGATCCATTGCATTACTGTAGGATCAAGGACTTATTATACGCTTCATTTTGATTGCTCCAATTCCCCTATAAAATTGGCAGACAAGGAGCACTCATCTTCTCACAAGTTCATCTACTTTCTTCCATCATCTTCTTCTTTATTTGCCCCCACAACCTTCCTATTGAAACAGTAAGTCCTTCAGCTGTTCGTTGAAGGCGAAATCCTCACATCTGGAAACCCTTTTTCGGGCATGCCTGATTATAAATGGACGAACAGCTAAATGAATGCTATCGTCCATATCAGATATCTATATCATGCCCGTTACTCTGTGGTGTCTCTTGCCGAAGATGAAAGAACTCACCCTCAGACGGATACCCTGCACAACAACGACGTTTTCAATCTTGTCATGCTTGCTGAATAGCTGCCTGAACCTGGAGGATCTAGTCATTGGAGTAAGTTCAAATTTTCTAATTATTTCCTCTGAATAATTCAAAACTACGTATGTATGTATGATGGCATTAAGCATTCTGTTTTGTTACCATGATGAAATGTTTGATTTTCCAGACCCGGAAGCTTCAGCGCTAGAATACTGGGATCAGCCGATGCCTTCGGATTGCATGACAAATACGCTGAGCACGGTAACTGTAAACGTGGTCGATGTACACCGCAAGGGCTCGCAGCCAATGAAGCATTCGAGAACCTCGGGATCGATGGTTACACGAATTTCGCCTTTTTCCGTATTCCGACGCGATTGTTCTTCATTTTATTCTTCAATTTGGATGCGAGACAAGTGATCGAAAAAAACAGGAAGGAGTGCTTGTGCCTCAGAGCCAGAGGGACAGTAGCCATCCACCGCCAACCTATGTGACCAAGGGCCGCCATCCAGGCTTAATCATATGTATCAGTTTGTAAGAGCGTTTGGGTCTGTATCAGTATGTACATCAATATAGTTGAATTCGATTGAATATGTCTTCAGATTGGTTGTGCGCGTTAAATCATTGTCTATAAAATACCTTAGATGCTCAAAGCGAACACATGTTAAAGCGCACAACGACTCAAAGCGTCTACACCTGTCGTTTCTTGTTGTTCGCTATGAGCAATTATTTAAACCATTAAAAATTTGCTCATCACGCACAACGGCCATAAATTTGTTTGTTCCTACCTTTGTGCAATTATGTTAGCGGCTATTAATTTTTCCAGCTCACCTCCCACCGGCCGGTCAAACATTCTTGAGAACTGCACATGTCTGGTATCAATCAGGTGTAGATTGACGTGCAGTCTTTTGTATATTCACGAGAACCCCTCCTGTACCATGACGGGGTCTTCGATGGAGCCACACATTAACTCTACTTCGGTCGCATCCTCATAAACCAATACAAATCGCTGCCATGCTTTGTGCGGTGTGCGCCTTGAGCAATTTCATTTTACCATGCATTTTGCGCGGTGAGCAATTCTGATTGTTAGTTTGTTACTCGATCCTGTATTATTTAGCACGGTGTGCGCGTCGAATAAAATGTTTTAGTATTGTTGGGAGTAATTTTTCAATTGGCATCATTGTTGATCAAGGCGAAAAACCGTTTAGTTTCATTTTGATTGGTCCAATTACCCTATAAATTGGCGGACAAGGAGCCCTCATCTTCTCACAACTTCCTCTAATTTCTTATATCATCTTCTTCTTTTTGCCCACACAACCTCCGTCTGGAAAC
Organism: Scilla litardierei; assembly: GCA_030789695.1. Classification (NCBI taxonomy): domain Eukaryota; kingdom Viridiplantae; phylum Streptophyta; class Magnoliopsida; order Asparagales; family Asparagaceae; genus Scilla; species Scilla litardierei. Next base: position 436,298,714 of record CM061142.1, on the reverse strand, counting down.
AATAAGGTCTTCTTTTGTTCGAGCATGATGCATGAGGTATAAATGGAGGAGATGGAGATGGATATGGGGTGTAAAGATGAGATGGTTTTCTACTGTTCGGGCCTGATGCTTGAGATAAAAATGGACGATAGAATTCAACCAGTACTTTTTTCACGCATTCACATGGAACGGCCATCTCCTCTTTTACACTATCTTCTCCTCCATCCCCTTCATATTTGTACTATAGATCCTCTATTTATAACGAACCATGTGTTGGTGTTCACCGCCTCTTGGCAATCGGAGTTCTTTTCGGTGTCTTTGAACCGTCGTCATACTTGACAGCCGGGTACAAGGACGCCTGCAATGACGACACTCTTATAAGGGCAACGGTGGCAGATAGTTGGCAAACACGTCCATAAACTCAACGAAGATGGTCTCTTCGTTGCGTTAGTTAACGTCGTTGCCTACTTACGGCAACCGTAGGCAGGATAGGAGTGTCGTCATTGCAGGCGTCGTTGTAGGTTGAAGCACGCAGATCACGCCGACAATAGATCCGGTAAAAAGCACCTTCATTGCAAACATCTTACGAAGACAATCATATGTATCAGTTTGTAAAGAGCATGGGGTAATGAATATGTTTTGTTCTGTATCAGTATGTACATCCATATAGTTGAAAGGCGGGGTCATTTTGAAAATGTCATCAATTGGAATATGTCTGAGATATAATCTAAAAATTTTCAATCAGTATACAAAGTCGATTGAATATATGTAGCCGATTTACTCTAAAATGTCTTCAGATTGATTATGTATCAGAGATAATCTAAAAGTTTGCATGTAAACAAGTTAATTTTATCATAGACGGAATTTAACAACTTGCTTGGAGGGACAATTTCGCGTTCTTTACAATACGTCGATAACGACGCCAGTGGTTGAATGCAAGACGTTGGATGGCGGGCCGTTCCACTTTACTGTAAACTGCATCAGGATGTGTGACGGGAGGTCGAGGAGTGGAAGGCAGGCCTTTGGATGGTGGTCGGGGGTTTCGTTCCAATTTACTATAACCTGCACCAGGATGTGCGACGGGTCGTCAAGGAGTGGAAGGCATGCCGTTGGATGGCGGGCTGGGGTTCGTTCCACTTCAGGATGTGCGACGGGAGGTCGATGAGTGGAAGGCAGACCGTTGGATGGCGGAGGGACCCGTTGTCTAGGAACGGTGGTGCCCAGTGGGGTGATTGGCATGGCGATGCCTTCACCGGTGATTTGGACCGACACCCCGCGGGCGGCGACGCCTCCACCGGAGGTGGAGGTTGTCACGGAGTAGGCACTGGAGGGGAGGAGCGGTCCGCCCTAAGTCCCCTGGCGTTAGTTCTCCAAGGGAATTCGGGGAGTGGAAGGCTGGCCGCTCCATGTGTAAGACGAATAACTCGTCGGCGATCCGCCTGAGAAAGGAAGAATTCGTCGGGAAGGAGAGGTCCGGTATCGGGCCAGCGGGAGGTTTCGGCGACGCCGCCCCCGGAGGTGGAGGTCGTCACGGAGTAGGCGTTGGAGGGGAGGAGCGGTCCGCCCTAAGTCCCATGGTGTAAGTTCTACAAGGGAAGTCGGGGAGTGGAAGACGGGTCGCTCCATGTGTAAGAGTAATAACTCGTTGGCGATCCACCTGTAAGACGAAGAATTCGTCGGGAAAGAGAGGTCCGGTATCAAAGGAGGGCCTATCCAACGATCGGGCCAACGGGAGGTTTCTTTTGAGAGGGGAGGAGTGTCTAGAGGCAAATCGCCCCAACACCCTGGGATTGTGAGGAGAGATCGAATACGGGGGCTTTTCTTTCTTTGCTTTTATCAATTATGTCTCAGCGTTGAGCAATTAAGTAAGCGGCTACAAAACCACTCATACCTCAGAATTACTCACCGCACACAACCACTCAATCTCAGAATAAGCTCACCGCACAAAACCCACTCAAAACTCAGAATTGATCAGCGCACAAATCCACTCAAAACTCAAAATTGCTCATCGCACACAACCACTCAAACTCAGAAGTGCTCACCGCACACAACCGCTCAAAAATCAGAATTGCTCAGCGCACAAAACCACTCAAACCTCAGAATTTCTCACCACACACAACAAATTTTGTCGCAGTGAGGGTGAACTGCCACAAAGTTTGCCACTGGGTCACAAATGCTCTTGCCTTTGAGGACATTTGTGTCATTTTCCGGGTCAAAGGTCTCCCTGAGAGCTTTCAAATCGCTCCTGCTACATCAATTCTCTCCCATCGCAATTAACGTCTCTTCATCTCTCTGACATCAATCCGCTGTAGATGAGCAGTCATTTGTATATTCACGAGAACCCCTCTGTAGCACGACGGGGTCTTCGATGTAGCCACACATTAACTCTACTTCTTCGCATCAATACAATTCGCTGTCATGCGTTCTGCGTTTTGCGCATTGAGCAATTCTCGTTTTCTAAACGTTCTACGCGGTGAGCAATTATGATAGTTACTCGCCTCTGTATTATTTAGCCCGGTGTGCACGGCGAATATAATGTATTAAAAAATCTTAGTGGAGAGTAGTATTGTTGAGTGTAATTTTCCTATTATGTCATCAAGGCGAAAAATCGTAGGGTTTCATGGTTTTGCGCGGAGAGTAATTAACCTATTTTTTTCCACATTCTAAAATAATTTAGGGAGCCCCTTTGGAGATGCTCTAAATGTCGATTCCCGAGATCCATTGCATTACTGTAGGATCACGGACTTTTTATACGCTTCATTATGATTGGTCCAATTTCCCCTATAAATGGCGGACAACGAGCACTCATCTTCTCTAAACTTCGTCTTCTTTCTTCTATCATCTTCTTTATTTGCCCACACAACCTCCGTATGGAAACAATAAGTCCTTCAGCTGTTCGTGCATGCTTGATATAGATATGGACGATAGCATTCATCCAGTACTCTTTTCACGTAAAGGTAAATGGTTCATGTTGGAAACTTATGCAACGAAGGGCTATCGTCCATTTATAATCAAGCATCCCCGACAATGCTGGGGGGTGTTGCAACTGCGTTGAGAAAATTTTTCCCAAACAACACTATGAAAAATGTGTTCGATGATCATACCATATTCTTTTGGGGTGATATTGGCTATGCTGTCTCACATGTTTCAGGTAAGCTGCTGGGTGTTGTACCATGATAGATTGTTATTCCCTCCTATTATGAATTGTGGCTATGTATTTGTTTTGCGTGTCTTGCTATACACTCCATATCCATCTCCATCTCTACACTCCATCTCCTCCATCAAACCCTTCATCGTTTCACTATACATCATCTTTGACGCACAGACACTCCATCCTATCCTTTCCGATCTCTTACACTCCCAAACACAACTTCTTATGTAACCCTGTGTTGTTTTACATCGTCTCCAGTAACGGAGTTCCAATCGGTGTCTTTTGTCCTGACTTCATGTTACAACGACGACAACAATGACGGTAATAAGAGAAACGGTCTGACGACTTTTTAATTCACGGCGTCTCCTACAAAGGACAAAGTTCCACGTCATTGCAAACATCTGGTATGACAATCATCTTGAGCAGATCAGGGCAGAAATTCGGCAACTGCAACGTAGATGTGGAGCGCATTGCCCGTGTCGTACATCGCCACAGGGGAATCGGGGTTCCAGGCGTTGTGTTTGACACGGCTACATACTTGACTGCAGGTTACAAGGACGTTAATAAACGCAACGAAGATGTGCGCCCGATGAACTCGCTGAAGTTGAAGGGGGAAACATGCAGATCACGCGCCACTTCATTGCAAACATCTGCGAAGACACTCAAATGTATCAGTTTGTAAGAGTAAAGGGATATGTATCTGTTTGGATCTGTATCTGTACGTACTTCAGTATGTTAGAATGGGTTGGCCATTTTGGAATGGTCACCGTTTGAATATGTATCAGCGTTAATCTAAAGTTTTGCATGCAGTTTCTGAATCAGATTGACTAGGTATCAGCTTTTATATAAAATGTCTTCAGAATGAATAAGTATTGGCCTTAATCACAATTAGGTAAAGTTTCTAAAAGCGAAGTTTGACTGTTGGCATATGGCGGAATCACAATTTTAGTATGATGAAAATAGGAGTGGGAATGATTAACCGTGGGAACAAAAATTACAGCATCCAACAAATATGCTCAAAGCGCACAACCGGCAAAATTAGTCCGTGCGGGGCGCGTTGAGCAAATGGGCTATCGTCGAAACTTTGCTCAACGCGCACACCGGGCATAAGGCTACTAGGTGTGTGCGCGTTTAACATTTGTCGAAACGTTGGCATATGGCGGAATCACAATTTTAGTATGATGAAAATAGGAGTGTGAATGATTAACCGTGGGAACAAAAATTACAGCATTCAACAAATATGCTCAAAGCGCACAACCGGCAAAATTAGTTGGTGCGGGGCGCGTTGAGCAAATGGGCTATCGTCGAAACTTTGCTCAACGCGCACACCGGGCATAAGGCTACTAGGTGTGTGCGCGTTTAACATTTGTTGATAAACTACCTTTTATATGCTCAAAAAGCGAACCACCGGCTTTCCTTTTTGCCCGTTGTGCGCGTTGTTTTGCCCGTTGTGCGCGTAATTTTTGCCCGTTGTGCGCGTTGTTTTCCCGTTGTGCTCGTAATTTTGCCCGAGCCTAAGGGCATTATTTTGCCCGTTGTGCGCGTTGGGCTATTTTTTAAGAGGCTACAGTTTATCCAACCCATCTCTATAACTCTAAAATGGAGATTGAAGTTGCTCCAACCCATCTCCAAAATGAAGATAGAGATAAAGATTTGCAATAGTGCCCCTTCATATTTGGAGGGGCACTATTCACCCCTTCAAATCTCTAAAGTTCTCATTAATGACAACTTAGACCTTAATTAAAATCTTATAATTATTTATTACTAATGTATTTTACAAATCACATGACCAAATTTTATAATTTTAGTACCGTCGGAAATATCTTAATTATACCTACAACATGATACCAATATTGGATATTTTTCGAGCAAATTTAAAATATTTACAACATAACAAGAAATACTAAATACTTAAAAATTAAAAAAAATTAACATTGAAGACTAATATTATTTATAATTTTCTTTCATGCAGAAATAATATATTAGATTAACCCATTTTAATGATAAATATTTTTCATTAGTAAAGCTTAAACAAAGAGAAAATAGGATTTGAAGATGGTGGGTTGGAGTTGCCCATCCTCCAAAATGGCATCTTTTAGAGATATTCCATTTTGAAGGGGGGGGGGGGGGGGGTTTAGAGATTTGGGTTGGAGTTGCTCGCATTAATCATTATAGAGCAGAACATCCGGCTGGTAGCAATCCGCTGTATATTAACGATCCCTGCTCTGTATGTTCACCAACACTGATCTGCAGACTCGAGGGGTCTCTTAGAATATTAGTAAGACCAAAGGTTATAATATATCGCCGTTGTGCGCTGTGAGCATTTCTGTTAACCATTAAAAATTTGCACGGTGCGAGCAGCAATAAATGTGGATATATCAGCAAATTTTATTGAGTGGACGAGGAGGAGTTTTTTTTCGCACTAACAAAATTGCTCACCGCGCACAACCGGCCAAAATTATTTGTTCTGATCGGGGTGAATGGTGAGCAATTGTAGTAAGCACTAACAAATTGGCTAATAAAGGCGCTCAACGGGCAAAACTTATCAATGGGAGTTTGTGGTAAGCAATTTTGTCAGACAATAACATATATGATACAATAACCCTACTCTCACTTGGAGTATTGGACACTCTAACAATGACACATTCTCATCGCATAACAATTTGGAACAAAGGTTGATGTTATTAAAAATACCCAGAGCGCAAAACCGGCACTAATATTGCCAGTTCTGCGCGTTGAGCAATTTGGTCGGTAAAGACTTAATTACTCAAAGCGCAAAACGGGCAATATTACTGCAGTGTTGCGCTCGGTGTAATTGGTATGATACACAACATCAATCCATACCGATGATGACATTTGCACATTTCGGAAGCCATGATAAAATTTCATCCGCCAAAGTGGTCCATTTTTATACCAAAAAAAACTTATTACATTGATAAGCGTTTTATCTTACAGATACTAAAAACCATCAGCGGTAGCAATCTTCGTATCTTTTACTTTATCAACGAATGACTGCATCCTCTGCTCGTAACCAGCCGGCCATCCATCGGCCACAGGGTCATGCGATCTTGTCCACACAACTGAAGTCGGAGGGACGTCACCTGCTGGTTGAAGTTGAAGGATAAAAAAGTGATTTCAGTTCACATAACCCAACGTTATGTGGCGTCTGGAGGCTCGGTTTACTGGAGGACTTCTCAATGGGAAAAATGTCACACACATAAGATTTGAAATCAAATGTACTACACAGTTGTAGCATGAGGCAATGACATGTCCCATGTCTGGCATCTGCATCCAATTTTCCCGTCCTGGACCTTTATCCGTAATGAAATAGTCCACTGCCTTCAAATTATTATTATATGAAACCTCACTCAGAACACGCCTGTACAAGCCGCTGTATGTCCGCATCTCACGGAGCAAATCAGCTCTGACAGTCCCCCATTCGGAATCTTTCAAGCCCAACTGAACTGCCACAGCCCTGTACCCACAGTTGCCATCTGCATCCACGTCTACGCCGCCCGCCATGAGGGGTTGTAGCGTGCGATGAAAATCCAAATAATATGGTATGAGGAAGTTGGCAGGCAAATCATCAACATAATCATCAGGGGGAAACGAAGGTTTCGGCTTCCTTATTTGAAGTTTCGGACGCCTACTACTTTCCTTCGAAGGCCGCCTCTTCCATTTAGGCTTCTCCTTCGCCGCCGCATTATGCTCCGCAATTGAATGCAACCGTGGAGCCTTAACAGGCTTCCTCCTAACTGTAGGCTTCTCCGTCACATCCGAAAAATGATCAGAAATCACATCAACCAGGGGAGAAAGTTGTTTAAGCATGACATCCATCTCTTCGTGCTCATCAAAATACGAGGCCACAGCCGTCTCCTCCTCCCTCCCAGCAGTCTGAGCATCCACATTATGATCCACCGTCTCCATCGTCGCCCCCAACTCCAACGTAAGCTCAGCTTGCATCAACCCAGCATCCTCTATCTTCTCATCCTCCACATCCTCCACATTCGCCTCATCCTCCAGCGGCTCCTCATTCTCCCCCGCTGCATTCTCCCCCTCATCCATCTCAGCAGTCTGTTCAGCCACATTACGTTCCACCGTCCCCGCCGTATCCACCAACTTCCCAGTATGCTCCTCAGCAATCAAATCAGTAGCCACTTCCTTATCATCATCCTCCTCGTTCGCCTTCTCCTCATACACCTTCGGCTCCACAGTCTCAGCCGCTGCATTATCCTCCACCAGTACCTCCTCAGCATTCTGCACCTCCACGTTAAGGGCAACCGTCTCCTCCGTCTCCACCATCTCCCCAATAACATAATCATCTACAGTCAACTCAGCAGCCTGCTCCATCGCATTACGATCCACCACATCATCCTGCCAATAAGCAGCCAATGCAGTCGCCTCCTCAGCCTCATCCACCTTCTCCTCATCTCCCTTCTGCTCCTCCTCAACATTATCCACATGCACCACAAGCTCATCACCCACAATTCTACACGGTGATGCTAACTCCTTCAACTTGTTTACCATACCCACACTCTGCCCCCTTAGTAATCGGGAACGTGCATTATAAATTGATTTGATTGGTGTTTCATTGAAGGATTTAGTTTCCTTCAGGCCTTTCAAAATTGCTTACGGCGGCACCTTTCTATTTGCCAAGTCTCGCAATGCTTCCACCTCTTTTCCATGCAACACCCCGTCGTCGGAATGGCCCGCGACATAATTAGCAGCTTGATGGTTGTGCCTGCCATCAACGACCGTTAAACTCCACTCACCGCCATCGCCCACCTCATTACCACGCAATTTGAACGGGCATCCACACTTGTTGGTTCTAACTGGCCGGTTGCTCTTTCGTACTGGTCGGTGTCCCCTGTAGTTCCCGCTTCTTGCACATGCATAGTAGGCAGTGGGAGTCCTATTGGACGATTTATTCATACTCGACGCACTGGTAACAATCACATGCCCCTGTTGTCGTCCGACGCTCTTTATCCACTGAAAGAATTCGTCTCTACTTTTAAAACGTTGAAGCGTTGTAAATTCGGCTGTATAATCCATATACACCTGTATCAAACAATTCATACAACTAATTGGACCGGGAACCAAACATTAGTTACATTATTGACGTAAAGAAAAATCAATATTACCTCCGAATTTTTTAGCATCTCCATCAATCTCAACTGTATCTGCAGGCAATTAAAAACCAAAAATTTCGCCTCCTCTTTCTACACATTGTAATTGTAACAAGGATATCAAATAAAATGTACTTAACATTGTATACTTACTAAATCGCGATTTCGACAAATTTAGGTCGAAAACCCCTAAATCGATTGCTCTCGCTTCACCGATTTGTTTGAACGCAGTAGTTGCCACTGTGATGTAAATGTCGAGCCCAGTAATAAAAATCAAATCTTTGGAATTTCCGTCTGTGCGCCTTGAGCAATCTACGAAAAACTGGCCGTTTGATATTCCGCCTTGAGTAATCTGTGGAAGGTTATGGCTGTGGGCGGTGAGCAGAATTTATCAAGGGATGAAAGAGGGTCCAAACGGGTCAAAACGGGTAAAAATTTTAACCCTTTGCGCGTTTCGAGTAAATTCGGTGGTTTAGTTGGCAAATTTTACTCAGTGCGCACAACGGTTATATTTTAGCACGATTCGAACCGTTTTGCGCGCCGAGTAATATTACATGGATTGTCAGGCATGACATTAGTAACGGTAATCGTTATTAATCGCGACGCTGAGAACGATTTTGACCGCGGTGCGCGCTGAGGAGATCTAAATTTTGTTTTTAATATTTATTCTATTGGAATCCTCATATTCTTATGCCGATGTTAACAAAATTATTGATACGTATAAAATAATATAATACCAACGTGATAACTATCATTAGTTGTATTAATGAACACCCTTAAGAAAATCTGGATAGATTGCGTGTGTTATTAAGCATTCAAAATCCAGTATATATCAGTTTGTACCCGTTCACCAAAAAGTTAGTAAGAGGCAAACTTGATTAGTAGGTCTATCGTTGGGCATAACTTATAGATACCATACACCAAAGCACATCATACAGATGATAACATTTGCACATTTAGGCAGACATGATAAAATTTCTTGCTACCAATCTGTCAATATGAAATAAACAATCCACAGTAAAATGATACAATGTTTTATCCTACAATATTTCAATAACGTCAACGGTTGCAATATCGTGCCCAAATACTATTGACTGGAATTGATGCATCCTATCCTCATAAGCAGCCGGCCATCCGGCTGACACATCGGAACGGTATCTTAGCCACATACTTGAAGTCGGAGGGACAGGACCATATGGGGCAAGTTTAACAATAAGGAAGTGATTATTGTTCACATGACCCAACGTTATGTGGCGTCTGGATGATAGGGGTACTGGAGGAGTTCTTAAAGGAAAATATGTCACACACTGATGAGGTGCAAGAATATGTACTACACATTCGTAGCATGAGGCAATGACATGTGCCATTTCTGGCATCTGCATCCACCATTTAGCTTTTGGCCGGTCTAACAAATGGCCCAGTGCCACTACATTCTTTTTAAATTCCACGGCACCCATAAGTTGCCGGTACAAGCCGTCGTGGTTCTGCATCTCTTCTCGCAAGTCATATTTCACCTGCCTCCATTCGTCCTCACCCAGTCCCAACTGAGCTGCCACAGCCCTATACCCACAGTTTCCGTCTGCTTTCACATCTACGACATGCACTATAAGGGGTCGTAGACACTCAGGAAAAGCGTTCCAATATGGTATTATTATGTCGGCAGCCAAGTCCTCGTCACTATCATCATGTGAAATTGATTGTTTCGGCTTCTTTATTGTACGTTTCCACAACGGTCTACTTCTTCCCTTACCCGGCTTACACGTCAATGTAGACGTATCCGTTATCTCAGCATGCTGCTTAGCAATCTCCGCTACCAGGGTAGAAATTTGAAGACGTAGAACCTCATGCTCCTTCTCAAAGGCCTTAGCCACTGCATTCTCATCATCATCCTCCTCCTCCCCAGCAGTCTGCTCCGCCTCATTACGATCCACCTTATCATCCTCCCCACCCATCTTCCCAGTATGATCCTCCTCCTGCAACTCAGCAGGCACTGCAGTCTCCCAAAACGCCTCCCCCACCTTCTGATCCCCCCCTCATTATTCACAGCCTTCACATTCTCAGCACCCACAATTTTATCAGCTGATGCTAACTCCTTCAACTGTTTTACAATACCAACCTTCTTCCCCCGTTGTAACCGGTTTCGTGCATTATAAATTGCTTTGATTGAGGTAGCACTGAAGTTTTTATTTGCCTTCAGTACTTTCAAAATTTCAGCTGGCCGAACCTTGCTATTCGCCAAGTCACGCACTGTTTCCATCTACATTCCCTGCAACGTCCCGTCATCGGAATGGCCATCGACATATTTAGCTGCTTCATGGTTGTGCCTGCCACAAACGACTGTTACCTTCCACTCCTCAACGCCCACGCCCACCATATAACCACGCAATGAGAAAGGACATGAACACTTCTTGGTTTTAACAGGCTGGTTGGTCTTTTTTAGCTTTCGGTGTCCCCGATACTCACCGCTTCTTTCACACGCAAAGTACACAGCATGATGCCCTTTGTCCGTTTTACTTAATCTCCCCGAACGTGTAACAATCACATGCCCATGACTTAACCCGACGTTTTGTATCCACTGAAACAGCTCTTTTCTATCCTTGAACAGTTGATTGGTGGTAAAGTCGGTTGTAAAATCCATAGTATCCTGTATCAAACAATTCATAACCTGATCCTCAAAGATTTAATGCATTATTGCCGAGAAGATAAATCAATATTACCTTGGATTTTTGTACCGACTTCATCAACCTCAACCGTGGATGAATGCATGTAAAATCAAAATAAGAAAGGCAGATAAACTGTACTTAAAAGTATAGACGTACCAAAGAGTCGATGTTGATAAATTTAGGTCAAAAACCCCTAAATCGATTTCTCTCGATTCAGCTCTTTGTTTGATCTCACCAGTTGACTAAGTGATGTATCCTTCGAGCAATTAAATAAAAATCAAAACTTTTGGATTTCGGTCTGGGCGACTGGAGCGATCTTTGAAAATACTTGCCGTTTGAAATTCCGCCGTGAGCAATCTGTGTAATTGTCTGGCAATTCGCTGCGAGCAGAAGGTATCACGGGACAATTTCGGGTCCTACCGGGTCATATCGGGTCTACAATAATTTACCCGTTGTGCTGGTTGAGTACATAAGTCTAGTTTGAAATATTACTAGCAAATAACCCGTCCACATGTGCACGTGGACTTGACCAAAACAGTTGTGTGCGGTGAGCAATTACGGGTTTTGAGTGGTTGTGTGCGCTGAGCAATTCCGAGTTTTGCGTGGTTGTGTGCGCTGAGCAATTCCGAGTTTTGCGTGGCTGTGAGCGGTGAGCAATTCCCAGTTTTGCGTGGTTGTGTGCGATGAGCAAGTCCGTGTTTTGCGCGGTTGTGTGCGGTGGGCAAACTGCTAGACGGTTTACAGAGGAGAGCAATTTACATTTTTGCCCTCCCACTGTTCGCGATGAGTAATTTACACTATGAACCACTATTTCTACGCATCCGTATATACAAATGCAGCGTAACAGCTTCCATATGCGATCAGTTTTGTGACCTAAGGCGGGAAAAGCTAACGAGATAGGGTTTGATCAACAGAAATTATTCTAATTCGCTGAGGTATATAGACTATAAGAGTTCCTGCTTATATCAAACGAAGGTCCTTAAGGCAGTGCAAAAGATTTGTGTCATTGGGTTGGGGTGCCCTAAAATACTCGACTGCGGCCGCACTGCATCGTAAAGTTGGTAAGCCATTAATTGATGCTAATTAATTTGGTATTTTTTAATAATTTCAGAAATTTATTGCTGCAATGTACATTTGGAACATGATTGCGTAGAAATTACGAAGATTGAGATGGGCTCGGTACACATTGAGGGGATCTGGGATGAAGCGGACAAAGAAGAAAAGGTTTGAAATTATTTTGCTTTGTTAACTGACTAATTTACTAGAAAATAAAGCTTAACATTTAGTGACTATATTGGTATCTGGGACTTAATTCAGCGTATTGTTGAAGGCTCAGAGGTTAATGAAGATTATACAAATCAGTTCACAACAAATAAAATTTTCCCCAGCATAGAAGAGCTTGGTAAATGGGTAAAAGGGGTCGGTGTGAAAACCGGGAATTTGGTTGTTACAAAATCATCAAATATGAGTACAAAGGGCTATAGGGTCCCAACTTATTATTTTTGTTGTGAAAGAAGTGTGACATATCGGCCACACAGGCCGGATATATCGGCCAAAAAATCAACTCGAAGCAAGAAGTGTTCATGTCCCTTCTACTTGAGGGCTAATGGTGTGGCAACAGATAAGTGGATTTTGACAGTTGTACGTGGCAATCACAACCATAAACCCGCAATGTACATCGAGCGACATCCAGATGAGAGGAGGTTCAGAGGTGGGGAGATGGCCACGGTGAGAGACTTGTCACATAGACTGCTTAGGCCAAGGGAAATCTTGAAATACCTGAAGGAAAAGGATAATGCAACATCTACCACAATCAACACTATTTATAAAGCCAGACAGAGGATGAAGGCAGGGGAAATGGCCTGGAGAGCAGAAATGCAGCTATTCCTTAATCTACTGACACAGCGTAATTACATTGTGTATCATGAAGTGGACGAAGTGACAACTGCAGTGAGGACTATATTTTGGGCACATCCGCAGTCGGTTGAGTTATTACGAAAATTTCCAGAGATTCTGGTTATGGACTGCGCGTTGAAGACCAACCGCAACAGGCCACCATTGATGGAGATGTATGGGGTGACGTCCACAGATATTCAGTTCGCAGCGGCATTTTGTTACACGGAGGCCGTACGTGAGGAGAACTACTTGTGGGCCTTGGGGAAGTTGAGCTATTTGCTGCAGGGATACAGGATGCCACGTGTAATTTTGTCAGCATTGGAGCCAGCACTTATGAATGCCATTGGCCATGAATTCCCCCTTGCGGTGCACCAAATATGTAGAATGCACATATCCAAAAATATTGCCAAAAATTGCCAGCCCTCTTTTGAAGATCAAGAAAAATGGTTAGGTTTCATCTCTAGCTGGAATTTATTGGTGGGGGCATGCAAGGAGGAGGAGTATGTTGCTAAACTGAAGGCATTGGAGACCGAGTACAAAGATTACACAAGGGTCGTGAGCTATGTGAAGACATCTTGGTTGGATAAGTACAAGGAGAAGTTTATTTCTGTATGGACAGATGGCAATCTCCACTTTGGAAATGTCAGTACCAACAGAGGGCAGACCAAAAGAGCACAGACTGAACATTCTAAGCTTAAAAGGGCATTGGGTTCATCGGCCTTCAGTTTATCCGCTTCTTGGCCAACCATACATGAATCATTAGAGGGGCAGCATATCGAGATCAAGGCATCATTCGAGAAATCTAAGATCATGTTGCAACATAATGTGCATGGGTTCTTGTTCAAGGAGCTGATAGGATTTACAGCCGCTGCGGCGTTGAAGATAATGTCTATGGAAGCTGATAAATCTGACCCTATGGGAACGGACCAATGCACAGGTGATTGTCTAGCTAGAATGATTTATGGTGTACCATGTGCCAATGAGATTGGCAAATACACAAGGGAAAATCGCCCCATTCCCTTAGATGCCGTAAATTCTCATTGGAAGCAGCTAGACATGGAGGCTAAGCCGGAATTGATGTCTGAAGAAGATGGGCTTATACATGCTGAATTAGAGCGCATACACATGCTCTATGCTCAACTTGATGGGCCGATGAAGCAGGAGTTGTTAATTAAGTTGAAGGAGCTAGCTACCCCGGCGACAAATCTGATTACAGAGCCGCAAGTTAATGTCGTGTTCAATGGAAGAAGAAAAAGGGATATTAATTTGACAAATGAAGAAACATCCACCCCCATTCATCCTGCTCATTTTGATCATGACTTCGGTGATGCGGCTAGTTGCTCTGCTCAAATTCCACCTGAAGTCTCATCGAAACAAGAAAGCGTCGGCCGTGTCCAGCCGAGACGGTCCCAAAGGATCAAAAATACGTCTGCCCCACCCATTCCTCCTCAACTTGCTAGAAAGAAACCAACTGGCAAAGCCGCGACATCTGGCAGTATGACTGGGGTTTCTGCTACAGCTTCATTTGCAGCAGTAAATTATGAAGCAAAGGACGCTAGAGCCGTTCAAGGAGGCATACCTTATCTTGATCAATTCCCCGCTGCAATCGCCAAATATATATCGACCGTCACAGATGTGACGGCAGATGGGAACTGTGGTTACAGGGCTATATCTTCACATCTAGGGATGGGAGAGGACCAGTGGAAGGTGGTCAGAAGAGAATTGCTTCAAGAGCTGCGTGACCACTATGATGTGTACTCAAAGGTGATGGGTGAGGAAAGTGCACAAGAACAGGTAGTGTCAATTAACTATATGGGTGACCACCCCCCGATGCAATATTGGATGACCTTCCCTGAAGTTGGACATATTATCTCAAGTCGTTATAACTGTGTAATACATCTGCTGTCAATGCAACAATGTCTTTCATTTTTTCCGTTAAGATCAGGACCACACCAAGGTACGAAACGTGGTCCCTTCACCATAGGTTTTGTAAATAATAATCACTTTGTAAATATTCAACTTAAAGATAGAAGCCCGGTCCCACCGGTAATAAGGCAATGGAAAGCTAACCGCCGGCCTGAGGCCGAAGGATGGCTGGAAGGCCTTGAAGAGAGGATGCGACAATTCGAGACATTATTCTGTAAAGATGTAGGCAAATTTCCCACTGTAATTACCGTATCATCAGAGCATTGAATTTATAATTTTGTGCAAATCTAGTGACTGAGTTTATAATGAAAGAATATACTGACTTTTTTGGGATTTTTGTACAAAATCTATGGGATTTCTGCACAACGGGAACTCAACGCGCCATCATGTCTTTGCTTGTTGTGCACTTTGATCATTTATGTTATGGGATACAGTAGCTAAATTCGCACGCCTGGCATAATTTTGCCCGTCGTGACCTTTGAGCAATTTATGTTACAGCATTAAAAATTTGCTCACCGCGCACAACGGACATAAAGGAGAATGCTAAGAGTTGGACTCATAATTGTGTGCTTTGGTATGTTAGTGATGTTGAAGACCTTATACAGCAGTAAATGTGTTATTTATGTTGCATGAAGTGATTTCCACCTCTGCGTATTCTTGAATCTTTCTCTCCTTGACGATGGTCTACTTGAATCTATGGCATAAGTCCAATATCCCAAGTTCGTTTAAAGGAAACCTCTATACGTAACAATCTCGATGCATGTAGAGGCTATGTGAATGCTGGAGAAAATGACTCCAATGAAACACACTGACAAATCAGATTCATCCATACACATCAGGTAAAAGGTGGGACCGGTGTGAGCAATGAGAAAAAAATTGTATATCTGGTTCACTGTGATGCTAAGCTCAATTCCAACGCAGTTCACGTGCACTAAGTATATTCCCGGGAAACTTCGATATTTCACACCATCCTTGACCATTTCTGTGATGGCTGTATGCTAATAGTTTTAATATCCACAAGAAATTAAGCAATCGGTGTACGAAGATCGCTAATGGTTGGCAAACAGATAATTAAACTAACAAGCGGTAAAAGACTGGACCAGACGGTGTTCATTGCCAATTGAATGTTCGGGGTTCATTACTAACGCGTAAACCATCACATGTTCACCTCTCAAAAGATGGCCACGATTCACACAGACGCCTCGCTGGAGGGGGCGTTGGTAGCCAAACCGTCCTACGTTTGGGCCGATCCTCCACCGGACTCCCAACCAGATCGCTGACGCTTCCTCGCCTCAGCCTCATGCCTCACGTCTGCAATCGAGTTTGGAGGAAGCGAGTTTCTCTCCAACTCGGCTATACGAGCCAGGAGACTGCTCTTCTCTACGTACCATCGCTCTTCGGAGCTCTTCCGAACCGCTGACATAGAGGCTGCCCGATCTTTAGCTTTCGCAATCTCCCACTCCGCCTGAGATCTGCGGTCTCTCTCTTTCATCAGCTGCTCCTTCAAATCCTTAAGTTGAGATTCGAAGGAAACCGCCTTTTTCCGGTCGGCAATCAACAATTGCACCACTCGGCGACGCAGTTCCGCCCCGACCAATGATGTCTGCAGGGAATCATGGATAAGTAAGACTGTAAGAGTAAGGCAACAGCACAACGAGACGACATTAGTACTTAACCTGGTAACTGCCATAAACGACTGAGTTAGCGAGCCTTTCAATGTCAATTTGACCCACGACACTTTGGTCAATGGGAAGGATGGAGTTCTCCACCAGCCGACTGGCCACCCCCCTATCCACCAATGCAGACTCGCCGTCCCAGACGGGGAAGAAGGGTCGGTGACGGTTCCCCCTAGTACCTTCCGATGGAACGTCAGTGGGCGGATTCAACAGCAATGCCCCCTCGTACGCCGGGGGGACATAGCCTGCCGGAACGAGACCTCCCCATGGCCACGTATCCCTTAGGGGAGTCTCAGGCAACTGCGGCCGCACATCCCCCCTGTCATGAAGGGAACGGTTATCAGCTACGTCACCGTCTCTTCTTCCCTCTGAAGACTGGCCTTGCAAAGTTTCTTCGTCCCACTGACACGATTTCTCAGCCATATCTGCAGTGAAGGCACAAATCATGGCGAATGGTGATATATCCCCAAATTTGGCGGGATAAATATCCTCCACTTGACCGGACGCATGGAGGGGTTTTCTGGGGTCTTCGCGGCGTTTTTTGCGGTCTGCTACATTAATACTCCGAGTTTGGCGGCAACTCAAATTTTTTACTGGGTCCTCCATTATGGGTGGCCATCTTGCTTCTTGACTCTCTCGCTCTTCCGTTTGTTATTACAAGTATAAACAAACGGCGGATTAATTACTGAGCTCGCAAAACGCGGCAAAATTTGAACCGATGTTCGCGGTGAGCAAACATAATTTAGTCACGCGCAGTATATAGGTAAATGTGGGATAGTTGTGCGCGGTCGAATATTTGGATTTATTATACGAATTTCCTCATCGCGCACATATGGCATTACTGTATACAGTTGTGTGAGGAGATATATTAAACGACTAAAATGTTTTACTTGTCAGAATGGATACAAATATTCGCTGATATGGCGCTGACGCGAAAAACTTTTCTCAAACAAAGTTCCAGCAAAGTCGGCAGTTGGATGAGTAGATGACCGGTCGAATTCTTGTTTGTGGTCCCACCAACCTCTCACCTCATCTGCAATTTCCATCACTACGTACCATCGCTTTTCGTCTTATTAATAGTGACACATTAAAGTGGAGCCCACAGAGGGAAAAAGATAGAATATTTCAACACAGCACAGCGGAACGACGCGAAACCTACTGCAAATTGCCCAGTTAACAACATTCGAACGCGAAGGTCCGCAGACTGTTTAGCGGGCCCCACAATATATTCTCGAGTCTCGACACCCCACTATCCAACCCCATTGAATCTAGTTGGTAGATGATGTGACATTTAATTAGGTATTTTTTCGCATATTTAGTTTACGTGAATTAAGCTATATTCGACGACTCCATGCAAGTCTAAGCGGAAGTTGGCCGGTTATATCATCTCCAAACCACACTGCAACAACACGCCAAATATGGCGTTTTCCCTCCATCAACCGCCCTGCAAAACAGGAATCAATTTGCCGGTTTGCTACAGGGCCAGCCAAATTTGGAGAGTCAATGTAGCAACTTCCGGTGTATAAAAAAACAGTGTAGAAACCTACATCCAGTTTTTGTATGTCTGTTTATTAGACCATACATAGAACATTCATTACGATTCTGTTTGTTTATTTCGATCCCCCTATGGCATTATCCAAAAGGCGGCAGTAAAATAACAACAATCGTGCCAAATAAGAATCTAAATATATATAAATATAAAATCCAAAAAATCATAAAACCACATTATAAACTTAGGTGATAAGAGGAACGAAAGTCCAATATCAACATTGAGATACACGAAGGAAACTTAACGTCTCAAATCACAACACATATAGATATAGCATACATGGAGACCATATCACAAAATTCACACATATATATGATATATGATCAACAAATATAGTGCGGAATTAAAATTAAACCCAAATAATAAACAAATGCACACGCAATTATGTTTCAAGTGTTCGGATTACCCAAGTAACTTCCAGCCTTGTTCCCGGTTATCCTACGTCCCTTCCACCCGGATACCTCCTGATACTCAAATAAGAACACTAACTTGAGGTTGCCTTTAAACCAACTTGTAGCAACCCTGCAAGTGAAATCGAATACAATCGATGTCCTTCACTCCTACAACTTGTGAGTAAGCAAACCGCTCTCGGAAACCTAGCACAAAAACAAAATAACGAAAGTTATGAAATTATGAAAGCAACACTTACAATCCCATATGCCTTGAAGTAGAACTTGAAGGAGAAGTGTGTTGTGTGTTGAAGACTCTCTTGGAAGAGAGGAGAAAGCCCTTTCTCTTGACTGCACCTATTACCTTGACGATCACGTTCCGTTTGAGTACACATCGCTCCTACCTTTGCACCGGCACCATTATATCAGTTCCTGCCTGTTACTCAGGAATCCCTGTCAATAGAGAGGACTACTGCCGTAAAGGTGGAGGCCGAGGTAATAGATCGGGTGCCAAACGGCGGCTCTAGGCTGGACCGATATACGTGCACCTCATGGGCATTCACGTTCCGGTTGAATGCACATCGCTCCTGCCTTTGCACCGGCTCCATTATATCAGTTCCCGCCTGTTACTCAGGAATCCCTGTCAATAGAGAGGACTACTACCGTAAAGGTGGAGGCCGAGGTAATAGATCGGGTGCCAAACGGTGGCTCTAGGCTAGACCGATATACATGCACCTCATGGGCATTCACGTTCCGGTTGAATGCACATCGCTCCTGCCTTTGCACCGGCTCCATTATATCAGTTCCCGCCTGTTACTTAGGAATCCCTGTCAATAGAGAGGACTACTGCCGTAAAGGTAGAGGCCGAGGTAATAGATCGGGTACCAAACGGCGGCTCTAGGCTGGACCGATATACGTGCACCTCATGGGCATTCACGTTCTGGTTGAATGCACATCGCTCCTGCCTTTGCACCGGCTCCATTATATCAGTTCCCGCCTGTTACTCAGGATACCCTGTCAATAGAGAGGACTACTGCCGTAAGGGTGGAGGCCGAGGTAATAGATCGGGTGCCAAACGGCGGCTCTAGGCTGGACCGATATACGTGCACCTCATGGGCATTCACGTTCCGGTTGAATGCACATCGCTCCTGCCTTTGCACCGGCTCCATTATATCAGTTCCCGCCTGTTACTCAGGAATCCCTGTCAATAGAGAGGACTACTGCCGTAAAGGTGGAGGCCGAGGTAATAGATCGGGTGCCAAACGGCGGCTCTAGGCTGGACCGATATACGTGCACCTCATGGGCATTCACGTTCCGGTTGAATGCACATCGCTCCTGCCTTTGCACCGGCTCCATTATATCAGTTCCCGCCTGTTACTCAGGAATCCCTGTCAATAGAGAGGTCTACTGCCGTAAAGGTGGAGGCCGAGGTAATAGATCGGGTGCCAAACGGCGGCTCTAGGCTGGACCGATATACGTGCACCTCATGGGCATTCACGTTCCGGTTGAATGCACATCGCTCCTGCCTTTGCACCGACTCCATTATATCAGTTCCCGCCTGTTACTCAGGAATCCCTGTCAATAGAGAGGACTACTGCCGTAAAGGTGGAGGCCGAGGTAATAGATCGGGTGCCAAACGGCGGCTCTAGGCTGGACCGATATACGTGCACCTCATGGGCATTCACGTTCCGGTTGAAGGCACATCGCTCTTGCCTTTGCACCGGCTCCATTATATCAGTTCCCGCCTGTTACTCAGGAATCCCTGTTAATAGAGAGGACTACTGCCGTATAGGTGGAGGCCGAGGTAATAGATCGGGTGCCAAACGGCGGCTTTAGGCTGGACCGATATACATGCACCTCATGGGCATTCACGTTCCGGTTGAATGCACATCGCTCCTGCCTTTGCACCGGCACCATTATATCAGTTCCCGCCTGTTACTCAGGATTCCCTGTCAATAGAGAGGACTACTACCGTAAAGGTGGAGGCCGAGGTAATAGATCAGGTGCCAAACGGTGGCTCTAGGCTGGACCGATATACGTGCACCTCATGGGCATTCACGTTCCGGTTGAATGCACATCGCTCCTGCCTTTGCACCGGCTCCATTATATCAGTTCCCGCCTGTTACTCAGGAATCCCTGTCAATAGAGAGGACTACTGCCGTAAAGGTGGAGGCCGATGTAATAGATCGGGTGCCAAACGGCGGATCTAGGCTGGACCGATATACGTGCACCTGATGGGCATTCACGTTCCGGTTGAATGCACATCGCTCCTGCCTTTGCACCGGCTCCATTATATCAGTTCCCGCCTGTTACTCAGGAATCCCTGTCAATAGAGAGGACTACTGCCGTAAAGGTGGAGGCCGAGGTAATAGATCGGGTGCCAAACGGCGGCTCTAGGTTGGACCGATATACGTGCACCTCATGGGCATTCACGTTCCGGTTGAATGCACATCGCTCCTGCCTTTGCACCGGCTCCATTATATCAGTTCCCGCCTGTTACTCAGGAATCCCTGTCAATAGAGAGGACTACTGCCGTAAAGGTGGAGGCCGAGGTAATAGATCGGGTGCCAAACGGCGGCTTTAGGCTAGACCGATATACGTGCACCTCATGGGCATTCACGTTCCGGTTGAATGCACATCGCTCCTGCCTTTGCACCGGCTCCATTATATCAGTTCCCGCCTGTTACTCAGGAATCCCTGTCAATAGAGAGGACTACTGCCGTAAAGGTGGAGGCCGAGGTAATAGATCGGGTGCCAAACGGCGGCTCTAGGCTGGATCGATATACGTGCACCTCATGGGCATTCACGTTCCGGTTGAATGCACATCGCTCCTGCCTTTGCACCGGCTCCATTATATCAGTTCCCGCCTGTTACTCAGGAATCCATGTCAATAGAGAGGTCTACTGCCATAAAGGTGAAGGCCGAGGTAATAGATCGGGTGCCAAACGGTGGCTCTAGGCTGGACCGATATACGTGCACCTCATGGGCATTCACGTTCCGGTTGAATGCACATCGCTCCTGCCTTTGCACCGGCTCCATTATATCAGTTCCCGCCAGTTACTCAGGAATCCCTGTCAATAGAGAGGACTACTGCCGTAAAGGTGGAGGCCGAGGTAATAGATCGGGTGCCAAACGGCGGCTCTAGGCTGGACCGATATACGTGCACCTCATGGGCATTCACGTTCCGGTTGAATGCACATCGCTCCTGCCTTTGCACCGGCTCCATTATATCAGTTCCCGCCTGTTACTCAGGAATCCCTGTCAATAGAGAGGACTACTGCCGTAAAGGTGGAGGCCGAGGTAATAGATCGGGTGCCAAACGACGGCTTTAGGCTGGACCGATATACGTGCACCTCATGGGCATTCACGTTCCGGTTGAATGCACATCGCTCCTGCCTTTGCACCGGCTCCATTATATCAGTTCCCGCCTGTTACTCAGGATTCCCTGTCAATAGAGAGGACTACTGCCGTAAGGGTGGAGGCCGAGGTAATAGATCGGGTGCCAAACGGCGGCTCTAGGCTGGACCGATATACGTGCACCTCATGGGCATTCTCGTTCCGGTTGAATGCACATCGCTCCTGCCTTTGCACCGGCTCCATTATATCAGTTCCCGCCTGTTACTCAGGAATCCCTGTCAATAGAGAGGTCTACTGCCGTAAAGGTGGAGGCCGAGGTAATAGATCGGGTGCCAAACGGCGGCTCTAGGCTGGACCGATATACGTGCACCTCATGGGCATTCACGTTCCGGTTGAATGCACATCGCTCCTGCCTTTGCACCGGCTCCATTATATCAGTTCCCGCCTGTTACTCAGGAATCCCTGTCAATAGAGAGGTCTACTGCCGTAAAGGTGGAGGCCGAGGTAATAGATCGGGTGCCAAACGGCGGCTCTAGGCTGGACCGATATACGTGCACCTCATGGGCATTCACGTTCCGGTTGAATGCACATCGCTCCTGCCTTTGCACCGACTCCATTATATCAGTTCCCGCCTGTTACTCAGGAATCCCTGTCAATAGAGAGGACTACTGCCGTATAGGTGGAGGCCGAGGTAATAGATCGGGTGCCAAACGGCGGCTCTAGGCTGGACCGATATACGTGCACCTCAAGGGCATTCACGTTCCGGTTGAATGCACATCGCTCCTGCCTTTGCACCGGCACCATTATATCAGTTCCCGCCTGTTACTCAGGATTCCCTGTCAATAGAGAGGACTACTGCCGTAAAGGTGGAGGCCGAGGTAATAGATCGGGTGCCAAACGGCGGCTCTAGGCTGGACCGATATACGTGCACCTCATGGGCATTCACGTTCCGGTTGAATCATGAATGCACATCGCTCCTGCCTTTGCACCGGCTCCATTATATCAGTTCCCGCCTGTTACTCAGGAATCCCTGTCAATAGAGAGGTCTACTACCGTAAAGGTGGAGGCCGAGGTAATAGATCGGGTGCCAAACGGCGGCTCTAGGCTGGACCGATATACGTGCACCTCATGGGCATTCACGTTCCGGTTGAATCATGAATGCACATCGCTCTTGCCTTTGCACCGGCTCCATTATATCAGTTCCCGCCTGTTACTCAGGAATCCCTGTCAATAGAGAGGTCTACTGCCGTAAAGGTGGAGGCCGAGGTAATAGATCGGGTGCCAAACGGCGGCTCTAGGCTGGACCGATATACGTGCACCTCATGGGCATTCACGTTCCGGTTGAATCATGAATGCACATCGCTCCTGCCTTTGCACCGGCTCCATTATATCGGTTCCCGCCTTTTTCTCAGGATTCCCTGTCAATAGAGAGGACTACTGCCGTAAAGGTGGAGGCCGAGGTAATAGATCGGGTGCCAATCGGCGGCTCTAGGCTGGAACGATATACGTGCACCTCATGGGCATTCACGTTCCGTTTGAATACACATCGCTCCTGAACGTGCAGTGGCTACTAAACAATAGATATTTATAGATCGGTTGCGAGACGCAATCGGTATGCCACGTAATGATGAAAGTATAACCGCCATCTCGTACAATCTTATTTCGGAGGTACGTAATGATGACAGTAAATGATTCTGCTTTCTTCTCATTAATGTTCACGTGTGGTAACTGGAGAATGAGTCAAGTAGAACCTCGGTTTCCGTGTAAGCCCTTAATTACGATTTTTTTTGCCCATTCGAACGGATGCTTTACCCCAGTCGTCTGATGAGATCGTTTTAGTCAGTTCCACTTCCATATGTAATCCAGCGGCTGAGATTAAAATAACCAATCATTATATATATGTGGAGTCAGTAGACGAGGGGTTTCGCGGAAAATTTCATTCCTCTTTCCTTTGATCTGTCGTTCCGTTTTCTTCTTCATCTCAACACTCTCGCATTTCGTACTCGGGTTTCTTCATGCCGCCAAAACGATCTCGTGAGTCGACTTTTTCTGACCCTTGGGGAGTTAGTGATGATGATTCACCGTCACCTGAACACGTTGATCCCCTTCCCTCATCGTTCCCGGCCTATAGACCCATTCTGCGTGATTCACTTTCGCTTGGTCCAACTCAAGGTGAACACAATGTGTTGTTGCCTCCTCCTGCGTTTCCTCCTTTACATGCAGGTTCATCAGTTCCATCTCCGGCTGAAAAAGCCCCACTCGAGGACAACAGTTATAACGGCCTCCTCTCTATGGATGGGATGTCTCGCCGTCAGGACTCTGTTCTGCACAACCTCCGTAGCAAACTCGAGGAGCTTACTACGTTTGTCTCTGTACTTACAGATGAACAACGTCAGCTTAAGGATATACTCATAGGCAATGTAAGCCCCGCATCTGCTGCTTCATCATCCTCCCATCAGCCGGTGAACTTTACTCGTAGATTAGGAGAAATTGAAACCCATCTCTCCAACACCAATCTGGCGATCTCACTTCTGCGTAGCGACTTCGACACTATGATGCTCATAATGTCGAACATACAAGAGAAGATGGAGACTCTGGTGCCCTCTCCTAGAGACATCCGTACTGTTGCGCCACCATCACCACCTCCGCCTCCGCCTCCGCCTCCAGGTTTTTGAGGTGGCCGGTCCTTTGGCGCACAAGCCTTTCTCTTGTCTTATATTGTATTTTTGATCATCGACGAAGAAGAGTGTTTATGGGTAGATATTCTTTGGTGTTTTGTGTCATTATGTACGAAATGTAGTTTCAAATTTGTTGTGGTATGTACAGTGTAACGTATAAATGTTGTAGTATGATAGAATTCAGACCTTAATACACTGTCATTTAATTTGATACAATTGCATGACATTATGAAATTGATATATGTGATATATACATCGATGCTTACTTGAATCAATGTCCAAAATTGATATTACCTATGTAAAAACTTTTTACCGTTATATGATTTACCCAGCGAGCACAACGGGCATAAATTGTGACCGTCCTTATATACGTTGTGATAAAACATTTACGTTTGCACACAATTACTCAGCGCGCACATCGGTCACATAATGAGTTTGACCGATGTGCGGTCTGTGAGCATACCCGTATCTGATTATCTACAATTACTCAGTTCACACAACTGCACGTATTTGTGACCTTTTTGCGCGAGGAGCCAAACTCGTTTTTTGAATTCTAGGGCTGACCAGGACAAGATAAAGAGTGGCTAGGATTTGATCCTGGGAAATCAATGGCTGAGATTGGATTTTATGAAAATTTTAGTTGGAAAACTTAAATTTTAGTGGGAAAAGTGTCTTGGAAACCAAAACTTTGAAATTAGAAGTGTCTTTGGATAGATTGTGGAGATTAAATTTGGGGGGGACGTGCCATGGGAACCTAAACTTTGAAATTAGAGGTGCCTTGGGAAAGATTGTGAAGATTAAATTTAGGGGAGAAATGCCTTGGAACCCTAAACTTTGAAATAAAAAGTGCCTTGGGAAAGATTATGTAGAAGCATGATCCATTAACTTAAACAAAATAAAAAATTTAGTGTAAAACAATTTAGCGGAACAACAAATTAAATACTTAAAAATGCCTTGAGTAATATTGTACAAACATAAATAATTTGCTCATCTTGCATAACAGCCATTATTTTCCCCGTTGTGCGCGTTGAGCAATTTTGTTATTGGCCTTCAAGTTTGCTCAACGCGCACCGTAAAGTCCAAACCTTCTTGGGAACATCATCTGGCTGAAACAGTTTGTTGTAGATTCACTCGTCTTTATGTCCAATACAATATCACGCACAGTGACTCTACTGTAGTCTATCGTCCTCATCAATGGGCCAGTCCAATTCGTCTATAAATAGCCTCTCTTCCCACTAGACCTTGTCAACCACTCCACTTCTTAATGATAGTATTCTACCTAATTCTATCTGTTTCTACTTCATACACTATTTTTTCTTCACAATGCTAAATATTTCCCGTTGTTCCTCACTGCTTCGTCTTCAACACACAAAGATGAACAATATACTACCGGCAATTGACGTGTACTGGAAGATGTTATTTGCTCCTTCATATGTTCTACTACAGCAGCGGATTCTTCCGAGAAGAAGCAACCGTGATATATTTTTATATCAGTCCCTAAACGTAAAGTTGCATGTCTTTATACCCTATTTTTTTACTTAAATATGCTTTTTATCGTTCATAATTGATGCTTCTTCAACGCATACAGTGGCATGCGCTGAAGAATCCAGATCAGCCAACTTCGTTAAAGGAGTGGCTACTTATACCGTTATGGACGATCTGGATGCTAGTGATGATGGTGCGTGCTATTAGAGCTGATCATAAATGCCATCTTGCTTGAGCTGTTCAGCATGACTCTGTCACTGTGAACAGTTTTGCGTAGTGGGATTCAATGTACCATTAGGATATTCCCGTGATTGAATTTCATACCAGTTCCAAACTGTAAAGTTGTAAAATGTTTAGCTGTAGTTTCAACTTTGTTGTGTAATGTACAGAATAATCCATAAATGTTGTAGTATTTTGGAATTCAGACCCTAATACAAAAATGATATAGGTGATATATATGTCCGACATTGATATTACTGAGCAAAATTGTTTACCGAACTATAAATAACATTTATGCATTATGTACATTATAATGCATAATGCTGTAGTTTGTTAGAATTCAGACCTTAATACTATGTCATTTAATTTGATACAATTACAGGACAATACAAAATTGATATAAGGTCATATATACATTGATGCTTACTTGAGTCAATGTCCGACATATATATTCTGATCAAACACTGTTCACCTAACTATAAATTCCCCAGGGCGCACAACTGGCTCATGCTATATGTTGTGATAAACTATTTACGTGTGCACACAGTTACTAGCATGCACAACGTTCGTATCGATTTGTTTGACCGCTGTGCGCGATGAGCAAAACAGTTTCTTGTTATCAACCATTACCCAAATCACACAACTTTTGCTCGCAGAGCCAAACTGTATGCAATTAAACACAATAGACCATCGCACACAACAGTCAGATGTCATGACCGTTGTGCGTGCTGAGCAAAACTGTATTACATGCTCTATTACCCACAGTTAATCATCACGCCATATGGGCAACATTAGGTAAGGTTGCGAGCACTGATCAAATTACACGCAAAACGTTCGTAACGAATAATTGCTCTGCGCGCAAAACGGATCAAAATACACCCCGCTGTGCGCGTTGAGAAAAGTGGACGTTACCAATAGTTACTCTGCGCCCACAACGTTCAATACAAAATACCCATAATTAATAACTTCAGCGCGCACAACGTTCAATAAAAAATCCCAATAATAAATAAGAAAACAAAATTGGGGGAATTAATTAATGTCAGAGTCACTTCAAATTGGGGGGAATTAAATAAAAAATCCCATTGAATTATCTGATGCGCAATAGTTGATTGATGGACATTTAAGTGATAAGACAACACATATCAGACCTTTTTTCAGAATAAGACAGCAAAAATATCTACATTTCTTTAATTTGTTAAAATTTGATCCTTAGTGCGGGGTATATAAAAAGGTATACATTTATAAAATATAATACAGCGCGCACAACGGATTTAAATACACCCAGCTGTGCGCGTTGAGCAAAACGGTCGTAACGAATAATTCCTCTGCGCGTACAACGTTCAATAAATTTAATTCCCATAATTCTCATAATTTATTACATCAGCGCGCACAACGTTCAATACATTTAATTGATAAGACAACACATATCCGACTGTTTGCAGAATAAGACAGCAAAAAGATATACATTTCTTTGATTTGTTTAAATTGTCCCTTAGTGCGAGGTATATAAAAAGGTATACATTTAGAATATATAATACAGCGGGCACAACGGAACAAAATATACACAGCTGTCCGCGTTCAGCGTAATGGTCGTAATGAATACTTACTCTGTGCGCACAACATTCATTACAAAATCCTCATAATTAATAACTTCAGCACGCACAACGTTCAATTAAAAATCCCAATAATAAAGAAGAAACACAAAATATTTGTAGATTAATTACTGTTCATACTGACATGGAAGAAAAAAAAATCATAATTGATGCAAATATAATTTAAGTTGATTGATGGGTGTAAGGAAATTTAAGTGATTTGACAACACATATCTGACAGTTTACAGAATAAGACTGCAAAAATATTCACATTTCTTTGATTTGTTAAAATTTTAGTTTTAGTGCGCACCATGCGGGGTTTTTAAATTGTAAACATTTTGGATATATAATACATCGCGCACAACGGATCAAAATACACCCAGCTGTGCGCGTTGAGAAAAACAGTCGTCCGAATAATTACCAAGCGCGCACAACGTTCAATACTAAATTCCCATAATTAATATCTTCAGCGCGCACAACGTTGAATAAAAAATCCCAATAATAAAGAAAACACAAAATTGGGTGGAGAATTAATTAATGTTGAGACTGACATGCCAGTTAAAAAAATCAAAATTGATGCAAATAAAATGCGGAGCAGTTGATTGATGGGAATATAGACATTTACGTGATAAGACAACACATATCCGACAGTTTACAGAATAAGATAGCAAAAATATTCACATTTCTTTGATTTGTTTAAATTTGCGTCTTAGTGCGGATTGTGCATGGTATTTAAAAAGGTATACATTTATAAAATATAATACAGCGCGCACATCGGATCAAAATACACCCAGCTGTGCGCGTTCAGCAAAACAGTCGTAACGAATAATTACTCTGCGCGCACAACGTTCTATACAAAATTCCCATAATTAATTACCTCAGCGCGCACAACGTTCAATAAAAAATCCCAATAATAAAGAAAACACAAAATTGGGGGAGAATTAAATAATATTCAGACTGATGGGTGTACAGACATTTAAGTGATAAGAAACACATATCTTACTGTTTACAGAATAAGATATAAATGGATGGGTGTACAGAATAAGGTGTACGGACATTTAAGTGTTGATACTCATGGGTCACGCTGTTTGATTTGGGGCGTTCACATCGCTATAAATGGATTTATGAGTAATATTGTATAAACATAAATAATTTGCTCAACTCGCACAACTGCCATATTTTTACCCGTTTTGCGCTTTGAGCAATTTTCTTAGAGGCAATCAATTTTTTTAGCGTCAATTTCTGTAGCCCACAGTAACCCAACTGTAGTCTCAGCCTCATCCATGCGGACCATACCCAGTCCAATTCGTCTATATAAAGTGATTCACTTCCCTCTAGACATCGTCAACCACTACTCCTCTCGATGATAGTGTTCTATATGGTTATAATACCTATACACTATATTTTCTTTTACATGCTAAATTTTTGTTCTTACTACTGAATGCTTCGTCTCCGACACACAAAGATAGCCAATAAACTTGCGGCAATTGCCGTGTTGCTGAAATTGAATTCGTCACATTTATATGGGCATCAAAGATGGAGTCTGCTACTTCAGATATCATCAACGATGGTGTTGGCTCCTTCAGAAGAAGCACACGATGTTTTCGAATGCTTCACATTGCCATCAGCCTGAAGGTGCCTCCAAGGTATCGGCTCTCAAACTGCGCAATCTTCTCTGAAACTGTGCATCCTCATTTGTTTCCATGCTCAGAAGAATTTCTTACGCGTGCCATAACTGCAAAAATGTGAAGAATCTCTATTGGAGCTGCTCATAACTGCAATATCCCCAGGAGACACGGTCACGGCATGAGAACTTGTCGTATGAGCAAAACTGTATTCCATTGCTCAAAGTTAATCAGCCCGCCCTGCGTCCAAAAGTAGTGACCCTTGTGTCCACTAAGCAAAACTATTAACTATACTGTGATTTGTCACAGTTACTGTCTTCTGATATGATGTTGTATGTTTTTTTGGAAAAACTTGGACATGCACCGCAAGAGTATCTGTGTATTTAGATTTTTCTCTTTTGCTAATCGAAACCAGATGTTTTTTTTGCCGTTGTGCGCGTTGAGTATAAAAAGGTCTACCTTCAAACAATTTTTCTCTTCGCGCACCACCGCACTCGGATACTAGTTGGAACAACGTCTGGCTGGTATCCATCTGCCATATATTCACGAGCACGAACTGTTACTCTACGGTGTTTCCATCCTCGTACTTGGTCAGTCCAACTCGTCTGTATATGGTTTCCGTACCCACCAGACCTCATCAACCACTACCCCAGGTGATTATAGTTCCTTTAACTGATTCTCTCTGATTCTTCTAATACATTGTTTTTTCTTCAAATTTGTAATTTTGTTGTTGTTCATGAGTGCGTCGTCTACAGCACACAAAGATGGCCAATATACTAGCGGCAAGTGCCGTGATGCAGAAATTGTATACATCACCTTTATATGGCGGCGAAGATGTTCTTTTGCTCCTCTTCGCATGATCTGTTCTTCTTCATTACAGCTTCATTTTCGTCGCGAAGATGTTCTTTTGCTTCTCTTCGCATGTTCTTGCAATCATTACAGCTTCATTCTCGTCCATGCCAACTTGCAAAAATTCTTTGACCCTTCGTAAGTTCCGTTCAGAATCATTGCATACATAACTGCTTGATGATAACAACTGTTCTATCTTATATCTATCTAAGTCTAATTATATTTACTTTTTTATTCTATCTTTTTCTAGGGGAGTTTGTACTTGCTGGTATCCCTCCTGCTCCCAAGGGTGTTCGAAGTGTCATGGTTTGCCTTGAGATAGATGCCGACGGTATCTTGAATGCCTCTACAGAGGAAAGTATGTGTGCAGAAAATAAGATCACTATCACTAACGATAAGTGCCACGTAGACCCAGGAGGAGATTGAAAGGATGTTCATTGAGTCAAAGAAGTATAAAGCAGAAGATGCAGCGAACAAGAGAACGACGGAGATGGAGTGTTATGTTCATTGGAATGCATAAATGTTGTAGTTTGTTGGAATTCAGACCTCAATATAATGTCATTTAATGTGATACATTTGCAGCCCATTACACAGACCTTAATACAATGTCATTTAATGTGATACATTTGCAGCCCATTACAAACTTTTGATTCGTGATATATACATTGATGCTTGCTTAAATCAAATTCCAACAATGAATTTTAATGGGAAAAATTAGTGAAAAGTAATATACAAAGATTTACACACCGCGCACAACTGGCAAACGGCGTGAACGTTGTGCGCGTTTATAAATTTTGATCGAGGCCAACGAATCTGCTCACATCGCTCCGCACGTCAGAGGATCTTTATTTGGGAACAACATCTGTGTAATACATACAATAAATACACGAGGTACAAGATTATTCTGTATATTCACGAGAAATCGTCTGTTGACCTTTATTTAGTAGAAGTGCTACTTTTGTTTATACCAGCTTCCTTTTACCCCTGGACACTAATTAATCATCCCACATAATTGCTCAGCGTGCATAACTTGCAACAGAAATGAAAGTTGTTCGCGCTAAGCAACGCTTTCTACAATTACCGAGTTTTGCTCGTCGCGCACAACGGTGATATTTAACAATCCGTTGTGCGCTCGGAGCTAAACTGTATACAATTACACATTACACACAATTACTCATCGCGATCATATACGGAAGGTCATTCTCCCGCCAGTATCGTCCTCGGTGACGGGGCCGTGTCGGCCGTCCAACAGGGTTCCCGGGTGTCGACCTGGAATCAGGGGGAGGAAGTAAACGCTCTCACTCGGCGTCTGTTGCAAAAATCCCCTTCATTAAATTCTGAAAAAATTACATATGACTTAAGTACCAAAAAAAAAATTACATATGACTCGCTCGCGAGCAGCAGTCTTACAAAAGTAACGATTCCCAAAATTTAGGAAGACGACGCACCGTCGGCTGTAAAGAGGTCCTTTATCGCTCTCCCCACCCTTTCCATCTTGGCGGTGACCCGAGATTTGAAAGCGTCGACCTCTTGCTCCTTCTCGAGAAGCTTGGCCTGAAGGGCAGCAACCTCCTTCCTCGATGCCTCAAGATCAGCTTGGAGTTGAGAACGCTCTCTACCCCACTGATCTTCCAACTGCTTCTTGGCGCTTGACAAGGCGGCGAGGCTGGATTTCGCGTCCGAGGCCGCCCAATCCGACTTGCCCTTGGCGGCCATTATCTTCCCCAAATCTTCCTCCAGCTTCTTCACCTGAGCTCTGAGCTCAGAAGCCTCGTTCTCGGCATCCGCCACCCGACGCTGCCCCTCGATCAGTTCGCGGGCCCTGCGGCGCAGACCTGCCCCGAAAATGGTCACCTGCAGATGGCGACAATCAGCAAAACCAGAAGGGGAAGCAAAATTCGGAATGCACATTGGCAACGAACCTGAAGGCCACTGCGAACGAAGCAGTTGGCCATCGTCTCAAGGTCGACCCCTTTCAGGAAATCGACATCCCTTGGCAGAGTGATATTCTCCGCCAGACGAGCCCCCGTCCCAAAGTCCAGGAGGGCCGACTCGGCCGTCCCCACGACGTACGGTGGCCGATAGGTCTCGCCGTGAATCTCCCCATGATGGTCAGACCCAATGCGGTTCGACTGCAGAAGGTGGCCGAACTCTGGAGGTATGGGGCCGACGGAAGGGACCGGAGGATCAATGTCCTCGTATGGCCACCCGTCGTGTGGCGTGCTGGAGGACGATGCGCCCCCATCTCGAGGATCAGAAGGAGCCGCCTTCAAAGACCGCGCAGCTTGACTTGAGGAGCATCCAGCCTCCCCCAACTCCAGCATGCGGTTCCCGGTTTCCTCCGATTCCTCCGATTCCTCCCATTCCTCCTCTTCCTCCTCTTCCTCCTCTGCCCTCTTCCTCTTACGGCCTTCTTCATTGGCCCGCTCCATCTTTGAAGTAAACTCTCTGTATGCTCCTCCCGCCATTTTTGTTTCTGGAAGAAATAATAAGATGATCAGATTTCCTCGGAGCGCTAAAGCCATTGGCCTCACCTCCAATTTCTTTTATTACGCGAACGAACGGACAAGATGAGCGAAACGTGTCGGAAGTTTGGCAAAAACAACGGTTGAGATAGGCGAATGGTTTTGGCGGCCTTAATCCAAATTCGATGCTTCGACTGCCGTGCCCTATTAAAGGAAATTACCTATCAGTCGGCCTCGATCCGCGTTTATAATCGAGAACGAATCACGGGGGCCAATGTTGAACCCGTGTACGGCGCATCGCACAAAGGGATGGGGTTATTGCTCATCGCACAAAACGACTCAAACCCTATAATTGCTCTCCGCACACGCCCACTCAAAACTCACAATTGCACACAGCACACAACCATTTTTTTTCCCATCCACGTTTACATGTGAAAGGGTAAATTTATTATTCGTATCACCGTTGCATAATTGTTAAGAAATTCCATGTCACAACTAGTCCTTACATAAAGTTTGGAAATGGTGCATGTCAGCAGGCAGAGTGTATGTCATATACATCTACTGTAGTAAAGGCAGTAACAGGCAAGGTGCAAGACAAGGTGTACAACAATGGATCGACAGAGTGTATGTCATATGTCATATGTCATGAACATGTGAAAGCGTGCACGTGCAACAGGCAAGGTGTACAACAATGGATCGACACATGCAACAGGCAGAGTGTAATGCAAGACTGAGGTGCATTCAATCATTGAGATACAAAAACAATCAATTCAAAGTGTCAAATAATACATTTTATGCATGTAGTCCTCATCTAAGGGTGTTAGTGTTACGATTTGATGTATGATGAGAGACTTGTACTTTTGCCCATCTTTTTTCGAGTGAGTTGTGAATATGAAGATGTTGGTGTATGTATAAGATGTATCAATGTATCATTAAAATGGAATATTGTGTTATTTTCTCAGTCTTTTTATCTGTGTTGGAGTTTTACTTGTACTTCCCTGCAAGTGCGAACTACCTACAGTGTTCTTTCTGCTCTCTTCTTTTATTTCTTTCTACGTAAAAACACTCGTCTTTTCGGGAATACATGATAAGGATTCGTACTTATCGGATAACCCGGGGACCGGGTCGCATTGAATGAAGGCCAGTCGAACGAATTCTCCCGCCCATGGGGAGTGGTATTCGAAGTGCCGCCTCTGTGAGACTTTGACACGTGTCCCTTACTGACGGCTTGGATTCGAAGGGACCTTCAGTATAAAGCCTTTCTCCTTTTAAATTCTGCTTTACCTGTTGCTCGTTACCCTGATTTTCATCTTTTTTGCTCAGATGGTGGGTTGGGATTTCAGAGAAGACGTTCCTAACGTTCCTCACCATCCGCCCTTGGGCACGGCCGAACCTTCGCCCTTCGTGGCGAATCAGATTGATTCGCCCTCCGGTCTCGACCTCGGAGAGGGGGACGTGGCGGCCGTCGAGCAGGGTTCCAGTGTGTTAACCGGGAATGAGGAGAAGAAGAGACGCTCTCACTCGTGGTCTGAAGGTCCCGAGAGGAAGAAGAAGAGGAGTGAGAGTAGTCCAGCTGTCCTTCCGAGTGACCGCTCCTTCAGGTTGAAACTGGCAGACTCTCTGGTATGGCATATCCAGCATGTCGGACCCTTTTTTCTTCAACGACTGTTTTGTTGATGGCGACATTCATCCCTGCGGTCTTGCAGGTTTACCCGGTTGCTGTAGATGGTCTTGAGGCGGCCTTGGCGCAGGAGCGCCTGAGGGCTGAGGCGGCTGACCAATCAGCCAAGGAGGCCCACCAGTTCAAACTGAGAGTTGCAGAGCTCACCTCGGAGGTGGGATGTTTGACGGAGGCTCTGGCTGTCGCCAAGAGTTCGGCCAAGTATGCTGAGGATGCACTGTCCCTCGCCCGAGAGGAGCATAGAAAGGCGAAAGGCGCTCTTTGGGCCGATATAGGCGACCTGCGGGAAGTGGCCCATGGTCGGATCGTAGCTGAGGTCCAGAGGGACTATGGGGATGTCCTGGCTCCGAAGATCGTGGAGTCTATCCGTGAGGGATTCCGGGAGTTCTCGGCCATTTTTTGCTGCTCACATCGAGAAGTCCTTCCGGGATGGTTTGGCAGCGTCCGAGGCGCGGGTCCGAAGAATGCTTCCCCGACCTCCGGTTGTCCCTGGTCACCCTACTGGTTCGGGAGAAGACGAATCGCCTGGGGACGCCTCTTCTCGAGCTCCTGCATCATAGGTGGATCGAACCCTTTTTTGTTTCTCCTTTTTGTTCGTTGTACTTGGAGTTATTTTTGATCAATGGAAACAATTTCTAGAATGATTTCTTGACAATTGGCGTGACCTGCTGTAACAGATAAATTATAAGATATGAGATCGACAGCAGCATATAGATTTCTCGAATGATAGGCATCATCCTCATACTCTCATAATTAAAACTTTGGGTATTAAGTTTTAGTTTGTACCCGCAGACCTAGGAATTCAAAGCCACACTAGCTGCATTTTGAACTAAAATACCAGATACATCATTTTTCATAGATACAGCTTTCAAGAGATTCAGTTTTCAGCACATTTAATGATGGGCTTCATTACATAAATGCTTTTCATACCACTGCCACTTTTTCTTTGGTGATGAGCTTGATGACTGAGCCCACAGGCATGGCCAAAAGGCTGAAGAGGAAATTGACAAACTCTTTGCCCGCTTCCGCGAACAACACTCTCTTCATCCCCTTGTCTATGAAAAGCTTCAACCTTGTTTGGGTGGCCATCTTCACTGTTGCAGCAAACCGGTGATGGTTTGTTTAAGCTATGGTCTCTGGTTGTTTGGGAAGGGTTAGCTTGATATGGTCAGAGTAATATTTGAGCAAGGTTACTTCTTTCTCATGCCTTTCACAGCACTCGAAGCTGTGTGGTTGAATATAATTTGTGGGCATGGAAGCCATTTATAGACGAATTGGACTGCCCTTGGATGAGGATGAGCCTACAGTCGAGTGTAGCATTACTCCTTCCTCATGACTGATAACCATCACTCGAAGTGTAGAGATTGAAGAGTGCGTTGGAAAGCCATTTTATAGACGAATTAGACTGCCCTTGGATGAGGATGAGTCTACAGAAGAAACCCCGTGAGTCTACAAAGCAGTGATCGTGAATGTACATAAGATTTTATTCATCGCGCACATCTTCCAAAATTATTTGCTCTCCGCGCAAAACGGCCATATTCTTGCCGGTTGTGCGCGTTGAGCTATTTTGTTTGCTCAACGCGCACCACCACGGTCATACATTATTGGGAACTCAATCTGCTGTAGATTCACGGGCATTCTTCTGTATAATCACAAGCAATTTGCTGTAGACTCACGGGGTCTCTTGTGTTGCCTCCCAGTAACTCTACTGTAGTCTCATCCTCATCCAATGGCATCCAAAGTCGTCTATAAATGGCTTCCCTTCCCACAAGCCCTCGTCAACCACTACACTTCTTGATGATATTATTCTATCTTATTGTATCTTATTCTAGTTATATATATTTTCTCTACGACATTCTATTTTTTCCTTCATCACTGCTGCGTCCTCAACACTCAAAGATGGACAATATACTAGCGTCTAGTGACGTGATGCAGAAATTGAATACATCACATATATATTGATTCGAAGATGTTCTTTGCTCCTTCATATGTTCTGTTTGTCGTCATTGAAGCTATCACCTTCCATGCACACCCGTTTCTTCACTGCTTGTATATGCTCCTTGATACTTCGTTGCAGACATCACTGCTCGATGATAATAAATGTTCTATCTTATTCTAAGTCTACCCGTACAATATTTTTACTTAATTATGCTTTGTTATTTGTTCATCACTGATTCTTCTTCAACGCAGACAGGGGGACGGATGGCCAAGATACAATGAAGCAAGTGACGCTGATGCAGCTGCTGGAGCAGCTCATAAATGGCAACAAACTTTAAATTTTTTTCATGGTGGGAATCCCTGTATCCCTAGTATAGTCTAGTGCTTTAATTGCTTAGTCGGGCAAAAACTGTGATGTTGCAAAATGTTTAGATGTAGTTTCTACTTTGTTGTGTTATGTACATTTGAATGCATAAATGTTGTAGCATGTTGGAATACAGATCTTAATACAATGTCATTAAATTTGGTGCAATTGCATCACATTACAAAATTGCGTGATGCTAACTTGAAGTACCCACAATTACTCAGCTCACACCAACGGCAACAGCATTCAACATTGTGCGAGCTGAGCACAACTGTCTACGATTACCAACATTTACTCATCGATCATAACTGTCAAAGTTATGAACCGTTGTGCGCGTGGGGCTTAACTGCTTACAATTACCCATATTACTCAGCGTGCACATCCTTAACATTATTGAACGTTGTGTGCGCTTATTAGGAAGCCTGTAAAATTACCAAGTTTTGATCAGCGCGCACAACTGGTAAAAGTTGTAAACGTTGTGCGCGCGGAGCTAAACTGTATACAATTACCCACCATTACTCATCGCGGACAGCTACATGCCTCATTCTCTTGAATCTTCATTCTCTTCAGCTCTACTGCTTCTGCTTCTTACTCCTTAATCCCATTAATTTTCTTGACATTTGTCAGGTTCTGCAGCAACAGAGAAATTATAAGATATGAGATCCGCAGCATCGGATATAGGTCTCGAATGATAGGCATCATCCTCATAGGCTTATAACCAAGACTTACTGTTTTAATGTTCAATTTGGACCCCCAGCCCTCTTAATTCAACTCCACGATGGCTGCATTTTGGACTAAAAATATAGGAGGCTGCCGTTTTTCGATGACCATTTTTAAAGAGAACCAGTTTACTTACAACCCATTTACACTGATATGTCCGTGACAGATGCATGTAGTATATTTCTTCCAAGCTGATACAAAATTGTTGCCTTTAGGATACAAAAATGTCATCCTTCATATCACAGCCTTGTTAAGTCATCGGGCGAAGATTTTTCCTACAGAGATTATGGAGCAATGATGTTACAATAATTTATACTAGTATATAAAATAGTAACCAGCTGTGCTCATATATACCTTATTTCTACCAGCTGTGCTCATACGACAAGTTCTCATGTCATGACCCTTTTCTGCACAAACACTGCATGTCCTTGTTCTTGTTTGACTTTGTTCTTGTGAGACTTGTATTCCAGACGGAATCCTTGACGCCACCGTGGTCGGCCTTTAGTTCTAGCTTTTGCAGGATCATGCATAATGACATCATTTACTCCCACTTCTTGTTTGATAGGTGCACTGGACCCCACCTGTGATCTTGGCTCTTCAGAAGCAGTTTGCGCTTTATTAGTCATATTATGCTGGTCCAAAAAACGGTTTGCCCACCCAAAGACGACATCAAACAGAAGGGGATCTCTTGTTACCGCCTCCACGACTTTATCGAATGATGAACGAAGTCTCCAGGCTTGAAGTGGAGTAATTTGAGTTAGACGCACTCCGTGTACTGTGCTAGTCGACGAGGCCCCAAGACTCATGATGCTATGTCTTGCATTTAGAGTCCACCTGGGTAAAATATATCTCTCAGGGATGGCTTGCATATCATACTTTTGCTTCATCATATATAAAATTTGCGTGCATAGCAAACCTTCAGTCACCGCCCTTGCACACGTACACCTGAACATTCCCTTAGATATATTGCATTGAACATTATGCACGTAGCTCTTTCCATCAATCCGCATAGTTACTCTATACGTGCTCGTGTCCCCATCCGTGCTCACCCTTTCGTGCCGACAGTATAAAGTATTTTTGAAACGATTTTGAAAAAGGGAAAATATGTTTCTAGTATATACCTTTGCGGCATGAACCTCTAACTCATGCATGCCGCTAAATTCTGGTTTGTTCCGCATACAAAAAGTATCTTCTCTCTCCTCTTTGTCTCGCTGAAATTTTACGGCTTTATCATATTGATCAATGAACTCGTATAATGGAGTCATACAGTTTACGTATCCATCAAAATACGCGTTCATGCTTTCACTCCTTTGGCTGGACGCCATGCCTACACACAAAACAAGAAATGAATACCATGTGCTGAGTTTATTTTGATCATATATTTTTACACCAATCTCTATCGTATTAACATTCATACCCGCAAAGAAAGTATCCAGTAGGTACGCCTTAATCCAATGCTGTGCTTTCTCATGCATCGTATGCAACCACTTCCAGGCTTTCATTTCATTTTTTTGTTTTTCTGTCAATGGCTCCTGAAATTCCGTTTGGTACTTCTCCATTAAGATGCACCAACAATTCTCAGCTTCTTCAACATTTTGACTGTTCTTACACCAGTTTGCATAGTCTTCTTCAAATTCAGGGTTATAAGAAGACCGCAATGAACGTAGATGCTCATCTTCGTGCAGACTGATATGCCATATGCAATACCTGTGTTTTGTATTTGGAAAAACTCTTTTGATTGCATTGCATATTGCCGGGTCTTGATCGGTGATGATAGCTCCTGGTGCTTTATCCCACATACATGTTAACCACTGTCCGAATAACCAAACAAAGGTTTCTTCCTTCTCATCAGCAAGAAGAGCACATCCAAATAAAATAGACTGTTTATGATGATTGACACCTGTAAAAGGTGCAAAAGGCAACATGAATCTATTTGTCTTATAAGTGACATCAAATACAACAACATCTCCAAACTGGCTGTATGATGTCCTCGCCCTTCCATCAGCCCAAAATATACTCCTGCATATATTCTCTTCATTATGCTCAATAGCATAATAGAACTGAGAGTCTGTAGCTTGCCTTTTAATAAATTGTTCTATTACTCTAATGC
Source organism: Scilla litardierei (assembly GCA_030789695.1). NCBI lineage: Eukaryota > Viridiplantae > Streptophyta > Magnoliopsida > Asparagales > Asparagaceae > Scilla > Scilla litardierei. The sequence goes on along the minus strand of CM061142.1, from coordinate 436,259,276 downwards.
ATTCCTTCCCAATGTTGTTCTATCTTTCTACTCTCCCATGATCAATGCATTGTTGCGTAGTAATATTGACATTACTACTACTCGTGGCATTTAGAATCCTTGCAATCTTTGCAGGTCCTACTCCACAGCCACACATCTGATCAACTAAATTCCTACATGTTCCGTCCATCTGCGATCTTTTATGTGACCGTAGCATCTGGATCTTCGCTGGGCTTTTTATCAACTCATGATTATGATCATCATTAAAGGAATTTATCCGCCATACTCCTCCGGTGATTTTATGAACTGTCATTCGAGCCATACAGCCTTCTCTCTCGTTTTTCCTTCGATTAACGTCCCTCCCTATCTCCCTCTTATCTTTTAAGCTTTTATACCCTTCTTTGTTGCACGTATACTTCCTCCTCGTGGTATTGCCATCTTTTCCCTTTCCCGTAGATCCCTTTCGGGTTGCAAAACCTTTCATTGCTGCATATGTATTATAAAATTGATACGCATCTTCTTCTGTTTGAAAAGTCATTCCAACATGTGGGCTGCCTTTTTCACTATCACTATGCCTATCCTCTTGATATACGCTGTTTGCACTGTCATTTTCAGCTTCAATCTCATTTGGCATCTCCTGATCATGCACATAGGGTTCACTCTCTTCGATTTTCATTTTCTACATTAGAAACAAGTAAAAATATCAGTAATATTGCCGCAGCATGACTGCTATACATGTCTATCCAAGTATCAGTCGATCATCATCAGCATGTTAGTTGAAACCACACTACTATTACTAATCATATTAAAACCTGGCGTATTATATCTATTCTTTTTCAATC